>CM068837.1:40304814-41504814 GCA_028554795.2 Sinohyriopsis cumingii
TATGTATGTATGTATGCATGTATGTATGTATATATGTACTTATGTACTTGATTATGGACTTTTATTTTATTCTGCCAGTAGACAGGCGTTGCTATATGGTATGTTTCACTGAAAATCCTTCTAGTTTAGCCTGAAAACATTTAAAGAAACTTTTTTATTTCCTGACAGATCTTCGTCGCACGCACGTTCATGCTTGTTCCTTTGTTTGATTAGCATTAGCAGTAGCAGTAGTATTTAACCATGCCCCACTCTTCACTTCACTCTCCTGGATCAAATTCTTGTACGATCTTCAAGTCATTATATTTTATTATTACGAAGGGGAAACGATGGAAGTTCTTTGACTCTCTCTATAATCCTAATAAATATTAATTGATAATTATATATTGTCTTGTGTAATGATGAAAACATTCTCACATTGCTGTATCTTTAATGGATATAATATTTCTTGTTTCATCAAAACGAACAATATATATGTTCATTTCTCCAAATATTAATGGATGCCTTGGTCACGAGCAAGGTTGATGTTTATTGTGGCATCAGCAACGTTGAGGCATAATGCGACATCAGCAAGGTGGACACATATTGAGACAATATCCAGTCTAATGTTATTTCTTTACAATAATTAAACTTATATCTTATTTGCACTATTAGAGTTGTAAGTCCTTGCCATACTTTTAATCCTTCACATTACGTCTGATTTCCCAGTCTTCACATTACATCTAATTATGGTTTCTATTGCTAAGAGTGTATCCGATTCTAACATAAAAATAAAGGAATTAAAATTGAAATACAAACTGGAATTAGATTTAAAAAATCTTGAATCTCAGAAAGATAAATAGAAAAACCAAATGCAAATGGAATTAGTAAGGAGGAAAGAGAGAGAGGTAAACGTTCTTGGAGAAGGAGGAGAGAGAGAGAAAGAAATGTTGCAGAAAGAAAAAAATGTTGGGGAATGATTAGAGAGAGAGAAATAAATACAGTTATATAAAGAAGAAAAACAAATGCTATTGGAGAGAGAAGAGAGAGAAACAAACGCTGTTACAGAAAGAAGAGAAATGAATGCAAATGCAGCTAGAATTGCAGAGAGAAAGAGAGAAGGAATAAAAGGAATATCATTTCATGTTAAGATAATTTAGAGTTGGCAAGTGAACATTACATTCACACTTTACATACACCTTCATGTTTTGATGTGACTAAGAATATTAAGTTGAGCCTGCTTTTAGAGAAAAAGTAAACAAATATTGTTCTCATTTTGAAGAAAAAAAATTACTGAAAATTCGAATTGGCCATTGGAGCATTGGACACTATTTTTACAGAGTGCGCCTTTTGGCAAAGCCCTAGACATATATGCTTCCCTATCAGTACAGCAAGGTGCTGAGGATGATTTGGTTAAGGAATGCATTGTATAAGCATTATGAGTTAGTCACTGAGGCTTATCGGCTAAAATTCAGGAACTATAAAAAAGCAGGAACAATTCATGTCGAATTTGCAAGTAAGAAACAGCACTTATTGGATAGTTGGTGTTTAGCCAAGAAAGTTGATAAAGATTATAAAATTTTAGGACAACTCGTATTACTTCAGTAATATAGTGACATTAAGACTTTTCTTGATAAGTATTGACAAGCATTAGGTCGAAACCTTGGAAAATACTGGCGAGTATTCCTTAGCGCATAATGTTTCTTTTGTAGGCAAGTATTCCACTCAGCAGTGTTCTAGTAAAAAAAAACTTATTTCAAAGCAATAGGAGCCATGCTAAATTTCAATCTGGCATAACATTTATATATCAAGTTTCTGATAAGAATGGTCAGAAATCCTACTCGTCATACGTGTACCTAATATTAGAAGAAAAGACACGTTATTTCTGAACTGTACAAATTAAAAAATAAGCCTAGGAATTTGATATTTTCCAGATAAATTCAGTTCGACCTGAATGTATTCACAAATACCTAATAATAGAAACAATGTTTCTATTTTTTACTTAGTTTCCGACACTGCTTCCGAAATCACTGAGAAAGTAAACAACTATTTTTTCTTATTTTAGCATGGAGCAAAATAATTGTTTTTTATCACGGTCATACTAGGAATGCATAATTTTTTTCTATGTAAACAATCTTTATTTCGCACTACTGGGTTTACCGAATTTGCGCATTATTCGGGTTTTATACCGATATCTACAGATACATTTCTCAGTTGGGCTTTTTCTTTACACTGGAAAATGTTTGTTGTGGCAGTTTGGAGTTATATGTTAATTTTAATTTAAATTATTTGGATTCTAAAATATTAATTCTTTTTCATGAAAATATTTGAGTGTACATACAAAAATTTTGGACAAAGATATTTCTTTTAAGTTTTTTGTTTTCCGAAATTCAAACACCTGGATATAATTTTATGTCGTTTACAAAGGTCTGTACACATCAGCTTTATACTGACTACAATATACGTCATCTACCTCAATATTGGATTTTTTGTCGGGACTCGAACTTGAATTCATTAGAAGAGAGAAAGAAAACAGTGAATTTACAAGCGGAAGAAAGACAAATGCAATTACAAAAAGAACAGATGCAAAGAAGGAATGGAGAGATAGATACAAACGCAAAGAGAGAAGAAGGAATATAATGAATATTAATATAGAATAAAAGACATGGAGTTCGCATATGAAACGCAGATTCCCACGTCAAATACAAATTGAAGTAGACAAAAACGTTTTGAAATCGTGGCTGAAACGTTTAAATTGCCAAGGCGCATTTGTCTCAATTGTTACAATTTGTACTCATTGGTAAGGCTAGTGATATTTACAATTCATTGTCAGTTCAGCAAAGTGGTGACTATCATACGGTTGAAGAATGCATTTCAAAGCGTCATAAACTTGTCGAATTGGCTAGAGACAAAGAGCAGTTATTTGCTAGATTGTGCTTATCCAAGACATGAAAGTGTCAAACAACTTATATTACTTGCAGAGTTCAAGAACTGTGTCCGTATTGACATTAAGAATTATTTTGACGTGCATCCGATTAAAATGTTGAATAATGGTGCTCCTGATGGTGATGAGTATTTATTTAGCTCATAAAGTTTCTTTTGTAAATAATATCTCCACCCAACAGTCCTCTGGAAGAAAAGTATTTCAGCCTAATATCAGTCCTTCTAAATCTCAAACTGGCACAACTTTTAAAAATCAAGTTTCAATATCATTTTCTCTTCCTACATGGACCGATAACAAGAAGAAAGGACACGCTATTTCTGATTGCTACAAATTACAAAATAGGCATCAGACGCAAGACAGACTTATTTCTAAGAGGTCAATATAATGGTCATATATTGAAAAAAATACATTTCTTGTGTCTAATAAACCGCAGTGTGAATTTATTTTGGAGAATTATGAACCTTTCATATGGAATGGTTCTATAGCACACTTGGGCGATTTCGCCAGTGCTATCACTATTCAAATTTTCAGTGACGCAGTTGCGTCTCAGCGTCTTTTATTGTCGGGTACTTTGTCTCTTTCTGAAAAGTCCTCATCTAATGAGAGTGTTTTTATTCAGGGAGTAGAGTGCAGCTTTGTTAATGCTCCTCTCCGTTGTGTACATTTATCATCAGACTTAGTCTTAGGACCCGTGACAGTCGGCACAGTGTTTTGCCCGCTGAGGGCATTCATTTATTACTAGGAAACGACCTAGCTGGAGGCAAGGTTGGGTCAATTCAATTGTAACTGACACGTTTTGTTTGGATCAGAAAGTCGTACAATTGAAAAAGAATTCCCTGATTTATTCCCAGCTTGTGCAGTTACTAGATATGTGGCAATGAAAGCTCTTGAGAATGATGTTCATCATGAAACTACTCCTTTAGCTGACACATGTATTGGTCAGGCTTTTGATGCGGTCACTTTCATTCCTTCTTTGGATCAATCAGAAAGTATAATTCTAAGTCATCCTTGTTTAATGACTGATTCTCTTTATTCTAATCCAGGTAAAAAGCAACGATTAATTGTAGTCGAAAGGAAAGAAGATCCTGCCCATTGCTTGATTAAGCATGGAATTCGTATGAGAAAATGGAGACCTTCCGAGGTACCTGCTAGTGATGAGTTGTCAGTGAACTATCACATTGTAGTTCTAAATCCTTAAAGACCGGAAATATTTTGTCCCGCCCATGAAACTCCTTTGTCTGGTCATTTACGGATTAATAAAACTTTTCACATGATCTTGATTCTATTGTATTGACCAAAAAGCGAAAGTGATTTTGGTACATACTGTAGATCGTACTTGTCAAATGGTAGGAAGAAGATCAGGCTCATCGACAACCTATTCCTGCCATTGACGCACCATTTAGTAGAACTATGGTAGATTGCGTTGGTCCCTTGCCTAAGACTAAGTCAGGTAACCAATACAAGTTGATCATTATGTGTGGGACTAAAAGGTTTCCAGAGGCAAAGCCTTTGAGGAATATTAACTCTAAAACAACAGTAAAATTTTTGATAAAATTTTCGACTTAATTTAGCCTTCCAAAATCTTTCCAATCAGGTCAAGGGTCAAATTAAATGTCTTGAACTTTCCAGCCTACTATGCTTGAATTTGGCATTCATCAGTTCAAGTCAAATGTGAAATTATGGTTTGACAGTACTACACTGGAGTGTACGTTTGAGTCTGGTAATAGAGTTCTGTCTCACTTGGTCAATTCTCAAACTTTTCTTCAATATAGATAGTACGGCCCTTACAAGGTTAAAAAGAAACTGGACGAGTTAAACAATATTATTAGTGCTCTTGGGATCTAAATACAATATAGGAGTAACAGAATATTGAAAGAGACAACCAGGTTAAACATGCAATTAATTTAGTTCTACCTAAACCAGTCAGTGACGATTTGAGTGAAGGAATATCGTCGGATTATATTGTTATTGGAGTGAAAAATCTTCGGAATTCAGAAATTATAAAAGATCTGAACCAGAAACGTTTACATTTGCAAGAGCAAGAAAGAAATGACTCTGTAATGAGTCTTTTTCAAAGGAAAAAAAATATACACAAAACAAATAAATAAAACAGAAAAAATGTTATGTTTGCGAATTTATTGTACTTTTAGAATGCATACGATCCGTTCACGAATACGAGATAGATTTTATCTACGGTATAATCAAGAAAACAATATGTTAGGCTTTGAATAAAGCTGAACAAAGACTACACAGAGTGTGACCCTTAGGCTAATGTTCTTCTTTATCGGGTGTTGACTCAATGCAAATGTCAAGCCAGGTACAAGTGATAAGTCTAGTATTTACCTTAACCAATGAATACCACCGATATGGTTTTGAAACAAACTTTATCAGAATGACGTCATTGTACTAATTCGAGCGTATAGGTCTTACACAGCAATTTGATTCGGCCAGACATGGCGTGGTTGTATTGTGTCCTTTCACCAACGATCTCATGTAGTATGCACTGAGGATATTGGCTCGTTGGTGACGATAGAGGGGTCAGATGATGTACGAACTGTACGTAAATGACAACAAAACTTGTCGGCATCACTGTATCGGCAGCTTATATGAACCTTGACAAATACAGCTTGTAAATCTGCATTAAATCAAAATTATATTTATGTAACGTTTCAAATAAATTATTTCGAGGTAAAGCTCTTCAGGTTGGGAAAGTAGGACAATAAAAGTTTCTACAAGTCTAATTAGGCTTGTCAACATAGTGAATATAATTTTGTAGTGCATATTAATGTTAGTATATACATGCATTAGGATGTATAAGATGAAATTTAAAAAGAAAAAGAGCCATTTAAAATCTAATTACTATTGGCCAGCATCTACCTTAAATAAATTTATATCACCTGATGATCCCACATTATTGATACTTTGGTGTCATTCGGAACAAAACATTGAGAAGTGTTCGCAATCATCTGAAAATTATATCGGTGTCTATATTATCACACAGATACCAGATAATAAATACTTAAAAAGTAATAACAAATTATTGTGTAATAACAAATTTCAAAAGGTGGACAAGGTTTTTCACATTTTAAATTGGTAGACAGTGCAAGATCTATTCTTGACTGTCATCGAAACAAAGTGATACGTTGCAATCCACTGAAATAAACACTATGTCACATCTCGACATATGAATGATAGTCTTCAATGGTTCTTCCCCATTTAAAACCGAGAAAGTAAATGGTCAAAATATTTTCTAACTACAAAAAGCTAAGCCTGCAAATTATTATTATTATAATCGGTTATATTAAACATAATAGTTTAAAGAGATAACGGTCAGTATGGGAGAAATCGTTAATAATCATTTAATTAAGAGTTTAACGTTGTTTCTTCTGAGTTTATCGTGGTATAAACTGTCAGTTGCTGACTCACACGGCAAATAATGCGCGAAGGGGGTTATGTAAGCTGTGTCAGTCTGCAATTGACAGTTTATACAACGATAAACTCAGAAAAAACAACGTTAAACTCTTATAATTGAAATTTCAATTATTTTTATGTTATTTTGTTTGCATCATTAAAAAACAAAATTCTTAATTGAGCGTAGTAATACATGTTTGTGGTTTTCTGTTATTTATAGCAGTTAGGATTGTCATGCTTGATCGTAATATAGTCATCATAATACCAGTCCTTCTAACAATGAAAGACCATGTAAGGAATTATAACAATGCTACCATGATGTTTATATTTTGCCTTAATGGACACGTGTATTGAAAGTGAGTGCTCAATATTTAAATTCACGATGTCGCGGCTGTAAGAATGTATGCGTTCGTAGACTGACTGAATGTGATTTAGCAGATTCGTTACTGTTCTGACACGTGAGTGATCTAATTTCGCTATACAAAACCTTTTTTCGTGTTTATAAACAAGATAGACTAATACCTGTATGTGTATGAGGTTAGATTATATAAAGTCTGTGATCAGTTTTGTTAGTTCAGAAATACACATACTCACAGTACTAATATAATTGAGTATTTATTTTATCCCTCTAGTTATTCCATGATTTGCTTAGTGACAATGGTTCATAACCTGACCCCTCTCATAAAATGTGTGACATCATTGTCGAGAATAAACGACACGCTAAAGGACAGATGCAAACATGACATTTTAACTCGGGGGTTCACAACAGCAAGACAATTTAATTTGTTGAATTTTGTGTTTGTTGTTTACACACTTTTCTAAGTATAGTGTAAAAATAATTACAATACAGCAATATCACTATAAAAATGAAAAATTGTATGACACATTCATGTATTTGCTTCTTTAATATTTGTACTTGTATATAACTATTTGCTATGCATTTTCCTAATTTGTCTATAATTCATCATTGAAAATTGCCATATAATAAAAACCAAGAGTTGTACATGATGTTTTGTAAATTATTATTCTAGCCCGGATAGTTGAGAAGGGGCACTTAACTTGAAAATCATGTATTTCCTCAACTTGTTTCCACTTACTCTAAACTGGAAGGTGCAGGTACTGAAATGACAGGTGGATTGTGAAATGAAACCTGTCATTGTATTATGTGACAGTGCTTGTAGGAGATTTTGAGCAGATTCAGTACTAACATTTACTTGATTTGTACTACTTGGGATTGTAGTGGTGATTTTAACATTTTCTTCATTAGCACCGCTTGAGTTTGTAGGGATCATTTGAACATTTACAGTTGCATGAGATAGCATTGCTGAAGAGTCTTGAGCAGACAATGCTACATTTGATCATACATTGGAAAGAATGTTACTCATTTGTTGTTTGTGTTGAGTGCTGGGCCTTGTGTATGGTTTCAATGATGGTTCATTGGAGTGGTCAGACAAAGACATAATGTGCCTATTGGGGAGGCTGGCATGTGTCATTTCATTCAAAGCTGTGGCACGAAGAAAGTGATCAGTATGTCTTGCAGATATAAGGGCGTTTTTGCAAATATCAGGCATAAAACTGCTAAATTGTCTCTTTCCAACACATCTTGTTGTGTATCATATTTGACACAATATGGGATTTTCAAAAGCATTTTTATCAGTGTAACAAAACAGTAATTCAGCTTTTGGATTAATGCGTGTGAGATAGTATTTTACTGACCTGACTGGGCAGTTTTGACCACCAGTTGCATACATTCTCTTGTCAGAATTTTCCTCCTTAGCAATTTAAGTCTCCCTGATGAATTTTTTGTGAATAGTTTGATGGGTACGAATGACATATTCAGCCCCTGTTTAATCACACCTGATTTCAAGACTGTTGGGTGTTAATTGACTGTGGAATTATAATCCACTAGTAACATAGTGGATGGACAGATATAACCAAATCCTGTATCTGAATGTGATAAGATTGTCTTGTATCAGGTACTTATTGATTTCATACATGTCTAATAGAGGAATAATGGGTTTGTATTGAGCTGATCTTGATAAGCCATTCTTTGTGTTAAACTTTAATTTTCCATTTAACATGTCATTTACTTTTCTAAACTCAGGGTCTGTAACAATATTGATTGGACGACCTCATTCAACCTGAATGTAGCGATTAACTGCAGCCCGGACATTTTTTAAATTGTTTTTATGGTATTCCTCAGCTTGGGTTTCATGGAGAATCCTCTTTCTTGTTGCGGTGACCTTGGGGGCTGCTTCGGCATAAAATATGGCTAACATTTGGGCCAAATGTGAAGACTCAGCTGACTTCAGATCAATCTCAATATTCTTCTCATTGTACCATTCTGAAAATCATGTTTTTCAGCTTGGTAGTATCTAATTTGTAACATTTGAAATATTCAGATCTTTGGGAAGAAATAATTCATGCATATCTTCTTTTCATAATTTGTATTTTCTAGTATATAACAGATTTGTTACATTTTCAGGCTGTCGCAAGTATTACTTTAAAGATAATGTACACCTTTTTCACTGCAGAGCAAGTTAAGTCTCATTTTTATAAAAATGGCATGAATGATTTATACTTATTTTTTGTTCTTTCTTTTTGCATAAAAATTAACTGTATATTGCCTTTCAATAATATATAATTTAAGAAAATAATAAATAAGATAAATTAAGTACCAAGCAATTTTACATAAGCTTACATTGATGAACAGTCCATTATACTAGTCATCATTATTATTATTATTATTATTATTATTATTATTATTATTATTAAATGAATGAATAAGTCTACCCACGAAGGTGTTGTAGCCCCACTGAGTGTTTTTCTACGTAGATTTTGAGTACCGCTGTTCAGGAATGTTTAAGAGATCTTCCTCTTTAAGTGATTTGAAGCGTTTTGGTTTGTGGTCATCCTTGTGATCAAATGGGAACTGGACTGTTATTGGTTCATTCAAACTAAATGGTAACTCATTTTGTGATACCTCGACTTCAAAAGGCTCGTCAAATATGAATGGGTCAAAATTTTCAATATCTTCCTGCATATAATCTATCTCATAAGGCAATGTTAGCGAAAAATCTCAAAATTCTGATATATCAGTTTCAGCGTTGGATGACTATAAATACCGTATACCGCTGACCTTGACCTAGCACACTTCCAATATTTGTGTCATATTTTTCACAAATTTCTGCAAAGAAAGAATGATTTTATTCATAAAAGATGAGAAATATCGGTTGCTTTAGTCTTTCAGAATAAATGTATTAAATTATTTTTTGTTTAAATTGCAAGAATGCTCTTTTCCTGTAATGCTTACTTCGTGTCTGCCTTCACTAGCAGTGTTTATCTTATGCTGTACACGTGACTCTATTTATAGAAATGGGTATTCTTAGAAAAGTAGTTCTCCTTACAGTTCATACAGAAATAAACGCAAGTTCGTTTTGATCACGTGGTAACATTCTGACCAATGGAAATGTTACTTTTCTTTACCAGCTACTGGCATTGCAATTATGTTACGATATTGATAGAGGGAAGACACAGCAAAGTCAGCTTATTAATTCAAATAATATAATCTCATAATCCTCATCAGAGTGTTTGCTGAAAAGCCAGACAAAATACTGCAGATCGCATTTGTCTTTGTAGCATTTTATGGCCAATAATTTGGTTTTCTTAATTTTTTGTTGACATCTTTTCGTAGCCATTATATTAAACAATTTAGTAGAGCGACCTAAGATGATTTTTCTCAAAACACACGTGTATGTGTACATGATATCGACATATTAGGCACTTCACTTTGTTGTTAGAGGCATGTCAAAATTTTTTATTTACTTAGACTGCAACATCATTAACAGGCCAGTAATGTTCCTACAATCTCTCTACTGTTAGTGGCTATCCACGTAACCTCTCTATACGCATGCTCAATGGTCTCCAATATATATATATATATATATATATATATATATATATATATATATATATATATATATATATATATATACATATTTGTGTGTGTGTGTCTTTGCCATGGAAACCAGTCTATGCGCATGCCCAGTGATATATATATCTGCCATGGAAACCATGTTGGTTAAAGTAGCAATCAACTCACGGGATTCACGAATGTACATTGATAAAAACAGAAATTAAAATGAATGTAACTATGTCTGTATGTATTGTTGTGTATATTTGGTTTAATTTATTCGATTTGATTTAATTGTTTGTTGTTTAGTTTCAATTTTTTAATATATTTTTATTACATTTTCTTGCAATGCTTTATTTTACTGAATTTTACATTTTCAGAAATTCATTTGAGTTTTTCGAAAACCTAATATTATAATTTTGTATCTAATGGCAGACCAGGTTCCTGACTTAATTTACTGATAGGAAGTAAACAACTTTTATTTATTCTTTCTTAGAGTGGGATACTTAGAGTGAAATCGCGGCAGTACTGGGAGTACGTGACTTTAGACATGTAACTAGCTTCTACGTTGTTATTCGAAGTCCTGGTTTTACCGGACTATCGCAGTAGCCATACTAAATAGTCACGTTTTGTGAAATAAATTCAGTTGGGCTTTTAAACACTTAGAAGTCAAGGTGGGTATTTCCACTGTGACCAGTTTGAGTTGAAATATTATTTTACGGAATTACTAATTCTTTTCCTGGGAATATTTAAGTGCTGATACAGATTTCTTCACAAAGATATTTATTGACATTTTATGTGGAATTCAAAAATGGAATATTATTTTATGTCGTTCAACAAAGAATTGTTGACACTTCAGTACTTTTCTGCCTACAGCATACGTCATCGCCTTGCAGTTTGGATTGTCTTCATGACTCGAACTCAGTGTCATTCGAGCATCTTATTACTAGGACTTCTAAATTAATTCTTGGATTATTCTTGCATTACTTTTGTTTTTGATTCTTAAAACCATAAGATCTTTTTTCTCATTTTTACCTTGTTTTCAAAGGAAATTAATTATTTTAAAAGTTTTACAAAGCTTGCTTTCTTCACTTTTGTCTTGCCACTATTTATGAGATGCTAAACCGTAACAGTATCAAAACTTCTATGCATATATATGTATGAATGCCTACATGGATGATTGGATGTATGTATTTATGCATGCATTCATGCATACATGCATGCATACGTGTATGTATGCATGTATGTATGTATGTATGTATGTATGTATGTATGTATGTATGTATGCATGCATTTATGTATGTATGTATATATGTGTGTGTATGCATGTATGTATGTATGCATGTATGTATGTATGTATGTATGTATGTATGACTGACTGACTGACTGACTGACTGACTGACTTTATTTCCTCTTTAAAAAGAGATTACATCAGATTAAACAAATTCAGAATAATACAAGATCATAAGCTAGAACAGAAAAGTGACAAAGATACAGTAGTAATACAATTGTAATACTGTGTAAGCTACCGTATTGACAAAACGAAATATCTCAATACCTGCAATTATGCAAATCTGCAATCATTTGGCGGAGCATGGCACTGATCTTTTAACAGTTGCTTGATGATGATAATATTTCGAAAAGTTAATACGTCTATAGTGTTATGTGCTTAACATTAAGTCCGAGATAGCAACGAAAATGAAATGTAAAACTTATAACAGTGTAATTCTATATGTAGTTTCCTTTCTTCATATGACGCATGTATTTATGCATATATATACTTGTTTGCGCGTTTGCGTGCGTGCATGCATTTATCTATGACTGACTGTCTAAATGACTTAGCAACCTCTACAACAAGGAGTATATCAGGTTGCTAAGATACATATTATACATATCATAGAATTATGAGACACATCATAGACGAGAACGCAAGCATGATATAAACATCGTCAACTAATGCGTTTACAAAATGAGATATATAAATACAGAAAACCATATAGAAATCTCTTGGAAATAAACATAAACAAATACATAAACAAATACATAAACGCACACACAAACAGCTGTCAGACAACAAAATTTGCGTTTTGACAAGAAGACTTTGGCGTTTAATTGTTTATATTTAATGTTAATTTACTACTTACTTTTAATATCATGTTAGGGCATGTTAGTTGATAGTAGGGCACACATTTTATTGTAGAATGAAGCTATGCTGTTTGCGGTCACCAACATGAGCCTATCTGATACGTCATCGTCAATAGACGACATGCAGTCAACCCTGCTTCCAAGAAGTGTCTCCAACAATATATCGTCTTCTTGATTGAATAAGTTAACCCCGTCTCTCACTTCTAAAGAGTCAATCACTCTCTCAAAGAAAACATTTCGTTCCTCTAGCAGCATTTCGCAGCCTAAAATAAGATGTTTCGCTCTGTCGTCAGTCTCTTTTCCACAGAGTTTGCATACCATAACTTTACCAACAGGCATGATATATAGTTTCATTACTTCAGAGAGAGGCCATAACATGGATGGATATTTACGCCCAAGAAACCATATATTACTTGGTTTTAAGTCCAAATGAATGTTTCTGAAGTGAATTAAATCATCCCTTAGTTCCATATTTGCTCTATAGGTAGTTTCTTCATGGTTTTGGATAATATCAGTAATATGTCGATTCCAGATGAGTTTTTCTTCAGTTTGTATACTTTCTGCATAGTCTAAAAGAACATTTCCCATACCATATTTCTTAGTTATTTTGTCAATATCAGGTATAAATCCCGTCTGTTTTAGCGGGTTGTTCAGATACTGACATAGGCGCATAATGAAAATCTTTTTCCAGATAAAAGTCCAATCGCCCTTACATACTCGGTTGAAAAGGAGCAATTTCATCCTATCTATGTATGCTTCCATTGACCAGAGTCCTAAGGTACTACTTGTTGCCTCCGTAGGCGAATATTTATCGAAAGCTTGCATACGTCGCGCTGCATATCTCTGGCATAACTCAAGTTCTTCTATATTTGAGTTTGTGATACCTGACCATAGTTCACATCCATATAGGACCGAGGGTAGAATAATTCTTTTCCAAATCTTCAGACTTGTTAGAGGGTTCATTCCTCCATCTCTGATACCAATAAAATATAAAGAGTTTAACAAGTGTTTGCCTTTATCACATGCTTCTTTTATCGCGTCGTTTGGTTTTAAGTTGTATTTTAGAGGTATGCCGGCATACTTCTTACTTTTGACTGCCGGAATTGGAGATTTGTCGAGCATAAAAGAAGGTATACCAGTCGTTCTTTTGTTAGTAAACAAGATGGTGCAACTTTTATCTGCATTATATCTTAATCTCCACCTTTTCGCATAGTCGGAAATTGTATCTAGCAGCTGTTGCATTGAATGACGCGAGTTAGACATTACAGTTGTGTCATCTGCTAATAAGACACAAGGCAGGTGGAGATCAACAAGATTTAGACCTCGCAAAGTGTGATCTAATTCCATGATCAGATCATCTATCATTACAAGAAAGAACCAGGCAGACAAGATACGGCCCTGTCCTACACCCTGCATAATATCGAAGCGTTTGGACAGCTTGCCCGCATATAAAACAGAGCTTGTTACTCTCTCAAACGAATCTTTCATGATGCGCCAGGTCTTCCCTTTGATGCCAAGTCTGTACAACTTGTAGAATAACCCGTTATGCCACACTGTGTTGAAGGCTTTAGCATTATCAAGAAATGTAGCATAGACAGGAGTATTTTTATCCAAATAGTAGCATATAGATTCTTTGATACAGAACGCTGCAGTGATACTACCGCAATTATTTCTAAAACCCTGTTGCAACGGATTTGGAAAAGAAATCTGTTTAGAAAATATAAGTAGTCTACTATATATAATTTGTTCTAGAACTTTCTGAAGCACTGGAATTATAGTTATATCGCGGTAATTATTCATATCTAATTTGTTCTTTCCCCCTCCTTTGAATATTGGTATAACCAAACCTTGTTTAAAGTGGCACGGGTACTTCTCGGCCTCGTACACTTTTGTGAATATAATTTCAAGTAATTGTACACTGCTTGGAGGGTCCGCAAACAGTAAATGCTCAGCAACAATACCGTCGTGGCCACATGCCTTATCTTCATTGAGAGAGCTAATTGCACTACTGATTTCGTCTCTAGTGGGGATTTTATCAACAAGTTCATCAAAGTGTGAATAGGTTTCTTTAGTTTGTTTTCTGACCTCTGCTAAGACCATCTGGTAATGATTTTCATCGTACAGATAAGTATTGTCAGGCAGTGATAAACTGGAGAAATGATTTGCCCATAACTCTCTAATAGAGTCGTGATCGCGCACAATTTTTCCGTTTGATTCGATTTCGTGAATGTAATCGCGTTTATTTCTTTTATTCCGTATAAACTTATAGAAAGTAGAAATATCGAGCTCTGCAGCCTTTTCAAGCTCACTAAATTGTTCTCTATCGTATATTTCTTTAGCTTTCAATAATTCTTTTGCAAACAATTTCTTCGCTTTCTTATAGTTCGCATATGATATATATTCCCAACCTCTTGGCCTACCATTAGAAATCCATACCCTGCGTTTCAGCCGCATTTCCGTGTGAAACTCTTTTACGTTTAATAGTTTCCAATAGGGGTTAGCGTATGGGCAAAACCTCTTTATGGGGAGAAACCTAGATGCTGCTTCAGGTAAAATCTTTACTGTGTCTTGAATAATAATTTCAATATCGACATTCGTCGCTAATTCTGCTTTATGCATTTGCGCTAACAATTCGTTGCGTGTTGCTTCCTTATATCTATTCATTTGTTCTGCTGAGGCTTTCTTCCAATTTATGGAATGAATGATATGCTCGTCAGCCATTATTGTCTTATGTACTAAAGGTGTGACCAACTCTACTTTTACAGGAAGATGATCTGAAATGTTTAAAGGATGATCATCTATTATTTCTGCCTTAACCACTAAATCGAATTTACTTTTTTGCAATAGTATATGGTCTATCAAAGATTTTGATTTGCCATCGGTTGAGAAAAAAGTAAAATATTATATGAACCTTGACAAATACAGCTTGTAAATCTGCATTAAATCAAAATTCTATTTATGTAACGTTTCAAATAAATTATTTCGAGGTAAAGCTCTTCAGATTAGGAAAGTAGGACAATAAAAGTTTCTACAAGTCTAATTAGGCTTGTCAACATAGTGAATATAATTTTGTAGTGCATATTAATGTTAGTATATACATGCATTAGGATGTATAAGATGAAATTTAAAAAGAAAAAGAGCCATTTAAAATCTAATTACTATTGGCCAGCATCTACCTTAAATAAATTTATATCACCTGATGATCCCACATTATTGATACTTTGGTGTCATTCGGAACAAAACATTGAGAAGTGTTCGCAATCATCTGAAAATTATATCGGTGTCTATATTATCACACAGATACCAGATAATAAATACTTAAAAAGTAATAACAAATTATTGTGTAATAACAAATTTCAGAAGGTGGACAAGGTTTCTCACATTTTAAATTGGTAGACAGTGCAAGATCTATTCTTGACTGTCATCGAAACAAAGTGATACGTTGCAATCCACTGAAATAAACACTATGTCACATCTCGACATATGAATGATAGTCTTCAATGGTTCTTCCCCATTTAAAACCGAGAAAGTAAATGGTCAAAATATTTTCTAACTACAAAAAGCTAAGCCTGCAAATTATTATTATTATAATCGGTTATATTAAACATAATAGTTTAAAGAGATAACGGTCATTATGGGAGAAATCGTTAATAATCATTTAATTAAGAGTTTAACGTTGTTTCTTCTGAGTTTATCGTGGTATAAACTGTCAGTTGCTGACTCACACGGCAAATAATGCGCGAAGGGGGTTATGTAAGCTGTGTCAGTCTGCAATTGACAGTTTATACAACGATAAACTCAGAAAAAACAACGTTAAACTCTTATAATTGAAATTTCAATTATTTTTATGTTATTTTGTTTGCATCATTAAAAAACAAAATTCTTAATTGAGCGTAGTAATACATGTTTGTGGTTTTCTGTTATTTATAGCAGTTAGGATTGTCATGCTTGATCGTAATATAGTCATCATAATACCAGTCCTTCTAACAATGAAAGACCATGTAAGGAATTATAACAATGCTACCATGATGTTTATATTTTGCCTTAATGGACACGTGTATTGAAAGTGAGTGCTCAATATTTAAATTCACGATGTCGCGGCTGTAAGAATGTATGCGTTCGTAGACTGACTGAATGTGATTTAGCAGATTCGTTACTGTTCTGACACGTGAGTGATCTAATTTCGCTATACAAAACCTTTTTTCGTGTTTATAAACAAGATAGACTAATACCTGTATGTGTATGAGGTTAGGTTATATAAAGTCTGTGATCAGTTTTGTTAGTTCAGAAATACACATACTCACAGTACTAATATAATTGAGTATTTATTTTATCCCTCTAGTTATTCCATGATTTGCTTAGTGACAATGGTTCATAACCTGACCCCTCTCATAAAATGTGTGACATCATTGTCGAGAATAAACGACACGCTAAAGGACAGATGCAAACATGACATTTTAACTCGGGGGTTCACAACAGCAAGACAATTTAATTTGTTGAATTTTGTGTTTGTTGTTTACACACTTTTCTAAGTATAGTGTAAAAATAATTACAATACAGCAATATCACTATAAAAATGAAAAATTGTATGACACATTCATGTATTTGCTTCTTTAATATTTGTACTTGTATATAACTATTTGCTATGCATTTTCCTAATTTGTCTATAATTCATCATTGAAAATTGCCATATAATAAAAACCAAGAGTTGTACATGATGTTTTGTAAATTATTATTCTAGCCCGGATAGTTGAGAAGGGGCACTTAACTTGAAAATCATGTATTTCCTCAACTTGTTTCCACTTACTCTAAACTGGAAGGTGCAGGTACTGAAATGACAGGTGGATTGTGAAATGAAACCTGTCATTGTATTATGTGACAGTACTTGTAGGAGATTTTGAGCAGATTCAGTACTAACATTTACTTGATTTGTACTACTTGGGATTGTAGTGGTGATTTTAACATTTTCTTCATTAGCACCGCTTGAGTTTGTAGTGGTCATTTGAACATTTACAGTTGCATGAGATAGCATTGCTGAAGAGTCTTGAGCAGACAATGCTACATTTGATCATACATTGGAAAGAATGTTACTCATTTGTTGTTTGTGTTGAGTGCTGGGCCTTGTGTATGGTTTCAATGATGGTTCATTGGAGTGGTCAGACAAAGACATAATGTGCCTATTGGGGAGGCTGGCATGTGTCATTTCATTCAAAGCTGTGCCACGAAGAGAGTGATCAGTATGTCTTGCAGATATAAGGGCGTTTTTGCAAATATCAGGCATAAAACTGCTAAATTGTCTCTTTCCAACACATCTTGTTGTGTATCATATTTGACACAATATGGGATTTTCAAAAGCATTTTTATCAGTGTAACAAAACAGTAATTCAGCTTTTGGATTAATGCGTGTGAGATAGTATTTTACTGACCTGACTGGGCAGTTTTGACCATCAGTTGCATACATTCTCTTGTCAGAATTTTCCTCCTTAGCAATTTAAGTCTCCCTGATGAATTTTTTGTGAATAGTTTGATGGGTACGAATGACATATTCAGCCCCTGTTTAATCACACCTGATTTCAAGACTGTTGGGTGTTAATTGACTGTGGAATTATAATCCACTAGTAACATAGTGGATGGACAGATATAACCAAATCCTGTATCTGAATGTGATAAGATTGTCTTGTATCAGGTACTTATTGATTTCATACATGTCTAATAGAGGAATAATGGGTTTGTATTGAGTTGATCTTGATAAGCCATTCTTTGTGTTAAACTTTAATTTTCCATTTAACATGTCGTTTACTTTTCTAAACTCAGGGTCTGTAACAATATTGATTGGACGACCTCATTCAACCTGAATGTAGCGATTAACTGCAGCCCGGACATTTTTTAAATTGTTTTTATGGTATTCCTCAGCTTGGGTTTCATGGAGAATCCTCTTTCTTGTTGCGGTGACCTTGGGGGCTGCTTCGGCATAAAATATGGCTAACATTTGGGCCAAATGTGAAGACTCGGCTGACTTCAGATCAATCTCAATATTCTTCTCATTGTACCATTCTGAAAATCATGTTTTTCAGCTTGGTAGTATCTAATTTGTAACATTTGAAATATTCAGATCTTTGGGAAGAAATAATTCATGCATATCTTCTTTTCATAACACTGGACAACAAATTTTTACAAAAGTCATGTTACTGAAATAAAATTAGTCAATTCTTATCAATTTTTATGTGCTGAACACGAATATGACAGTCAAATTGCAAAATTGGCTCTAGTTTTTTTGTAATCTGCAAGAAATTAATGTTTACATAACGAAATGCATTCCAATAGTAAAAGGTTGACTGTAACAGCCTACCTATAAAAAATCAAGTCATTGACTACATCTTAGATTTCTTCGCCTGTCTCTTGTACAGCTGTTCGGGAGCATCTCTGAGGAGTGTCCAGCAGTAGTCAGCCAGCATTGTAGTGGACCATTTCCCCTGGTATCTTTGTTCCATTGTTGCGATATCTTGATGAAAACGTTCGCCGTGTTCATCACTAACAATACCACAGTTGCTAGGAAAGAAATCCAAATGGGAATGAAGGAAGTGAATCTTTAGAGACATATTGCAGCCAAGTTTCTTATACTTCATCAACATGTCTTCTACTAGTTCCTTATAGTTTTCTGCCCTAACATTTCCGAGGAAGTTTGTAGAAACTAGGCGATAAGCATTCCATGCTTGTTTCGCGTCACCTTCCAGCAAGTTGTTGAACCGGTCATCTTTGAAATGCTCTCGAATCTGAGGACCCACAAAAACTCCCTCTTTAATCTTTGCTTCGCTGAGTCGAGGAAATTTTTCATGCAGGTATCGGAATGCTGGCAAAGTCCGGTCAATGGCTTTCACGAAGTTCTTCATCAAACCTAGTTTGATGTGAAGGGGTGGTAGCAAGATTTTCTGAGCCTCAACCAGAGCTGGGTGTTGGATATTCTTCTCTCCAATGGCTACATTCTGCCTGTGAGTCCATTCCTTCCTCATGTAGTGCATTTCCCTTGCTCGGCTATCCCACTCGCATAAGAAACACATGTATTTTGTATATCCTTGCTGCAGTCCCATTAAAAGGGCAACTACCTTCAAATCACCACAGAGGTGCCAGCTGTACTTGTTATACTCAATGGAATTCAGTAGCTGCCTTAAGTTATCGTATGTCTCTTTCATGTGGACAGCATACGCTACTGGAATAGATGGAAGAATGTTTCCATTGTGCAAAAGCACAGCCTTGAGACTCAGTTTCGAAGAGTCCACAAATAGTCTCCATTCTTGTGGGTCATGAGTGATTTTTAAAGCATTCATGAGGCCCTCAATATCGGAACAGAATATCAGATTACTTTCCTTTCTGAAGAAAGGCTCCAATTGCTGGTGGCGCTTTCGATATGCAGTAATTGTGACATCTTCTTCTAGAAGATTCCATTGTTGGAGTCTTGATCCTAGCAATTCTGCCTTGTTCTTTGATAAGTCCAAATCACGAATCAGGTCATTTAGTTCTTCCTGTGTTATTCTGTGTGGGGTTGATGATGCACCACAGTGAAAATCTGGATCACTGCATGCTGATGGACCAGGAGAAGAACAGGTCGACTCACCTTTGTCTTCGTCAGATGAATCAAGAGAATATTCTGCTGGAGGTTCTGGAATAGGAAGTCCCTCACCATGTGGAACTGGTCTCAATGCAGACGGAATGTTTGGGTAGACTATTCTCGACTTCTTTCGCTTCGTTATTCCGCCGGAAAGAGGAGGAACCAAGCAGAAGTAACAGTCATTTAGGTGGTTGCTTGGCTCTCTCCACACCATTGGGACTGCAAACGGCATTGATGACCTTTTGCAATTCAACCACTGTGAAAGCTGTGTTGTACATGTAGCACAGCATATATGCGGAGCCCAAGGCTTGTCTTGGTCACCAACCTTGCATCCGAAGTAAAGATGATATGCCTTCTTCACTTGAGAATTGATACTTTTCTTCTGGTTGGCAAATGTCACTTCCCCACAAATATAGCAAAAATTGTCCGCGGTATTAACACACTTTCGAGGCATTACTGTTCTTTATTGTATGTAAATGGATAAAATAATAAGTTTTATGTAACAGTAGCTTGAACTGTCTCGCACAACGTCTAAAATATTTTAAATGCTGAACCTATCTGATTGGGCTTTATATAGTACACTGCTTACGTCAGCTTCAGCAGCCGCCTGGCATTAGTATAATAGGCCTACACATGTATAGTACACTGCTGACGTCAACTTACTTCAGCAGCCGCATGGCATTAGTATTGCATTGCATCAGAAAATGATGCAATCAACTGTGGATGATGTGAGCATGATGGTATTATGCAATGTTACATCATTATTCCGGATGTTGCTGCAGTCCTACTGGAGAAATTTACACAGTGAAACATAGAAAATGAGGTATATGAATATCTTCAAAACGAGAGCCAATACAAATTTTTCACGGTTATATTCGTGTTCGGCACACCAAAATACTACAGATTAGGGCCTTTTCAAGTCAGTAATGATTTCACTGTTGACCAGTGTAATTTGTATTTTCTAGTATATAACAGATTTGTTACATTTTCAGGCTGTCGCAAGTATTACTTTAAAGATAATGTACACCTTTTTCACTGCAGAGCAAGTTAAGTCTCATTTTTATAAAAATGGCATGAAAGATTTATACTTATTTTTTGTTCTTTCTTTTTGCATAAAAATTAACTGTATATTGCCTTTGAATAATATATAATTTAAGAAAATAATAAATAAGATAAATTAAGTACCAAGCAATTTTACATAAGCTTACATTGATGAACAGTCCATTATACTAGTCATCATTATTATTATTATTATTATTATTATTATTATTATTATTATTATTAAATGAATGAATAAGTCTACCCACGAAGGTGTTGTAGCCCCACTGAGTGTTTTTCTACGTAGATTTTGAGTACCGCTGTTCAGGAATGTTTAAGAGATCTTCCTCTTTAAGTGATTTGAAGCGTTTTGGTTTGTGGTCATCCTTGTGATCAAATGGGAACTGGACTGTTATTGGTTCATTCAAACTAAATGGTAACTCATTTTGTGATACCTCGACTTCAAAAGGCTCGTCAAATATGAATGGGTCAAAATTTTCAATATCTTCCTGCATATAATCTATCTCATAAGGCAATGTTAGCGAAAAATCTCAAAATTCTGATATATCAGTTTCAGCGTTGGATAACTATAAATACCGTATACCGCTGACCTTGACCTAGCACACTTCAAAAATTTGTGTCATATTTTTCACAAATTTCTGCAAAGAAAGAATGATTTTATTCATAAAAGATGAGAAATATCGGTTGCTTTAGTCTTTCAGAATAAATGTATTAAATTATTTTTTGTTCAAATTGCAAGAATGCTCTTTTCCTGTAATGCTTACTTCGTGTCTGCCTTCACTAGCAGTGTTTATCTTATGCTGTACACGTGACTCTATTTATAGAAATGGGTATTCTTAGAAAAGTAGTTCTCCTTACAGTTCATACAGAAATAAACGCAAGTTCGTTTTGATCACGTGGTAACATTCTGACCAATGGAAATGTTACTTTTCTTTACCAGCTACTGGCATTGCAATTATGTTACGATATTGATAGAGGGAAGACACAGCAAAGTCAGCTTATTAATTCAAATAATATAATCTCATAATCCTCATCAGAGTGTTTGCTGAAAAGCCAGACAAAATACTGCAGATCGCATTTGTCTTTGTAGCATTTTATGGCCAATAATTTGGTTTTCTTAATTTTTTGTTGACATCTTTTCGTAGCCATTATATTAAACAATTTAGTAGAGCGACCTAAGATGATTTTTCTCAAAACACACGTGTATGTGTACATGATATCGACATATTAGGCACTTCACTTTGTTGTTAGAGGCATGTCAAAATTTTTTATTTACTTAGACTGCAACATCATTAACAGGCCAGTAATGTTCCTACAATCTCTCGACTGTTAGTGGCTATCCACGTAACCTCTCTATACGCATGCTCAATGGTCTCCAATATATATATATATATATATATATATATATATATATATATATATATATATATATATATATATATATATATATATATATATACATATTTGTGTGTGTGTGTCTTTGCCATGGAAACCAGTCTATGCGCATGCCCAGTGATATATATATCTGCCATGGAAACCATGTTGGTTAAAGTAGCAATCAACTCACGGGATTCACGAATGTACATTGATAAAAACAGAAATTAAAATGAATGTAACTATGTCTGTATGTATTGTTGTGTATATTTGGTTTAATTTATTCGATTTGATTTAATTGTTTGTTGTTTAGTTTCAATTTTTTAATATATTTTTATTACATTTTCTTGCAATGCATTATTTTACTGAATTTTACATTTTCAGAAATTCATTTGAGTTTTTCGAAAACCTAATATTATAATTTTGTATCTAATGGCAGACCAGGTTCCTGACTTAATTTACTGATAGGAAGTAAACAACTTTTATTTATTCTTTCTTAGAGTGGGATACTTAGAGTGAAATCGCGGCAGTACTGGGAGTACGTGACTTTAGACATGTAACTAGCTTCTACGTTGTCATTCGAAGTCCTGGTTTTACCGGACTATCGCAGTAGCCCTACTAAATAGTCACGTTTTGTGAAATAAATTCAGTTGGGCTTTTAAACACTTAGAAGTCAAGGTGGGTATTTCCACTGTGACCAGTTTGAGTTGAAATATTATTTTACGGAATTACTAATTCTTTTCCTGGGAATATTTAAGTCCTGATACAGATTTCTTCACAAAGATATTTATTGACATTTTATGTGGAATTCAAAAATGGAATATTATTTTATGTCGTTCAACAAAGAATTGTTGACACTTCAGTACTTTTCTGCCTACAGCATACGTCATCGCCTTGCAGTTTGGATTGTCTTCATGACTCGAACTCAGTGTCATTCGAGCATCTTATTACTAGGACTTCTAAATTAATTCTTGGATTATTCTTGCATTACTTTTGTTTTTGATTCTTAAAACCATAAGATCTTTTTTCTCATTTTTACCTTGTTTTCAAAGGAAATTAATTATTTTAAAAGTTTTACAAAGCTTGCTTTCTTCACTTTTGTCTTGCCACTATTTATGAGATGCTAAACCGTAACAGTATCAAAACTTCTATGCATGTATGTACGGAATCGATTGTTTGTGATGATAATTTTCATTATGTGAATAATGTTACAAAATGTGTTACCCTTCACTGATTCAGAGAAGTACGGTATATATTATGAGATTGCATAAGTCCAACGTGCTCTCTGACATGAGATTGCATTACCAAATGAAAATATAAAAGATTGTCTTTCGTCTAAGTATGCATAAAGGCCTGGGTCATTTCATAACCATATCTCGAATTATTCCTAATTATGATATTAATATTTTTGCTGATTTCAAAAACTGAAATATATATTAAGAATTATACGAAACTATGTATGTATGTATGTATGTATGTATGTATGTATGTATGCATGCATGTATGCATGTATGTATGTATGTATGTATGTATGTATGTATGTATGTATGTATGTGTATTAGGACAGAACTTTTAAGTAAAAGTATTACGATTGAAATTTATTCTAAATTGTATGAAAAGTAATTTTTCATTAATTTATATTGAGAAAAAAATTTCCACTAAAATATATGGAGATAAAATGTATATATTTGTCTAATATAACTGTATGCTATTTAATAGAGACCGCACTTTACAAGCAGGTGCAGAAACCCCATGCAATAATACAATAGATTTCGCTCGTAACTATCAACAAATTGTCAGCACAAAATATACAATAGATTTCGCACGTAACTAAATGTCAACAATTATCAACACAAAATACATTTTGCTCGTATCTAAATTTCATCAATTTAGATTTCGAGGGAAGCTGCTGAAAATACAAATTATTATATCAATATTGGATGCGTTGCGCAGATGGCTCACACGATCGCAATGGAAAAGTTCAAAGGGGCATTTTCTAAGTAAGACTGAGCGAATGAAAAAACTGTATAAATAGCGAATCAGGCTTGCAAATAGTTAATTTCGTGCACCATTCAGAACAGCTCTGTCTTTTCCTTACAGCGAGTCCGTACCTTATTCTCCAAGATGAAGTCTTATCTTCACTGTTATTGCTGACATCCTTGTTAGAGGCCCTGAATTCCTTCTACTCTCTCTCTCTCTCTCTCTCTCTCTCTCTCTCTCGCCCTCACTCTCTTTTTCTCTAACCATGAGTAATCCCTTCTCATAGCAAGAGATGAGAAGAAGGTTATGATGCAAATCAAATCATAACAGTTGTACGTATGTATGTATGTATGTATGTATGCATGTATGCCTGTATGTATGTGTGTATGTATGTAGGTATTTATGTATGTATGTATGTATGAATATATTTATGTATGTATATATGTATGTATATGTATGTATGTATGGATGGATCTATGTATGCATGCATGGATGATTGGATGTATGTATGTATGCGTGCATGCATGTATGTATGTATGTATGTATGTATGTATGTATGTATGTATGCATGCATGTATGTATGTATGTATGTATGTATGTATGTATGTATGTATGTATGTATGTATGTATGTATATATGTATGTATGTGTATGTATGTATGTATGGATCTATGCATGCATGCATGGATGATTGGATGTATGTATGTATGCGTGCATGCATGTATGCATGTATGTATGTATGTATGCATGTATGTATGTATGTATGTATGTATGTATGTATGTATGTATGTATGTATGTATGTATGTATGTATCTATGTTTGTATGTATGTATGCATGTATATATGCATGCGTGTGTACGTATGTATGTATGTATATATGTATGTATGCATGTGCATGTATGTATGTATGTATGTATGTATGTATGTATGTATGTATGTATGTATGTATGTATGTATGTATGTATGCATGAATGTATGCATGTATGTATGAGTATGTATGTATGTATGTATGTATGTTATGTATGTATGTGTGTGTATGTATGTATGTATGTGTATGTATGTATCTATGTATGTATGTATGCATGTATGTATGAATGTATGCCTGCATGTATGTGTGGATGTATATATGTATGTATAAGTATATATGTATGTATGTATGTATGTATGTATGTATGTATGTATATATGTATGTATGTGTATGTATGTATGTATGTATGTATGGATGTATGTATGCATGCATGGATGATTGGATGTATGCATGTATGCGTGCATGCATGTATGTATGTATGTATGTATCTATGTTTGTATGTATGCATGTATGTAGGTATGTATGTGTATGCATGTATGTATGTGTGTGTGTATGTATGGATGTGTATGTATGTATGTATGTATGTATGTATGTATGAATGCCTACATGGATGATTGGATGTATGTATTTATGCATGCATTCATGCATACATGCATGCATACATGTATGTATGTATGTATGTATGTATGTATGTATGTATGTATGTATGTATGTATGCATGCATGCATTTATGTATGTATGTATATATGTGTGTGTATGCATGTATGTATGTATGCATGTATGTATGTATGTATGTATGTATGTATGTATGTATGTATGTATGTATGCATGTATGTATGTATATATGTACTTATGTACTTGATTATGGACTTTTATTTTATTCTGCCAGTAGACAGGCGTTGCTATATGGTATGTTTCACTGAAAATCCTTCTAGTTTAGCCTGAAAACATTTAAAGAAACTTTTTTATTTCCTGACAGATCTTCGTCGCACGCACGGTCATGCTTGTTCCTTTGTTTGATTAGCATTAGCAGTAGCAGTAGTATTTAACCATGCCCCACTCTTCACTTCACTCTCCTGGATCAAATTCTTGTACGATCTTCAAGTCATTATATTTTATGATTACGAAGGGGAAACGATGGAAATTCTTTGACTCTCTCTATAATCCTAATAAATATTAATTGATAATTATATATTGTCTTGTGTAATGATGAAAACATTCTCACATTGCTGTATCTTTAATGGATATAATATTTCTTGTTTCATCAAAACGAACAATATATATGTTCATTTCTCCAAATATTAATGGATGCCTTGGTCACGAGCAAGGTTGATGTTTATTGTGGCATCAGCAACGTTGAGGCATAATGCGACATCAGCAAGGTGGACACATATTGAGACAATATCCAGTCTAATGTTATTTCTTTACAATAATTAAACTTATATCTTATTTGCACTATTAGAGTTGTAAGTCCTTGCCATACTTTTAATCCTTCACATTACGTCTGATTTCCCAGTCTTCACATTACATCTAATTATGGTTTCTATTGCTAAGACTGTATTCGATTCTAACATAAAAATAAAGGAATTAAAATTGAAATACAAACTGGAATTAGATTTAAAAAATCTTGAATCTCAGAAAGATAAATAGAAAAACCAAATGCAAATGGAATTAGTAAGGAGGAAAGAGAGAGAGGTAAACGTTCTTGGAGAAGGAGGAGAGAGAGAGAGAAAGAAATGTTGCAGAAAGAAAAAAATGTTGGGGAATGATTAGAGAGAGAGAAATAAATACAGTTACATAAAGAAGAAAAACAAATGCTATTGGAGAGAGAAGAGAGAGAAACAAACGCTGTTACAGAAAGAAGAGAAATGAATGCAAATGCAACTAGAATTGCAGAGAGAAAGAGAGAAGGGATAAAAGGAATATCATTTCATGTTAAGATAATTTAGAGTTGGCAAGTGAACATTACATTCACACTTTACATACACCTTCATGTTTTGATGTGACTAAGAATATTAAGTTGAGCCTGCTTTTAGAGAAAAAGTAAACAAATATTGTTCTCATTTTGAAGAAAAAAAATTACTGAAAATTCGAATTGGCCATTGGAGCATTGGACACTATTTTTACAGAGTGCGCCTTTTGGCAAAGCCCTAGACATATATGCTTCCCTATCAGTACAGCAAAGTGCTGAGGATGATTTGGTTAAGGAATGCATTGTATAAGCATTATGAGTTAGTCACTGAGGCTTATCGGCTAAAATTCAGGAACTATAAAAAAGCAGGAACAATTCATGTCGAATTTGCAAGTAAGAAACAGCACTTATTGGATAGTTGGTGTTTAGCCAAGAAAGTTGATAAAGATTATAAAATTTTAGGACAACTCGTATTACTTCAGTAATATAGTGACATTAAGACTTTTCTTGATAAGTATTGACAAGCATTAGGTCGAAACCTTGGAAAATACTGGCGAGTATTCCTTAGCGCATAATGTTTCTTTTGTAGGCAAGTATTCCACTCAGCAGTGTTCTAGTAAAAAAAACTTATTTCAACCCAATAGGAGCCATGCTAAATTTCAATCTGGCATAACATTTATATATCAAGTTTCTGATAAGAATGGTCAGAAATCCTACTCGTCATACGTGTACCTAATATTAGAAGAAAATACACGTTATTTCTGAACTGTACAAATTAAAAAATAAGCCTAGGAATTTGATATTTTCCAGATAAATTCAGTTCGACCTGAATGTATTCACAAATACCTAATAATAGAAACAATGTTTCTATTTTTTACTTAGTTTCCGACACTGCTTCCGAAATCACTGAGAAAGTAAACAACTATTTTTTCTTATTTTAGCATGGAGCAAAATAATTGTTTTTTATCACGGTCATACTAGGAATGCATAATTTTTTTCTATGTAAACAATCTTTATTTCGCACTACTGGGTTTACCGAATTTGCGCATTATTCGGGTTTTATACCGATATCTACAGATACATTTCTCAGTTGGGCTTTTTCTTTACACTGGAAAATGTTTGTTGTGGCAGTTTGGAGTTATATGTAAATTTTAATTTAAATTATTTGGATTCTAAAATATTAATTCTTTTTCATGAAAATATTTGAGTGTACATACAAAAATTTTGAACAAAGATATTTCTTTTAAGTTTTTTGTTTTTCGAAATTCAAACACCTGAATATAATTTTATGTCTTTCAGAAAGGTCTGTACACATCAGCTTTATATTGACTACAATATACGTCATCTACCTCAATATTGGATTTTTTGTCGGGACTCGAACTTGAATTCATTAGAAGATTTAATTAATAGGACTTCTAACATTTAATTCGTGGAAAATTTGAATTCCCCAAGAATTTGAAATATTTAGTGAAATATGCAAGCTTTTTCATCGAAAGTGAAGCCATTTTTGAATTCCTACCAATGACCAATTAGAACTTTTCAAATAAGACAAATTAATTAAACTCGCCAGAAAATATTACGTTTCTGATGTAGAGGCTTCCTTAAAGAAGCAGCAAATAAAACTAACGTGGTCCAGTGCTTGGTAGAAATGAATGTTTTGGATAAAAGTGTTTTGGTTACGACTAGGAAGGCTGTATCAGACTCTGATATAAAATTAAGGGAATTATAATTATAATACAAGATGCAATTGGAGTTGAGGAAGCTGGAACTTCAGAAAGATAAAGAGTAAAAACACATGCAGTTGCAATTGGAGAAAGAGGAAAAAAATTAAATTGGAAAAATAGAAAGAACAAATGTAAATGTAAAATAATAAAAATAGAATCAAATGATGAAATTAGATAAGGAAGATAACGAAAGAGTGTGCAGTTACAGAAAACTAAATGCAGTTACATTTGGAGAAAGACGAGAGAGAAACAGGAAAGAGAGAAAGAAAACAGTGCATTTACAAGCGGAAGAAAGACAAATGCAATTACAAAAAGAACAGATGCAAAGAAGGAATGGAGAGATAGATACAAACGCAAAGATAGAAGAAGGAATATAATGAATATTAATATAGAATAAAAGACATGGAGTTCGCATATGAAACGCAGATTCCCACGTCAAATACAAATTGAAGTAGACAAAATGGTTTGCACGTTTTGAAATCGTGGCTGAAACGTTTAAATTGCCAAGGCGCATTTGTCTCAATTATTACAATTTGTACTCATTGGTAAGGCTAGTGATATTTACAATTCATTGTCAGTTCAGCAAAGTGGTGACTATCATACGGTTGAAGAATGCATTTCAAAGCGTCATAAACTTGTCGAATTGGCTAGAGACAAAGAGCAGTTATTTGCTAGATTGTGCTTATCCAAGACATGAAAGTGTCAAACAACTTATATTACTTTCAGAGTTCAAGAACTGTGTCCGTATTGACATTAAGAATTATTTTGACGTGCATCCGATTAAAATGTTGAATAATGGTGCTCCTGATGGTGATGAGTATTTATTTAGCTCATAAAGTTTCTTTTGTAAATAATATCTCCACCCAACAGTCCTCTGGAAGAAAAGTATTTCAGCCTAATATCAGTCCTTCTAAATCTCAAACTGGCACAACTTTTAAAAATCAAGTTTCAATATCATTTTCTCTTCCTACATGGACCGATTACAAGAAGAAAGGACACGCTATTTCTGATTGCTACAAATTACAAAATAGGCATCAGACGCAAGACAGACTTATTTCTAAGAGGTCAATATAATGGCTATATATTGAAAAAAAATACATTTCTTGTGTCTAATAAACCGCAGTGTGAATTTATTTTGGAGAATTATAAACCTTTCATATGGAATGGTTCTATAGCACACTTGGGCAATTTCGCCAGTGCTATCACTATTCAAATTTTCAGTGACGCAGTTGCGTCTCAGCGTCTTTTATTGTCGGGTACTTTGTCTCTTTCTGAAAAGTCCTCATCTAATGAGAGTGTTTTTATTCAGGGAGTAGAGTGCAGCTTTGTTAATGCTCCTCTCCATTGTGTACATTTATCATCAGACTTAGTCTTAGGACCCGTGACAGTCGGCACAGTGTTTTGCCCGCTGAGGGCATTCATTTATTACTAGGAAACGACCTAGCTGGAGGCAAGGTTGGGTCAATTCAATTGTAACTGACACGTTTTGTTTGGATCAGAAAGTCGTACAATTGAAAAAGAATTCCCTGATTTATTCCCAGCTTGTGCAGTTACTAGATATGTGGCAATGAAAGCTCTTGAGAATGATGTTCATCATGAAACTACTCCTTTAGCTGACACATGTATTGGTCAGGCTTTTGATGCGGTCACTTTCATTCCTTCTTTGGATCAATCAGAAAGTATAATTCTAAGTCATCCTTGTTTAATGACTGATTCTCTTTATTCTAATCCAGGTAAAAAGCAACGATTAATTGTAGTCGAAAGGAAAGAAGATCCTGCCCATTGCTTGATTAAGCATGGAATTCGCATGAGAAAATGGAGACCTTCCGAGGTACCTGCTAGTGATGAGTTGTCAGTGAACTATCACATTGTAGTTTTAAATCCTTAAAGACCGGAAATACTTTGTCCCGCCCATGAAACTCCTTTGTCTGGTCATTTACGGATTAATAAAATTTTCACATGATCTTGATTCTATTTTATTGACCGAAAAGCGAAAGTGATTTTGGTACATACTGTAGATCGTACTTGTCAAATGGTAGGAAGAAGATCAGGCTCATCGACAACCTATTCCTGCCATTGACGCACCATTTAGTAGAACTATGGTAGATTGCGTTGGTCCCTTGCCTAAGACTAAGTCAGGTAACCAATACAAGTTGATCATTATGTGTGGGACTAAAAGGTTTCCAGAGGCAAAGCCTTTGAGGAATATTAACTCTAAAACAACAGTAAAATTTTTGATAAAATTTTCGACTTAATTTAGCCTTCCAAAATCTTTCCAATCAGGTCAAGGGTCAAATTAAATGTCTTGAACTTTCCAGCCTACTATGCTTGAATTTGGTATTCATCAGTTCAAGTCAAATGTGAAATTATGGTTTGACAGTACTACACTGGAATGTACGTTTGAGTCTGGTAATAGAGTTCTGTCTCACTTGGTCAATTCTCAAACTTTTCTTCAATATAGATAGTACGGCCCTTACAAGGTTAAAAAGAAACTGGACGAGTTAAACAATATTATTAGTGCTCCTGGGATCTAAATACAATATAGGAGTAACAGAATATTGAAAGAGATAACCAGGTTAAACATGCAATTAATTTAGTTCTACCTAAACCAGTCAGTGACGATTTGAGTGAAGGAATATCGTCGGATTATATTGTTATTGGAGTGAAAAGTCTTCGGAATTCAGAAATTATAAAAGATCTGAACCAGAAACGTTTACATTTGCAAGAGCAAGAAAGAAATCAACTTAAAAGTTATATGTTGAATATCAGTACTTACTTCTAGATGTTCCTACAAGAACAAACTAAATTTTCCATGACCATGAAATTGTATATTCCAAACCTGTGAAACAACACCTATACTGGAGGAATCCTCTCAAACAGGAATTTGAGAAAAGAAATTTAGTATTTGCTGGAGAATAACTAGAGTCCAGTAAAAGTGAATGGAGTTCACCATTCATACTTGTTCCTAAACCAGATAAAACTTCCCGGATGAGTACTGAACATCTGAAGGTGAATAATTTCACTAAAACATATTTATTTCCATTACCAATAATCGATGATTGAATTGAACGAATTGGAAATGCAAAGTATGTCACTAAATTTGACGTTCTGAAATGATTTTGGCAAATTGCACTGATGGAAAGGGCAAAGACAATTTCGGCATTCGTGACTCTAGATGGACTTTATCAATATAAAGGATGCCTTTTGGAATGAAGGATTCACCAAGTATATTTCAACGTTTAATGAACATGATTGCCACTGGTCTAGATAATTATGATGCTTACATCGATGATGTCATCATCTATAACGATACATGGTTAGAACATTTGGTGACAATTCGGATATTCTTTGACAGACTCACTGATGTAAGTTTGACAATAAATGTATCTAAACGTGAGTTTTGGCGTGCTTGTGTAATATGTCTAGGACATATTGTGTGATATTTAGAAGTTAAACCTAGGGATGTTAAGGTCGAAGCTGCCTCGGCATTCCTTGTATCTATCCGTAAAAGGTTTCTGGATAAGGCTGGCTACTATCGGATAATTAGTTTCCATTTTTCGATAACTAATGAAACCCTGACACATTTATTGAGCACGAAAACCAAGTTTTATTGGTCCGAACAGTATCACGAGGTTTTTGAAACGTAACAGGCCATACTTAAGAGTGCACCGATTCTTACAGCTCCACATTTCAGCCAATCATTTAAACTATATCTTGATGTAAGTGACTTTGGCGTTTGAGCAGTGTTGATTCAAGAAGATAAAAATAGTATTGGTTATCCACATTGTTGTTTCCTAAGAAATTAAATTAGCAACTGAAAACATATTCCACAATCGAAAGGGAATGTTTGGTTTTGATATTCTAATTATAACACTTTGAAGTTTACATTAGTTCAGCTCCTTTTCCTAGTATTGTGTTAAGTGATCATAACCCCCTTACTTTCATCGGCAAGATGAAAAACTAAAATCGGAGATTATTAAGATAGAGTTTGTTGTTGGAGGAATATGACATAAACACCAGGAATATGAAATTAAAATATATTGTAATAGCATATATAATTTCTCGTGTATGAAGTATGAAATGTATTCTTGCATGCATAATCTGTGTCATTCATAAGATTTCATCTTATGTTTTTTACCACATGCATATTTGACTTATAGTTTAAAAAACTTTATTGTAATGATCTTTCTCTTTTGTGAGGGGAAGTGTTATGTATATTTATTTATTTGTCTCTTAACTTGAATTGTTTTATTACATTATATGTTAGAGTAATAAAACAGTATTTGCTGGATGACCTTGTTCAAAATTGAGTTCATTTCTGCTTGACCTGTTTGACGTTAATTTTTTTTATTTCATTAATATAAACAACCAATAATAACTTCATTATCCTGTATGTGTATGAGACAAATAACTAAAGTTTTATTCAGGTTGACATGTTCATTTGTGTTAGGGTTTCGAAGAATCCAAAATCAATTTTGTATGATATTATGTTGTAACTGAACAAGGCACATACAATCATGATATAATGCTTGTTTTTAGGTCAAACAGAAAACTCTAGTATCTTGTGAACGTCATAACTTTATCAGTTGTGCTTGAACATCTGGCACTATAAGTTCCATTATGGTGGGTCAAGCTTGGGCTGAATTTTGTTTTCTTCAGGTTATTGAATTTAAGTTATCATTTCAATTGGAAATATAAAAATGCTTTAAACAAAATCTTGGATAAACGCATTCCTTTAAATTTATATTGAATTCAAACCTGGAATTATATTTATGTGATTCAACAAGAGACTGGTGACACACCACTGCTTCGTAGGCTATAACAAACACGTCATCGCCTTCAATATGGGATCTCATCGGGACTTTAACAAAGTTTCATTAAGGACTTTTATTACTAGGACTACTGTTGTTAATTCGTGGATTACAATTTGGATTTAATAGGTAATACCGTTAGTTCTTTTCCTCATTTTCCGCTTTGTATTCTAGTGAAATACATTATTGTAAAATTTTACAGAAAGGTTGTAGTCAAAACGTAAGTACAATTATAAACAACACAATGATTAGGATATCGAAAGTAATTACACAATTGTTACATGATATTTAAGATGATAATGTATTATTAGTTTTAGAAGGCGGCAGATTTTGATATTTTAGACAGCATACAATCCGTTCACGACTACTATACATTCGAGACGAATTTTATCAAGTGGTATACTGAAGAAAACAACGTGTTAGGCATTGAACAAAGACTGCACAAAGCGTGACCCTTAGGCTAATGTTCTTCTTTATCGGGTTTTAACACAATGCAAATGTCAAACCAGGTACAAGAGATACATCTATTTTTTAACATAACCAATGAATGCCACCCACATGATTTAAAAACTAAAGTCAACAGAACGATTTCTTTATATTAAATCGAGCGTATTGGTCTTACACATCAATTTGACTCGGTCAGACATGAAGAGGTTATTCTTGTCCTTTTCACTAATGATTTGCTTATTCTACATTGAGGATATTAGCTTGATTGTGACGATATCGGTGTCACGTGATGTACAAATTGGAGGTAAAGGGCATCAACACGTGTCGCTGTATATGCAACCTTATGAACCCTGAAGAAAATAAAACAGCTGGAAAATATGTACTAAATCTAAATTCTACTTGATTATAACGTTTGAAATAAATTATTAATATGTAAAGCTCTTATGCTTAGGAAACTAGGACAATCAAAGTTTCTACCAATCTAATTAAGCAATGGTGTCAACATCGTGACTACAATTTTGTAACGCATAATAATCTTAGCATATGCATGCAATAGGATATTTGAGATAGAATTTAGAAAGAAAAAGAGCGAGTTATTATATAATTACCTTTTTCCAGCATCTGTCTTAAACAATGTTATGTCATCTAATGCTCAGACTATTGTTACCTTAGTGTCATGTGAAACAAACCGTTGAGCAGTATTCGAAATCAGCTGAAACTTTGATCGGTGTCTATAACACAGCTACATGATAATAGAGACTAGCAAAGTAATACCATAGTGTGCAATAAGAAAGTTCAGAAGGCGGAAAATATTTTTCACATTTTATCTATGTAAACAGTGCAGGATCTATTCAAGAATGTCATCCAAACAAAGTGCGACGTTGCAATCCACTGAAATAAACACTATGTCACATATGAATACTATTCTTCAAAGTTTCTTTCCCCAGTTAGAATCGAGTAAGTAAATGGTCAGACTATTTCTGACATGCGAAAAGGTAAGCCTACCAATTGTTATTATAATTATCCGTTATATCTAAACTATACTATTTTAATGGAATAACGGTTACTAAGGGAGAGATTGTTAATAATCATTTAAGTTACGATTTTGATAGATGGAAAAACAGAACAAATTCAGCTTGTTTATTCAAAATATGTAATCACATGATACTCGTCAGACGTTTGTCTGAAAAGGAAGGTAAAATAATGCAGATTGCATTTTCATTGGTTCATTTTATTGCCAATAATGAAATTTGAATTTGGTTTTCTTAATTGTTTTTGTTGTCAACTTATATCAGCCGTTATCTTCTACAATTTAGTAGATCGACCGTGTATGTGTTCATGATATCGACATATTAGGCCTTTCGCTTCCTTCGTAGAGGCATGTCAACATGTTTCATTTACTTAGGCTGCAGCATACGTGAGAGGCCAGTAATGTTGTTACGATCTCTATACTGTAAATTATGTTACAGAAATCATAAACCTTTACTTATTTTGGCAAATACGGTATATATCATGGAGTTTGTATAGGTCCAAAGAGCCCTCAGACATGAGATTTTACTACCAGTGGAAAATGTATAACTTTGTCTTCTGTCCATGTATGTTTGAAGGCCTGAGTCATTCCATACCCATATCTCTAACTATGACAATTAATTTGAATGCTGATGTCAAACACTGAAATAGAGATTAAGTTATATACTACACTATGTATGTATGTATGTATGTATGTATGTATGTATGTATGTATGTATGTATGTATGTATGTATGTATGTATCTATGTATGTGTGTTTGTGTGTGTGTGTGTGTGTGTGTGTGTGTGTGTGTGTGTATGTATGTATGTATATATGTCTTATGTATGTAACGTATTTTGTTTCCAGCTCCTGAGTTGTAATTACAACGGACTTTAAAACGAACCAATTACATTACAGAAAATAGAATTGAATTTTTTGTATTAACAGTTATTATATAATTCATAGAGGTTATATAAGAATAAGCAGTCTGCTGTTTTAGAAGGTTGAAGCTTTACAAGTTTTTGATTTAGCTAGTAGCATATGATCCAATCTCGACTGCGATCAAAGGTAGGTGGATCTCCATATATAAATTCATAAATTGTCAGGTGATTAATATGGGTCTAGATATACCCCACCCTAACTAAACAAAAACAAACAATATCACCCCGATTTTTTTGCGTTTAACCTTTAAATTTTTTCATTGCGTTGAGAAGACAATATAATTTAGCACACAGTTCATGTGTCATTCTTGTTCAAAATCATGAAAAGGTAGATTGGGGCGAGTTATCACATATTGATTGATAAAAACTATAAGCCAGTGACGTGTCCTTTACCTTTAAGATATGAGTTCATTTACATCTATATTGGGCTTTATAAACGGAAGCAACGCAGAAGCAAGTATTAGTTTATACAGACCGTTCATTGCTTTAATAATGGTGCAAACAGAGAGTGGTAGTATTCGTCACCTGATGAAATGTAAAATTCATATTACTATAGCAATAATGCTGAAGTTTCGTCCTTTTAAAGGTTTATATAACCAATGGTCAATAAATATACAATCTTTATCAATCATAATTTTGCTCAATAGTGGCAACAGGATAGAAATTAAGGATCTTGTGAGCACTCCATTTAATGTGATACAGATCGGAATATAACCATTGTCACTTGCTTCAAAAATATAATCACTATTATTTGCTTCTCGTTTGAGTTTTATACATAAATAGCATACATAAATAATACAATTCGCGTTAACTGTTACAACTTATAATGAAGACTTATTTTTCACAACTTTATTTTAAACTTAATTTTGTTCGCTTATATTAGGAGCCCCGGGCTTGCAGAATTTAAGAGAGCTGCTTTAAGTGGTGTTTCAGAGAAATAATATATATAGCAATGTAGGAATCACACTTTTACTTAAATACCAAAAGGCAATAGGAATGAGAACAGTGATGTGCTTGGTGTTCGTGGACGTTGTCGTTCATACATGTATCCTCTGTCTATATTTTTGGAGTCATCGGTTCCATAATAAGAACGATACAGGTTGGTTAAATAAGTAAACGTTTGGGATACTCGCTAATAAGCAAGTAACAAAAACTGAACCATGAGAATATTTTTTGGTGATATAAATGACGTTCCGGGTGGTAATCGTCATATGGCATCAAATAATTTTAATATTTCTTTCATCCCTCTTTTTCTCTTGGTACTACAACCACTACAACTATGTGTGCCGCTGTATATCATCCAGTATCTAAAATACACCAGCGAAAGTATTCCACAATTGATTTTGATATTAGCTTTGCAGTAGTTTTGAAGTGTGTATTAGTTCATCTCCTTCTCCGGTTATTGCATTTATTGTCCTCAACCCCATTACTTTAATTGAAACGATGAATTTCTAAAATCAGACATTAATATGGTGAGTTTGATGCTGCATGAATACAATATTTACATATCGAAAAGTCAAGGGAAGACACAATTTAATAGCAGAAGCATTGTCACGTGTTCGTAGATGTTACAATATGTTATGTATACTTTGTGTCATTCATACGATTTGATCTAATGCAATTTGCTATGACCTCAACACTTGAAAATAATACCTTAAAAACGATGTATTGCATATATCTCTATTCTCTACGAAAGGAGTTGTCATGCGTATTTAATTTACATTATTTGTTAGGCTTTTCTATTCATTATAGGCTAAGGATAATTGTATTTTGGAGTGATATATTCTTGGATTTTAACATTGTGATTGTAGGCACCGACTTCTAACTTTTAATTCATGGATTATTCTTGTATTATTTTTCGGATTTGATTCTTAAAACCGTAAGTTCTTTTTCTCTTTTTTACTGTGTTTTATAGGGAAATAAATTATTTGTTAAATTGTATAACGCCTGTTGTCTAAACGTTTTCTTGTTACATTTTGTAAGAGCATTAACACGTAACAACAAAGTACTGCGCTAGTCCTTGGGATGGATGAAATTTGTCTAATATTTTTCAGAACACGTTGTTTTTCATATATACATTCCTCTAGTTTTCGAAAATGTTTAAATGTCAAATAATTTTTTTACGTTTTAGAAATCCTTAGTCAAATCAGCAAGCTGTGTTACAGTGTCATCAAAAATGGAGATCTTTCTTTCAAACCATGCCCTGCAACAGTTAGACCTTTTGAGAAAAGATGAATTGATTCAACTTGCCAGAAAACGTGATCTTTCTGAAGCTAAAGCTTCCTTAACGAAGCAAGAAATACAACAATATATGTATCCAGTATTTGGTAGAAAAGAGTGTTTTGGATAAATATGCTTTAGTTTTGATACAAAGGTAAAGGAATTAAAATTAAAATACGAGATTTAGTTGGAGTTCAGAAAACTTGAAATTTAGAAAACGGAAAAAAAGTAAATACAGTTGGATAATGAAGAATGAGAGAAACACAAATGCAGTTACAAAAGGAACAAATGCAGTTACAATAAAAACAAATGAAGTTACAGAAAGATCAACAAATGCAGATGCAATTAAAGAAGGAGGAGAGAGAGAGAAGCAATTGCGGTTACACATGGCGAAAGGGGAGTAGAGGCAAATGCAAAGAGAGAAGGAAGAGATGAATATCAGTTGACAACACAAGAGATGGAGCTGGCAAGTGAAAAGCACGTTCCCACATCACAAACAAATTTAGATTTTGATGTTGCTAAGGATATTAGGTTAGTACCCCCTTTCACAAAAAAAGAATTAAACAAATATGTTCCTGGTCTTAAAAAAATTGCGGAAAATTTGATATGACCAATTAAGCATTAGACTTTATTATTACAATGTGTACTTAAGCTACTGATATTTACCATTCACTGTCATTTCAGGAAAGTGCTGACAATTGCGTGATTAAGGATTGCATCTTAATGTGTTATCATTTAGTCCCTGACGCTTATCGGCAAAATTTCAGAAACTATAAAACCGAAGCTGGACAAATTCATGTCGAATTTGCAAGAGAAAAAGGTTATTTTATAGATGGTGCTTTGCAAAAAAGTCGAACAAGATTATGAAAGTCTCAAACAACTTGTATTACCTGAAGAGTTTAAGAACTGTATACATAATGACATTAAGACGTATCTTGAAGAACACAAGGTTCAAACCTAGGAAAATGCTGCTCGTGCCGCTGACAAGTGTTTCTTCTCATCATAAATTTCCTTTTTTCAGGCAAGTCTTCCACTAGGCATTCTTCTAGCAGAAAGGTATTCCAGCTTAATAGAACTACAATCTGGCACAACGTTTCAAAATCAGGTCTCTGATAAGCTTGATCAAAATTCCTTGTCTAACCCTACGGGTACCTATTGCAAGAAAAAAAGACAGGTTTTGTCTGATTGCTACAAATTGAAAAATAAGAATTAAGACAGATTTATTCAAAATGTTCTTTTTTCTAAGAGGTCAGGGCCACAGTCATGCATTGAAAGCAATACGAGTGTTTTGTCTAATAAACACCAGTCCAATTTTATTTTGGAAAAGTATCATCCATTCATGTCGAAATGTTCTATATCACTTTTCGCTGATTGGGCTAATCCCATCCGTATTAGAACTTTAAGGGACACCAGAGCTTCCCAGAATCTTTTATTATGAGGTAATTCTTTATTTCTGATAAGTCTTCTTATAATGAGAGTGTTCTTATTCGGGACATAGGGTGAGGCTTTGTTAATGTTCCTTTCCATTGTGTAAATTTGTGGTCAGGCTCATGACAGCCGGAAAAATGTGCCTGCTTTCCCTTTGCGGGCATTCATTTATTACTAGGCAAATACCTAGCTGAGATAAGGCTTTGGTTAATGCACTTGTAACTGACAATCCCTGCTTGGACGAGAAAGTCGATCCTATTGAAAATGCAATCCCTGATTTATTTCCAGCTTGTAAAGTAACTAGAGCTATGGCACAAAAGGTCTTGAGAATGATGTTGATCAGGATCGTATTCGTTTAGCTGACACATGTATTGGTGAGGCCTTTGATAAGGTGACTTTCAGTCCTTGTTAGGATCAATCAAAATGCATTAATTGAAGTGATCTTCTTTTAAATATTTATTATCTTTATTCTATTCAGGGTGATAAAAGACAATCACTTGTAGTCAAATAGGAAAATGGTCTTGATATCTCACGTTTGTTTCAAAAGGCCATTAATGAAACTGAAGCCACAAGAAGCACATAAGTCTTTAATTTCATTAAAATGGAATTGTTATGAGAAACTGGAGACCTCCCGATATTTCTGCACGTGACGAGTGGTCAGTGAATTATCAAACTGAAGTTTTAAAATCGCACGGACAGGAACTTCGTAATGTGTCCCATGAAAATCCTTTGGCAGGCAATTTTGTGATTAATAAGAATTATGACAAGAACATAACTCAGTTATATTTGCCAAAAATCAAAAGTGATGTTTGTAAATGCTGTAGATCTTAACATACTTGTCAAATGGAGGGAAAACCCAATCAGAAGATCCACTACCTATTCCTATGAAGAAACATTTAGCAGAATAGTGGTAAACTGTGTTGGTCCCTTACCTAATACATAGTTAAGTATCCAATACTTGTAGAACATAATGATTGCGTCAACATGGTTTCTAGAGGCAAATCCTTTGAGAAATATTAAATCTAAAACAATAGTAACATATTTGATAAAAATTGTGCTACTTAATTTAGCCTTCCTAAATCTGGCCAATCGGATCAATGGTCAAACGTTAGGTCTGAAATTTTCCAGCCAGTTATGCTTGAATTTGGTAACCAGCAATTTATGTCAAAGTGAATATATCATCTAACAGACCTAAAATAGATTGTGAGTCTGGCAGTAATAGGGTTCTGTCTCTCTTTTTCATACTTCAGACTTGTCTTCAGTTTAGATATTGCTTCCCTAGCAAAGTTAAGTAGAAAATGAATGACTTAAATTATAATGATAAATCCAAAGGAGAACCAATATACTGAGAGCGATAACTACGTTAATCGTTATATTAATTAAGTTGACCCTGTCACACTCTGTGATTATTTAAGTGAAAAAATGCAATCGAATTCTACCAATCTCAGAGTGACAAACCTTCGGATTTCAGACATGAATGATATGTACAAGAATCGATCACAGCAAGAAAAGAATTAACTTAATCAGGTATTATTTAAATATGAGCACTTGTTTCTGCAACAACAAGCACAATTTTCCATGACGTTGAACTTGTACATTCCACACATGTGAATCAACACGCATACAAGATGAACCCTTTCCCTTTCAAACATGAATACTTCAAACAAAAAATGCAGTATTTGCTGGAGAATGATTTTACAGAGTCCAGTAAAAGTGAGTGGAGTTTACCGTGTGTAATTGTTTCTAAACCAGATAAAACGTTACAGGAAGGTAAACAGTGCGACTAAAACAGATTCGTTTTTATTACCAACCATCAATGACTCCATTGATTAAATCGGAAGTGAAAATATTCTCCTTCTGAAATGATTTTGGCAAATTACACTGAAGGAAAGAGCAAAGGGAATTTCGGCTTTCGTGACTCCAGATGGACTTTATCAACATGAAGTGATGCCGTTTGAGACGAGGGTTCGCCAACCATTCATCAACGTATAAGGGATATGATTACCTCTGGTCCAGATAAGTGTAATGCTCACGGCGACGACGTCATCATCTTCAGCGCCACCTGGAACGAACATTCTGTTTGACAATCGATTTATCCCAAAGTGAGTTCTGCCGTGCTAGTGTAACTTTTGCTAGGACGTATTTGGGACATGGAGAAGTTAAACCTATAGATGATAAGGTCAAGGCTATCTCTGAATTCCCTGTGCCTGTTAACGAAAAGCAACTGATACGAATTTAGGCATGGCTGGAGACTTACGAAAATTTTGTTCCAATTTTGTAATCATTGCTGAATCTCTGAAAAATTTATTGACAAGAATAACAAGATTTTTGGACTTAAAACATATCAGGAGGCTTTTGATAAGTTAAAGGCTATACTCAAGAGCGCGCCAGTTCTTACAGTTCCAAATTTCGGCTAATCATTTAAACTGTCTGTTGATGCGTGTTATGTTGGCATTGGAACAGTCTTGATTCAAGAAAACGAAAATAGTGTTGCTCATCCAGTGTGTTATTTATCTATGAAATTAAATAAGCTCCACAGACATTATTCAATAATCAAGAAGGAATTTTTGGCTCTGATATTGACATTACAACGTTTTGAAGTTTACTTTAGATCAGCTCCTTCTTTGATTTTTTAGTTTAGTAATCACAATCCCTTACTTTTATTGACAAGATGAAAAACAAAAAATTAAAGGATACTACGGTGGAGATTTTGTTGCTACAGGATTATAATATTGTCATCAGACACATCACGGGAAACAATAATACACCAAATTCAAACAATGGAATATTATTTTCTGTAATTCAACAAAAATCTGTTGACACATAAGTACGATGCTGACCACATCATACGTTATCGTCTTCCATTTCGGATTTCTTTGGGATTCGAACTCATTTTTATTAGGACTTGTTGTTACTAGGACATCAACTTTTAAATTCCTGGATTATTCCTGTATTATCTTTTCATTTCATTCGTAAAATCCTAACTTCAATTTCTCATCTTGTTGTATAGGGAAATAAGTTATTTGTTATATTCTACAAAGCTTGATGTCTTCAATTTTTCTTTTTTTGTTTCGTAAGAGCATATACACGTAACACATTTAAAAGTACTTCTGATATCTTAGACATCTATATATATCAAAAACCGACGTCCATACTCTAATATGTTTGGACTGTCCAGTCACTTGTGAATAGTTATTTGCGTACCCCTCTTGTTACTTTGGCGATATTAGCTATACGCCCTCTTATGGGTCCCCTCTTTGAAAGAAAAGGTTTTTAAAAAATATTTTTCTCTATATCTTGCCCACTTAGATATGTTGTTGTGTGCTTTCCGACAAAATAAAAAGTGTATTTTTAACACAAATATATGTAGTTATTTATACGCTGTTCTCTTCTTGTCTACCCTTTTTGAAAAGATTATAAAAGCTCCTGTCTTCTGGTCCATGCATAGTCGCTTTGAAACTGGTTGTACTCCCTTCCTCGTGCATTATACCTTTTGGCTGATTTCCTTGTCATTTTTTGCAACTGCCAGTTCTCCTTAGCGGGCATATTTCACTGTCCAGTGTTTACCATTTGTGTACATTTTATTTTGCAGTGTACTCTGCTGCATATCTTAATTATGTTGACTGGCTCTCAAATGTCAAACTTTCTCTTTAGCTGCTTTTACTTGTATTTGAAGAAATGTTAAGATAGGAAGATAAAAAACGGAAGCGAGGGAGACAGAGATCTAATATTTTAGTACGGATCTTTTTGATATTTGAATAAAACGTATGTTGAATGTGGACAAAAACAAAATCGAGAAAAAGACCGGTTTCTTAGTTTTTTTGTACTTTTGGTTGTATGATGTGCGTATATATTTTGAAGCGACGCCGTCCAGTAACTTTTTTGTTGTGATTTTGTTAGGAAAGATATAATGTTTTTCGTCGGTCTTACTGATCTGATATTAATGGCGTTTTGGCCCTTAGGCCATACACGTCTAGTTGCTGAGTGTTAGTCAGTCACCACTCAACGAGGTGTGACCCCTATTTTAAGTGCGAGCACTCGATTCCGAGATTACAAAGATAAGCGCACAACACACACACATTTCTCGTAGGATGGGTGTGTAACAACCATCAAGCGAGCTACCCATACTAGGCGCGAAACAAACACTCATTCTACTCATTCGCAGCATGCTACTTAATTGGTCCTCGTGTGAGACTTAAACCACTACAATCTTCACCAAGTGTAGCATGAAAGTTAGGAACAAATGCTTTACGTTGTGTACATCTCACACTGCAGAATGACATTTAACGCGTGAGGTAAAGGAGAAAACGTCCAACTGAAGACAATAAACGTCAACTGTTGCTTTCTTAAACGCCATCAAACGCACTATTGGGTACAATCTGCCCAGTATTACCTTAAACTGTAAATTCCGAGGAGCTAGCCATTTGTTCCCAGAGGCACAATCCTATTAGTTTCAAACTTATTTGATTACAAATATTCTAATAGGAATTTTGAGCGCATTCTGTGCATATTATTCTAAAATTATGCAGGTCCGAGAAGAACTGTTGCACACTTTAATTTAATATCACAATTTGATGTCACATTTTGTTTCAAAATGTGTGGCTATATTTGGCTGTGACACTAAATAATCAAAGTTGAATCTTAAAAAGTATTATCTAAAGCGGTTATAAAAGAAAATAACGGAAAACACCATGCAGTCAATCAAATTTAATAAAAAAATCCAACTCAGAATTCGCCTTCCTATCATGCTACTTCTCAAGGGGCTTACATTATAACAGTTATGCGACATAACCAAGGACATTGACAGGATAATATGCAGCGTCATTCTTTAAATGATCGTGGGTCCAGGTATATACTTGTATTAGCCAACTGATCTTCGCTGCTAGATATACTGAATGGCTACATCTTATATGCAGAAAAGATAACATTCCAAGTTTGATCTGGATAGTTTCCTATCTGGTCCGCATTCGTTTTGGTTTACAACACTATTAAAATGTCGCATGCGCGTCGACGTTCGTATGCGCAGTTGCCTCAATTAAGTTGTTCCCGTCGTTAGTACCGCTTGAAAACGAATGGTGCTAGGTTGACCATCTTCTGTACCGATACTACCACGTCAACGCACCTATGTCCCGTAGCGAAAGGGAAACTTTAATTAGCCCCCTTCATCCAAGAACCACAGCAGGCACTCACATTTTGATAGATAGACGTCTTGTGTCTGAATGACGATGGAGGATCGTTATGTATGTATGTATGTAGGTAGGTAGGTAGGTAGGTATCTATGTATGTAGTATGTACGTTCGTATGTATGTATGCATGTATGTATGTATGTATGTATGTATGTATGTATGTATGTACTTCTCTGTTTGTTTATGTTCTTTAAACTTTTATTCTGGCTGTAGACAGGTGTAGCTATATATTATGTTTCATAGAATATGCTTCGACGTTAGCCTGAAAGCGGTTAAGGAAAAGTTTGTTTCTGAACATTACTTCGTCGCATGCAGGTTCATGCTGGTCATGAAAAATTATCTTTTCTTTTATTAACCATTATTATTATTATAATTATTATTATTATTTATTATTATTATTATCATTATTATTATTATTGTATAATCTATTCCCCGTCTTCACTTCGCCTTCTGTCTACCTCTAATGATGAATTTTATGAGGGAAATGCTTTATTACCGAAGTTCTAATAGTCGTCGTGGCGAAACTTGTTTTACCAGGTCACTTCCCTCGGGTAGCCATCGATTGTGTGAGCTATGGTCATTATCTTTTATTATGACACATATATTAGGGTGTCATGTTACGTTTTCATTGTAGGTTCACTTCAGTCTGTCTTTCGATAAAGGGACTCTAAGGATCATAAAGGTAGATGCAGTATGATGAATATGATGTTATTGATTGATGTTGTTTTCTTGATGTGTTTATTTACGTGCCGAGATTTGTCCTGCTATGGGACTAGATGAATGTTGTAGCCATTGGTTAGGATTACAACCACTAAATTACATTGTTTGTTTCATATGTGTATAATCGTGTTTATATAATCGGCTTGATTTGCATTATCCTAGTTCGTTATGGGCATTAGAGTCCAGGCTTATTATTACCCATACACCAGAATCTTTTTTATATTATTAATATTTCCCAGTGTAACTTTGCGTTGTTTAGATGTTTCTTTTATTTGAGCGATTACTACATAAAGGTTCTGAGAGTGGCTTCTGTATGTCAAACTCACAATTTTGTAAGAGTTTTAGTATATCGTACGTTTCTGGTTTTTTATAATAAATATACCGCTAACCGACCACTTCAAGTTGAAACGACGGATGTTTTGGGTTATATCTCACAATAGTATAGGGTAGGTACTGTCGTTCGGTCTCATAATGCATTTCTTTCTCTTATTGCACGTATTGCTTACGTACCACAAGTGGTCTTGATACCTAACTTGAATGTCATCCGCCCTTGACAACTAGCGGTTTTCTCTTCAGAAAACGAATCGTATGTACTCAATGAATGATGGTGTAAGAAAAATAAATCCTCGATCAACTTTGTCTAAAATCTTCAAGTAATCATTGTTTCAATTTAGGAAAGGGAAACGATGGGCACTCTTAGACTATATCTACCATCCAAACAATTACTCAATGATATTTATATATCGTCTTATGCAGTGATGAATACTTACTCGCCTTCCTGTCTGTTTTTAATGGATATAAGATTTCTTGTTTCATCACCACTAAAATATATAGTTTCATATCTCCAAGTATTATTGAATGCAATGTTGAGGCATATTGTATTATCAGTAACGTTGATGCATATTGTGTTATCAGCAAGGTTGAGACATATTGTGACATCAGCAAGGTTGACACATATCGAGATAATAGCCGGTCTAATGTCATTTTCCTTACAATAATTATACTATATCTTCTGTGTAGTATTATAAAGTAGGGGTTGTAACTTCTTGCCATACTTTTCTTCTTTCACATTATGTCTGATTTGCCAGACTTCACATTTAATATTATTATTTCAGAATATGTCCTGTTTTATCCAATTAGGGTCATCGTATATTTTGGATACTCCTACGTATTACAGGTTATAATGTAGCCTTGACTTTATATTTTTTTATTTTGTTTTCAATTACTGGCGAATGAAGAATGTCTCGGCAGGAGTTTTAGGAAGACTTACAAAATTTTACTTTCACAGAAATAAACACTATAGCTCAGCTTAAGCCCCACTGTCCCAACCAAATAGATAATGGCAGTAGCTATGTGAAAGGACAGAGAGAAGCAATGAACATTAATCCAGTAATAACAATACAAGTCAGTTAAATTATTGTCCATGTCAGGTACATTAGTAATGGTTTCATCAGGCAATTTTATGCTCTTCATCCCTGTGTGACATTTATTTGGTTAATAAGTATTTTCCTTGCTTAAGTTAGAGTGTCAAGCAATTAAACAGTATCATGTTACTATCTGGTCGATCGTATTCCTGCTCATGATAGTAGTTCCAGTCAAACCCTAAGTAAAATTACACAAAACACAAACATATTTGTGCGAACCAAGTCTGATTGCAGGGATGTAATAAAGCTTCTGAAGTCAACAGTTCACGGACATAATTCGCGTGTTTCGGGTTTTGGGGGGCTTTTTTCACAACTTTAATATGCTATCGAAATATGTAAACTAGGATGGATTATTAAATACATGTATCTTCTGACATAGCTTAGGAGAATACATTGCAAGTTCGATATGAGCTTCATTTGATGAACATTTACAATTGAAAAATGTTTGCTACAAGGCACAATAGAACATATATTACCAGTTACTATGTAATACATACGATGTACAAGAACAATATTTAATATACATAATCTTAAAAATCCAACAATTATTACAAAATGAGGATATCGAAAGTAATTACACAATTAGGAAATCAAAAGTAATTACACACTTGTTACTTGATATATAAGATTATAATTTATTATTGATTTCAGAAGGCGGCATATTTTATTAACGTCAAGTTGGCTACTTATTCTTTATTCCCTATCCCCGATTGTATAAGGAATAAGTAACCAGTTACTTGTTCCCGACTCAACTATTTATACATACATTTGGTTACTGATTCCTTATTCACATCCAGCTGGGTATTCATTATTTATTTATACTTCCATAAATAATTGGTTATAACTTCTTGACGATCAAAAGCCCTTCAGGGCATGCATTGGCGTTATTCTAACCCATTTGGAGAAATAAGAGTGCTCTTTGGTACCAGCCATATATAGCTGATTAGAGACAAATTACGGACTATGTGGAGGAAGTGGTTAGGATATTGATAGGTATACATAATTACTAATTTGAAATAGGATTAATTAGTTGTGTTAGATGTTGAGGTCGCGTCCTGTTTTACATGGCGCGAAATATTTGTATTTTTGTTCGAAAGCTTGCTAATGGCTCAAGTAAACGTGAAACTACAAAAAAACCATACAAGTGTGAAATTGGAGATTCTCTTATGTGGTCATAATTAGAGAAGAATTATTTCAAGTATCTACGGCTTTAGGAAGCCCTCAGTTGACATCGAATGTTGTTTTGAAATGCTTGGAACTTGGTAAACAAGCATACGGGTAGGTGTATGAAACACGCTCAGTGTGAGGCAAATCTAATAATACATAGTGCCAATTAAACCAGTACCTAAACGATTTCGATTGCAACTTCTGATGAACAGTTTCTATTCAGGAATCTGTTCCAACATAAGCCAAAGTCATAGAAAGAATTTGTTTAACCGATTTCCAGAAATTGGAGTTACATAAAGCGGGTGGGTGGGTACAGCAAATGCGGCAAGCAGATAATATCTTAATTATACAAGTGGGCCAATACGTCTCCTCTTTAAAGAGTTTTGACATGGACTTTTCACTGACATTTTATCTCTAGATGGTAGTGTCGAGCCTCGAATGAAGTCCTGATGAATCTCATCGAGAGGAATCAGCAAAAAAAGGGGACAACCTATGGGCACCGGGTATGAAAAAGACGCACAATCTGGATCGATTGAAAAGATTTTTATTATTGAACCCCTAACTAGAATATATCGATTTCAACGCCTCTCTGAGAATATCTAGTTAGGGATCTCTTCCAACTGTATGAAAAGTTTAAAGAAAATTCGTCGACCCGATTTCTTGGAATCCGGAGATGAATATATGATAGTTGTAACAAAGTCCATTAGCAAATTACCTCTTCAGTCCATATCTGGTTCCTATAGTTTACCAATAAAACGACATAGACATTTATTATAGTACAATATCTTCTAAACAAATATATATTTGATTCCCAAAAGCATTTTTGACTGTGTTTGTCTAATGCAAGCGGAAAAAGTAAGACGGTCTTTACGGATAAAAGCAGTTATTAAAACCGTTATAATCTATGAACCGATTGCAACCACATTTTGCGATACTTGAACCCTGACACGGAGAATTTTGATTTCATCCCCTGTTTGACAATCGTTAAAGAGTAACCAATCCCAACAGTAGGAAACCTTAGAAGAAAATTAGTCGAGACGATTTCAACGTTTTCGTGGTTAAATAAGAGGTCAAGGACACCACATGCGATCAGAATATTATACCTTACGTATACAGTTGGGTGGGCCTCTACGTCTCCTCTTTAGAATTTTCTTCTAAGGTTTCCTCCTACTGGGATTGGTTATTCTTTACCGACTGTCAATGGACCTTCATTGATATTTTATATCTGTGCGACAGAGTCCACCCACGAAGGAAGTCCTGACGAATATCGTCGATAGGAAACAACGATGGGTACCGGGTATAAAAAACCACTAAAATGTTCATAGATTGTTTCAAACTTTTGCCCTAACTGAACCTCTACTAATATAATTTTGATCACATGGCTGATTTTGGGAAGTCGGTGTCCTCAGCCAGACTAATTAGCCAATTGCAAGGGCAAAACGTCACAGACTGCAGTGTTGATGAGATTCCAGGATGGATGGTTTAATTTTAAAGTGAGTGCAGGTCAGAATACCATAAGTGTCCCTGGAGATGAGTAGGCCGTATTAAAACCTAAACATACGTAACGATTATGTGTGGGCATGTGCAGTATTCGCGATGGATCACATGTAAATTGTGCAATAGAGTAATTCAGAAGGGACGGTTCCGTTGTCTGGAAACGTCTTGTGTTGTTGTTATAATGGTAGACATGGTGGAAGGTTATAGGTGAATTGTGGCCTAAAAGCATAATTTCATTGGCCTGAGGATGCACAGGTAAAATAGTTCCCTCTCTAGGTGAGTGAGTTGTATATTTCCAAGGCGTGAAATAATAGCCATACTTCGTGGTAATGGAAGCAGGAGAAAGAGCACAGCTGTGAAGTTGTGGTGAAAACAGCAAAATAAGGGGCGCCTTAGGGTTACCGGCTATGAAAAACGCAAATGTTAATAAACGGTATCAATAGTTTGTACTCATGAAAACCTTACTTAGAGAATTTTGATTTCGATGCCGCTTATATTGTTTTGAAATAAGACCCCTTTCTAACAACAGAAAAACTTTAAAGAAAATTCGTCGAGCCGATTTTGAGAAACTTGCGACTAAATAAAGGAAGTCGAGCAGATCACATACCGTAAGATTATATACATGTGATCCATTAGTCCCCTCTTTATAAGTCTTGACATGAATCCTCCACGGATATTTTATCTCTAGGAGTTAGTCCACCTATGAAGCAGGTCCTGACGAATTTCGTGCAGACGAAACAGCAAAATAAGGGGCGCCTTAGGGGTTACCGACTATGAAAAACACGGAAATGTTAATAAACGGTATCAATAGTTTGTACTCATGAAAACCTTACTTAGAGAATTTTGATTATATATATATATATATATATATATATATATATATATATATATATATATATATATATATATATATATATATATATAGACGGTACAAAAAGCGCCCTAACACTTAAAATTAAACGTACACGTTCATGAAACTAAAATTAGCTTATATGAAACGAAAATTACTTCGTGGATTGCCTCTACTACCTCTATATAGCATGTCAGCGAAGAGTAAATGTCAGAATTCTTTAGGAGGGTAAGTAATATCCAAACTTTACATGTAAGATATGATATCCTTACGGCATGTATGTTACCGAACTTCTTTTTCAGGCCGAGAAAATCTCAAAATCGGCTGTACGAATTTTCTTTAAACTTTTCCTCATGTTGGAAACGATATCGGTTTAGATATAGATGAAAATGGGTACAAATATTTAACGAATCGGTCCACATTGTGCGTGAGTTTTCATACCCAATAGCCACAGGAACCCGCTAATTTCGTTGATTCTTGTCGAAGAAATTCGGCAGGACGTCCTTCTTAGGTCACCTCTATCCAACAGAGATAAAATCGTAAGGAAGGGTCCTTTTAAAAACTCTTCAAAGAGTGAACGTAATGTCCCAACTGTATACGTAAAATATAATCTTCTTAAGACAGGCAGTGTACCCAAATCCGTTATACAGCCAAACGTTTCTCGGAATCGGCTCGACTAGTTTTCTTTAATATTTTCCCACTGTTGGAGCACTGTTGTTATATTTGACTTAATTTAAATCTTATTTAATTATTTGTCAGCTTTAAAATCTTTTTATTTTTTAATGGCATTATATGTCAAAATAATGTAGTTTCGTTTACTAGGAAATAGTATTTTTTTCCAAAAAATAGTTAGACCTTGACTCTTCATTTTTGTAAACATAAAGCTGACCTGGTTCTTGACCTTAATTCAAAATTAGTAACAGTCACGCGAACAAGTTATTTTTTATTTATTTTTATTGTGGGAATAATGAGGTTGAGATCGTGGCTGTTTTGGATATATGACGCTCGACTTGTAAATAGCTTTTAGTGAAGTAAACAACTTTTATTCTAGGAGTAATAAGGATACAGGGGCTACGTGATATTTTATATATAAACCTGATCACTTGATCCTCTATTTTGCAATTAGACATTTCCAAAATTGCGCATTACTTAGATTTCATAGTGATGCTTACAGATCGATCTCACAGTCTGGGCTTAAAAACGCTTGATGTCAAGTCGTTTCCTTCTGTTTTAGCCAGTTTTTGAATTATATGTTAATTTTTCTTCAGATTATTTGGATTCTAAAAGATTAATTCGTTTCTCTGGAAATATTTGTTGTGCTCATACAGAATTCTTGAAATAAGACATTTCGTAAAAATATTTTTTGGATTTCAAAAACCGAGGCATTATTTCTTGTGTTTCTACAAGGAACTGTAGACAACAACATTGAACAGGATACAGCATACGTCATCGCCTTCCATCTTGGATTCTTCGTCGCGACTCGAACTTGAAATCATTAGAACATTTTATTATTAGGACTTCTAAACTTTTATTCGTGGATTATTCTTGGAGATTGTTTTATGGCTTTGATTCTTAAAACCGTAAGTTCTTAATCTTTTATTTTTACAACATTTTCCCAGGGAAATTAATTATTTCTTAAATTTTTCAAAGCTTTTTGTTTTCAGTCTTTCTTGCGATGCTGTTTATTCGAGCCTAAACATGAAACATAAGAATTGGGGGCTCATCCGGGATTTTGAATTTTGGCTAAGATATTTTAGAAAACTTTGTTGTCTTTTTTATTTGAATTCCCTATGTTTTTGAAGTCTTTGTGAACTTGACAAACATTTTCTACAACGTCAACAAAAGTGGAATTCTATCTTTCAAATCCTACCCAGGAACAATAAGATCTTTTATAAAAGGATGATATGATTCAACTTTCAAGAAAATACGATATTTCTGAGGTAAAGGCTTCCTTAACGAAACAAGAAAAAAGAAATATTTTGGTTCAGCATTTGGCAGAAAATAATTTTTTTTGATACAAATGCTTTGGTTTCGATCAGTAAATCTGTATCAGACTTTGACATAAAAGTTAAGGAATTAGAATTCAAGTACAATATGGAATTGAAGTTGAGGAAGCTGGAGCTTCAGAAAGAAGAAAGAGAAAAACAAACGCAATTACAAGCGGGAAAAAGAGCAAGAAAGACAATTGCAGTTACAAGAAAGAACAAATGCAGTTACAATATGAGAGAGAGAGAGAGAGAGAGAGAGAGAGAGAAAACGTGGAAGCGTTGTGCATAGCCAACCCGATATGTGAACTTACGATTGGCAATGTACAATGATCTAGGCTCCCCACCTGTCAGACTTCTGATTCCCGATCATCCAAGCAGTGCAAACTAGGGCTCAGGTAAAGGAAGATAACAAACCTTTACGTAAATTAAATTACCGGAAGCCATTACAGATATCTCCCGCGAAGAATTTCAGAATGAGCAAAAATGTGACCCTCTCTACGTACAAACGCGAAGAAAGTATTATCGGGTACTGTGAGGAAGTGTAAGAACGGGGGTTCCTCCAAATTCCTTACTCGAAACTGGTTTTATGTATGAAATACTCTACACTTGATAGGAAGTTCTTGCAACTAGTGGTCCCCCATAAATACAGATCGCATGTACTCGAGGTCGCGCAGGAGTCGAGTATGGCGGGTTATTTAGGCATGAAGAGAGGGTATTTAAAGAATTTTATTGGCCTGGTGTCAATAGCGATGTAGCGCGGTGATGTCAGTCGTGCGAAGTTTGCCAGAAAACTGTCTCTAAGGGCAAGATAACTAGAGTACCGTTAGGTCAAATGCGATTGATAGATACTCCGTTTTAAAGAGTGACCGATGACATTGTGGCACCTTTATTTCCACATACAGATCGGAACAACCGACACATCTTGAGGCTGGTAGATTGCGCCACCAGATACCCCGAAGCCATAGCTTTGTCATCGATTGAAACCGAACGTCTATCCGAAGCGCTCGAGGACATGTTCAGCAGGGTCGGAGTGCCCGAAGAGATTTTTTTCGGATTGTGGAGCTCAATTCACCTGAGATCTCATGGCAGAAATTAGAAGGTTGTTGTGCCTTAAACAGCTGCGCACAACACCCTACCACCCTATGTGCAATGGGTTGGTCGAGAAATTCAACGGGACGTTGAAGCAAATGTTGCGACGGAACAAACTTAAAGACCTAATAATGTTTCCTACCTTAAATAAACTCAGCATGTTTTTTTCTTCTATGTTTTCTAATTTCATGGTGTTTGTGTTCGTGATCTTATCATTATATATGATTTTTTATCTGTAGGTGTTGTTTAATGTTGTAAAGCGCTTAGTAAAGATTAGGCGCTATACAAAGTCCTCATTTTTATTAGTAGTAGTATGTGTGCGGAAAGGCGTAATGATTGGAATAGGTATCTGAACGCAATTATGTTCGCGTATCGTGAGGTTCCTCTTGAAAGCTTAGGCTTCTCCTCGTTTGAACTATTGTATGGTAGGACAGTCCTATGTGCATTTTACGCGAACTGTGGTCAGACGAAGAAGTCAAGACTACTTACCAATACGCAGTAGATCTGCGCGAACGATTAGAGAGTACATGTCGAAACTCGCGAAATCTAGTCGTAGGTACGCGAAGTATTACAACCGAGGAATGTGGAGTAAAACGTTTGATGTAGGCAATCAAGTGTTCGTGCCTCTCCCAACGAATAAAAATAAGCTGCGCTTCCAATGGAAAGGGCCAGACGAAGTCAAACAGGTGAAGGGCGAAATGAACTATATCATTGACGTGGAGGGTAAGTTCAAGATATTTCACGCCAATATGCTTAAACTCTACCTAGAAAGACAAACAATAGATAAAGGGGTCTTGAATGTAGTATGCGTAACGGTGATAAAGGATAAGTTATGCGACGAATCGGGAGCGTCTCCAGTGCAAAAATGCCCCTTGAATACCCCATTGACGTAGGGAAAGAAGGTATTGACCAGATCAATGTATGCCGGATTTATCAGTGGGTCAGTGTACACAGATATTGGAGGTTTTGTCCCAATACCCTGACGTGTTTACGGACAAGGGATATTGGCAGATACCAATCGCTGATAATGCACGCGAGTTAACGGCATTCGCGACTCCTAAATGTCTTTATCAATTTAAAGTTATGCTTTTCGGTTTAGTCAAAGCCGGTGCGTCATGCGTTCGTCTCATGCGCAAACTGTTAAACGGTATGGAAAACGTCAACAGTTTTGTAGATGATATCTTTGTTTATACACATACATGGGATGAACATGTTACGGTATTACGGGATCTGTTCGATAGACTTCACACTGCAAATCTTACAGCTAAGCCCACCAAATGTAGTATAGGGTATTTTAGCCTAGAGTGTTTGGAACATTTCGTGAGTGCATTAGGTCAGTTGAAACCTTATCCAGATAAAATAGGAGCAATCAAAGATGCACCTAGACCAGAAACTAAAACACAAGTACGATCTTTCCTAGGTTTGATTGGGTTTTACAGGAAATGTGTGCCCAATTTTGCGGCTATTGCCAGCCCATTAACAGACTTTACTAGGAAAGGGCAACCAAATAAAGTTACCTGGGGTGTGTGCCAGGAAAAAGCATTTATTGCTTTAAAACAGAAACTGGTAAGTGCACCAATCTTACAGTTGCCAGAATTAAACAAAACGTTTGTGCTGAGGACTGATGCGTCCGATACGGGCCTTGGGGCTGTTTTGCTACAGGAGCAAGAGGGGATGAAATTGCCCATTGTTTATGCAAGTAGGAAATTGCTCCCTAGGGAGCAAAACTACTCCGTAATTGAGAAGGAGTGCCTAGCCTTAGTATAGGGGATAGGAAAATTCCATACGTACCTTTTCGGGAGGGAGTTTACCTTACAAACGGACCATCAGCCGCTCTGATACTTGAACAAAGCAAAGGTCGCCAATGCAAGATTGGTGCGTTGTCTTTGCAACCGTATAGTTTCCGGATCGAGGCGAGTCGAGGATCGGAAAATGTGGGTGCTGATTTTTTAACTATGGTGTAATTAGCATATCATTTTCGTTCAGTATTCAAATTGGAAGTTTTAAGAATTGTTTATGTTCATATTCCGTGATTTTTCTAAAAGTGTTACCACTTGCTTTAGTGGGGAGGTATTGTCATGGAATTAAATTCTTTTATTTATTGAATACATGTACTCGGGTTTCGTTTTTTGTTACAACGATAACCCATGATGATTTATGTATATTGTGTCGTATTTCGAAATAGTGAGTTCGGATCATCCCATGCCGCACGTTCGAAGTGCTCTCGATGGGACGAACCAATGCATATAATGCACAGACTAAGTTTGTGTATAAATACTTCACCGTACGTAAGTTTCTTTACAATACGGAATAGTCTTGTCAGCCGGCAGTCTGCTTCAAAAACTTGCACGTCTTCAGCTGTCGAGGTATGTAAGTTTATTAATTTCTAGTTTATAAGCTATAACTGCTGTATTACCACGTTTATTTTTTTAATCTTTGTTATGCAGCTTTGGTTTACGCAGTATAATGCACATATTTATATTCTCGTTTTCTACTTAGCAAAGGATATATATTAGTAATGAAAAGCTACATTTTTTCAAAAAACTGTTTAATATAGTAGGATTCTTTTCAAACAAGATTAGGTTTATTTTTGAACCTGTCATTTTGTAATTATTGTGCTGATAATGTAATCTATATAACTTACCGTTTATAATGTCATTACGTATTATGCCCGTGTCATGTATATTATACGGAATTCGATATATTTTCAGCTGTCTGTGACTGGAGCGTCTGTGACTGAAGTGTCTGTGTCTGTGACCGGAGTGTCTGTGTCTTGAGCGACCAGAATGTCTGTGTCTCTGTCTGTGACCGAAGTGTCTGTGTCTGGAGTGACCGGAGTGTCTGTTACTGGGGTGTCCGGAGTGTCTAATGTCCGGGGTGTCCGGGGTGTCTAATGTCCGGGGTGTCCGGAGTGTCTAATGTTCGGAGGGTCTAGTGTTCGGAGTATTCCGAGTATTTCAAAGTGTTCCGAGTGTCCAGAGTCTGTAGCAGCTGTGAAGCTAAACTGTAGCAGCCGTGGAGCTGAAACAAAGTGTACTGATGACGGAGTGTGTCTCTGTACATGTAATTTGTTAGCCGTGGGCTAATTTTGGGGTTCGTAAAACCCAGTGTATCTTTCGGGACTGTAAAGATAAGTTGTATATCTGTCTCTCTTTTTTATCACCATAATTTCGCTACCTGAGTGAATGCATTTTACTACTTGAGTAAAATTTTACATCGTTTACTACCTGAGTAAACTTTATCCATCGTTTCACCCCTTGTCTTTGTATTTGCTAAATTAATTTTTTGGTACTTTTTATCAAGTCTGTGCGTTCCTATGTTAATTAAATCCAATATTCGGATTATATATACACGCACATATTCATAATTAATTGCTCATGCAAGTCATCCGTTATTAAACCTTGAAGTTTTATCATCGTCAAAAGTGTTCTGTAGTGAATCCGAAAAGCCCACCCGGTTACCTTGTTACACCATAGTGCGCCCTTATTTCGCTGTTTTCCCTCGACGAAAAGTCAGGACGTCCTTGGTTAGTGGACTTTATACCCTAGGATTTAAAATATCAAAGAAGGGTCCATGTAAAAACCTAATAAAGAGAGGACGTAATGGCTCAAATGGAAACGTAAGATATAATCTTACAGCATCTATAGAGTTCTGATTGCTTTTTCTAGCCGCGATGTTCTAGAAATAGGCTGAAAAAAAGATTTTTCTAATTTTCCTACTGTTAGAACGGAACACTATTTTCGTACTGTTCAACAGGCGTTGAAATCAAAATCCTCTAATCAGAAGTTCAGTTAGTACAGACTCTTTGATTCAGTCTATTAATCTGTGCGTGTTTTTCATACCTCGTACCCGTCGGACGCACCTTATATCGCGGTTTGCTATCGACAAAATTCGTCAGGATTTCGTTCGAGAGTTGACTCTATCCCCTAGAGATAAAATATAAAAGAGGGTTCCATGTCAAAATGGTATAAAGATATGTTCTCACGGCATGTGTCTTACTCGACTTTCATCTAGCAGTAGATTTCTCGAAATCGCCTTGACGAACTTTTTTATTAAAAAAACTTTTAGAACGTTACCTAGTTAGATAATATGCAGGAAACGTTGAAATCAAAATCCTCTTAGCAGGTGTTCAATTAGTACAAACTATCGATGCAGGATATTAATATTTGCGTCTTGTTGTTTTTGTTGAGTTTTTTCGGGGGTGGGGGTGGGGTAATACCAGATACCCATAGGGCGTCCCTTATTATGCTGTTTCCTCTCGACGAAATTCGTTAGGACATTTTTCGTTTACGGGTCTGTATCCCTTAGAGATAAAATGTCAAAGAAGGGTCTATGTTATAATCTTACGGTATGTGTCGTACGAGACCTCCGTCATCTAGCTGATTTCTCGAAATCGGCTCAATGAAATTTCGCAGGACTTTTTTCGTTACTACACTATCTTCTGGAGATAACATCTCAAGAAGGATCCTTGTCAACTCTCTTTAAAGATGATACTTAACAACCAAACTATATAAGTAAGATATCATCTTCTTGCGACATGTGCTTTACCTGCCCTCCACTCCCCTAAAGAACCCCAATTTCTGGAAATCTGTTACAAATATGCTAAGTTCCCCAGTTCCAAGGACTTCTTGACAATATTCAAGTCAACCGAAGGCTTCTTAAACTCGTAAATACTCCACATACCTCTCCTCTAAGGACATGACGACCACACACGAGAGATCTCCAAGTTCACACTTGTATGTCTTTTTTTTTTGTGTTTTTTTTGTGGTTTCCCTTTTACTTTAGTCATTAGTAAGCTTTTCGAACCCGAATACTAATACTTAACGCTATGCAACACAAGACACGACCCAAATGCTAAACACAACTAATTAATCCTATATCAAATTACAAAACACGTATTCCTATCAATATTCTAAACGATTCTTACATGTAGTCCGTGATCTGTCTATATTTAGCTTCATAAAGCACTCTCCAATCAGGTTAGAATTACACCACTGCTTGCCTTAAAAAGCTTTCATCTGCATTAACTAAGTGGTAACCAATTGCACACTGAATTGGGAATAATGAATAAATAAAAATGTCTGTGTGAATAAGGAATAAGTATTAAAATGTATGTGAAAATATTTGAATCGGGAATAAGTAACTGGTTACTTATTCCTTATTGAATCGGTAATAAGGAATAAGGAATACGTAACCAACTTAATTTCACTGCATATTTTGATATATTGTACTGTTATACAGCAATCCAATCACGACTACTATACACACGAGAAGGATTTTCTCTAGTGGTACAATGGAAAAACAATATGTTAGGCTTTGAACAGAAAGACTCCACAAAGCATGGCCTTTGTGCTTATGTCATAGGGTGTTGACTCAATGCATATGTCAAACCAGGTTCAAGTGATACATCTATTTTTTACCTTAACCAATGACTGCCACCGACATGATTGTATAACATTATTTATCAGAATGACGTCATTGTATTAATTATAGCGTATAGGTCTTACACATCAATTTGATTCGGTCATACATGACGAGGTTATTTTTGTCCTTTAACATTGAGGATATTAGCTTTTAGTGACGATAGCGGTGTCATATGATGTACGGCCGACAACACTTTTCGGTATGTCTGTATCTGCAACTTATATGAACCTTGAAGAAGAAAACAAACAGGTTACAAATCTGTATTAAATCAAAATTCTACTTGATTTAAACGTTTGAATAAATTAATTGGAATTAAAGTTTTTAAGTTTAGGAAACTATGACAATCAAAGTTTCTACAAGTCTAATTAGGAAGGTTTGTCAACATAGTGAATACAATTTTGTAACGCATACTAATGTTAGTATATACATGCAATAAGATGTATAAGATGAAATTTAAAAAGAAAAAGAGCTAGTGATTATATAAATACCATTTGTCAGCATCTACCTTAAATAAATTTAAATCATCTGATGATTCCACATAATTGCTATCTTTGTGTCATTAGGAACTAAACATTGAGAACTGGTCGCAATCATCTGTAAATTAGATCGGTGTCTATATTATATCACATCTACCAGATAATAAACACTGAAAAAGTAATAATAAAGTTATTGTGTAATAATAACTTGCAGAAGGTAGTCAACTGTTTACACAATTTAATTTGGTAAACAGTGCATGAGTGTCATCAAAATAACGTGTAACGTTGCGATCCTCTGAAATAAACAATATGTCGCATCTCGACATATGAACGCTATTCGTCAATGGTTCTTCAACATTTAGAACCGAGTAAGCAAATGGTCAAACCATTTTTGAACTACGAAAATATAAGCCTACAAAGTATTGTTATAACAATCGGTAATATGTACATTATAATATTTTAAATAAGTAACGGTCAACATGGGGGAAATCGTTAATGATCATTTAAGTTATGATATTGATAGAGGGAAAGACAGAACAAATTCAGCTTATTTATTCAAACAATATAATCGCATAATCCTCCTCAGAGTTGTTGCTGCAAATGCAGACAAATTACATCAGGTCGCATTTGTCTTTGTAGCATTTTATGGCCAATATTTAAATTTGAATTTGGTTTTCATAATTTGTTGTTGAAATCTTTTCGCAGCCGTTGTATTTAACAATTTAGTAGAACGAACTATGATAACTTTTCTCAAAACAAGTGTATTTGTGCATGATATCGACTTATTAGGCCTTTCGATTTGTTCTTAGAGGCATGTCAAAATCTTTCATTTACTTAGACTGCAGCGTGAGTAACGGGACGGTAATATTCCTACAATCTCTCTGTTCTTAGTGGCTTTCAACGTAACCTTTCTGTTCGCATGCCCAATAGTATACTATATATATATATATATATATATATATATATATATATATATATATATATATATATATATATATATATATATGTGTGTGTGTGTGTGTGTGTGTGTACATGTGTATGTATGTGTGTGGGTGTGTATGTGTATAGTATGTGTATATATATGTGTGTGTGTGTGTGTGTGTGTGTCCTTGCCGTGGAAGCCATGTTCCTTAAATTAGCAGTCAACACAGGATTTACGATTGTACACTGATAAAAAGAAAATCAAAATGAAAGTAACTATGTTTATATGTGTTGTCTTGTATATTTCATTTAATTTATATTTGCTTTGATTTAATTGCTTGTTTGTTTGCTAGTTTTATTTGCTTTAAATATATATTTTATACTACATGACATGTTCTTGTAATGTAATTTTTAATGTATTTTATATTTTCAGAAATTTATTTCCGTTTTCGAAAACCTAATATTATAATTTTGTATCTAATGGCTGACCAAGTTCCTGAGTTAATTTCCTGATTGGAAGTAAACAACTTGTATTTTTTTTTTAGTGTGAGATACTTAGAGTAAAATCGAGGCTGCACTGGGAGTACGTGACTTTAGACATGTAAGTAGCTTCGACATTGTTATTTCGAAGTCATGGTTTTACCGGAATAGCGCAGTAGCCAGACTAAATAGACAGGTTTTGTGAAATAAATTCAGTCGGGCTTTTAAACACTTAGACATCAAGGTGTTTGTTTCGTTGTGACCAGTTTGAGTTGAAATTCTTTTTGACAGAAGTATTCCATTTTTCCCTGTGAATTAAGTGGTGATACAGGTTTCTTCGACAAAGACTTGCATTTACATTTTATACGGAATTCAAAACTGGAATATTATCGTCTGTCGTTCAACAAAGAATTGTTGATACTTCAATACTTTACTGCCTACAGTATATGTCATCGCCTTTCATTTTGGATTTTCTTCGTGACTAGAAATCAGATTAGATCCTAAATACAAAATTAATTATTGGTCAAAGAAAGTTACTGGAATTTACGGAATCCAAAGACTGGAATATTATTTTCTGAAATTCAACGAAGAACTGTCGACACATCAGCATTAATCTGACTACAGCATAGGTCATTTTGCATTTTCTTCGTGACTCGAACTCATATCAGATCCAAATATGTATATGTGTGTATGTATGTATATATATATATATATATATATATATATATATATATATATATATATATATATATATATATGCATGTACGTATCTATTTATGCATGTATGGATGGATGGATGGATGGATGGAGGTAGGTAGGTAGGTAGGTAGTAAGTATGTATGTATGTATGTATCTATGGATGGATGGATGGATGGATGTGATTGTTCATGGTTGTTAAATTTTTATTATGCTTGTAGACATGTGTAGCTATGTGTTATGTTTCCTTGAAAATTATTAGACGTTAGCCTGAAAATGTTTTAAAAATATTTTTTCCTAACAGATCTTCGTATCATGCACGTTCATATTGGTTCTTAAAACGTACCGTTATTTTCTTTAATTAACCATATGTAGTAGTAGTAGTAGTAGATGTATTATATAACCCTTAACCCCCTCTTCAATTCACCCTCGGTCTACCTCCTGGAAATAGGGAATCTTATTTGTGTGATGGGAAGGTTTATTTCTTAAAAGTACAGGTTGTTACCGTGGCGGAACTAGTATTACCAGTTCCCTTCCCCTAGAGTAACCATTGATTGTGTGCGTTATGGTCATTATCTTTTAAAATGGCACTAATATACCGATGTCGTGATAGGTTTTCACTGTTCGTTTCACTTTTAGTCTGTCTTTCTATAAAGAGACTATAAGGATCAATAAATTAGATTCGGTTCGTATCATGATTAATATGACATTGTAAATGTTTTATGTTATACTTTTAATTTGTATATTTTTGCGTCGATGGCTGATTTTTTTTTCCTGTTATGGGACTAGATGGATGTTGGGGCAATTGTTTATGGTTCGTAACGCTAGGTTACGTTTAGATTTTTTGGCAACTATCTCTATAATCTTATTTTTATAATCAGATCTGTATTCCTTCCTCCTAGTTCACTGTGGGCTTTAAAATACCCGATTATTATTACGCATACGCCAAAATCCTTTTTATATTACTAATAATTTCCAGTATACAGTTGCACTATTTAGATGTTTCATATATCTTAGTGATGGCTACATACTGGTTCTAAGGGTGACTTTATATTGCTTGTATGTCCAAATCACAGTTGAGTAATACTTTGTGTTGTATCCTATAATATTGTGAAGTTTTATGCTGCAGTTCCGATATCATGATGCATTTTTTTATCGTATTGCACATATTGTCTATCTATCACAAGTGGTCCTCATTATTACCTTAAAAGCCACCCGTCTATGCTATCTAGCAGTTTTCTTTTCAAATACGAATCGTACTTACTCAGTGAATGAAGATGTAAGAAAAATCAATCCTGAATCATTTTTTTTTTACGATCGTCAAGTAATTATATTTCATGATTATGAAAGGGAAACGATTGAGACTCTTAGGCCCTCTCTATCATCCAAACAAATAATCACTGATATTTATGTATTGTCTTGTGTAATGATGAAAACTTTCTCACACTGCTGTCTCTTTAATGGATATAATATTTCTTGTTTCATCACCACTAACGATATACAGTTTGATTTCTCCAAATATTAGTGGATGCTTTCATCACGAGCAAAGATTGAAGTATATTGTGTAATCGGCAAGGCTGAGGCATATTGTGACATCAGCAAGGTTGACACATATCGAGAGAATAACTGGTTTAATGTTATTTCCTTTACAATAGTAAAACCTATATCTTCTGTGAACTATTAGATTATGGAGTTGTACGTTCTTGTCATACGTTTCTTCCTTCACATTACATCTGATCTCTCAGTCTTCACATGCAATATTATCTTTGCAGAATATGTATCCTTACGTCTGTAATGCATATTTAATTTAATTATGTGTCTGTTAGTTTTATTTTTTTATTCCATTACATACTGTTGTAATAGAACGTTATTTGCTGAAATTGAACTTGTCCAAAATTGAATTCATTTCTGCTTGACCTGATTGACATTATTATTTCTTTTTATTTCATTGATGTAAACAACTAAAATAGCTTCATTGTTCCGTATTTGTACGTGCCAATTGATCGAATTATTAGTCGTATAAAAATGTTGATGTGGATAACGGTTTTGGAGAATCGAAAGCGAATTTTATAGGATATTATGTTTTAAATAACCAAGACACATTAAATCAGAGGTGGGCAAACTTCCCAGGGCAAGTGCCGCATGCACAAATTTACACCTTGTCGCGGGCCGCATAGATCATTAAGTAAAAAAATTAATATTTGAAATAGCAAAAACAAAAGGTATTTCTAAATAACATCATAATTAATTTTCAGTTGTTAATATGTTGTTAACATTTGAAAACATAAACTTAAACCTCAAAAGAAGCACATTTATTTGATAAACAGAGTAACATAAACAGAGTCAGTGCGAATGATAACTTGTTCCTAGGCCGTATAAAATCCCTTGGCGGGCCGCATGAAAGCCCTTGGCGGCCGCATGCGGCCCGCGGGCAGTAGTTTACCTACCCCTGCATTAAATCATGCTAGAACGTTATTTTTCAATAGGTAATGGCTACTTTTAGAAAATGCTAATTTGTAACCTGAGATTAAACATAACTATATTATCTTGTGACTATCAGAATTTTTTCAGTTGTGCTTTAACGTTTGGCACTGTATGTTATATTATTTTTTGTCCAGTTTTGGTTGAATTTTGTTTTCTTCAAATAATTTAATTCAAGCGATTATTTCTCAAGAAATAGAAAAGTGCTATGACAAAATTCTTGGATAAAGATATTCATTGGAATTTATATTCAATTCAAACCTGGAATAATATTTATGTGATTCAATAAGAGACTGTTGACACATCGGTACTTCGCAGGCTATTATGAACAGGTCATCACCTTAAACTTTGGATCTCATCAGGACTTTAACTCAGTTCTATCAGGAACGTTTATTACTATGACTAGTGTTTTTAATTCTTGGTTTACAATATGGATTTAATTCGCAATACCGTAAGTTATTTTTCTCCTTTTTCACTTTGTATTCTAAGGAAATAAAATTAATTCTTTTCACTCTTTTCTGTTACATATTTTAAGAGCATAGGCGCATAAGAAAACATTGGGTGCTCGTCCTTGGCATGCGAATTATGCTATAATATGTCAGGAAACTGTTTTTGAAAATTAAATTAGCCTAATTTTTGGAATCTTTAAATCCCAAGTGTTATTTCACATCTTTTAAATCTTTAGTGAAATGAACAAGTTCTTTTAGAATGTCATCAAAATTGTAGATCTTTATTTAAAATCCTACCCAGGAACAGTTAGATTCCCTTTAAAAGATTAATTCGTTCGGCATGCCAAAAAATGTTATCCTTTTGGGGCAAAAGCTTCTTTAACGAAGCAGGATATAAAAAAGTAGTTCGATCCAATATTTGGTGGAAAAATAGATTTGGATAAAAATGATATCGTTCCGATTAGTGAGTCTGTATCAGATTATGACATAAAAATAAAAGGAATTAAAATTAAAATACAACCTGGAAATAGAGTTAAAAAATCTTGAACTGCCGAAAGATAAATTAAAACAAACAGCTGCAAATGAAAGTAAATAAGGAGGAAAAAGAGAACAAAATGCTCCTGGAGAAAGTGGAGAGAGAGAGAGAAACAAATGCAGTTGAAGAAAGATGAAAAACAAATGCATTTGGAGGATGATTAGCGAGAGAAACAAGTGAAGTTAAAGAAAAAAGTTAAACAAATGCTTTTGGAGAAATAAGATATGTAAACAAATGTAGTTAGTGCAGAAGATAAATAGATGCAAATGTGACTAGAATTGCAGAGAGAAAGGGAGAAGGAAGAAAGTAAATATCAATTTATATTAAGAGACGAAGAGATGGCAAGTAAAAATCACATTTCCACTTTACATACAACCTCAAGTTTTGATGTTACTCAGAATATTGGCTGCTTTTAGAGAAAACGAAGTAGAAAAATATTTTTGCTCATTTTGAAAACAAATTGACGAAAATTCGAAATGACCAAGGGAGCATTGGACTACAATATTACAGAGTGCAATTTTGGAAAAGGCCGAGACATCTATCCCTCCCTGTTACTTCAGCATAGTGCTGACCATGATCTGCTTAGTTAAGGAATGCATCTTTAAGGGTTATGACTTCAGTCTCTGGGGATTATCAACAAATTATCAGGAACTATAAACCGAAGCTGGACAAATTCATGTCGACTTTGCAAAGGAAAAAGAGCTGTTGTTTGATAACTGATGCTTAGCCACGAAAGTTGATAGAGAGTATGAAACTCTACGACACATCGTATTACTTTAAGAGTTCTTCTAATGAGAGGGATCTTAGTGAGTAAAGTGATGATTTATTAGTGTTCTTCTCATCAATCAAATTTGTCATCAGACTTATTCTTAGGATACGTGAAGTTCAGAATAGTGTGTGCTTTACCCAATGAGAGCATTCGTGTATTACTAGACTTTGTCCTAGCTGGAGATACGTGTTATGTATATTTTATTTAATTTACATTTGATTTAATTTAATTGTCTGTTTGTAAGTTCTAATTTGTTTTATTTTTCATTTCATTACACGTCAATGTAATGCAATTTTCTTTACTAGGAATTTGACATTTTCCAGAACAATTCAGTTTGATCTGAATCTTTTCATACATACGTAATAATATAAATACTGTTTCTATTTCTGATTTAGAAATCACTGAGACAAGAAAACGACTATTTATTTCTATTTTATTCTCGTGTAAAATTGTTGTTTTTTATCAAGGTAATGCTAGGAGTAAATTAATTTTTATATCTGAACAACCTCTATCTCGCAATTCTGGGTTTTCCGAAATTGCACAGTATTCTGGTTTTATACCGATGTCTGAAGAAATATTTCTCATATGGGCTTTTTTTCTTTGGACTGGAAAGTATATGCTGTGGCCGTTTGGAGTTATATGTTAATTTTTATTAATTTTATTAAAAATTTATACGGAATTTAAACACGGGAATATTATATTCCGTAGTTCACAATGGATTGTACGCAACAGATCTATGCTGATTGCAGTATACGTCATTGCCTTTCGTTTTCGATTTTTTCGGTGGAACTTGAATTCACTAGAACAATTCTTTACTAGGACTTCTAAAATATAATTCGTTGATCATACTTTGATTATTTTTGGATTTGTTTTTTAAAACCGTAAGTTTTTATTTTCGTATTTTTTACAGTTATTTTCCTGGGAAATAAATCTTTTGTTATTTTTTGTCAAAGATTGTTGCTTTTATTCTTTTTTTGTTATTGTTTATTACACTCTAAACTAGTAACATAAGGTTCGGAGCCTCATCCTCAGATATTATAATTTTGGCTAAAATATTTCAGAAAACGTTGTTTCTTGAAATTTGATTTCCCCATGCTTTTGAAATATTTAGTGAAATCTGCAAGCTCTTTCTAAGATATCATCAAAAGTGGTAACCTTTCTTTCATGTCCTACAAACGACCAGTTAGATCTTTTCCAAAAAGATGGATTAATTAAATTTGACAAAGGATATTAGGTTAATACCCTCTTTCGGAGAAGGAAAAGTAGAAAAACATTTTACTCGCTTTGAAAATGTTGTTGAAAATTTGAAATGGCAAAGGGAGCATCGGACTCAATAATTACAAAATGTACTCACTCGTAAAGCTATATAAATTCACAATTCACTGTCAGTTCAACAAAGCGGTCACAATGATACTGTTAAAGAACGCATGTTAAAGTGTTATGAGTTAATCCATGAAGCTTATCTGCAAAAATTCAGAAACTATAGAAAAGAGGCTGGACAAACTCATGTCGAATTTTCTAGAGAAACATAGCAGTTATTTGATAGATTGTGCTTAGCCAGGAAAGTTTTTCAAGATTATGAAAGTCGCGAACAATAATTTGTATTACATGGAAGAGTTCAAAAACTATGTCCATAGTGACATTAAAACTTATATTGACAGGCATCATATCAAAAATCATGGCAACGCTGCTTGTGATGCTGATGAGTATTCTTTAACTCATGATTTCATTTTTGTAAATAATACTAACACTCAACAGTCTTCTGGCAGGAAAGTATTTCAGCCTAATAAAGCCCTTCTAAATTTCAAACTAGCACAACTTTTAAAATTCAAGCTTCAGATAAGCTTGACTCAAGATCCTTGTCTCTTCCTGTGTGTACTAATTGCAACAAGAAAATACACTTTATTTATGATTGCTACAAATCACAAAATAGGCATCAGAATCAAGACAGACATATTCCATATGCTCTTATTTCTAACAGGTCAAGGTAACGGTCAAGTAATGAAAACAATACAGTTGTTGGGTCTAATAAACCCCAGTCTGATTTTATCATGGAGACATTATTATCTAAGGGTTCTATATCCATCTTGGGTGATTTGACCAATCCTATCCCGATTATTATTTTACGGGACACATGTGCCTCTCGGAGTCTTTTTTTTTATCAGGTACTTTGCCTTTTATGAGAAGTCTTCTTCTATCGAGAGAGGTTTTATTCGGGGGTACAGTGTAGCATTGTTAGCGATCTTCTCCATTGTGTACATTTGTCAACAGACTTAATATCTGGACCTGTGACATTTGGCAAAATGTTTGTTTTTCCAGTTAATGCCATTCATTTATTACTAGTAAATCACCTAGCTGGAGAAATTGTTGTAGCTAATAAACTTGTAATTTACAAGCTTTGCTTGGTTCAGAAAGTCGATCTAATTGAAGACAAATTACCTGATTTATTCCCAGCTTGTACGGTTAACAGTTATTGCAAGGAAAACTGTTGAGATTCATGTTCATCGGGAAAATATTCATTTAGCTGACATATGTATTGAAGTCACTTTCACTCTTTGTTTGTATCAATCAGAAAGTATGGATCACAATTGTCCTCTTTTAATGAATCATTCTCTTCATTCTAATCAAGATGACAAACGACAATCTATTGTCGTCGAACGGGGAAAAGATCATGAGATCTCCTGTCTGCTTCTAAGGACTAATTGTGAAACTGAAGCCACTGACGTTCCTGCCTTTTCTTTCATTAAACACAGAATTCTTATGAGAAAATGGAGATCTGCCGAGGTATCTGCTGGTGATGAGTGGTCAGTGAACTATCCAATTGTAGTTCCAAAACCTTAAGACAGGAAATTCTTTGTCCCCCCCCCCATTACACTCATTTGGCTGGTCATTTACGTATTAATAAAACTTATCGCAAGACCTTGAGTCGCTTCTAATGGCCAAAACCCGAAGGTGACTTTGGTAAATATTGTAGATCTTGACATACATGTGAACATCGTTGGAAAACATAATCAGATGATACCTAAGGGTCGTCTACAACCTATCCCTGCATTTGACGAACTATTTAGTAGAATTATGGTAGACTGTTTTATTCCCTTACCTAAAGACAAGTCAGTTGACCAATACACGTGGACCATTATGTGCGCGTCAACCGTGTTTCCGGAGGTAATTCCCTTACGAAATATTAAATTTAAAACAATAGTAAAAACTTTGACAACGCTTCTAACTAAATTTGGCCTTCCAAAAATCTGATTAATCAGGTTTCGGGTTGTATTTAATGTTTTAAACTTTCTAACATATTACGTTTGAATTTGGCGTTTATCAGTTCAAGTCAAAAGCGAAATTATGATTTAACAGAGCTACAGTGGAGATAACCTTTGAGTCTGGAAATAGAGTTATGTGTCTCTTGGTAATTCGTCAAAACAATTTCAGTTTAGATATTGTGGTCCTTACATGGTTATGAGAAAATATAAAGAGCTAGTGCCCCTGGGATTCAAATATATTATAGGAGTACCAGTATATTGAAAGAGATAAGCAGGTTAAAGATGCGATTAATTTAGTTTTACGGGTACCAACCAATGAAGATTTAAGTAACGGAATATCATCGGATTCCACTGATAATGGAGTGACAAAACTTTCGGGATTCATAACTTATGAACAATCTTGACCACAAACTTTCACATTTGCAACAAAACGAAAGGAATGTACTTAAACATTTCGTACTTGAATATGAGCACTTAGTTTGCGATGATCCTACAAAACAAGCATAATCTAAAATGAAATTGCAAATTCAACACATATGAAACACCATCTGTACAGGATGAAGCCTCTCGAACAGGAATGTATGAAACAATACAGTCAGTATCTGCTGGAGACTGGCTTCTTAGAGCAGAGTAAACGTGATTGGAGGTGATCATGTTTACTTGTTCCTAAACCAGATAATAATTTCCTCAACTGCATTGATTATGCAAAGGTAAACGGTGTGACTAAAAACAGATTAATTTCCATTACCAATCATCGATTACTGCATTGAAACATTGCACATGCAAAGTATGTCACCACATTTGACCTTCTGAAAGGATTCTGGAAAAACCCACTGACGTAAAAAGGGAAAAGGAAATTTCGGCATTTGTGACTCCAGATGGACTTTATCAATATAAAGCGATGCCGTTTTGGGATGAAGGGTTCACCAAGTACTTTTAAACGTATAATGAACACGACTACCTCTTTTCTAGATAACTGACATGCTTACACCGATGTCAAAATCTACAACGACACCTGGTAAAAATATTCAGCGAAAATTCGAAAATTCTTAGACAGACTCACTGATGCAAGTTTGACAATACATTCATATGATGGAACATGAGAAATTAATAATAATAATAATAATAATAATAATAATAATAATAATAATAATAATGACTTTGTATAGCGCCTAATCTTTAGAAGCTCTAAGCGCTTTACAACATTAGACAACACCAATAAGATAAATAAAAACACATATAATTATATGATTACAAAAACAAACACCATGAAATTAGAAAAAATATAAAAACGTGCTGAGAATATTTAAGGTAGAAAACATTATTAGGTAATTAAGATTGTATATGCAGTCGAAATAAGTGTGTTTTGAGAGCACTCTTGAATGGAGTCACTGTGTATTTGTATCTACGTTCAGTGGGCAATTCATTCCACGTTGCTGGGCCCTGGTATGCAAAAGAACGCTGTCTATATGACTTTGTTTTCATAGTGGGAATAATGAGTATACGATTATCAGAAGAGGAGCGTAAGTAACTTGCTGGTGTGTACACATGGTTGAGTTCGGATAGGTATGCTGGACTAGAGTCCGACAGTGAAACCTAGCACAGATAACACATTTTGCGTTTGATTCTGAATCGAATTGATAGCCAGTGTAGGGTACACAACAGCGGGGAGGTGTGCTCTGATCGTGGTACTCTAAGTATGAACCGAGCAGCTGTGAACTGAACTTTCTGAAGTTTATAGAGCATATATTGAATAGAACCAGAGAGAATTAAGTTACAATAGTCCAGTCTTGAAAGTACTAATGAACACACAGATGTTTTAGTGGCATCAACTGAAAGATATTTGTGAATTGAGCTGATGTGTCTCAGCTCAAGATATGCAGCCTTGCATATGTTCATGACATGTTGGGGCAGTGTGAGAGTACTGTCCAGAGTAACACCTAGGTTTCGAACTGATTGTGTGAATTTAATGTTGGTGTTGCTGATATTTATTGTTTGCGGTAAAGGATGTGAATGGGAAAGTATTTATGTTGTGATCAGAATGGCCTTAGTTGTACCATCATTCATCTGCATCTTGTTACATGTCATCCATGATTTCACATCAGAGATGCACCTCTTTACACCTTGGATGGTAGCATCAACTTCAGTTGGGTGGCTAGATTTGTATATTTGGGTGTCATCAGGGTACAATTCGTGAGACACTGGATGATAATATATGACACATGAGAGAGAATGAGTGTACAGAAAGAAGAGAACAGGTCCAGGAACAGACCCTTGTGGAACAACACAACATAGATCAACTGGCTAGAGTGTATTCCAGTTCCAGATACAATCTGTGTCCTTTTGTCAAGGTAGGACTTGAACCACAGTAAGGCTGTATCATGAATGACAAATACATGCTAGAGACGGTGAAGCAATATATCATGGTCTATTTTGTCAAATGCTGCATACAAATCAAGGAGGATGAGGACTGTAATCTTTCCACTATCCAACGCAGAGAGAATGCCATTAACTACTTTTAGAAGGCTAGTTTCAGTAATGTGGCAAGGGCGATATGCAGATTGTACATTGCTAAAAAGACTGTTTTAATTCAGGTGAGATACAAGCTGGGATAGAACAACTTTTCTAATTTGTTTGATGTTAATGGGAGATTAGAAATCGGGTGGTAGTTCTTTAAATCGATATGGTGTAGTGTTGGTTTCTCTAGCAGAGCTTTACAATGGCAGTTTTGAAAACTGATGGGAATTCCCCGGATAAGAGAGAGGTGTTAATAACATCAGTTAGTGAAGGCAATACTGGATCTAAGCACTCAAGTAGTAGTGATGTTGCAATCGGATCAAGTTCACGTAACTTTTGTGCACTCTTCATCAGGATTGTACGTACGAAATCCATAGAGACAGGTTCAAATGCTTCTAATGGTTGCCACTTAAATTCTGTATCCCAACTGTATGGTGACGACGAGTCAATTGAAATTGGGGTATCAAGCGTATCCCTAATGGTTTGTACGTTGCCACGGAATAAATTTGCAAACATGTCCGGAAGGTCAGCTAGAGAGAAGGTAGTTGGAAGTGGTGTAGATTTGTTCCTTGATATTAGCTTGTTAGTAATCTCAAACCAAGAGACGCTTAGGTTGGATTGTTTTAAAATTTCCTGTGCCTATCAATAAAAGCAACTTATGAAGCTGGCTACTATCGGAGAAATGGTTCAATTTTTTACATAATTGCTCAAACCCTGACAAATTTATCGAGCAAGACAACCACGTTTTATTGGTCTGGAAAATATAAGGAAGTTTCTGAAAAGCAAAGGACCATTCTTAAGAATACCGCTCCATATTTGAGACAGTCATTTAAACTAACTCTTGATGCAAATGACTTTTGGTATGGAGCAATGTTGATTCAAGGAGATCGAAATGGTAGCGATTATCCAGTGTCCCAGTTTTCTAAGAAATTACACTCGAATAGGAATGTTTGGCTTTTGTATTCTCATTACAACACTTTGGAGTTTACATTAGTTCAGCACCTTTTCTGATTATTGTGTATAGTGATCACAACTACCTTGCTTTCATCGGCAATGTGAACAATAAAAGCCAGAAATCATAAAGGTGGAGGTAGTTGTTGCAGGAATATAATATTGACATCAGTTACATCAATGGAAAAGACAATTTAATAGCAGATGCACTTTCAAGTGTTTCAAATGTATTATCACGTGATTTCATCTTATTTTATTACCATTTGTATATTTGACTAATAGCTATAAAAGTTTTAATGTATAAATATGTCTTTCTCTTTATGAGGGAATGTGTTATGTATATTTAATTTAAATTATTGTCTCTTTATTTTTTTACATTACGTGTTATTGTAATATAACAGTATTTGTTGGACTTGACCTTGTCATAAATTGAGTTAATTTCTGTTTGACATGACTGACCTTTTCATATCTCATTGATGTAAATATCTTCATTATTCTGTATGTGTATGTGCTTAGTATTCAGGTAAACATGTTGATTTGGGTCAGGGATTTGGAAAAGCCAAAGTTAACTATAAAAGCTATCATCTTTTAACTAAACGAGGTACATTAAATCATTATATAATGTTATTTACCATTAGGTAATGGTTATTACTCAAAATGGTAATCTGTGATCTGAGGTCAACCAGAGAAGACCTTAGGTCAACCAGAGAATCATATCTTGTGATTGTCAGACTTTTTTCAGTTATGCTTAAACATGTGGCACTTTAAGTTCTATTATGTCGTGTCAAGCTTGGGCTGAATATTGTTGTCTTCACAATATTGAATGTAAGTGATTATTTCAACTGAAAATACAAAAGAGGTCTGGCAAAATTCTTTGAAAAAAGCATTCATTTGCATTTATACTGAATGGAAACCGGGAATAATAGGTATATGATTAAACTAGAGACTGTGGACACATCATTACTTCCTAGGCTATAACAAACACGTCATCGCCTTCAATTTGGGATCTCATCGGGACTTGAACACAGTTTCATTCGGGAAGTTTCATTACTAGGATATAGGTTTTTTATTCTCGGATTACAACTTGGATTTAATACGTAATCCCGTAAGTTCTATTTTCTCATTTTGCACTTTGTATTCTAGTAAAATACATTTCTTGTTAAATTTTACAAACCTTCATTGTAACATAAGCTATGTGAAAGGATAAGCGCGAAGCAATAAACATTTATTCCAGTAGCAACAATATCAGTCCGTAAAAACATTGGCTATGTCCAGTACATCAGTATTGGCTTCATTAGGCAAATGTACTCTCTTCATACCTGTGTGGCATTTACCAACCACTGTGATCCTTTTATCAGTTCGTGTAAAGTGTCAAGCAAGTAAACAGTATCATGTTACTATATGGCAGATCGTATTCCTCCTGTACCTGATAGTAATTATAGTCAAAACGTAAGCAAAATTACAAACAACTCAATGATTAGGATATCCAACGTAATTACACAGTTAGGATATCGAAAGTAATTACATAATTGATACATGATATATAAGAGGATTATTAGTTTCAGAAGGCGGCATATTTTGATACTTTGTACTTTTACACAGCATATGATCCGTCCACGACTGCTATACTCACGAGAACGATTTGCTCTAGTGGTACAAAGAAGAAAACAATAGGTTATGCTTTGAACAAAGACTCCACAAAGTGTTTTCTTTATAGGGGTGTTGACTGAATGCAAATGCCAAACCAGATACAAGTGATACATCTATTATTTACAAAACCAATGAATGCCACCCTAATGGTTTTATAACAATAATTATCAAAACTTGTATTGATTCGAGCGTTTGCGTCACACAGTTGTTTGATTCGGTCAGAAATGGCTAGGTTATTCTTGTCCTTTTCACCAATTATTTACGTATTCTATATTGTGGATATTTGCTCGTTTATGACGACAACGGTGTCAGATGATGTACGAACTGTAGGTAAAGGACAACAACACGTGTCGGTATCTCAGTACCTGCGACGTACATAAACCTTGAATAAAGAGATTGCAAATCTGTTATAAATCAAAATTCTAATTGATTGTAACGTTTGAAATAAATCAATTTTAACTAAAGCTTTTATTATTGGGAAACTAGGTCAATCAAAGTTTCAACCAATCTAATTAGGAAGGATACACAACATAGTGAATATAATTGCATAATGCATAATAATGTTAGTATATACATGCAATAGGATGTATACGGTTAAAAATTAAAATAGAGCGAATTATTCAACAATTACAACTTTTTAGCATCGATCTTAAACAAATTTATATCATCTGATGATCACAGTATTGCTACCTTGGTGTCATTTGAAACAAAATATTGAGACGTATTCGCACTCAGTTAACAATTTGATCGGTGTCTATATTATAACACAGCTATCAGATAATTAACACTAACATGTAAACACAAAGTTGGTGTGTAAATGAAAACTTGCCGAAGGCGGGCAAGAGTTTTACATAGTTTTAACTTGGTAAACAGTTCACATCAAAACAAAGTGTAACGTTGCAATCCACTGAAATGAACTGTATGTCACATCTCGACATATGAACGCTATACTTCAAAGATTCTTACGCAGATAGAAGAAAGAAAGAAGATGGTTAAACTATTTCTGAACTGGGAAAGGCATGCCTACAAATTATTATTATAGTAATCGGTTCTATTCAGCAAACAAAAGTTTAAGAAATAACGGTAACAAAAGGATAAATCGTTAATAATCATTTAATTTACAATTTTGATAGAGAGAAAGACAGAACAAAGTCAGCGCGTATTTGTTCAAATACGTAATCACGTTTTCTCTGAAAAGGCAGGCACAATGCTGCAGATCGCATTTGTCTTTGGGGAATTTTATGGCCAATGTTCAAATTTCAATTTGGTTTTCTTAATTTCTTGTTGATATCACTTCGCAGCCATTGTGTTTAACAATTTAGTAGAGCGACCTAAGATGGCTTTTCTCAAAACACACGTGTATGTGTGCGTGATATAGACATGAAAGGCCTTAACCTTCGTTCTTAGAGACATGTTAACATCATCAGAATTATTTCTTTGCATTAATTCGAGTGTATGGGTCTTACCCAACAATTTGATTCGCTCAAACATGACGAGGTTATTTTAGTCACCAATGACGTATTTATTCTATATTGAGAAGTTTAGCTTGTTTGTGACGATAATGTTGTCAGATGATACACGAACAGCAGGTAAAGGATACCAAAACCTGTCGGCATATCTGTATTTGCAACTTATATGAACCATGGGAAAACAGCTTGCTAATCTGTATTAAATCAAAATTCGAAGTGATTCGTAATGCTTGAATTAAATTATTTCCAGTTAAAGCTCTTAAGCTTAGGAAAAAAGGACAATCAAAGTTTATTTAAGTCTAATTAGGAAGGCTTTTAAACATAGCGAATATAATTGTGTAACGCATACTAATGTTAGTATATACATGCAATAGGAAGTATAAGATAAAATTTAAAAAGAAATGATTATCTAATTACCATTTGTTAACATATACCTTAAATAAATTTATATCACCTGATGTTCCCACATTATTGCTTCTTTGGTGTCATTCGTAACAAAACATTTAGAAGGATTCACAATCATCTGAAAATTAGATTGGTGTCTATATTGTAACACACTTACCGGATAATAAATACTAAAAAAAGTAATAACATAGTATTTCAATGGTATTTTATAAGACAATTCAGAAGGCAGACAAGATTTTTCACATTTTAAATTAGTAGACAGTGCATGATCTATTCTTGACTGTCATCAAAACAAAGTGCGACGTTGCAATCCACTGAAATAAACACTATGCCACATCTCGACAGATGAATGCTATTCTTCAATGGTTCTTCCCCCAAATAGAATTGAGTAAGTACGTGGTCACAATGTTCTGACCTGCGAAAGGTAAGCCTACAAATTATTGTTATAATAATCGGTCATATTCAACCTATAATATTTTAGAGGAATAACGGTCACTAAGGATGAACTCGTTATTAATCATTTAAGTTACTAGTTTGATAAAGGGAAAGACAAACCAAAGTCAGTTTATTTATTTAAAATATGTAATCACATGATACTCATCAGATTATTTGTTGTAAAGGCAGGTAAAATACTGCATACCGCATTTGTCTTTGGGGATTTGTATGGCCAATGTTTAAATTTGAAATTGAATTTGTTAATGTTTTGTTGACATCGTCAACAATTTATTACAGCGGCCTAAAATGACTTTTCTCAAAACACACGTGTACGTGTGCATGATATCGATATATTAGGCCTTCCGCTTCGTTCTTAGAGGCATGTCAACATGTTTCATTTGCTTAGGCTGCATCATAATGTTATTACAATATCTATACTGTAAATTATGTTTCAGAAATCCAAGCTCTTTACTGCTTTTGGCATATATGGTATATATCATGGACTTTGTGTAGGTCCAAAGATCCATCTGACATGAGATTTTATTACCAATCGAAAATATAAAAGTCTGTCTTCTGTCTATGTATGTCTGAAGGTCTGGGTCATTTCATACCCATATATCGAATCCTTCAAACTATTACTATTAGTTTGCATGCTGCTGTCAAATAAACACTGAAATAGAGATTTAGTTATATACGACACTTAATGTTTATGTATGTATGTATGTATGTATGTAATTATGTATGTATGTATGTATGTATGTATGTATGTATGTATGTATGTATGTATGTATGTATTAGCCCATGATATATTACTTCACCGTCTTCAGCATGTATTTGGCATTCATGATAGAACCTTACTGTGGTTCAAGTCCTACTTGGTCAACGGGACAACAATTGTATCTGCAAATGAAATACAATCCAGCCCAATTGTTCTATGCTGTGGTGCTCCACAGGGGTCTGTTCCTGGACCTATTCTCTTCATTATGTACACTCAGTCGCTCTCAAGTGTCATCATCCAGTGTCTCACCAACTGTACGCTGGTGAAACTCAAATATACAAATCTAGCCACCCAACTGAAGTTGATGCTACCGTCCATGGTGTAGAGAGGTGCATTTCTGGTGTGAAATCATGGATGACAGGTAACAAGCTGCACATGAATGATGATAAAACGGAGGCCATTCTGATCACAACACAAAGACTTTCTCATTCACATCCTTTACCTCAAACAATAAATATCAACAACTTCAACATTAAATTCACACAATCAGTACGAAACCTAGGTGTTAATCTGGACAGTACTCTCACATTGCACCAACATGTCATGAACATATGCAAGGTTGCATATCTTGAGCTGAGACGCATCAGCTCAATTCGCAAATATCTTTCAGTTGAAGCCACTAAAGCAATTGTGTGTTCATTAGTACTTTCAAGACTGGACTATTGTAATTCAATTCTGTCTGGTTCATCTAATTATCTACTCCAGAAAATTCAAAAAGTTCTAAACACATCTGCCTGGATCATACTTAGAGTACCACGATTGGAGTAAACCTCAACACTGCGCTGTACTCTACACTGGGTATCAATTCGATCCAGAATCAAACACAAAATGTTTTTTCTGTGCTACGTTTCAATATCAGACTCTAGTCCAACATACCTATCCGAGCTCACCTATGTGTACACTCCAACAAGATACTTACGCTCCTCTGCTGCCAATCTTATTCTCATTATTCCCACCATGAAAAAAGTCATATGGACAGCGTTCTTTTGCATACAAGGGCCCAGCAACGTGGAATGAATTGCCCATTGAACTTAGACTCAAAGACACAGTAATTACATTCAAGAGCTTTGTTTTTGTAATCATATCATTATATATGTTTTATCTTATAGGTGGTGTCTAATGTTGTAAAGCGCTTATAGCTAAAGATTAGGCGCTATTCAATGTCATCATTATTGTTATTATTATCATTATTATTATTATTATTATTAGTAGTAGTAGTAGTAGTATTAATATGTATGTATGTATGTATGTATGTATGTATGTATGTATGTGTGTATGTAACGTGTTTCGTGTCGTCTTCTGAGTCGTCATTACAACGGAATTTAAAACCTACAAATTGTTTTATCCAATATATACGTTACATCACAGAAAATAGAGACTTGCACAATTTATTTTAATATTTCATATATAATTCAGCTGTTTTAGACGGTGGAAGCTTTACGAGCTTTTGATTTATCTAGCGGCATATGATCCACCCTCGACTGCGATCAAAGGTAGGCTGTGTTTGGCTTGGGGTTCATCGAACGAACAACATTAACAATTTCCAAAACCATCTGAATAATCTCCTATAAATAAATTTATTCAATAGACCAATTCGACAAATCTCGGACGTGACTCATTACAGTATGAAACGTCATGTGATTATTATGTTCTAGATATACCCCACTCTAACTAAACTAAAACAAACAATTTGACCCCAAATGTTTGATTTTGACCTCTTAACGTTTTTATTGCGTTGAGACGACAATATTATTTAGCACACAGTTCATGTGTCATTCAGTGGTCACATATTGATTGATCAAAACTATAGGTCAATGGCATGTCCTTTGACCTTTAAGATATGAGTTCATTTACATCTGATTTGTGCTTTATAAACGGAAGCAACTCAGAAGCAATTATCAGTTTATACAGACTGTTCCATTATTTAATGATGGTGCAAACAGAGAGTGGTAGCATTCGTCAGCTGAGGAACGGTAAACTTTTCATATTGCTATAGAATAATGCAGGCTTTACGTTTTTTTCAATGGTTGTATAACCAATGGTCAGTAAATATACAATCTTTATTATTCATACTTTTGCCCAATAGTGGCAACAGGCTAGAAATTAAGAATCTTGTGAGCAATCCGTTTAATGTGATAGAGATCTGAATATGACCATTATAACTTGCTTCAAAAATATAATCACTATTAGTTGCTTCTCGTTTGAGTTTTGTACATAAACAGCATACAAAAATAATACAATTTGCGTTAATTGTTACAACTTATAATGAAGACTTATTTTCACAACTTTACTTTTAAACTCAATTTTGCTGACATATATTAGTAGCCACAGGTTTGCAGAATTTCACAGAGCGGCTTTAAATGATGATTCAGACAATTATTATATGTGTGCCCAGCTTCAAATGTTTGCATTTTTACATCCTGATAGTAATGATCAGATAATTTGTTTGTTAAGGCTGCTGTTTAACGGACAGGCCAGTAATGTTGCTGCTATCTCTGTTGGTACTGATGATAGATGTCCAAGTGATCTTTGCCTGCCATTGTGAAAAGATAAATTGGGAAAAAGCTATGTGTCCCGGAGAAAACAAAACAGGTTTGTATGATTTCGTGCAAGCAGTGCATGATTCACTCTTTTACTAAAACTCCAAAAGGCAATAGGAATGAAAATGATGTTTATCATGAGCTCATGGTCGTCGTCGTTCATCCAAGTATCCTCTGTCTGCATTTTTGGACTCATCGATTAGGATACGTTATGTTCTATAATGTTATATAAGAAGTAAACGTTAGGGACACTCGCTATTACGGAAGTAACATAAGCAAAATTAGGAGGATAGTCTTTGTGAAAATTATAACGTTGCGAGTGGTTATCGTCATATGGAATCAAATAATTGTAATATTTATTGCACTCCCCTTTTTCTCTTAATACTATAGCCACTAAAACTAAATGTGCTGCTGTTACAGACCATTCACTGTCAAAATATTTTTTTCACCTACAGCTACTACTCTTACTACTACTACTACTACTACTACTACTACTAATGATAATAATAATAATAATGATAATAATAATAATAATAATAATAATAATAATAATAATAATAACTAATAATAATACAATTGTACTAATTTCGTATCCATATATTGACTGTTTACTACCACAGGTTTAAAAGACATCGCACATGTACTAAAATCAGCTCAATTATAGGAAGTTCCTTTTCAATTTACGAATCGTGTTTTTGCAACAATTATCTAGAAATATTATGGTAGGCATTGATGTGTGTAGTTTAGATCATCAGTCTAATTACAATAGTCATTAAACCGTTTGAAAGAAAGAAATTTATTTACATTATATGGTTTTTACTCAGTGGAGGTGAAAATGAAAAGTTCTTTGAAATATACATATGTTTAAATAGTATCTTCATAGAGACATCCATGTTAATCATGCAGTCAGTTTGGTTGTGTTCGTCCCACACTCAGTATTTGGTGTAACCAATCTTCAGAATTCATAGCTTATACTTAATCTGGACCAGACACTTTCACATCTGCATCGCACCCAGGCTTGTTCTAACGGTGCCATCGCAATGAGTTGATAATTATTCTGGATCATTTTAATTACATAACGAAGAAAAGGACGGGACTGTGTCATGTGAGTAATAGGGCTTCGTATTAGGACATGGTATGCCCGATTAAAAGATTGATTTTAAACGACAATCTGTAAATACTATAGAGCAATTGCTGGGTTTACATTTTTGTGGGCTGATATGATAACTTTGGTTTGATTAGGATGGCTAGGTCGACAGGCTATTTTGCAAACATTGTAAACACATATCAATGAAGGGAAAATCCAAATTATTCAAGTAAAATTTGGAGAGCCTTATTGTGTTTCAGGATTACCCTATACAACTTACTCTGTGTTTCAGTGGTGATGGCATTTGCGACGAATAAGCATAGTGTAAACTCATTGAGCGGTTCAGCCACAACAGTATACATAATGCAAGCGGAATACACGTACAAAGTGAGTAAATAAATCTGCTTATCATCTTGCATTAGAAATCCCGTCCATGAAGCCTCTTATATGTTCAATATCTCAATGCTTTCCGTAGTTACGGACAGAGAAGTGTTAAATAAATGACAACTCATTTTTACTAACAATCTGAAACGTCTACATTGAATATAAACGTAAGAACACTTATAGTTAGCGTAAGAAGAAACAGTACAACAAATGCTTATCAACAGTATCAATGTAGTCTTTTCTAATATATTAACAGTATCAACGAAGTCTTTTCTACCATAACAGCAATGTCAATGTAGTCTTTTCCACCATGTCAGTAATGTCAGCCTAGACTTTTTTACGATATCAACAGTGTCAACGTATTCTTTCTCGTTCTCTTTTGTCGTTTTTACCTTTATGCTTTGACAATTGCCGAGTCACAGTATAATATAATTTGTGGTTCGGAGTTAGTACTCACTCATTTTTGTACTCTCTTATTTAGTACTCTCTGATATAGTGCTCTCTTGAGAAGGTTGCGTAAAGATTAGAGAAGGTTTTCTGTTTTAAATTAATTTATTTTATGATTTATATGTATTAATATTTTGTTGTAAAGGACCATATACGACTGCTGCGATCTAGGTTTCACTGTCTGTGTCGAATCTGTTATCGATTATGTTTGGTTCACATATTGGTGGTGCAAGAGTTGTCTTCCTTTTCATCGCAAACATGTGTTTCCAATTTTCTAAGATGATTGATATAGTGAAGAACTTGTACAAAATTTTGTGACATAATACAATTTTATTTGCAAAACATTATCGATTATTGAAGTAGTTAGGGTTGTTCATTTATGTCATTTTCTTCTTAAAACAATTCATATTAATATTGTAATCAATACATTTATTCGTTTTGTCGACGTTATTAAACTTCATGCCTGTCCGTAATCACCTTAATATTACATTGTTTGTTGGTGTCATGTATTTCTGACAAGAACGTGTCTATACTTTACATTGAAACCATACTAATCATGAATTTAAACAATAACATTTGTTTAACAAAGAAGCAATTTTATTTTATGATATATACAATTTCAGTTTGATTTTAATTTCGATTCATGAGATAGCTATTTAATAGATCCTTCCTATTCTGAGGTATATTAATGGAGACAGGGACGCAAGTCTCTTAAAAGGTAATTAAAGAAAGTATTACTAAGTGGTTTGTTTCTAAAATGGCCACAAAAGTTCTGAATAAGGTGTATCTTTTTTATTTCATATTCACATTATTTTCCACATAAACCAATTTTAAGTTATGTTCAGTGCCAAAGAATGGTTGGCTGAATGAATATGCTTAAAATGGGACTTAAAAGGGACTATTGCTTATTCAATTTAAACTCATGCAACTTCGGTTATTCCTTTCAAATGAGCCATTTGTTCTGAGACGATGACTAATAATTATATTGCTACGTTATCTCCAGCAAATTCAAGTCTTCTATGTTGGTGCAAGGCTATTGGGCACACATTGGGTGAGAGGTCGCTAGCGCGACGTGTTCGAAATCGATCAGCGTAAACCAAATACAGGCAGTAAACATTCACAGTATCAGGTGTAAACGTTTCCAAGTGTGATGCTTGTTTGCCTACAGTTATCAATTATAAAATGCTTTAATTTTTTTATTAGTTGCAAGAGGTAAATACAACAGGTGTTGAAACTTAGTTCATTCCATTATCTTTGCCGGTTCGGGATTCCTTAATGGGACCAATACATCTCGTTGCTTGCCTTAAGAGGCGAAGGAGTGGAGTCAACAAGCCGGTCTGTGCACCTCTTACAATATTATATTCTGCTGGTTACACAGAAATGTCGGTATTTAAGTTAAACAAAAAGCTGACCGAGTTATCGTAGCTCTATCTCTACAACCATCTGATTTTACAATATGATATACTGATTTCAAACCGAATAGAAAAGGTACTTATTTGGCAGGCATCAACAAATGATGCGGTCTACAACTAAATACAAGTGATCAAATGTACCTTAGCCAATGTCCTTCTTCTAACAGAAACATCCGTAGGAACGATATAGTGATTGAGGAAATTTGAATTCGTCGTACATAATCCTAAATTAAAAAGGTCCAATACACATATGTGTAGTTATTGCAATGAACTTGTCATCGCGAAACACATGCTGATAGATTGTTTCACTCTCCAACCTTCATACGATTGTTACTGCAATGTTCAGCACATATAGGTACTTATGATACGGTAAGTGTGGCTTGCATTTCAAATTGTTGACGAATATGAAAGAATCATAGCCTGCGTTCAGTCCTTAGTCTCTAGAACACTTTTGCAAACACATACAATTATGCTCTCAATTACGCCGATTTTCTGTAATTATATTATTACCCTCTACACATTCGATTTTCAACCCCGTTTGATCGGAAATATTCATCAATTTTCACCATATCTTCGCTTTGGATTTTATCGGGATACTTTTGGTTCCACTGGTTAGTAATGAATCTGTTTGAAAATTTTATTTTCTTTTTGTGTCGTGAAATAGCCCTATAGTGTTCATGTGGCGTAACATCCACAATCAATCAATCAATCAATCTATTACATCAAGATCTGTAAATAGTCCATACTCAATAGCTATGTTAAATATTCATAAACCCAAAGTCTGAATAATTGTATAATTTATTCCAGTGCTAGAGAGAATACCGCTTGTTGCATTCAATTGCACTGAATTTAGAATAGGTATTTGTGTTCACGGGACAGAAAATAAGTCCCTCGCACTCCCTGTAATGACAATTTTCAATTTTGTCTTTTCAGGAAGGACCTAATAATTTAAAAAAGGATTGGAGCAGTAAAGAATTTATAATGTTTAATCTAGACAACTGCAGCGCTACTCTTAGATACAACTTCACTATGTATATGATATATGGTAAGATATTACATTTTAAGACTCAAGAGCTGCCTCAATAGTTCGTATGAATTGACGAATATGTTAATATTGTCTGCGGCCTCTGCTACCTAGAAATGATCACAATTATAAGACCAAATATTGCTCTCATAACAGTTCCAGCTTTTGAAGAACCACAATGCACAGTTGCAATGTACTAGACTCAGGTGCGTGACGAATTGTATATGCAAAATAAGCCGTATCTCATTATGTTTTTGTTAAATATCATAGTAGTGATCATCATATTTGATTTCCTATTTAAAATCAACAGTCTCCAACACACAAGGGCTACAATAACTAACTTTGCTACATACTTAGAGAGCATTGGTTTGTAATTTGTTTTACTTTTAATTATTAAACACAGTGATCGTAAGGAAATCTCCAATGGAAATCTAATTCATCGATAATTGAGACTTTTTAAGCTTATGCATTCTATTATAAGTATAATGTTTTTCTTTTGAAACTGACATTCGTGGCTTCTTGTTCTTTAATCGTGATTTAAATAGTTGTGGGGTGTTTTCCTACTCAGGGTATTGTTCTCTTTAACGAGTTCTCTTACGTCATCCCAAGATGTACTATGCCTTCATGTCTGCACTGTTTACCAACTGAGGTCAGGTATTCTCTGTTGACGTCGAGGTCTTCTTTTGCTCTTTAACTTTGTTTCCCGAATGTAGTATTTTTCACTATTGTCACACTTAAGTTTAAAGACGGATCAGCACTTCTTACTCGAAGGGGTTTGGTCTGTAGTAGGTGCCAAGAATGAGCGTATTGTATTATAGGGCATGTGGATCACATTAACTCTATGCTTTTAGAAGATATTTTGTAACCTTACAACAGAACATCAGTGTATGGTCAATGGATAGTTACACATGTGTTTCCATTCTCATTCCGATTTTGCTCCCTTCATCGTTTTTTTGCAGTAAACACCAACATTCAGTCCTCGTAAATGTTGGCCCTAAAAATTTTCTTAATATTGTCAACCTCTAATACCCTGTCTTCCTCAAGAACGACAATGCTATTCGCACAATGCACAACAGCGTTCTCACCACTGATTTGTTATGTTCAGTATGGTGGTTGGAAGTCAAGCTCAGATAATCCTGTTTGTGTGTAAATCTGCGGCAAATGTTAATGCATTTTGTCATCTAAAATGTGGACAAAAATATCCAAAAAGGTAACTGCACATTACTCTTGCACTTCATAAGCGAACTGCATATTTTCCTTAGTGGAATTGATATGCTCCCTTATTTCTTCAAGATGTTTTTCATGACTCACGGTGAAAGTATCATCCACATAAAGAAACCATACATTCGGAAGATGGGCTGCAGAGACAATGACATTGATTTCAAAATCTTCCAGTGTTGAATCGTGATTCCGGATTGGAACTTGCGTCTTTGTACAAACTGATTTTGCCTCATGGTTATAATGCAGAAAGGTATCTATTCTTAGTTTCATTTACTCCAAATGGATGTAGCATGTAACAATATTAATTCTGGAATATAAATATCATTTCATTTCTTGTTGTAGTTCGTATTTTAGCGACACAACAAGGCTTGTAGTTTTCGATTTATTGCACAGGTTTTTATTGTATTTTGATATGCAACCTTTTGATTTTGTCTTTTTTATTTGAAAAATATTGGTACATCGTTCAATATTGAGACAATGTCGGAAATTATTATTTCAAAGCCAGCTCAATTATTTAAAAAATATTTTTTGAATATCAAAGCCAACTCAATATTATTCTGCACGATGGCAAAAGCATTACTCATCGGACCTCAGCTGGGTCAGTTCCATTGGTGACCATCCTCAGACATTACGCATAACTGTTCTAGACGACTTCAGCAGTCAGCATAGACCAGTACTTATCCATATTGGATTTCAGCTGTCGGCTATATCCAGCTCTTCGCAGGGGCGCTGGCACTTAAGCAAAGCAGAGTGAACGAAGTACACTGACATAACGGAGCGTAACATAGTCACCAAAGCATCTCGCTGCATCCCAATCAAGGCATCCTATCACCGCTTCCATAAGAACCATATTCACGGAAGCCACTCATTATATCTCTCGTCGTCGTCTTCCAACCTGTACAACTTGTTTCAGTGAAGAATATCAGGCTCTTCTCAAGGCATACGAAACATTTGGAGACCCAGACAGCACAGAGCACCTGATCGATTCCCTGAACACTGCCAGGCACACTCGCTGAGAGGAAACTACAGTATTATTCAACTTTACGCTCTTAAGCCGGAAATGCTGCAGCTTGAATCGAACAATTGGCACCGAGTATCATCCACCAGGTGAAACTCACCCTGCTATATCTAGCCACTTATTACAAATGACAAATGCACCTCTGGGGAAACAGCACCGATGTCAAGCACGAGGTGAGCGGCAACATTGCTAACGTCGGATATCAGGTGAACCAGATCAAAATACTCCGGAGGCATTTACAACGAAAGAACTTAAATCGGTGGTATTCAGCATCAAATCAGGCAAAGCAGCAGGATAAGGCAACATTCAGGCAGAGTTCATCAAGCTTCTTGGCACAAATGCAAAGGAATGACTTGCCGCTTTTTACACCCGGGTTGTTAGGGAAACGTGCATGTCGACTGTGGGTCAAGGCACAGATTGGTGTGATCCGAAAGCCTAGAAATGACCCCAGCAATGCGTCGTGTTCACATCCGATCTCCTTGCTTTTAGTCTGTTTTAAGATACTGGAGCACCTGAGTATCCAAAGTATTGGTCCTGACATGGAGAGTATCATAACTGGTGATACGACAGGCTTCATTTGATGAAAACGGGGTTTAGAGTTATCTTAAAATTGGAGATGTTTTTTTTCTGGATCTAACAGCGGCATATGAAACGGTCTGTCATGCTGTGTTAATGACGAAAATCTCCAGAGTATTGCCGCGCTGTATAGGTGAGACTATTGAACTGTTCCTTCTCAAAAGGCGCCTCAGAGTGCACATCATATAGAACTGCAGCTTGTGGAGGCGTCAGACTAATGGACTCCCACAATATACTGTTATTTCGCCAAGTTTCTTCAATGTCTATATCAATGGCTTAACCTTTGGCAAAGTCTCACAAATTCATGTATGCAGATTATATTGCCCTAGGGACCCAAAGTCGCTCATTTGCTGAGTTTGAGGGGTTACTGAAGAAGGACATGGAGGATATGCCGGACTTCTGCAAGGAATGACGCCTACTGCAAGCGCAACAAAGACAGCATATGAAACGGCCTGGCATGCTGGGCTGTTGACGTACATTTCCAGAGTATTTTCACACGGTATAGTTGAGACTATTGAACTGCTCCCTTGCAATCGCAACAAGGGCTTCAGAGTGCACATCATATAGAGCTTCAGCTTGTGGAAGCGTCACACTAATGGACTCCCACAATATATTGTTCTCTCGCCAAGTTTGTTCAATGTCTATTTCAGTGATTTACCTTTGGCAAAGTCTTGCAAGTTCAAGTATGCCGATGACATTCCCCTAGGGATCCAAAGTCGCTCGTTTGCTTAGCTTGAGTGGGTACTGAAGAATGATCATCAGCATATGCCGGACGTCTGCAAAGAATGAAGCCTACTGCCAAGCACAACAAAGACAGTCTACAGCGTCCTCCACCTTAACAATGCAAATGCGAACCAAGTGCTTTGCATCCTCCTCATTGGACTGCATGAACGACACGACTCTACACCACCATACCTTTATGTGAATCCGGACTGATCACTGACATTCTGCAAGTACCTGAAGAAAACTTCAGCAAAGCGTAGCACTTGAAACAACCTACTACGCAAACTGGCTGGCTCAACTTGTGGTGGTAGTGATCAAACACTCAAGACATCAGCAATGGCCGTCTTTTATTCGACAGCCGAATATTGCATTCCTGCCTGGGCTCAACCATCCCACACTAAGTCAATTGGTGTGCAGATCAACACAACAATGCGCATAATGTCTGGAACACTACGTCAGCAGCAGGGAAGTCGTACAGACCAGGTGGCTCAGATAAATTTAACCCTCCCACCAAACATTTCTCCGTAGAAGCCTCAGAAAGCAGAAATAACGCCTCCTGCGCAAATTAATCCGCAAAATTTCAACCCAAAGTGCATTTTCAGGCATAAAAAAAACCAGCATTTTTTGGGGGGGGTATTGTAAAATTTGTTTGTGATTGCAAATTCCGGTTGCGGATACTAATTTTATTTCACAATAAAACAATATAGTTGAAAATAAGATGAGTCGAAAAGTTAGCACAGTTGGAGAGCCTCAATCTGCTAGATTAGCGCGAGAGCAATTAGCGGCATTAAAGAAGTTTATTCCGACAAAACAATTATTTAAGAGAAATGTTCGTGGTTACGAAGATATGCAGCATGGAATTTCAGAAACTTCGGCAAAATGGTTGAAGCCAGTGACCGGAACAATTGAGCAGGTTGTATATGGCGACGAAAAAGATCCAGATGCCAAAAAACGTGGAATCTTTCCTATGTTGAAAGGTATTGAGGATCAATCACGAACATTACCCGAGCGATTAGCAATAGCAGCAGCGGCGCAACAACTTGCAATTGCTGATGGAGGAAAACCTGGAGATGGAAAACCGGGAGGAAGAAAAATCGCAATGATAAAAGGGAAGTTTAATATCGATAATTTAAGAGAAAATTTCACCGATGAGGGATGGGAAATAATATCGCAGCCCCTCTCGACATTGTATAATATAGATGAGATTGGCCAATTTGCGGAGGAATATTTTAGTGGTCGAACTGAATATTTGACTGCAGTGGGAAAAAAAAGATATGCAACTCGCGATAGTTGGTATGATATGGTATATAAAATTTACACACAAACAACATCAATAAGGAAGACAACGGATCCGCGTTACAGAAGATTTTTAGAAACAGCAAGAGATACACAAAGATATAATAAGCAAGAGGCGGAAGAAAGAAAACAACTGGAGAAAGAAAGAAAACAACAGGAAAAAGAAGAAAGAAAACAACTGGAAAAAGAAAGAAAACAACAGGAGAAGAAGGAAAAAACTAAAACACGAGGAAGAAAAGTAATACCACAGGAAGATATTCAACCACAGGAGCCAATATTTCAACCAGAGGAATTAGGAGCTAGACCAAAGGAAGATATTCCACCACAGAAAAAAGAAAGAAAATCAAGAAGGAAAAAAGATCAGAGTGATGAACCGATAATTGTACCTAAATATAAATCATCACCGGCTAGTAGTGTGTTTAAAATTGATCCTAGTGTAACAGCGGATATTTATTTGAATCCAAAAAGATTTTATTTACTTGGCGACTATGATTCAGTAGTTCAAATAGCTGCGGATGATTCTACGAAAAATAAAAGATTCTTTTTGCGAAAAGAATTTGATGCTGATAAAGTTAACATACTTGATTGGTATGCGATAATGTATTTTGGTAGTTTAGGAAAACCAGTAAGATATTCCGATGAAGATTTTGCGAAATTTTCATCGGATGTTGGTAATTACAGAATAAAGTTATCAGAGGGAAAAGCAAGATTATCAACTTTAATAACACCTAAACAAGATAGTCCTGAAAAGTTTAGTCCTAAAAAAATTTATAATCCCACAGAGGAACTTATTTCTAAATTAATATACCCCAAACTCGAACCATCACCTGAAGAAATTTCTACTTTATTACAACCTCTTCCTCCTCGTCCCACTCCCCTTTCATTACCTACAGGTAAGGAAATTTTGCCACCTAAAAGTTCGCCACCTGAAAGTAGTGGTACTCCTGAAAAGGCTTATATTAGTAATCTTCTTACTATAAGGGAAAAATATCCTAAACAAGATAGTCCTACAAGGGATTTGCCACCAAGGTCATTGTCAGGGACATCTTCAATGCTGTCAGGATTATCGTCGTCAGGGACATCTTCATCGCCGTCAGATGAAGTATTTTACGTAACGCCATTGGAATCTCCAGAAACAAAAAAAACAGGAAGTGGATATTCAGTTTGTCCCGATAGTGTTGTCAATGATGTATCTCGCCTCGAAGTATTAATCGGAGGAAAGCGAGCCGGAAATAACTCCCGTGAGGTAGTCAACGAAGCATCAGATATTTGTCAGCGATTATTCCGTGGTGGTATCATCGATTCTCACATTTACAAGGAGTTTGTCGATGAACTCATCGATTAAATCAACACAATTGAAATAACATGATTATTCATAAACATCAACGCAGACCTAATCAGGTTCGCATAGTAAACTCTCGATTGCCAGTATACAAATATATTCACGGTAATGGATTCGGCGATATCGTTGGAAGTCTTGTCACGCGAGTAATACCTAAAATTGGACCCGTGATTAAGCAATTTGGGTTGAAAGCGATAGGAAAGATCGGCGAGACTGCCATTTCTGGTATCGGTAATTTGGCCAGTAAAGGCTTCAACGCTATCAAAAATAAAATATTAAGTTTAGTACGTAAAAAGCAACCTGTTAAATTACCTAGCACCAGAGAAATGCCACCCGAAGTTAGTAAGGTCATAAATGATGCGGCAAATAAAAAAATAAATGATCTAGCACAGGAAGCTGCTATAACAAATCTAGTGCAGGAAGTTGCTAATATAAATCCAGCACAGAATGTTGCTAATACAAATTTAGCAAATACAAGTTTTGTTTCAGGTAGTGGTCTTCGTTTTAGACGATATTATTAATAATAAATGTTTGCACAAGTGTCAAATGAAGTATTTGATATGGACGAGCCAGTAGGTAGGGACACATCAGTGCGAGATTTTCAGTATTTCTCGTACGATGTAGTTGAGCCAGATTCAAGAAATCGGAAGGAAATTCAAGTCCACGATACAACAAGATATTTTCTTCCATCTGAGGCGTATATCGAATTTGTTGGTAAAATTGTAAAGGCAGCTGATGGTACCAACTACGATGCGGATTTTGGTGTTGGGTTTGTCAATAATGGTATCATGGCATTATTCAAGAATGCCACTTACATGATTGATGGAAGAGAGATTGAATCAATTACGAACAACGTTGATATAGCAACGACTATCATAGGTCTAGCAAGATACTCGGATGATTTTACCAGATCAGCCGGTCCTAGTATGATGTTTGCCAAGGATAATTCCAACTACCCTGAACATTTACCATTTGATATTGGTAGACCGGTAGACCCCGCTGGCCAACCCGCTGATGTTCGTTCAGCGATGATTGCCCCCAATGGCAATTACAATCTTGGATTTGCCATAAGAAAAAATATGTTAAAGGGAGCTGAACGAAAATTCTCCTGTGCAATTCCATTATCTCATATTTTTGGATTTTGCAGACATTTCAGAAAAGTTATTTACGGAGCGAAGCATACGATATCTTTCGTTCGAGATGCCAATGATGACAGAGCCATTTGGAGAGATCCTGGTGATCCTGGTAAAGTTGTCCTTGAAAAAATTACCTTGTGGATGCCAGCAATAGTTCCATCGATGATCATAGAAGAAAAATTATTATCATTTATGAATCAAGGAGGAAAATCCATCATGTCTTGGTTGACAACAATGACTGACTCCAACGAAAATGTTAATTTGGACGGAATTTTTACCTGGCGAATTGCTTCACAGCAAGGCTCTTCCGCACCTAGACATATCTTTGTTGCTCTGCAAAGCATGATTAGAGACGATCAATTACATAGTAACATGATATTCGATCGATTAGAGGCAACAAATGTATCGTTGAGAATAAATGGCCAACAGGAGCCATCCGAGGAAATAGCCATCGATTTTGAGAACAATTCGACGGCACGCGCGTATCATCGATTACTAAGTTTTATGGGCCGCGATCAAAATATTGATACCGGATTGCAAATATCACAACTAGATTTTAATACTCTCTATCCCATTTATTACTTTTCCCTGGAACATCTCGATTTGGTAAAGCAGTCTGTCGTTGATATTCATTTCAAAGCCAGAATTAACACGGGAGGACCAGCAAGAGCAATCGCGGTTATTCTTAGTGATAGAACGATGATCCTGGAGGGTATCAGTGGTAGAATGAGAGTCATCGATGCACCCGTAGAAAACATGTAATAAATTCTAAATTTAGATTAAGTGATTATTAATATGCCATACGATCACGTCAGCGTAACTCTGACCCCCGGTCAGGTGAAAAAACTTCATGCAGCAACAACAGCACGACGAGGTTTAAGTTTAACCTTAAAAAGTAATCAACTTCACGGTGGACCTAACAAACTATCGTTAACTAAAAATCAACACGGACATTTCACCAGAGCCAGATCAGCAAATACTGGTATTCGCTTGAATCTCTCGATAGGTGCAATCAGAGATATGATCAAAGTAGGTGGTATTTTTCCTTTATTCGCCGCTATTCCAGGATTGATAGCTGCAGCGGCCCCCATGATTGCAAAGGCAGTAGGATTAGGTGCACTTGGTGGGATAGGTTCCGCATTAGGAAGGAAGGTCGTCGGAGGAAGATATCGCAAAAAAAAGGGAGGGATATTCCCTCTTCTCCCTCTTCTCACAAAATTGATGCAACCGCAACAAGGATCAGGACTTTACCTAAGACGACCCCCGTACGGATCCGGTCTAAGTCGAGTCTACCAGCCTCAAATTTAGATTTAATCAGTGAAGCAAAAAAAAAGAAAATAAAATTTTTCAGAGGCGTATTTATGCGAGATCAACTACCAGATAAACCAAATCCCACCGAGACAGGAATAATAAATCTCGATAAAAATTCCGGCCCTGGCACTCACTGGGTTGCGTATGCGATTAATCCTCGCGAAGTTATTTACTTCGACTCATACGGATTAGCACCGCCAAATGAATTTATCAAATATGTGTCAAAATTAAAACTTCCGGTTTGGTATTCAACACTTCCAACACAAACACTAGTAGATCCACCAATATGCGGCCGGGAGACAATTAACGTCCTTGATGCAATTTCAAAATCATCTCGTCCTTTTCGCAAAATTTTATTTGAATATACCGTAGATAAATATCATGGTTGACATTTACGGTAGATCTCTCTTTAGGAAAGAAAAAAAAGACGTAGTCGACATCGATACATCAAAGTTTGCAACCAAGAGCGATATTAACAATCTTTTATCGCTGTCAGAAGTTGATCCTGGTGAAGTTGCTGTATTTCAAAATGCAGAAGGGCGATTACAAACTAGCAACGTTAAAATAACTGATATAATTAAGCGAGACGAATACCGCGATCACATTAGTCAATTTACTCGCCAATCGGAGATGGTATTAAAATCTGTTGTTGATATCGCCGATATTATAGCAAAGTTACCCCTGAAGGCCGATAAAGCATTACACGACGATCTTCAGGATAGAATGACAAAAAGACTTAATAGGCTAAATAACGACCTTAAAAAACTTGACGATGCTTTAGATAAATTTAGCAAAAAATTTGACGAGAATATAAAAACATCAACTGATACTTCCTCCGCATCAAATAAAAAATCCGATCAAGCATCACATGACGATCTTAGCGAGAAAATAAAAAAAATCAACGAGGAAATTACTAATATTCTTGCCGAAATTAACGAAGTAAATATCTCGATGATTCAGAAAATCGATAAAACATCAATCGACGATCTCAACAAAAAAATAAAAAAAATCAACGAGGAAATTACTAATATTCTTGCCGAAATTAACGAAGTAAATATCTCGATGGGTCAGAAACCATCCACCGACGATCTCAACAAAAAAATCAACGAGGAAATTATTAAACTCGGTAATGTTGTTGTTCCCGAATTTACCAGGGGGATTAACGCGATGCAAGTACAAATAAAATCCATCAACGATGAAATTAACGTGGTACGTGAATTAGCGCGTCAAAAAGTCGATACATCAACGTACGACGAAAAAATTCAAGATTTAAAAACAAAAATATCGTCAATGAACCTTGGAAGATTATCGCGAATTTCGATACCAACGGAGGTAGAAACAAAAAATCTTACCTGTAGTGTGCCACTTGTGGTAGAGGTACGAAAAGAGGCATGGTGGACACCCGTGAATAACAAATTTAAATTTAAACCGCCAATTAGTGGATATTATCGAATATTTATTCAATCTCCGATAGGTTTTAAAATAATAGCCGCAGGTGGTAAAATTTTTGGTGAATTTTTTAATTATATTATGTACACAGGTTACGAGAATACATTTGTGCTGGAACCACCAGATAGAACTAATATGGGACCAATTGGTTATAGTATAGTTTTCGAATATTTAGCCGAAGATATTTCGGATTATGAAAGGTTATTTTTCCCTGTTGATTTGGAATGATAAATAACTAATAAATGACCGCATCTGATTACCGATACAATCTTGCGCGATCATGGCAGGATTCGTTGCGAAAACAACTTGACGATTATCAAACAAAAATAAATAAATACCAGCGCAAATTAGTTATCATTGATGTTGCAGTGTACGCGGTATCGGCCGTGGTCGCTGGTGCAGGAATAATATTATCCGCGGTAACAATGATAGCGCCAATTGCAGCAACAATAATAATCTCGTCAACAACAGCAATCGCGGGTGTTTTAAATATCATCGCGAAAAAAATATCATCGTGCACAAGTGAGAAATTATTTTTGTACAAAAATAAACTAACTAAAGTTAGTGACGCGTACTCGAAGTTATCATTGTTACTTTCTGAAAGTCTCAACGATGGTATTATATCCGATCTAGAATTTTCTTCAATGATTAGTATTTACTCGGAGATTGAACAAATGAATATTAATAATGTCCGAGTTAGCCCAGATCGTGACAAACACGACACCACCAACAACAACGTTAATATCGCTAAGTTCAACGAAACCCGAGTTTAGTATTAATTTTTCAACACCAATTAACGTTAACGAAATTGCATTAACACAATTGCGCGTCTACAATAGCTGGCCTAATGTTAGATCGAAATCATTTGGTAATTTGATGCCAAATAATTCACTTGTTTTTGCAAATAAAAATAAACCCGATGGAACACCCGATTGGATCGTTGTTGGTATACCAACGGGCAGTTACGAAATTGATCAGCTGAATAATGAGTTTACCACTAGAATATCAAATTTAACCGGCGATGCTACTCCGGGAATAAAGATATCTTCACATGATCCAACACTATCGTCAATGATAGAAGTGAAATCACCGTACGTGGTAGATATTTACCAATCATCGATCAGGAATATATTAGGTTGGCCCGAGGTCGCACCTCTGATAAAACCAAAGAAATCGGATGTTATTATTCCAGGTTGGTATGATGAAACCCTTCCAGAACTACCGGAACCAAAAAAGGAAGATTTTACAACCGACGAAGGATGGTATGGAGATATCAAACACAAGCCTTTGATCCACAGCGCCATCAATCTCATGAATAACCACAAATTTAATCTAGTAATATTCGCTTTTACTTTTATTAACGAAAGAATTCTCTCATGGCTGCCTCTTCCTAAAATCCCCCCAGATGTGAAAATCTTCGACGCTACCCACATTAACAGGATAATAGCCCCCATAGACGGTATCTTGGTAAGAAGAACTCTAGACGAGTTTATTCAAGAACACGAATTACAATTAAATTTATTGCGAGGATCATTTCATGAATGCATCCTAAATAAATCTAGTTCATGTAGCGAAATTATAAAACACGTGAAGATTTTAAATCAACTTGCGAATGATATTGAATATTATCATGATATGTTTATTCGGGCGATAGTCGACGATATATCAATTGCCGACTATGTTCTTCCTATTAGCAAATTCGAGTTGATCAAGAACTCGGGTGAGAAACAAAAATTCATGAGAGTATTTGAATTAACCGAGGAAACACTACCAAAATTTAAATTTCCCAATTCTGATTTTGATGCGATGAGAAAATCCGTCACTGATACCATCGATGATTTATTTCCGAAATTACATGCCACATGGACCAAAAAAATATATTCAGAATTGATTCTTAAACACAATAACGATCCTGACAAAGGTGGACGGCATATATCGCCGGGTATCGTTAATATAACGGAAGTTATCGCGATTTATCTTCACGCGGATGTTGTCGAGGGTAGTTATAATGTTGATTCGTCAGAGTCAAATCAAGCCCATCAGGGTTTTATATTGTATTCATTTTCACCTAGCGCATCTCCTGGTTTTTTGATAATAAAAGAACCAATGAATCCGTTTTACCTGCGATGTCATAATCGATTATTGACAAGAATAAATTTCAAACTAACGGATCAGAAAGGAAATTTACTTGATATACGAGGAGAAACTGTAAGTATCAATCTTTTGGTGAAATCGTGAGAATCTCTGATTTTTAAATCGCAAGTGAGATTTTCCAAATCTGTATCCCAGAAATATTTCTGGGGGAAAAAATAAATAAAATCCAGGAGAATTTTCAAAAAATTAATCTTTTTTTTTTGTTTTGCGGAGATATTCAATTATTCTTCGTCACTCTCCGAATCAAATATTATCGGAATATAAGAAAATTCGATCCAATTGCCGAGATTATATGAAAATGTAGCGTGGATTATTTTTTCTGCCGCTCGCCACACCGATGCTGAACTAATATTATAATATTTCGCAGCTGATTTCATCGATTCGAAAGCGATCTCCTCACCTGTTTCTCGATTTATCGATTTAACCGCCTTAGCTGGTCGCCGTCCGCCACCGGTATTACCAAATCTTGCATTTTCACTCGGAGTTACCGCGCGAAGATTAGAAAGTTTGTTGTTAAGTTTATTTCCGTCAATGTGGTCGATAACCAAATTATCCTTGATGATTCCATGAAAACACTCGAATATAAATCTGTGAGAAAGATAATTTATTTTTTTATTCTCGCTGAAGTTACACATCAAATACCCCGAATTACAAACATTACCGAGATGATACTTTGTTTTGATATTTCTGATATTACCATCGGCAGATGCTTCGTAATTCTTAATGGTAGGATGAGATCTATACTCGTGTGAGATTTTCATTGCAGGGATCGTTGATTTGTGATTCATATACAATATTCTCTTTGTTTAAATCGAAATTTGCTTTGAAACGATTAATATAATCTTCCTCACATTTTATCACTGACGAGGATCTTTTTTCATAATATCTCCGTAACTCACGATATTTTTTCCCTCCACAGGAGAAACACAATCTTGTCTTTCCTCGAATACCAACTTGGCAAACTAAACATCGTTGTGGTCCTTTGTTGCCTCGTCGAATTTCGTATATGTGAGCGCCACAATATTCACCTCTACAGGATTTATCACATGATTTTGTTGATCCAACTGTTATCCACGCGCATTGCTTCATTATATTTAGATATTTGTCTAAAATATAATAATGGATTTATTTGATCTTGATGAGGCAGAATATATCATTCCTGAAGTTGATAGTGCGAAGAAGGAATTTTTTGATGATGGAGCGATTCATGTTTGGTCGACATGGAAAACTAACTTTGTTGATGCTACGATGAATTTGGAGCGAGCGAAAAAGATAATCGAACACATAAAATCTGAACACAAAGAGGAGCGATTTATCTTTGGAATAAAATTTATTGCACAAATGCCTGATGACATTTGGATTATTCGTGATAAACGAGATCCGGTACGCGGCGGTAAGAAAAATGTTGTTCTTGATAAAAATTCGAAACCAGGATTGCTGCTGGGGATTGATGGTCCTTATTATGTTAGGGCGTATCCTTCTAGTGCTGTTGTTTATGGAATTTATCGGCTGAATAATAATCCTGATGTGAAAAATCTACCTGCGATGAGGGAATCTCCGATGATAAATTGTGTAGCTGAGCGAGTTATCGAGCATATGAAAAACGCTCGTCGTGGATCTGGTCTAACTCAATTGAGATTGAATAAAATTAATTCATGGGCAAAGACAGTTGCTGATGGCGCATCAATCGATGATGTTGCTGCGTTAAGTAAGAAACTTAAATTTCCTATTACGGTTAAAACACTATCGGGAGAAATATTATATTCATCGCCGTATAATTCTCGAGGAACACCAATCGAAATTGTTGATCATAATTCACATGCGTGGAGTCAGTCGGTAATGATATTCCCGCGAGATCGTGTTGTTAAGTTTTATCCCGTGGAATCTGGGAAAGATAGTTCCGATGCAATGTTTAGATATATCAAACTATTAGCCAAGTCCGATCCAATATCGGTCTGGTTATTTTCTAGCGAAGAAAGATACGATCAATTTATCCTGCCACGAGGAGATATTTACCGAGATGAAATATTACATGAATCAATGAGAAATATCGCGGTGAAGTATTCATCAAATCCAGATCGATTACTGACAAATTGCTTTACTGTTCCGTCTGTTGCTGCTCACGCTGCTAGAGAAAGAAATTCGTGGAAACCTACAAGAAATGAATTTCTCAATGATATTCAACTTAGTTGTATCGAATACGGCCATGGAGGATTATGGAATACCAAATATTATTTCGAGGATATGATTTCCGTTGATATGAGCGCATGCTATCCTGGAAGTTTCCTTGGGTATGGCGATTGTGCAGATTACTTTGCTAAATTCGGTCATCCCACCAACGAGATGACTAGAGTTGCAATTAACGGACCGTTACCCGATTTTGTCATGACCGGATTCGCTCATGTTACTTCATTCGAACTTGCTGAAAATTTGCATAAAATTTGTTATATTTGGTTTGGTCGGCATTTATCTCAGCGAAGATGGGTCCCTACGGTATTATTGAGGTATATGTTGGATTCGTCGATGTTAATATCATTGACGGTAAGTGAAGCAATTATATCGTATAGAAAGCAGACCGAGGTGTGGTTACCCACGGATTGTGAGAACGCGAAAGATATTGGAAGAAAAATAATTGGTAAATTTACTCAAGGAGGATCAGTTGATCATAAACATCGCCACGCTAGGTTATTTATCAATGATGCCGAGATGGATTTTATTATTGCTGATACAGTATCGCGTGGAATATTTTGCAACAGAGAAAATATTATTATTGATGGAGAAAAGTTGGGTACCGTGATCACTTATCTCGATGGAGAATCAGCACAGTATACTCATTTAAGATCATCAATGCTCGCTTATGTGAGTATTAATTTGCTGTCAATGATAAATAAATTTTCTGATATCGCGGTAAGGGTTGCAACGGATTCATTTTATATCGATAAGAAATATCAGTGTAGGTTGGAGAATTTAATCACCGATGGTTCCTGGGGAACTTGGAGAATAAAAAACGAGGATATTCTAGATTATTGTGAGGACGCGGATGTAGAAGATTGCGATAAGTTTCATAAAGACCAATGTGATGAAGTATCAACAGCAGTATCAGTGTTTGATCCGATTTCACGAAACAAATTCGTTTACCTAAATGGTCCTGGCGGTAGTGGTAAAACAACAAGAGCAATAAACTTATTTTCAAATTCTGATATGATAGTGTTAACTCCAACTCATAGATTAGCGCGAGAAATAAAACAACGTGGCGTTAATTCTTGTACGTATCATAGTTATTTCAAGTATAGCGGTGGATTGTGGGATTCAGCTCGAATGGGAAACAAATATATCAACAAGATTATAATATTTGATGAAATTTGCACGGTAAATTTAGTTGTGTTAAAATCATTTCTAAGTTGGTTAGAAGAAAAAAATACTGCAGTAATAATGTGCGGCGATCATGGTCAACCTGATCCTATTGATGGTGAATCTCCTCACAGGTGGCTTAGAAATTTTGTAGATTATTATGAAGAAATTGACGCTGATTATAGATCCAATGATAATTTACTGACCGAGTTTAAAAAAATGATTCGATTGCAACCTAATAAATTTCAATGTGATGTGATGAGAAAAATAATCGACGAAACTTCGATGGATAATTTTCTAACTTTGTGGCGTCCTGATCATTTGATCGTTGCTAGCAGAAAAATTGTTCGCGATGTTATTCAGGAAATATTATTCAAACTTCATTGTGATAAATTTCCAACGCTGCAGGTGCCGTTGTGTTATAGGCCAACTGATACTAGGAAACAAAATATTAATGTTACTTTGCCATGTGGAGAAGAAAAAATATTAGTTTTAAACGATATTATTTTCGTCGATATTAATCTTGTCAATGATGCGATAAACGCAGAAAGATCGCCATGGAAACTTGGATACGCAGCAACGATTCACTCGTCACAGGGATTAACAGTAGATGGCCAAGTTTGGATTGTCGATGATAGAATTTCCTGGTCGAATTTAGTTTATCTGGCAGTTTCTCGAGTAAGAAAATTATCTCAGTTAGGTAGGATTAAATTTCACATTAACGAAGATGGCGGTAATTGAGTATCATTTGGAATTACTTGTAGTTCCTCTTTGGTAAATCCTCGTTGCGGTGCTAGTGAATCTAGAAAATAAATTGCTGGTCTTCCTGATGATCTTGTTACTGCCGATATTTTATGCGTTGTAACACTCCAATTTGGATCGGTTGCTCTTTTTCTGCCACCTTCAGCTTCTCCTTCTTTATACAAATATCTAACCGTGACGCTACCTAGCACAGATGGAATAGTAGAATCTCGCTTTAGTGGTATTTTTGTTTTTGTAATTGCAGTTGCGGGTTTCATTGATATTGTTCGTGTTACTTCGTTATTTAGTGCGTTAATCACGTGAGGTAATCTTGTTACCCAATCGTGAGATCGTTTATCTTGGATAAATTCTCTCGCGTATTGATATCCGAATAATCGTTCTGCAAGAGTTTTATTGAATCTCTCAACGATAGCTTGATTGTGATGAACACCTACAATACCGCGACGGATTTTAACATTATTCTTTTTCATCAGTGAAGTAACCGCGCCAAGAAATTCTCGACCTGGATCAACCTGGAGAAGCTTCGGCCATGTTAATGGAGATCGTGAATAAATTTCGCTAAACGCCTTAGCAATATCTGTTGCTGTTTTATTCGATAACGGTTCCGCTTCCTTGTATCTGCTAGCAATATCAACAACCGTCAACACGTATTTATATGTGACTCCGTCAACGGTATCGTAAGGAAGAAACATAAGATCAGCCTGATGGACTTCATTAGGGACGCTGACAGAGAAACTCGCATATGATATTTTCTTAGGCGGAGGAAGATAAATTTGCCAGACTGCTTGCCTCGATAGCCACGATTCAGCGACAGATTGCTTTACTTTTGCTGCCTTAGCAAGTTTGGCTATTGCTGATTTTCCTCGCCAAAATCCTCGCGGAGAATAATATATTTGCTCCATTATAAATTACCAGCACCTAGTACTAATTTACCTTTCATTGCTCCTTTTATTAACCAAGTTGCCAATTTCTCTTTGAAATTTTTATCAGGAATAGCATCTATTGCGTGAATTAATTTAATATCAGCGAGATGTCTTTGTTGTAAATCTCCGCTGCGATATGCAAGATCGTGATAGTAGCATGCGTTATCGATGGCGTTTACTGGATCCTCACCAGGATTTGGTTGATTATTATCGTTAAGTCTTATATCTAGCCTTGTACCAGGTCCGCAGTAATTATATCCTGGTAAATGTTTCTCTCCGGGATATTTCGCCCAAGGAGTTCCAGGCAGATTTGTTAAGGAGGTTGCGATGTCTCCTCCGGTTCTACTTTTTTTTTTACAAATCTAAACTTAATTGTCTTACAAACTTCACATTCTCCCTTAATTGCATTTCTGTTGTTGCGTGTAACGACTTCGATTGGATTTATCGTAACAGTTCGAGTGCGACACTTAACACAATATGAATCCATAATATTCTAATAACATGAATGTAATTGATTTTTCAGCCACAAAAAAACGCGAGCAAGTAAAGCACACCGAGGCATTACCAAATTCGATTAGAATGATAATTATTGGCCCGTCGGGATCTGGAAAAACGCAATTGTTGCTAAATTTGATAATGAGATGGCTAAAATGGGATAAATTGTATTTGATTGCACCATCTGTTGATGATCAGCGATGTTATAAAGTACTAAAGGAATTTAGCGATAAAACTGAGGATGGCACAATAGAATTTATAACGGATATCAATGAAACTCCATCAGTGGAAAGTTTAGACGGTGATACTAATAATCTTGTTGTTTTCGATGATGTGATGCTGGATAAGCAAACTAACCCAGCTAGGATATTCTCGCGTGGCCGACACAAGAACACCGATGTGATTTACGTGACGCAGCGATATACGCAAATTCCAAAGGTTATTAGAGATAATTGTAATATTTTATCAGTTTTCAATGGCGTTGATACTCACACACTGAGGAATATTCATCAAACTTGGTGCAACGGCGATATGGACATAAATAAGTTTAAAAATTTCTTCAGTCACGCTCAGGCAACACCACACGGTTTTGTCACGATTAATCTTCATGATCCGCGTAGTAGATATCGAGTCGGTCTTGATCAAATTTACTCATAAAATTGCAGCCCAAATTTGCAATCACAAACAAATTTTACAATACCCCCCCCAAAAAATGCTGGTTTTTTTTATGCCTGAAAATGCACTTTGGGTTGAAATTTTGCGGATTAATTTGCGCAGGAGGCGTTATTTCTGCTTTCTGAGGCTTCTACGGAGAAATGTTTGGTGGGAGGGTTAAATTTATCTGAGCCACCTGGTCTGTACGACTTCCCTGCTGCTCTACGTCCCACTCATTTACCATAGCTGCCGATACTCAGCAACATTTCTTCTCCACAGCTGCGTCTAAGGAAAGCAACCACAAAAACCTTGGTTAATGTATATACCAGTGTGAAACTTTCACTTTGTAAATAGTACAGATAACCACACACATATATAGACAATGAACACTGGAAATAGTTGTAACAAGATAACCGGGTGGGATATTTCGGATTAACAACAGAACACGTTTTGACGACATAGATATATGGTTTAATGTGGCGATTTATATGAGTAGTGGATGATGAAGATGTGTGCGTATTTATAATCCAAATATTGGATCTATTTAACAAAAAAACGCACAGTTTCAAAGATGAAAAAAATGTACAAATAAATTTAGGTCAGTAACCCTAAATTAGGATAAATGATTTCACAAATGATTCAATAATGGAAAGATGAATATAGTTCACTCAAATAGTAAACAATGTAAGCGTTTACACATAGTAAAAAAAATGTATTCGCTCAGGTAGCGAAATTATGTCACTAAACAAGAACGGATATACAATCTATCCTTCCAGTCCTGAATAATACACTGGGTCTTACTAACCCAAAATTAGCATACAGTTAAAAATACATGTGTGGAGATGCACTCCGTCACCCGTGCACCATATCCGCTCCACAGCTCCTCCGAATCAATTTCACAACCAATATAGACTCCGGACCCTCGGAATACTATGATCACTTGAAACATTAGACCCTCCGGTCCCCCTGGTCCTTTGACGGCTCTACAGCTGGGTCACCTTAGTCACTCTTGACATTCCGGACGCTAGACATTAAACGCTCCGGCACCTTAAACGCTCCGGACACACGGACGTTTCTACACTCTGACAACACCGGACACCCCGGATATTCCTACCATCAAAAACACAGCTGAAAATATACCCGATACAGTGTACTAAACTTGATACAGACATAACGTAAGGACGTTATACATGGTAAGTTAAAAAGATTATATTATAATGGCAATTACAAAACAGAGGTTCAATAGTAAACCTAACCCTGCTTGATAAGACAATAGTAAACAATTCTTTTTTTAAAAAATGTAGCTTTACATTACCAATATAAGTCCTGCACTACGTCGCAACAAGAATAAAAAATGCACGCATTATGGTATGTAAAGAAAACTATAACAAACATGCAAAGGCAAATATGGTAATACACTAGTTATCACTTAAAACCCAAAACATTACCTACCCCTACAGCTGGAGTTGTGCGAATCCTTTAAGCAGGCCGCTTGCTGACAAAACCATTAGTATTGTAAAGGTCCTTTACATGTAGTAACGTATTTATACCTTTAGAATTTTCGTTATTCTTTATCAAAGGCACCTTGCACGTGTGGCACAGGACGAATCGTACTCACGATTTCGAAATACATAGACCATATTATAATCACCCTCGGGTATCGTTGTACAGAGAAAAAGAAATGAAACCCGAGTACATGTATTTAATTAACAACATTTACACCATTCCGTGACAATAGTATTGATAACGGCACACATATATAGACCAGGAGCAGAGAAGATAATTTAAATACATATACATAAGCAACGAACATTGACATGGTAAAGATAAACACGTATACATATATAAGGGAAACAGGAAACCTCCACATAATAATAGTAAAGGCAATTAAAAATGCATCCTTCTCTATTTTAGGAGATACAGACGTAGGGGGTATACTTCATAGCAGTAACTGTACAGTGGAACCCTATGATTATGATGTATTCTACAATCAAACCGGCAGAGAAAACCTCGTTGATATATTATGGGGCAGAACGAACCCTAACTGTACAGGTGATATTTAATAGGACATATTTGCCGAAAAAGTGAATAAAAAAATGATTTTAATCCAGCTTTAGTGTTTTATATTAACTTGATTCATACTTGCATCCATACTTCGTTATTTGTTTCCATTACGCACCTATCTGTGTTTTGCTCACGAACCAGCTAGAGTTTGACCGTTACAGCCGTACGCAACATCATAATATTGTTGCTTTCCAGACCCGTATCAGCACTCTCTTTTTTATCTCAGTAAAGGAAGGAGCTACGACGTTGTCAACGGTGATTCCTGGTTATAAGTGAATAATCTGGTGCAAAAGAAACATTCAAAATAATAACAACGTTATCAGATCAAGTCGGTATCAGAGCTTCTGTTATGCTTTACGCCATCCTTCAGAGACAGACATTTAGATTCATTCGACTTTTAAAATTATTCACCAAAAAATTTGTCAGAAGTGCAAAATAATTGTAAATGACACATATAGCATTATCTTCCTATTTATTAAACAATTGATGTTACTGGCATTGATCGTTTATCAAATGTGTTTTAACCCGTCATTCATCACTTGCACTGTTCATGCTCATATCAACTGACAAATGTACAATTCGATTCCTGTTTTAGGAAAAGATTTGTATGAAAAGGTATGAAATGTTTATCAATTTCCATTATTTTCCAGTGACGAATCGAGATTTTATTAAATTGTCTGGAACGTGCTTGATAAATACAACAATTGTCAGTGTCGTAGTATTTTAAATTGATTCTTGTCCTCAGCACGAGGAAAGGCAGATCGTGGGTCGACACTTTTCGTATCGTAATGATCCCAACGAACTGATTCTGACAAATCTGCGCGATCGTGTAATGAATATCATATTACTACAATCACCTATCTATCTTTCTATCTATCTATCTATCTATCTATCTATCTATCTATCTATCTATCTATATATATATGTGTGTGTGTGTGTGTGTGTGTGTGTGTGCGTGTGTGTGTGTGTGTGTGTGTGTGTGTGTGTGTGTGTGTGTGTGTAGTAGTGTCAAATCTCCCTCAAAAAAACAAGACGGAAACGACGTTTATGTGATAAAAGGAAATTGAATGAAACAAGCATAGTACGCAACACACAAATATACCCTCTAACACCCAGTACATGCCATCAAAAACGCTTTGGGTAGTCACTGAAATCTCGCAACAAATAAAGCAAACATCTTGTGAAGTGTGTAAAATCCAAGAGCAAATAACAAAGGTGTGATATAAAAAGAAATTAAATAACAGACAATAACTATGAAAAATACCACCAATGATATCGAACACCCTTTACACACTTTACAAACACCTTGTATAGTATATAAAATCCCACACGATACATCAGGAAAAAAGTTGTTCGGTGTAACAAAAGTAGATGAAATTATACAAACACACTATCCAACACCCCAGACACACCGTCCAAAATGTATTTGACAGTTCCCATATCTTACCCTGTTTCGCGTGATGTGAAGAAAAGAGATAAAGCCGCACAAAACGTTTTTACCAACACAATATGTGTGCCTTCCAACACCTTATACATACCATCCAAAACACCTTGGATAGCTTATGTAATGTCAAAACAACTAATAGATGTTATGAAGTGTCTAAATCTCACCCTAACTATCCGGTGAAGAGAAGTTTGATGTAAAACATGGGGATGAAATCGCACAAACGTACTATACATACTATTTATTTTATCCAACACCCCTTTCACACTCATTTAAGAACATTTTGTGGATGGTCTAATTCACTACACCTGCTATGAAAAGAAAGGAGCTTTACGTAAACGGAGATCACATAAATAATGAATACTGTCCAATGCACCACCTGTAGCATCATACATCCCACGCACACTATCAAAGGGGCCTTGTGTTATGTCCATAAACCGCAACTAACAATCGGAAGAAAATCTCTTTGTTGTAAAATAAGGAAATGGAGTAACGCGAACATTCTACGCAGCACTCCACCTGTACCCTCAAACAACCCATACGCACCATCCACAATACCTACCGTAGTCTTCACAATTGCACTCCAAATACAAAATGTCTTTTGTAGTATCTGAAGCCCCATTATGCTATTCCAATGAGTCGTGGATCATGCAATTCTAACTAGCCTTACATCGCTCTGCTGAACCAATCGTCCTTTATCAGTTCTAGAAATCATAGTATCGCTCTCTCTTATTTGTCAGTGTTTGCTTTTGCAAAGGGACACTGTTAAGCCAAAGTGAGCATAGATGCCTAGTACCTGTATGCACAATTCAAATAACTTCTGCTATATATGTGGTAAAGTGACTTTTGCATGACAACACTGCAGTAATACCCCAATGCTTAGAAAGCCTATCCCCTCTATTTTGGATGCAAAAGTGGAGATCAGGACCAGAGGTAAGTCCCATACATATTATGCAACAATTGTGCAACAAATCTTCGCCAGTGGTTGAACAGGAAAAGGAAATATACGCATTTACTTGCCAATGATTTGGAGAGAGCGAACAGATCATATCACCAAGTGTTACTTTTACATGGTGCCTCCAGTTGTGAACTGTGTGTCAAAGAAGGAAGAAAGGATTGTGCATTATCCACACATTTCATCAGCTATACGCACATTACGCCAAGGCGAAGGACCGCCAGTTCCTTTTGTATCAGAATAGTTCTCTCTTGAGTCAGACGGTAATGAGGATGAAATTTGTAGTCCTGAACCATCAATATCACATGATCCGTATTTCCCCCATCCTGTTCTGAACCATACCTCATAAAGCAAATTGAACTGAATGAATTTGTCATATATTTGGAAATCTCCAAGAGGAAGGCAGAGCAGCTGTCGCCCAGACTACAGCAGTGGAATTTCCTAGCGTGTGATGTCTGGGTTTCCATATTCTGTGACTATTAAAATGATCTTGTCCCATTCTTCTTCATGGAAGGTGATCTTGTAGCCAGCAAGAACAGCCTTCAACAGCGTTCATGATCCAAATGCGTACAGACTTTTTTTGATTAACTGAACGATAATACGATTTTAATTACATAATCCATATACATGTTGATTTGGAGTATAAAACAAAACCTAGACTTTCTATTCCAAAAGTACCAACTTATAGGTGAGCAAGTATTTATCATCTGTTAGTAGTGAAGTGGGATACTTTAGCGTCAAAGGAAATTAGCATTACAGGACCCCTTGGGAACGTTTAGCGTCAAGGGAAATTTAACATGGAGAAAAATCGTGGGAACGTTTAGCGTCAAGGGAAATTTAACATGGAGAAAAATCGTGGGAACATATAGCGTCAAGGGGAATTTAACATGGGGATTTTCTTTTTTTTAATTTTTTTTAAATTTAAATTTAAATTTAAATTTAAAAAAGGGTAGGCAATTGAAAAGTCATTCTCTTTTCGAGAAATATGGCTGGCCCTGAAAACGGCATTTGGGTTTATGTTAATGTATTCATTAACATAAAGGGCACCGCATTGGTCTTCTTCTTGTCCTTAGGCTGCGTCTCACTGTTGGCCCGTAAATCAGCACTCTTTTCAGGCATCCTTGTCTTTCAACGTAGATCCTACGTATCCACAGGCTGGTGTTTGTCCTGTGGACAACGGTCCACTTGGACCGGACATACATGAGCATGTCCGTCCTAAACATCATGGAAGACACAAGAGTGGATGACTCGACTGTGGTCCACATCTTGAAGCGACGAGAACAGGTGAATCAATGCAGTGAACTGCGCTTATTTATAGACAGAGGAAGGATTGAAACGGATTGAGTTCATTCACCAATCCGAACACGCGTTACAAAATTCAGTCAGCTCGCATCCAATCCGAAGAGAGCAATCTGTGACGTCACGTAGTCTATATAGATTCGCTAGTGCTTGTCTACAGTCAATCTATGCGACAGTAATTCAACATGACGGAAACTCAGAAAACGATCCATTGGGGTGCACCAGCAGGGGAGACTGACCAAGGGAACCCGGATTTACTTTCAGAAGAGGTGAATTGGGATTTTGTGGATTTTCTTACCTCGCAAGAATTTGTTCCGGAACCTTCGTTACCTTCTTCATTACCGCAAGTGGAGAATTTTAGACAGAGACAGAAAGAAGAATTGGAGAAATTTATACAACGACAAAAGGAAGCGGAACAAGCTTTTCTCCTACAGCAGCAGCAGCAAGAAGAAGAGGTAAGAAAAAAACAATAGCAACAACAGCAAGAAGAAGTAGCAGCAAAGAAACAAGAGGGTGAAAATCAAACGGTCACGGTACTGTTGGACATTTTAGCGGAGTTAAGAAGTCTGAAACAAATGTATCAGACTTCTTTATTACGACCGAAGAGAATACGACCTTCCCGAGCTAAACACGTTAACCCTGTGACTAAGCCTACCGTACCACCCTTAGTGATTTCAACCAAATCATCATCATCATCAACAGTACGCAGTCCAGAAGTAGGCCTTGGCCGTGGCAAAGGCTTAAGACAGTTAAAGTTGATTGCTTAAACTCACCCCTACACCATAAAGAAAAAAGGCCCTTTTCAGGGCCACCCACATTTCTCGAAAAGAAATACAATTTCAATTTGCCAATAACTCAAAAAAAACCCACCCATTTTACCCTTATAGTACGTGTCTGTGTATGAGTGCGTGAGAGTAGCTTCTTATTTTAAAATCAAAACTCAAAGACACTTTACCTTATATCATTAATTTATTCTTTTATCCATTGTTACAATCCAATTCACAATTCACAACATAACACTTTAATTAAAAGTTCATTGACTTCTTCTGTCTCCTTGTTTAGTCTCTCTGTTTTTTGAATTTTTTCACCGTCACACTCTTTTCCTCTTCTTCTTCCTCCTCCTCGCTTTCTTCCCTTCTTCTTTTTTTCTCCTGTTTCTTTTTCTTCACCTGTCTTCTTTCTTTCTCAGAAGAATCCCTCTCTTCCTCTGAAGAATCCCTCTCTTCTTCTGAAGAATTCCTCTTTTCTTCTGATTCCTCTTGTTTCTTTTTTGGGCAATCTGGAGACCAATGTCCTTTTTCTTGACAATCATAACAGGTATCTTGACTTTTGTCTTTTTAGTCCCTATTTTTTTTTTCTTTTTTGACGGTCTGGACACTCTGAAGACCAATGCCCTTTCTTCTGACAGATATAGCAAGTATCTTGACTTTTATCTCGAAAGGAAGGAGAGTAGTCCGTCGGCTGGTCTGAAGAGAATTTTCTAATGACCCCTCGCAAAGCTCTGACGAAACGTTCGATTTGGTTAGTCTCTTCCATCGTTGTGCTCGGCTTGAGAGTGAAATGAATAGTGAAAGGACAAGACACACACCCTTTTATATACGCTGGTCTGCCATGACTATAAATTAGTCTATGGTGTTTAATATGGAGTCATTTGACGTTTTACACTCAAGATGAAACGATCCTATTCATTCGAGAAGAAAGAAGAAGAAAGTAAGAGGCAGAAACGTGATCTATCGCCTCGTACCAGGGCTGAAATCTTGGCACAAATTCATACCAGTGATTTTGAAGAGGACATGAGTGAACCAGAATTTGAAACCTCTAAACCAAGTTCACCACCCTTAGTCAACCCTGAAAAATACTATTCCATTCGAGAGACGGAAAAGCGCTCCTCTAGAAAATTTAGAACCACGGCTTACAAATACACGGTGAAGTTTAAAGATTTCAAGGCTGAAGTGCCGTTGGAGAAAGCAGAAGTGTTTATCACTGAGGTGTGGGATTCTTTGCTCACTACACTCAAGCGACAATGTCAACCCAAAGAAGACGATCGCTTGAGACTTTCCATACAACACGACGGTTTGAAATCCCCTGTTTGGATCGAGTTTAGCAGCCCTGTAGAATTGACCGCTTCCAAAGTCATGGACAAGATTCAACACGTACAACAATCCAATGACAAGTTTGACATCACCGATGGTAAAGCCACACTGGACATGACCCACGTCTCTCCTCCTCAAGGGACTGGACGCAAAAAGATGTTATTGGTGGACGACCTTCGCAACACCAAAAAGAGTCTCGTCCGAATTAACAACACTCATGACCAGATGTGTTTAGCCCGTGCCATCGTGGTGGGACGAACCTATGCCAACAAGAACGACACGGTAGAATGGAAAAGAACCTGGAAAACTATTCAACAATCCGACCGAGCCAAACAACGAAATGAAGCAGAACTCCTGTTACAACAAGCCGCACTGTCCAAAGACACACCCTGTGGCATTCCTGAGATGCAAAAATTGCAAGATGCCCTAGCTCCACGCTACACCTTGAAAGTGCACCCTCAAGAAATGCGCGGGCCTCTGTTGTTTCGAGGCCAAGAATTTAAGGACGGAAAATACATTCATGTCTATTATCACGATGACCATTTCGATACCATTACCAGTATCACTGGATTCCGGGGATACGGTTATTATTGTGAGAAATGTGACTATGGTTATAACAATCGAGAGCAACACAAGCATTGTGGATCGAAATGCCCAGGATGTTTGGCCTCTCCACCCTGTCTGAGCGAAGAACCAGTGCCTTGTTCAACTTGTCTGCGCACGTTTGTCAGCCCTACCTGTTACCAACAACATTTGAAAACACAAGGTTCACAGCAGAAATGTGCTTGTCAACTCCTGAAATTGTGCCCTACCTGTGGACAAGGCACACTTACCAATAATGCCAAGGCACACGTATGTCGAGGAAAGAAAACATGTCACATTTGTCACCACATCGTGGACTTGGAACACCAATGCTACGTGCAAAATTACCAACCCCCGCCAGAGAAAGAGGACGATCAAAAGAAGAAAGGGAATTTCATCTTTTTCGATTTCGAATGTATGCAAGAGACTGGCATTCACATCCCTAATTTCTGCGTGGCTCATCGAGCGTGTGAGAAGTGCATTCAAGAACCTATCTTCAGTCATTGCCCTCACTGCAGCAAGATTCCCAGAGGACGTGAAAAAATCTTTCGGGGACCGAACACGCTAGCCGATTTCGCTCGATGGGTCTTAGACCCCGTCGACAAGACGTGGAGCCAAGAGGACATCGAACGTTACGGAGATTGTCATCGTCATGCCACGGTGATGGCTCACAATTTCTCCGGATACGATGGACAGTTTCTTTTGAGATACTATACGGAACATGGCACCGAGCGTCCTAAAGTGACTTTGAACGGAGCCAAAATCATTTTCATCAAAGTGGGATAAGTGCAGTTTAAAGATTCGATGAGTTACTTGGCCATGCCTTTGAGTCGAATGCCTAAAACGTTTGGAATGACAGAAATGACTAAAGGGTACTTTCCACACTTTTTCAATACGGAAGCCAATCAACATGCCCTTCTACCCCATTTGCCTGAGGCTCACTATTACGACCCCGACAACATGCGTACCGAACAAAGAGAAGCTTTCTACGCTTGGTACCAGGCTCACGCCTCGGACCCTTTCGACTTTCAGGAAGAAATGCTAAAGTATTGTCGTTCCGACGTGGACATTTTACGATGTTGCTGTGGAAAATTTCGAGAACTGTTCATGGAACACGGAGGGGTCGATCCTTTGAAAGAAGCTTGCACCATTGCCAAAGCGTGTTCCTTAGTGTATCGACAACGATTCATGCCTGAAAACACCGTGGCTGTCATCAGCCCTCAAACGACCCACTTTGTCAAACGTCAATACTCGGTCAAAGCCCTACGTTGGTTACATTACTTGTGCGACAAGGAAGACAAGTGGATTCAGCATGCCCGCAACGGAGGGGGCGAAAAGACCATCGGAACGTATTCGGTCGATGGCTGAGACTTAGAAAACCCCAAGATCGTGTACGAGTTTTACGGTTGCTTATTTCACGGATGTCCCGTCTGTTACCCTGACCGTGGCACTAAAAATCAGTTTTTGCAACGAACCATGGAAGACTTGTACCAGGACACTTGTCAGCGGCGCCTAAAGTTAGAACAGCAAGGATACCAAGTGGTGGAAATGTGGGAACACGAGTACGATCACCGTATGAAAACCGATCCCGAGTTTAAACGCCTCGTGGAAAGTTACCAGTTCATGGACCCGTTGAACCCGAGGGATAGTTTGTACGGAGGAAGGACCAATGCCACATGTTTGCTGTACCAAGCCAACGAAGAGAAAGGAGAAGAAATCAAATACTTGGACGTGTGTTCGCTGTATCCCTACGTGTGCAAATATTGTCGCTTTCCTGTAGGGCACCCGCAATTGTTCACGGAACACATCGACCTGAAAAACATTCGACAATACGAAGGCTTGATCAAGTGTAAAGTTTTGCCTCCCACGAACCTATACCATCCCGTCTTACCTCACCATTGTCAAGGCAAACTGATGTTTCCCTTGTGCCGTACTTGTGCCCAAACGTGCAACCAAGACCAACCTTGTCAGCACACCCAGGAAGAACGCGCCTTAACGGGAACCTGGGTCAGCGTAGAATTGTTCAAAGCTTTGGACATGGGATACCAACTGTTAGAAGTGTACGAAATTTGTCACTTTCCCAAGACACAACAATACCACAAGGGTGACCCCAGTCAGAAAGGCATTTTCGCTGACTACGTGGATGCCTTTTTGAAACTAAAGCAAGAAGCCAGCGGCTATCCTTCCTGGTGTCACACTCCCGAAGACCAAATAAAATTGAAAGAGAAATACTATGAACAAGAAGGCATCTCTTTAGACCACATAGAGAAAAACGAAGGCAGGCGATCGTTTGCCAAAGTGATGTTAAATTGCTTGTGGGGTAAAATGGCACAACGACCGTGTTTACCCAAGACGGAATATTTGACAGAACCTTCCCGCTACTTCCAGATGATTCACGACAAAACCATATACATGAAACACGTGGACTTCGTTCGAGAGAATTTGATCTTGGTCAATTACGAAGAAGATCTGGACTTTGTACAAGACGACCATTTTGGAAATGTCATCATTGCGGCTTACGTGACAGCTCATGCTCGCTTAAAATTGTACGACGCTTTAGAACTGTTAGGGGAACGCGTCCTGTACTTTGACACGGACAGTTGCATTTACATCCATCACCCGATTCAACATCACCCTGACATCGAAGGAGACCGTTTAGGAGCCTGGACAGACGAGCATCCCGACGACAAGATTCTAAGTTTCGTCAGTGGCGGTCCCAAAAATTACGGCTACGAATACCGGGACAAACAAGGAGAAGTGCACACGACGTGTAAAGTGAAATGACTGTCTCTGAATTATCGTACCAGTCGAGTGGTGAACTTTGGGGTAGTGAAAGAAGCCTTGCAATCGGGAGAGGATGCAAACTTTAAAGTGACCACTTACCAACCGAACAAAATTGTACGTTTACCCATTCACCACATCGTCAGTCGGCCCTTGGAAAAAGTCTATCAAATCGTGTACCAGAAGCGAGTGAGACTTCCCAATCATTTCACCTTACCTTATGGACACGTCGGTATTGGTCTGTATATAAAAAAGGAACCTTAGGCAAGATCGATAGTTCATTGGGACTAAGAAGACCGAGCGAACAAGATGAATACTTTCAGAGAAACACAAAACAAGTTGTTTAGAAAGGCACAATTCAAGTGTGGGGCTTCGGAAGTGGAATGCGATTGTGAGCCTTGCGATGGATACGATGCTGTACCTTGTGACCTGAGCGATGGCGTAAAGCATCATGGGAACTTTAGTGTCACTACCCCTATCATGGAAAGTGATGCTGTGCGTGTCAAACCTGAGGGATGCGAAAGGGATGCCGCTCGTCCTGTTGGACATTTTACTGGGTTTCGTTTTAAAGGGGACTGTTCACCTTCACGTCTACCCCCTTACGGATGTCATCCAGCCTTGAACAAACTCCTGTTCCTTTCACCCAACCCTCATCGAAACGAACCTGTGAAAGACGAATATTCGTTCCCTGTGCGTTTGTCGGAATACTGCGACTTTGAAAATCGTCTTCAATCGTTCAAAGGAAAATGGCCTAAGTATCTGGGAGGACCGACCCCCGAAGAATTAGCCAGAACCGGATTTTTCTACTTGGACGAAGGAGATAAAGTCAAGTGCTTCAGTTGCGGTGTGTCACTTCACCACTGGGAACCGCAAGATTCGGCCTACGTAGAACATGCTCGATGGTCACCGAATTGTCATTACTTACCCTTAGTGGGACAGAGACATTGAAGTAACTTTACCATAATAATCTGTTCATGAATACTTTACAAGAGAACATTCGTGCTTTGCCTGTGGCGTTGACAGAACGCATTTACCGAGAGCTGGTCAAAATACAAGTGAAACGTAAAGAACAATTGCATCCGTTACGTCACCGGTGTTTGAACCACTGGTACCTGAAGGCTATACAAGGACTGATTCAATTGAAAGTGTTCCATCGGACAGACATTGATGAACGATCCTCTAGTTTTAAATAGGATTGGTTTGTTATGGACGATTCTACCTACATCATTGTAAACTTACTGCAACGAATTCCAGAGGAAGAGTTAACGAATTACCAACATCTTGAACACAATGTCAACTTAGTGAAAGAGGAAACTTCTGAACGAATTGTAATGTGCAAATTAGAGACTAGACGATTTAAATTCGACACTGAAGTAAAACCATGTTTGTGCAAACAGTACATTTCTTGTGTCAGACCAAAGAGGATTTAGTATGACCTATTCATGGATACTTTGCTAGAGAACATTCGTGCCTTGCCTGTGGAGTTGAGAGAAAGGATTTACCGAGAGCTGGTGAAAATACAAGTGAAACGTAAAGAACAATTGCATCCGTTACGTCACCAGATTTTTAACCACTGGTACCTGAATGGTATAAAATAACTGATTCGTCAGAAATTGTTTCAGTGGTCAGACCTTGTTCAATACTTCCAGGCCCCCGATGATCCACGTGTTGATCATTTTGGTTACTTCGAGATTCACCTAGGACAACACATTGAGTAAGACAAGGTAAAGGATTACAGACATATTTTACGTGGAATCTACTTAGCGGAAGAGGAAACTTCTAAACGAAGTCTGACGTTTCGGTTACAGTATGCAACATTTAAATTCCCTACTTGAGAACGTAGATGTCTGGCTAGAAAGTACGTGTATTGTTTCCGAAACAAAGAGACTATAAAAACAGGCTGCCATGCCACGACTTTTATCGCATGTAATCCAACATATTCCGTGGAAGGAACTCAATGACCATATTCAAACCGTGGATCATTACCATCGATTATTACGAGAACTTTATCCGTTCAATTTGGGACGACAAGTGGTGTGTGTCTTAGTGACTTGTTTTCTGGGATTTCGTTTACCAGCCGATTCCTTGTGGACTCTTTACGATCAGTACTTACCACCTCAATGGCCTTAAATGGTCACGAAAAACTCCTTTTGCTCAAAGCCTTGCGTTTTCATCTGGATACTCCTCGACCTCAACGGGAAAAAAAGATTCGTCAACTTTTAGCGATCCAAGACGTGTATGACGATGTGTGTGTAGCTTGTGACTTACATCCCCATTGGACAGATGTTCGTGACTGGAAAAAGGGGGGTTTTGAGGCTTGGACCCAAGAAGTGGCCAAGTATGCACAAGAGTTCTTCAAGGAAAAAAGTTACTTTTCAACCTGTGTTAGTGACAGTGCCAGAAGAACCCGTCACCGAGAACAACCACTCGCTTCAGGACAGGACTGTCATGGACATTCCTGAAAGGTCATTCCGGGAGGACACTTGTGTGACAATACCTCATGTAGAGACTGTAAGAACATTACACACTGTCCCAAGGACATCTTGGTTAGCCAAAACATATTGTACAGAGACTTGTTTATATTCCACTTTGATCGTTTTGGTGTGTTTTTTATTCCTGTACATCACTATTTGGGTTTCATGTATTTTTGTTTTTCGTGTTGTTCATATTTGAAACATTCAATAAACGTGTTCTGAAAAAAGTATATAAACTCTCGTCTTGTTTGTTTTCGTGTCACAAGTGACATTTCTGACACAATGGCTACCTCTACTGTCTCTGCTCCCTCTTCCTTTACTGTCAAAGTCATCGACGAACACTTAGATCGTGCCAGTTGGGAGGCTTTGTATCTTCGCCATCCCTTTAACATGCTCATTGCTGGACCTAGCGGTCCAGGCAAAACCGAATTCGTCAAACGTTTGATCGAACATAAACATCATTTGATCGATCTACCCTCTCAACGGATCGTGTGGTGTTACAAAGAGTGGCAATCGGCGTACAACCTCTTGCGAGAAAGTCAAGGCGATTCCATCGTGTTTGTGGAAGGCATTCTTAAAGAAGACGACGGCATCGTCTCGGACTCCCGTCAAACCCATTTGGTCATTTTCGACGACATGTTAGGAGAAGACGAAGAAGAAATTAAACTGTGGTTCACGCGTAAAGGGCATCACCGTAATGCCAGTGTCGTTTACATCACCCAAAATTTGTTTCAACAAAGTAAAGCCCATCGCACCATCAGTCTCAATGCGCATTACGTGGTCTTGTTTAAAAGCCCTCGAGATAAATCGCAAGTGCAAGTCTTAGCCAAACAGTTAGGAACGCCTTGGCTGACTCAGGCGTACGGCGATGCCACTCAAACGCCACACGCCTATTTACTCGTCGATTTGAAACCTACCACCCCCGAGGATTTGCGATTTCGTACCCACTTGTTTCACCACTGGTGCCAAGACGGAGGGCCTGTCCTGTACACGTCTCCGTCCTCGACTTCATTTCACTCCCCATAAAAAATCTATAAAAACCTCAGGCCCTTTTCGTCTGTCTCACACAGTGTGAACATGACGTCCCTTCAGTCGCATCTTCCCGTCAAATTGATTCGTGCCTTGTATGGCATCAGTCGAGAAAAAAATCCACAAACACGAGCTCGTGTCTTAGAAGCTAGTCTCAAAGAGGTCTTACGATGGTTCACGGTGACGGCACGTCAATTACTCCAAGGAATCATTCAGATTCCTCATCAAACCAAACGCTTTTTCGATCGAAACAAAGTCGTTTTAGTCCAACTGGCCGATCCACGCATCGACACTCAAACCAAAAAACAAATCATTTTGAAACCTGGAGGGAGCGGTACTCTAGGAGGCGTCATCATTCGCTCACTCTTAGGATGGGATCCTAATGCCCCGAAAGTTATCCCCAAGAAAAAAGTCCAACGAAGCCCCAAGAAGAAAAAGACCAAGTCCCCAAAGAGAACTTCTCCAGTGGCGGGACCCTCCTCTTACCAGACACCACCCCGGAAAAAGAAAAGAAGCCCCCAGAAAAAGAAACAGAGAAAAAGTCCTCAGAAAAAGAAAAGTCCACAGAAGAAAACTAGTCGCAAGAGAGGCACTTCGGCCAGGACGCAACCTTACATTCGCAAACCACGACCTGCCACGTCGGTGACTGTGTCTCCGGCAGCCTCACGTTTATCAACTTCTCCGATGATGACACCAAGAACTGAAGAGTACTTGGAGACGTTGATCACACCAAGAACTTCTCCGTTGATGACCCCAAAAAGAACTTCCCCAGTGGCAGGACCCTCCAATTTAGTGGCAGTGGCTGTTGCTCACAAAGTACCTTCTCCCAAAATCAAAGTCCAATAAAGATCGGGCATGTTACAAAGTTTACTGGATTTGTCCAAGCAAGAACTGGCTCGATTTAGTCCGTTGCGTACCCCTGCACGACCTGTCATGCCTGTCATGAAGTTGATACGATGTAAAGACAATCAGTGGCGACGCGTTCCAGTATAAAAAAGGCCTGTGACCAAGTCGGAGGTATCAGTGTGTTTTTGGTGCTCCCTAAGACTCAAAGATGTCACCCTCCAGAAAACCCCAAGGAAAGAAAAGGAAAGGACTGCCTCCTCGTTTAGTCAAACATGGGGACATGTTATCTGTCCTGTCCAAAGCTTCTTCACCTCTACGAAAAAAACTCATTCAATCAGCCTCCAAAGAGGTCATCGATACCGTGTGCGAATGTTGTTTGAATGTTTTGAAAGGCAGGATCCCTTTGTCCAAAGACCAGAAACAATGCTTAAGCAAACATCGTCACGTTCTTCGCCAAATGGTTCGAAAGAAAATTACCATTCGTCAAAAGAAGAAGATGTTAGTGCAACGTGGAGGCATTTTGCCTCTCTTGTTAGGCCCCATACTGAAAGGAGTCTTGGGAACCATGTTGGGAGGTCTGGTGGGAGCAAGACAAAAATGCCCTCGGAAGTCCCAAGATCTCAGAATCGACCCCTGACAACCCCATGGAAGGACGAAAACTAGCTTTAGTGCCTTACAAACGATGGATGGAATACCATCGGTGGCAAGAACAACGCACCCCGCATTTACCTCCCAATCCCAATTTGAGCGAGATGTCCCAGTTACAACACGAATTACAGTCTTTGATGGATCGCCAAGATTTGTCCGAAACAGAAAAATCGCAGAAGTACGGTCAACTCTTGCAACGACTGCAACTCTTTCACCAGAAAGCTTTAGACGAAACAGCTCTACCCACTTTGAAAGATTTTAAGATCTTGATGAAAAGTCCAGCACCATCACCAGTACCAGTACCAGTTCCACCAGCACCAGTGACCAAGACAAAAAAAGGAAAAGAAGAAGAAGAAGAAGAAGGGATTCAAACTCCACCAGAAAAAGTACGCAAGTTAACAACACCACCTACCTCCAGAATTGGACGGATTAAAAAGATGATGGCCACCCCTTCTTCATCACAAGAGAAAAAGAAAGTGAAGACAGAAGTGAAACAAGAACCGATATCCCCCGCTCAGTCATCCTTCTCCTCCTCTTCAACACCTATTGCTGGTCGCACACGCAAAGCATTGCAATCCAAGAAAGTACCCCAAGAGAAAAAGAGTAGCCTCTTCCAAGAGTGGGTACCTTATTAACACACAAACACAAAAAATGGAAAAAGTCTTAGCTAGCATTTACTACGATCCCTCGCATCCTGCAGGTTACGCAGGAGTTCAAAAATTATATCGTGCTGCCAAAACTCAACTGAAAAGTCTCCGTTTACCTCAAGTACAACGATGGTTACAAGAACAAACTACCTACACTTTACACAAACCCATTCGACGCAAGTTTGCCAGAAGTCGCACCCGAGTGGAAGGCATCGATCATCAATGGCAAGCCGATTTAGCCGATGTCTCTCATTTGGCCAGCTACAATCGTGGCTACAAATATTTGTTCTGTGTCATCGACGTCTTTTCCAAATTTGCCTGGGTCGTGCCCTTGACTTCCAAATCGAGCAGCGAGTTAGTACGAGCCCTGCAACGGGTGTTGAAACAAAGCGGTCGTCACCCTCTTCGATGGCAAACGGACAAAGGCACCGAATTTCTGAACCAAGCTTTCCAAAAAGAATTAAAGAAACGTGACATTCATTTTTTTACCACCGAGAATCCGGAAACCAAAGCCAGCATCGTGGAAAGTTTTCAACGCACTTTGAAAGAACGCATGTGGAAATATGTTATGCATCACCACACTCTGAAGTACATCGACATCTTACCGCACCTGGTGCAAGCGTATAACCAATCTTACCATCGAAGCATCGGACGTGCCCCGCAAGACGTGACTCCCGAGAACGAAGTGTTGGTGTTTGAGCGCCTGTTTGGTACGTCCCCGACGAGGGCTGTCCCCAAGAAAAGTGGAGAGTTGGCCGTAGGAGATTGGGTGCGCATTGGCAAAACCAAACGCACTTTTGACAAAGGTTACTTACCTAACTGGACGACCGAATTGTTTCGCGTCACTGGACGAGTGCATGGCCGTCATCCTGCCGTCTATAAATTGGAAGACATGAACGGAGAAGTGCTCAAAGGAACGTTTTATTTGCCCGAGTTACAACGTGTCACCAAAAAAGAAGACGACGTGTACGACATCGAAAGCATTCTCGAACGCAGAACCCGTAAAGTGGGCAAACGACGTGTCAAAGAAGTCAAAGTACGTTGGAAAGGATATCCACCCAGTTTTGATTCTTGGATCGACGCTTCGCAAGTCATCGACTATAAAAAGAAAAAGTGACCATCATGCCCTTTCACACAGCAGACGCAGCTACGTCGACCACTCCTCCTTCACCAAGTTCTTCTGTGCAAGATTTACAAAAACAACCCTTGTGGGTGTGGTGTGGAGAACGTGTGCCTAAAACGCAAATCGTCTTTTTCTGCCAAATCTTCGTGGTGTATTGTGTCATCGAGGCAGCCATTGCCAATTTGAGTTTGCAACGAGGAGACAAACAATTGTGGACCATTTTATTGAGCAGTTGCATCGGTTACCTGCTTCCCAATCCCTCCCTGAAATTCTCCTCGAACGGGGACTACGGGAACCTAGTGTCCAGTGCCAGTGCCAGTCACCACTCCAACCACAATCAGAACCCCATTTTAGACGGAGACACGTCTCTGACGTCCAGCAATAACCCCTCGGACAGCCACAGAACTCTGGAATTATGAGTCACCAAAACCAATTTTACTTAACCTTACCCAGTGACAGTTCCATGGAGGTGTTTCCCCACAACACGTTGTGCTGTTACACGGCCAAATTACCTCAGGCCATCCCCTTAGATCACGAAGCCCATTGGGAAGTGGCTTTAGTGGAAATCATTCACCCGACCCAAGTCCTCAATGTCCTTCCCAATCAAAATGTTTTTGATGTGGAAGTTCATGACGAGCAAATGCAACAGTACTTGGATACCCATGGCAAATATAACATAAAAACCCCTGGCACAAAAAAGCAAAAGTACACCACCTATCACTTGTTCGTTCCTCCAGGCTATTATTTTAGTGGTCAACATTTGGTCAGCACCATAGCCTCCAGGTTTAATGTCGTGTTTCTGAAAGCTTTGGAGAGTGTCAGAAAAAGTTTCACCCTGGAGTACCACAAAGCAGCTCGTCGCTTCATGATGAAATTTGACGGGAGTAAAATCGTGTCCATTTTATTTTGTCCTGAATTGTTTGACATGTTGGGCGGAGACATGGACATGAGAATGGCCATGCTCAAGAAAAACGAATTACCCATCGTTTACCACAACTAATCGTTTAACAAGTTATTTCGTGCTCCGGTAGAACTGAACCATGGACTGAATTTGATGTTCGTGTATTCCGATGTGGTGGAGTACAACGTGGTGGGACACACCTCCGTACCGTTACTGCGTGTCATTCCTTTCAAAGTGGATTCTGCCACAAACGCTGACGAAGAAGGTGGAAACACTTACCACATCCACCGCGAATTTGTCCATCCTCACTATTTGCCTGTCAGCAAGTCGTATTTGGACACGGTCAACATTGCTATAAAAGGAGATTTGGGACAAAATATTCCATTCACAAAAGGAAAAATCACGGTGAAACTCCATTTTCGAAAACGGTTCTCTCACGACTCGTAAGTCATGTATCCAGTGTACCGAGGGGTTGCTCGACAGCGAGGACACGGTTTAGGAGATATGTTAAAATCGGCCTTTCGTTCGGTGGCCCCGGTGTTGAAACCGATGGTGACACGCGGATTGCACGCCTTGAAAGATGCGGCACTGATGCAAGGCAAAGAATTTCTCCAAAATGTCATCATCGACAATCAAAACCCTAAAGAAGCTTTCATGAGGGCAGGCAAAAATGTCTTGCTGCAAACGGGCAAAGACATTTTGGGTCGCCGAGAAACACCTATAAATGCCCTACACGTTACCGAGTCAGGCATTCAGCAAGGAAAAGGCAGAAAGAGGCGACGAAGAAAACACCCTTTCACCAGACTTCAAGCTAGAAAGGCCAAGAAAAGAAGAACCGTTCGAGACTTAGACGTTTTCGATTATTGAGAAAGAACAAAAAATGATGCACCGAGAGTCTTGCGCTTGTTCCAAGTCGGAACCGGATCTGTTTGCCATGCCCCCCACGATGATGACCATGCAAGAATCCCAGTGGGTGGAATTTCACCCCGTCTCCTCACTGACCGATTCCGCTCCCATTGTGTTTGAAATCAAGGGACAACCCGAAGATTACATCGATCTGAATAGCAGTTACTTGTACTTGAAAGTCAAAGTTCTAGATAAGGATAATGGTGCAGTAGAAGACACTGAGAATATAGCTCCCGTCAACAATTTCATGCATTCCTTGTTCAGTGGAGTGGACTTGTACTTGAATAACAAACTGGTCAGCAGCAGCATGGATACTTACCCTTACCGTGCCTACCTGGAAAATCTCTTGACATACGGAATAGACGCCAAGAATACTCATCTCAATGCCTGTGTGCTATGGGAACCTGACGAAGAGGCCAAGTTTGACCTACTAGATAAAGACAATGACGGCTTTGAGGAAAGACGAAACAAAATCAAAAATGGACAAAGTTTAGAACTGATGGATCGTTTACATCTGGACATGTGGTTGCAAGAGAAATATTTGCTGAACGGCGTATATGTCCGCTTGAGACTGAATCTCCTCAGTACGGCTTTCCATTTGTTGGCTAATACTGATGCTACTAAGACTGGCACTCCTAAAAGCAAAATCGAGGAGGCCAAACTCTACGTGCGACGCGTGGAAGTGCTACCCAAAGTGGGAAACGACATCAGTCAGACGTTGAGCAGAACGACCGCCAAGTATCCGATACGTCGCGTGGAAGTGAAAACCTTCACCATTCCCACGGGACAGCGATCCATGATCGAAGATCATCTGTTTCAAGGACAGTTACCCAAACGTTTAATCCTTGGTATGGTCTTGAATACAGCCTCCAACGGACCCTTCGCTGAAAATCCTTTCCACTTTCAACACTTTGACGTGTCCAAGATCGAAGTCAGTCGCGATGGCAAGACCTTGTGTACCCGACCTTTCGAACCTGACTTTGAGAAGAAGAATTACTTGAGATCGTACTTGTCCCTGTACGAAGCCACGGGACAGTTAGGAACCAATACCAGTCACGGCATTACGTACGATGATTATGCAGGAGGTTATGCTTTGTGGGCTTTCGATTTCACTCCAGACCAAGGCAGCGACGAGGGACATTTCCACCCTATAAAATCCGGTCAGATTCGTGTGGAACTTCAGTTTAAAAAGCCACTGGACGATACAGTGAACGTCCTCCTGTATGCCGAATTCGATAACACCATAGAAATCAACAGTTTGAGAGAAGTCATTCTAGATTGCTAGAAGTCATGGAAGACTGTTATCCCTCTTTACCTAGTGGAGAAACTTTGAACATGAAATGCGAGGAGACTGTGGAAGAAGAAGAAGTGATCATGATGAAGTCGAGATGGCCAGAACAAGAAGCCCATTTAGTCTCCTGTTTTGCCAAACACTTGGTCGAAAAAATGACGGAATTGATCAAGAAAAATTGCTATGGATGTCATAACGATCATCCTAGTCAAATTCAACACGATAAATGCCTGATGTTAAGTCAAGAAGAAAAATTGGACGAATATCTGGACGAAGCTTGGAGTCTCATCTCGGACAAAGACGTGTTGCACCAGTGGTATAAAGACTTGCGTGAACATTCTTGTCCACCATTAACCACTCAAGAGATCCATCGTATCGAAGCTCTCCCGAATCAGAGTGAGGAGACGAAACGAAGAAACGGTTATTTGTCAGACATTTTCAAGCAAAAGGTCAGGATCGAATTGACGACTTATTATTACCTGTGAAGAAGAAGAAGAAAAAAAACACACACACACACAAATCAATGGATACCTGGGAACTTTATTACCTTTTGAACCACAGTTCGTATACGGCTTCTTGGAATCCTGTCGTCTGTGCTAAAGATGAACTCCCTCATCGCAAACCTCAAGACCATCAAGCTTACGTGATCAACACGGACAACAGTCATCTCCCAGGAACACACTGGGTAGCCGTTTACTTTCCTCAAGAAGGATGTGTGGAATATTTTGATTCCTATGGATTGCCGCCTTTGGAAGACGATATCATTGACTTTATGAGAAGAAATGCTCAAACCACCCGATTCAATAATGTGAAATTACAAGGCACAGATTCCTTGGTGTGTGGACAGTATTGTGTGTATTTTCTGCATCATCGCAGCCTGGGCTATTCCTTAGAACATTTAGAAACTCATTTTGATCCTCGTTCTTCTACTAGAAACGATGTGAAAGTAGATCGATGGTTCTGTGACCATTATGCTTATCTTTTGTCTCAAGCTAGGAAACGTAGTGTCCATCAATGGCCTAATGATTTCCAACAGTGGAAATCACAATTTCATTCACAACGTTGTAAGCCCTGTTTAAAATAGACTGTATTTGAAGAAAAAATGTTTGATGTTATCATGTTGGATTATTGTTAAAAGTTGTTGTTGGTTAGTGTTAAGTGATTTTTGAATAAAAATGTTGTGTTTTGAAAAAAATGCCTTTGTGGTTTGTTTAGCTATAAGAATGTTGGATTGATGCTCTTTCATTTCTTACTATCCCTCTCATAACACTCATTGAACGTTGCGACTCGAAAACTGTGTGGGGATGTTTTCCTTCACGTCCGCGCTTTCACTTTAAGAACCGGGGTTGTTTCCAGTCTAACCATCCATTGTCAACTCATCCTCCTACGAAGATGTGCTCCAAACTAGCTAAGCTCAACGAAGCCTATGTCAATTTGCATAGGGTCAGACACAGTCTGATACCGAATCCAGAAGAAATAGAGAACGTGAGAATGCTAAAAGTCACTGAAGACCTGATAGAAGAGCTCTTCAGAGAAGAAGTGAACAGGGAGAAAGAAGAATGAACAGAGAAGTAGAGACTTCAGAGACAGCAGCAGCAACAGCATCAACAACAACAGCAGCAGCAGCAACCTGAACCTGACAGAGGCTTTGTCGATTGCCGTATCGACACCAAAGAGTTCTTCTTCTCTTTCCGAAGAAGCAGACCTATTGCCAGAAAGTCTATAATCAGAGGACATCGCATTCTTAGAAACTAAAAAAAGAATGCCATAGCAAACAAAAAACAGCCCTTTTCAGGGCTACCCCAATACTCTAGAAAAGAAATAACAATCCATTTGCCAATGTGTGTAGGTAGAGTAGCGTGAATATAAACACTAACTCTTTTTTAAAAAATGTTTGTTTGTTTGTGTTTGTAAGTGATAACGTAAGTTAGTATGGATAGTAGATTAAAATGATGTTATTTTTGGTGTTTGAGGAGTGGGAGAGTATATTTTGGGGTTAGATTGATTTGAGTATGTGGATAGTCTATTAAAGTGATTGATGAAAAAAAAAATTTTAAGATAGGAATGGGAAGTATAAAAAAAGTGAGTGAGTGTTTGTTTTAGGTCCGCGCGTTGTTTTTTTGGTCATGATCTAGGTAAGATGAATTTTATGTTTTTAGGGGGATGTTTTCCTTCACGTCCGCGCTTTCAGTATAAATTGAAACTCGCTCGGCAGTCTAGCTACCCTTGTTGATTGATCAACACCACCACCAGAAGAATGAACACGAGATTGGCTAAAATGTTGGAACTTCATGTGCATCTGGAATATGCCAGGCGCCTGTTGAATGAACTGGCCGCGGGAGCCATTGTGGAAGAAGGAAGGATAAGAGAGGAGGAGGAAAGAAGAAATAAAGAAGAGGAGGAGAGAAGAAAGAAAGAAGAAGAAGAGGAGGAGGAGGAAAAGGAGAGAAGAAGAAGAAATTTCAGAATCCCAGAGAGCGAAAATTGGGATTCTGAAGCCACATATCTTGCCTCTGCTCTCTCCCCCCAAAAGGTAAAAAGTAACTGGGGGACAAGATGTGTATGCGGCGCCAGGCCTGGAAGGTGCCCCCATTAACCAGGTGTCCATGAAGTTCCAAACAAAAAACAGCCCTTTTCAGGGCTACCCCAATACTCTAGAAAAGAAATAACGATCCATTTGCCAATGTGTGTAGGTAGATTAGTGTGAATATAAACACTAACTCTTTTTTAAAAAAAATGTGAGGGTATGTGTTTGTGTGTTTGTGTGTTTGTGTTTGTAAGAGCTGAGGTATGTTTGTGTGAATAGTAGATTATGTGTTTCTTAGCGTATGTGGAGAGTATAGTCAGGGCTTTATTATATGAAATGAGAAAGTAGGGGATGTTTTCCTTCACGTCCGCGCGTTGTTAGGTCATGATCTAGGTAAGATCAATTTTGTTTTAGTGGGATGTTTTCCTTCACGTCCGCGCGTTGTTAGGTCATGATCTAGGTAAGATCAATTTTGTTTTGGGGGATGTTTTCCTTCACGTCCGCACTTTAAGTATAAGAACCCACCACGTTCGTCGTTGGAACCATTCTACGGAAGAACCCAAGAAAATGAGTATTGAACTATTTAATGAGCTAAAGGATAGTTGGTACTGGATGACAGATGCAGTCTATGTGGTGGAAAGGCTAGAGAAGGAGTGGATGCATGAAGTTACTAAGGACTTTGTCAAAAGTCAAGTGACGAGTCTAAAACTTGCCAGGGATCTGATTGTGGACATGATTGAAGAGGAAGTTAAAAAGTTAAGAGGCTTCATAAAACCTGACTATGTGAAAGTAGGTAAACTGAAAGAGGCCCTTGATTATGCTATTGAAGTGAGGTGTTTTTTAAAAGATATTTTGGAGTGGACTGAGTGGTCCTATGTGAAATGGGGTTTAAACCAAATGATGAAAGCGGAGGAGATGATGAGGAAAGTGATGAGAGAACAAGTCAAGATAATAAAAGACATTTGGACTGCAGAAAGAAAAGAAAAAGAAAACAAAAAGAAAAAGGAAGAGTTCGAGAGGCTAAATCAGAATTGGATGAAAGTCCAGGAAAAGTTTAGAGCCTTGGGTCATCCAGACTGGATGCCAGAAAAGGAGAAAAAGAAGACAGGAATAGTGACAAAAGTGAGAAGATGGTTGAAGAAGTGGAAGTGTTAAAAGAAGAAGCAGAAGAAACCCAAAGGCCCTTTTCAGGGCCAGCCATATTTCTCGAAAAGAGAATGACTTTTCAATTGCCTACCCTTTTTTAAATTTAAATTTAAATTTAAATTTAAAAACAAATTTAAAATAAAATCCGCATGTTAAATTCCCCTTGACGCTATATGTTCCCACGATTTTTTCTCCATGTTAATTTCCCTTGACGCTATATGTTCCCACGATTTTTCTCCATGTTAAATTTCCCTTGACGCTAAACGTTCCCACGATTTTTCTCCATGTTAAATTTCCCTTGACGCTAAACGTTCCGAAGGGGTCCTGTAATGCTAATTTCCATTGACGCTAAAGTATCCCACTTCACTACTTCTGTTTGAATTGTACAGTTAAAATTTCTTTAGATATTTAGCTTTGATATAGCTTTAGATTTTGAATTTTTAATTTACTTTAATCTGGATCCATGGAAACCTTGTCATAATAGGTTCCTTCTTATTTGCCTCTTCAAATGTTGCTTTTACTGGTAGTGAAGCAGTTCTTATAAATTGGCAGAGTTGTCTTTCTACAGCTGCCTTCTCCTCCTTAGACCATGGTATTCTATTAATTTCTTCCTTTTTGCTTTCACGTTTGACTTGCAGTTTTTCCCTAAAACAAAATATTACCTTTTACTTTCAGAACTTACCTTCCGCAAACATTGATACCATTTGAAAAAGGAATTATTCAACTGTTTACTATGTAAGACCTGTTCCATTAAAACATACATGGAACGCAGGTAATCCACTTTTAAAGAGGTTACTCACCCACAGATACAATTTAGAAATTTCTTATCATTTTAATATGAACTCTGTGAAATCAAAGTACCATGGCATATAGTTTTATAACACTGCCTTCCCTGTGTACCATGTATGTTTAAATGGAACAACTCTAAGCAATGTAAAGAAACCAATAAAGACAATAGGAAACATTAACATTAGGGTCTTGGGTGTACACTGACAAATATATTATTGGAACATGCTATTGATATGTTTTAACAGCAACAGCTACCAGTGAATATCATCTACAAGCACAGTAAATGTAAAAGTTTTGACCTCAGTATCACAGACGAAAGTTTATGAGTTGTAGCCAGTAAAAAAAGTAAATAAGTTTAATTGCAAACATCTCTAGCAACATATCAAATCAAAAATGGAATAATGCATCATTAACTAAATATGATTTAGATATATTGGAACAATTAGTTTTGACATAAAATGAACTCAGTTTAATATTGTGAGAAATAGTCATCACCATTTTTTGTTAAACAATCTTGAAAGTACAGATGTTAGCATTAACAGTGATTTCTTTATTTTCATGTGAAAGCTTGTAGTATGTAATAATTACATTTCTGATGGTGCTATAATGTTCTGAAATATAGTTATTTTGATACAAGGAAAGGTCCAAGCAATCTAGTATGATAAATTTAAATAACACGTTAAAATCATGTAATTTCAACTTATAGATGTTACTAAATGGATATCCTTAATACATGAGCTCGTCTTACAATACAAGTTATCACGGGTTCTTGCAATTAGTTGTTTGTGGTAACAAACAAGAAAGAAATTCACAGCATTACTGGTCTTTCTGATCACATCTGGTTTTGTTTTTTTTAAAGCATTGCACATCAATTTATTTCAAATGCTGAACTCCAGGGGCAAGAAGTTTAATATATTATCTTCACAAAATTCTGCTGTTATGTAAATTTAATTTGCAATGCTTGTTAGCTTTTTTTAAAATATTGTATGTCATTACATGCTATTGTAATGTAACATTGTATGTTGGACTTGACCTTGTCCAAAACTGACTTCATCTTCTGCTTGACCTGAACTGATATTTTTGAAATGTTACTTTGCAAACAAATAATACATTGCTAAAATATTCTCTATGTGTATAGGCTTAATATCATGATCATTATTAACAGAAGAAGTAAATATGTTTGTTTGGGTCTGCGTCTAGGTTTTGAAATTCCCTTACTTTAATTCACATAGTCCAGGTTCTGCTTTCTAATAACAACTAACATTTTTTTTTATTTTGAAAGCTTCGAGATCATTCTAGCAGGTTATGGTATTAGGTTTCGTTTTAGAAAATTCTAAGAGTGAACTGAGGTCAATTAGAGTACTATGTAATCTTGTAATTGAGAGGGATTTTCAGTCATCCTATAAGATCTATCACTTTCAAGTTGAATTTTAAATTGTGGTCAGTATTTTATTCCGGGCTGGAATCTTTCTCTTAAAATTATTGAATTCATAGATTATTTTATCTGGAAACACAAAAGTGCTCTGACAAACATCTTGGATAGAGACAGTCATTGGAATACATAATTATGTCAAACCTGGAATAATACTACTGTGAGTCAACAAACGACTGTTGGAACGTGAATACTCTACAAGCTACTACAGACACGGCAACACCCTCAGTTTTTGGTTTAACTTATTCAGGCCATTAAATGATTAGGACTTGTGTCTGTAATTCAAGGATTATTTGGGATTTACTTCATAATACCATAATTTCCTATAATTAAATTTTCACTTTGCATTCTTGGGAAATACATTATTTGTTGAATTTTACAAAGCATATTGCTTTTCACTCTTTTCTGTTACCTATCTGAAGAGCATATATCTTATATCTTGCTATGATCTGACCTTTAAAATTGGGACCTATCAAATATTAGAAAATGGTGAGCTATAATGTATATTTGCATGTAGTTTCATCATCATATTTCAAGAAGCAATACGACTACATGTCGGATACATAAAACACATCAGAGAGAAAATGTTTCTCTGTGCATGACACTCTGTCTATGTATGATACATATCTGGGTTAAATGTCAGCAAAAGGACATATGCATGGATAAAACTAACTTATGGAGTATGAATGCTTATGATGGGGTGTTTTCTTGTTGTCTCTTACTGCCTTATCCTTGCTGTGGCGCCAAGGAAGGAGGAATTCCTGACTCAACAGCGCACAGGGCATTTATAGGCGTTTCTCGTCGGCACAAATTGTCTTTGCCTGCTGGCAGAAATAATTTTTGACTTCTCTGAAGAATGTTTCTTTAGGTTTTGTTTGTCGATGATGTTGTTTTGGAGAAATTCTTTGCCGTGCGTTAATGCAGCATCTTTCAAAGAGTCCATTCCTCGTGTCACCATCGGTTTTAAACTGGACCACCGAACGATAGGCGGATTTCAGCATAACTCCTAAACCATGTCCTCGTTGTCGAGCGATGCCTCGGTACGCTAGATACAAGACTTACGACTCGTTAGAGAATCGTTTTCTAAAATGGAGTTTCACCGCAATTTTCCCTTTGGTGAATATAATATTTTGTCCAAGATCTCTTTCATATCAATATTGAAAGTGTCAAAATACGACTTACTGAGGGGTAAATAACGAGGATGTACACATTCCTGATTAACGTGATAGGTGTTTCTACCTTCCTCGTCAGCGTTCGTGGTGATTCCACTTTCAAAGGAATGTCACGCAGTGACGGTACGGAAGTGTGTCCCACCACGTTATACTCAACCACATCGGGGTCCATTTCAGTCTTTGGTTCAGTTCTACCGGAAAACGAAACAACTTCGCAAAAGAATCTTTGTCGGAAATGACTGGTAATTGGTTTTTCCTGATCATTTTCATCCTGAAATGAACGTCCCCACCCATCATATCAAACAATTCAGGACAAAATCTCTTTCGTAAATTTAATCAGCAGGCGACGAGCAAGAGCAAGATAGCAATAAATTACCTGTAGCTTATTCAAGTAGGAAATTGCTACCCAGTGAGACAAACTATTCCGTTAATGAGAAAGAGTGTTTGGCCGTACTGTGGGGACTTGGGAAGTATCATGCGATCTTTTTGGGAAAGATTTCGTTATCGAGACTGATCACCAACCCTTTTTGTATTTAAACAAGGCCAAGGTCGCTAACGCTCGATTGATGAGTTGGGCGCTGACACTACAACCTTATCGCTTCCGTGTAGAGGCAATAAGAGGAGTTGAAAATATAGGGGCAGACTAATTGAGTAGGGCATGATTAGAAATTTGGTTACATTTTTACGCAAAATAGAAAACCCAGAGTACTGTATAACCAGTGCAAATAGTGTGTGTGTGTGTGTGTGTGTGTGTGTGTGTGTGTGTGTGTGTGTGTGTGCAATGAAACTTTCATGGAGGGTTAACCATGTCAGGTCACCATTCTTTTTCTCAATTGCCTCCACCTCTTCACAGCATAAACAGTCAGTTACTGAGTTCATCATTTGTCAATGTCCACAATCACACACGTAAGGAAAGAGCCCAACATAATTTTGACTACTCATGAATGTCTAAAAATCACATTCAACATTTTGAAAGCATTGAAAAGGAAATATGCGGATTAGAATTAGTATGTTCATTCTGCATTTGAAATAAATTTTGACAAAACAACATTTGTTCTCCGTATGTTGCCTTTCAAAGTATAGAGTAAGCATTATCGAGTCAATGTGATATTATGAGATGAATTGTATTTACTAGGTTAATATTCAGTGCAACTTATGATATCGTTTGACCTGCGATTTTTGTGTTTATAGATTACAGAAGGACTTAATCTTTGGTGTATACTGACATTAGCGTGCCCCCAATAACTACTGACATTCGTTATCATGGTCCTGTATTCTGCGTGGGCTTGTGTCCTTTATTTGAAAAAGAAAACATATACTTCACTGTGTAGAATCAGTGCTCTGAAATAATGCAGGAATTATAAATTTACAAAATCTACTCGTGGCTTTCATTGCGTTTTAAAATTATGAAAACTGTGCTAGTTAATATCGAAAATGATTCATTTAGCAAGATATAAACACAGAATACAGCTTTACAAGCATCTACTTTGATAACTCGCACTATCGGTATATCTTAAAAGTTTCAGGCGATCGAGGCAGAATTATTGAAATTTGGGTCCACCAAAACTTACAGGTTTATGCACACAGCAGTTGACAAAGTTAAAGTTTCTTTTAATGAAATGTAACGTGCGTTCTCCTCATTTTTATATGAAATGCATGCTATTAATCGGTACAAACCATTGTGTTCTCGAGTTGTCCTTCTGCACTCGGCAAAATATCCTCATCATTCGAAAAACATGAAGCCGTGACATCACTACCCTCTTCGTTGTTAGTCTTCAAATTGATATGGTAAAATGTTCACATTTACAGAGAAGTCGGTGAAGTCGTTCGCACAATGTTCCATGATGCAAAAGGGAAAAGAAATTATCTGAATAACGCTAGCAATTTTCGTAGTTGGCTCGGTTGGGTGGTAGCAATAGATCATATGACGTCACTGCTGACCACGTGATACGTATCTAATTATCTCTCAAGGCACGTGCACGGATAGCCTAAATATTTCCTTGAAGTAACTAAAGGGCCCGAGAACGGTCTACGGGAATAAGATAAAATATAATTTTGCACGACAGGCAATCAAATAATATAAAACCAACATGTACGTTCCCTATTTCTTTAACACGGGTTCATTCAGGACTTGTTATTACTAGGATATGTATTTTTATTTATTTATTGCAATACAGTATATTCTTTTTCTTCTTTTTGCACTTTGTAATCATTTGATAGTGACATAAGCTTTGTGAACGGACAGCGCGAGCAATAAATATTTATTCCAGTAGAGACATCATAGGTCCGTGAAAACAATGTTAATGTCCAGTAAATTAGTAATTGTTTAATTGGGCAATTTTACTTGAACAACCAATATTTTCCTTGTATCAGTTCGTGTAACGTGTCAAGCAACTAAGCAGTATCATGTTACAATATGGCCGATCGTATTCCTCCTGTACCTAGTAGCAGCTGTAGTCGGACCCTAAGTACAATTACACAACACACGAAAAAGTTATAAGCCTTTTGATAACAACACTTTCACAGACATAATTCCTGTGTTTCGGTTTTAGTTGGCTTTGTTCACAACTTTAATATGCTATCGAAATATGTAAACTAGGATGGATCATTGAATGCACGTATGTTCTGACATAACTTATTAGAATATATTGCAATTTCGATATGAGCTTCATTCAAAGAATATTTACAATTGAAAACTGCTTCCTGCAAAGAACAATATAACATATATTACAAATTACTAAGTAAGACACATGCTGTACAAGAACAATATGTATTATACATAATCAGGACAAAAACAATGACTAGGATATCCAAAGTAATTACATAATTATGATACCGAAAGTAATTACACAATTGTTACATGATAAATACTACGATAATTTATTATTAGTTTCAGAAGGCGGTAGATTTTGATATTTTATTATTTTCGACATCGTACGAACCATCCACGACTACACAGGAGACGAATTTTATATAGTGGTATAATGAACAAAAAACGATATGTTAGGCCTTGAACGAAGACTCCACAAGCGTGTCCTTTAGGCTATTGTTCTTTATCGGGTGTTGACTCAATGCAGATGTCAAACCAGATATACGTAATACATCTATTATTTACCATCACAAATGAATGCCATCTACATGGTTTTATAACAAAACCACATATCAATTTGATTCGATCAGACATAGCTAGGTTATTCTTGTCCTTTTAGCCAATTATTTACTTAGTCTATATTGAGGATATTTGCTAGTTTGTAACGACATCGGTGTCAAATGATATTCAAACTGAAGTTAAAGGACAACAAAACCGTGCATTAAAGCAAAATTATAATTGATTGTAACGTTTGAGAATTTTTTTTAACTAAAGCTTTTTATATTGGAAACTAGGAAAATCATAGTTTCAATCAATCTCATTCGGAAAGCTTGTCAACATAGTGAATATACTTTGGTAACTCATTAATTTTAGTATATACATTGGAAGTATAAGATGAAACTAAATATGAAGAGCGAATTATTTAACAATTACCATATTTTAGCATCGATATTAAACAAATTTATATCATCTTGTGCTCCCAGTATTGCTGTTTTGGTGTCATTTGAAACAAAACATTGAGAAGTATTCGTACTCAGGTGAAAATTTGATCGGTGTATATAGTATAACACAGCAATCGTATAATAAATACTAAGTTGGTGTGTAATGCGAACTTGCCGAAGGCGGACAAGGTCTTACACATTTTTAACATGGTAAACAGTTCACATCAAAACAAAGTGCAACGTTGCAATCCACTGAAATAAACTCTATGTCACTTCTCGACATATGAAAGCTATACTTCAATGGTTCTTACGCAGATAGAACCGAAAAAGAAGATGGTCAAACTATTTCTGAAATGCGAAAGGCATACCTACAAATTATTATTATAAAAATCGGTTAGATTCAGCAAATACAAGTTTAAAGAAATAACGGTTCTAAGAGAGAAATCGTTAATAATCATTTGATTTACAATTTCGATAGAGAGAAAGACTTAACAAAGTCAGCGCGTATTTGTTCAAATTAAGTAATCACATGATCCTGATCAGAGTTTTCTCTGAAAAAGCAGGCAGAATGCTGCAGATCGCATTTGTCTTTGGGGTATCTTATGGCCAATATTTACATTTCAATTTGGTTTTCTTAATTTCTTGTTGATATCGTTTCGCAGCCATTGTGTTTAGCAATTTATCAGATCGACCTAAGATGACTTTTCTCAAAACAGACGTGTATGTGTGCATGTTATCGATCTATTAGACCTTTAGCTTCGTTTGTAGAGGTATGTCAACATCATCAAAATGATTTCTTGTATTAATTACAGCGTGTGGGTCTTAGACAACAATTTGATTCAGTCAGACATGGCGTGATTATTATTGTCACCAAAGACGTAATTATTCTATATTGAGAATTGTAGCTTGTTTCTGACGATAGTGGTGTCACATGATATACGAACTGCAGATAAAGGATAACAAAACTTGTCGGCATCTTTGTGTTTACAGCTTAAATGAACCTTGAGAAAATAGCTTGAAAATATGTATTAAATCAAAAGTCGAATTGATTGGTAATGTTTGAAATAAATTATTTCGAGGCAAAGCTCTAAAGCTTAGGAAACCAGGACAACCAAAGTTTATGCGTCTAATTAGGAAGACATATATATAATTTTGTAACGCATTATACTGTTAGTATATAAATACAATATGATGAAATTTAGAATGAAAATTACCCAGTTATTATCTAATTACCATTTGTCAACATATACCTTAAACAAATTTATATCACCTGATGATCCCACATTATTGCTACTTTGGTGTCATTCGGAACAAAACATTGAGAAGTATTCGCAATCATCTGAAAATTAGATCGGTGTCTATATTATAACACAACTACAGAATAATAAAGACTAACAAAGCAATAAGATAGTGTGCAATAAGAAAATTCAAAAGGCGGACAAGATTGTTCACGTTTTAAATTGGTAGACAGTGCATGATCTATTCATGACTATCATCACAACAAAGTGCGACGGTTCAATCCTCTTAAACAAACATTATGACACATCTCGACATATAAATACTATTCTGACCTGCGAAAGGTAAGCCTGCACATTATTTTTATACTAATCGGTTATATTAAACCTATATTTTAAATGAATAACGGTCACTAAGGAAGAAATCGTTACTAATCATTTACGTTACGATTTTGATAGAGGGAAATGCAAACCAAAGTCAGCTTATTTATTCAAAATATGTAATCACATGCTGCTCATCAGAGTATTTGCTGAAAAGGCAGGTAAAATACTGCATATCGCATTTGTCTTTGGGGAATTATATGGCCAATGTTTCAATTTGAATTTGGATTTGTTAATGTTTTGTTGACATCATTTCGCAGCCGTTATCTTCAACAATTTAGTAGAGCGACCTACGATGACTTTTCTCAGAACAGACGTGTAAGTGTGCATGATATCGACATATTAGACCTTTGGCTTCGTTCTTCGAGGCATGTCAACATCTTTCATTTACTTAGGCTGCAGCATAAGTGAGAGGCAAGTAATGTTATTACAATCTCTATACTATAAATTATGTTACAGAAATCATAAACCTTTACTGATTTTTGCAATTGCGGTATATATCATGGGGTTTGTGTAGGTCCAAAGAGCCCATCTCACATAAGATTTTACTACCAATGGAAAATATAAAAGTTTGTCTTCTGTGTATGTGTGTTTCAAGGTCTGGGTCATTTCATACCCGTATATCGAATCTTTCTAACTATTACTATTAATGTGCATGCTCATGTCAAACACTGAAATAGAGATTTAGTTCTATACAACACTAAGTGTGTATGTATGTATGTATGTATGTATGCAACGTGTTTTGTTTGCCTCTCCTAAGTCGTCATTACAACGGACTTTAAAACCTACACATTGTTTTATCCGATATATAAATTACATAACAGAAAATAGAGACTTGAAAATTTATATTAATATTTCTTATTTGATTCATATAGGTTATATAAGAAATATGAACTCGGATGTTTTAGAAGGTGGAATGTTTACAAGTTTTTGATTTAGCTACTAGCATATGATCCACTCTCGAATGCGATAATAGGTAGGCGGAGTTTGGCTAACTAAGAGCATTAAAAATTTCCAAAAACGTGTGGATAATCTCCATAAATAAATTCATTCAATAGACGAATTCGACAAATCTCGGACGTGGACTCGTTACAGTGTCAAACGTCAGGTGATTAGTATTGGTCTAATCCACCCTAACTAAACTAAACCAAACAATTTGACCCCGAATGTTTGCGTTTGACCTCTTAAATTTTTCATTGCTTTGACACGAAATTATTATTTAGCGCACAGTTCATGTTTTATTCCTGTCCGAGATCAAATGGAGGTAAATTGGGGCCAGTGGTCACATATCGATTGATAAAAACTATACGTCAATGGCGTATCCTTTCACCTTTAAAATATGACTTCAGTTACATCTGGTTTTATAAACAGAAGCAAACCAGAACCAAATATCAGTTTTACAGATCGTTCCTTTTTTTAATGATGGTGAAACCATAAATTGGTAGTATTTGTCAGCTGAGGAATGGTAAACTTTATATTACTATATAAATAATGCAGCATTTTAGTTTTTGCAAGGTTTAATAACCAATCGCCAGTAAATTTGCAACCTTTATTAATCATAATGTTGCCCAATGGTGACAACAGGCTAGAAATTAAGGATCTTGCGAGCAATCCATTTCATGTGATAGAGATCAGAATATGACAATTGTAACTTGCATCAAAAAGAGAATCACTATTATTTGCTTCTTGTTTAAGTTTTGTACAGAAACAATATACATAAATAATACAATTCGTTTTAAATGTTACAACTTATAATGAAAACTTATTTTCACAACTTAATTTTTAAACTTAACTTTGTTCGCAAATATTATGATCCCCAGGCTTGCAGAATTTAACAGAGTGGCTTTAAATGATGATTTAGACAATTAATATATATGTGTCCAGCTTCAACTTCAGTATGTTTACATCCTTAGAGCAATGATCAGATAATTTGTTTGTTAAGGCTGCAGTTTAACGGACAGACCAGTAATGTTCCTTCTATCTCTGTTGGTACAATTGATGTCTCTCCAAGTGATCTTTGCCTGCCATTGTGAAGACGTAAATTGGTAATACGTTATGTGCCGTGGAGAAAACAAAAAATGGTTTGTTAAATTTCATGTAAGCAATGTAGGAATCAAACTTTTACTTAAATATCAAAAGGCAATAGTAATGAAAATAATGTTATGATGTGTTCATGGTCGTCGTAGTTCATCCAAGTATCCTCTGTCTAAACTTTTGGACTCATTAATTAGGACAAATGATGTTCCATAATGAAAAAGATACGGGTTGGTTAAATAAGTAACGTTTGGGATACTCGTATTACGTAAGTAACAAAACCAAAACCATGATAATATTTCCTGGTGATATTTGTAACATTGCCGGTGGTAATCGTCGCATGCAATCAAATCATTTTAATATTTATTTCACCCCTATTTTTCTCTTAGCAGTACAACCACTACAATTACGTGTGCTGCTCTTATAGGGCATTCACTATCAAAATAAAATATTAAGGCGACTGCTAGTTTTCCACCTACTGCTACTACTACTACTACTACTATTACTACTACTACTACTACTACTACTACTACTACTACTAATAATAATAATAATAATAATAATAATAATAATACAATTATATGAAGTTTGTATCCATATATTGACTATCTACTACCACAGGTTTAAAGAATATCCCACATCCACTAAAATCAGCTCAGTAATAGGAAGTTCCATTTCAAGCAGCGAATCGTGTACATACAACTATTATATAGAAATATTATGGCAGTCTTTGCTATAGGTGCAGATTTTTAACGAAGCTTTAAAACATTATCAGTCATATCGCTACGATGTATGCAGTGTGGCAGTTTATAGTGAATTCTAGCACTGGGGCATGAGGCCACAGACATGTAGCGTGTAGCATGTCCCACCTAGTTACATTTTCCTGACACCAGGCCGACCACTCCTACCACTAACCTTTTAATGCTGAGTGCCACGCGAGGCAGCTGTTAGTACCATGTGTAAAAGTCTTTGGTATAACTCGGCTGGGGATCGAACTCGCGACCTCCCGCATCCGAAGCTGACGCTCCAGACACTAAGCCACCGGAGCGCTCGTTTGATATGACATATATCTTAACAAAATATTTGAAAAATTAAGCAAGTAGCTCATCCTAAGTGTTAGTCTTCCGAAGAGCTACGAAAGAGGTTGTAGCATGACTATTGTGAAATGTTGTTTAGAATGTCTCCATTTACACTTAAAGAGAATAACGATATAGTCTTCATTCTCTCGTTATTTATAATTATCTTTATAGTTTAATATATTTGCCTTTGTCGTAATGTTTATTTGGCTGAAGGATCGAGAACATCCCTTTCGTCTACTTATGATACACGAAAAGGCAAGTTTGACGCAAAATGAGTAGTGTCTTATGACCGTGTGGTCTATTGCGAATTACATTAACAATAGACAGTTTACACTAAAAAAGGAAACTGACCAAGTGTTTTATTTTCGATTTTGGAGTCAGTCACATTTCTAATCTTCATGTAGTAAGTCTGCAAACGTGTTTTGTGTGGTGCTTAGACATTATTCGAGAGAGGAAAAAAAAAACTGGACTGTTCAGAGGAAATATGAAATTTCCATTATTTGGGCAATAATAATATTTTGGAATTGTTCGAAGAAATTCTGGACAACGCCATCTTGACAAAGTCACATATTTTGGAGAACAATTACATTTCCGGTTTTTAAATTTATAAGGAACGCCTCGTCAATATACCTTATAAGGATTAGCGTGGGTTCGGTTCATAAAACTGCAAGTTCATCTGATATTTAAATTTATAACTATACCAATTAATTTAACGTTAAGTTTCATAAAACTTGATGTTTTTGGGGGTTTTTTTAACTTTCAAGAGCGCATTTAGTATGAATCACTCATAGACTGCAGGGTTACAGACACACATCTTTTGAACTTTCTAGAGCGTCAGCTTCGGATGCGGGAGGTTGATAGTTCGATCCCCAGCCGAGTTATACCAAAGACTTTTACACATGGTACTAACAGCTACCTCGCGTGGCACTCAGCATGTAAAGGTTAGTGGTAGGAGTGGTCGGCCTGGTGTCAGGAAAATGTGACTTGCTAGTTAGAAATAAATTTTGCACCGATATTGTGCGTTTATCTGGCTTCGACTCTATCATCTTAAATTAAATAACCGGAAAGAGACAAAGTCAACACGGATTGAAAAATTCAAGAAACAATTTCTTTCCGTAAAATACAAAGTAAGCTTAGCATTTTTAATTAAAATTAAATAGTCCTAACAGTCATATCACATGTCCAAATGTAGATTTCCAATGAGATTATATACGTATTCCAAACAAGTTCCCATATTACATATTCTGATGTTCATGTAGTCTCGAATATGCTAATGTGCAAATTGTCTGGAGTGTGGTGATGTGCACAGAATCACTTGCTCTATCACAATAATATAATCCTAGATATCCATGTTTGATTTCAGAATATTTCCAAATTAGTCCAAGAACATTATTTGCCACTTTGACGTGTTCGAAACCGATCAGCATGAACCAAATACAGGCAGGATACATTCATGTTATCAGGTGTACATATGTCCTGATGTGATGCGTATTGGCCTAAAGGTCTGAATTCTAAAAGGCTTTACTTTTAATATCAGCTGAAGACACAAATATAACAGGTGTTGAAACATAGTTCATTCCATTATCCTTTGTGTAAATGAGGGTACAATTGTATGTTTTTGCAAAAGTGTTTTAGGGACTTAGGACTGAAGTCAAGCTATATTGTATACGATTCGTTCATGACGTGAACAATGTAAAATGCAAGTCATACTTACCGTATCGAAAGTTCCTATAGCTACTTAACATTGCAGTAACAATCCTATGGAGGTAGGAGATCGAATCATTCTATCATAATGTGCTTCACGATGAAATGTTCATTGCAATAACTACTCATTTGTGTATTTGCCCTTTTTATTTTAAGAGTACGTAGGATTAATTCAAATTTCTGCAATTACTATATCGTCCCTAAAGATGTTTCTGCTGGAAGAATAACATTTGCTAAGGTAAATTAAATCACTTGTACTTAGCTATTTACCACATCAATCATTCATGCCTGCCACATGAGGACCTTTTGTATTCTGTTTGAAATCAGTATATGATATTGTAAAGTTAGATGGTTGTAGAGATGGAGCGACGATAACTCGGTGAGCCTCTTCTTTAACATAAATACAGACATGACCATGTCACCAAAATAATATAATATTGTAAGAGGTGTACAGGTCGGCTTCTTGACTCCATTTCCACGCTTTTTAAGGCAGGGAAAGCGGACGCATCGGTTCTATTAAGCAATCCCGAATTCGCTTAAGTTTCATCCAATTGTACTGACTCTAGCATAGGCATTTGTTATTCACGGGACAAATAAATGTCTCACTCTCTGTAATGCTATTTCTCACTTTTATCTTTTCAGGAAGGACCTAATAATTTAAACATGATTGAACATTTAACGTTTATGATGTGTACTCCACGCAACTGCAGCGCTACTTTTAGAGACAACAACACTGTGTATATCATATATGGTAAGAAATTACATTTTAAGACTGAAGTGCTACCTCAATATTCCGTATGAATTGTCGGAACTATTTATATGGTGTGCGGCCTCGGCGACCAAGAAACGACCACAGCTATTCAAACCGACTATTGGTATCATAACTGTTCCAGCTTTTGAAGGACCACAATGCACGGCTGCAATGCAATTGAATTATGTGCTTGACGAATTGTACATGCAAATTAAACAGTATCTCTTAACTTTTGTGTTAAGTATCATATTAGTGTTCCTCTTTAAAAAAATCAATCTCCAGCCACAACGGCTACACGTAACAAATAGGCTACTTACTTAAAGAGCATTGGTTTGTAATTTGTTTTAGTTTTTGATTATAAAACACAGTGATCGTAACCAATTGTGCAATGGAAAACTAATTCTTCGATAATTAAGATTTTTTTTTTGCTCTTTGAACAGCTTTAAGGATTCTAGTGTAAGTGATAATCCTTTCCATTTGGAGTAGGCATTGATGGCGCATTGTACTTTATTCCATGATTTAAATAGTCGCTTTTTTAAATTGTTTTCCTCCTCAGTGTATTGCTCTATTTACCGAGTACTATTACGCTATCACAAGATGTAGTATGCCTTCATTCTCTGGAATGTTCACCAACTGCTCTCCGGTATTCTCTGTTGATGATGAAGTCTGCTTTAGGTTTTTTATAACACCGTTTCCCGAATTTAGTATTTTCCACTATTGTCACACTAAGGTTAAAAGAAAATCAGCACTTCTTACAAGATGGAGCTTGGTCTTTTGGATGTGCCCAGAATGAGCGTATTCTATTACAGTGCATATGGGTCACATTAACTGCATGCTTTTGGAAGATATTTTGTAACCTTTAGACAGAACACCAATGTGTTTTCATGGGATAGTTACACATTTGTCTCCCTTCTCCATCGGATGTTCCTCCCGTCTCCGTTCTTTTGCAGTAAACAACAATATCCAGTCCTCGTAAACGTTGGTCCACAACGTTTTCTTCAGATATTCATCATCTAACACCATGACTCCCTCAAAACTGACAATCATATTCATACAGTGCACCAGCGTTCTCAACACTGATTTGTTATGTTCAGGATGATGGTTGGATTTCAAGATCACATACTCCAGTTTGTTTGTTGTTGTTGTTGTTGTAGGGTTTAACACCATGTTTCAGCACACGATATGCTATAGGTGGCGGCAAGTATTAATAGTGGAGGAAGAACCTGGGAAAACCCCAGAAAGAACCACCGACCCACGAGAAGCTTTTGGCAAGCTTTCTCACATACCCACATTGACTGAATCCGAGACTCGAACCCACGCATACAGAGGTGAGATGGCAGTGATCCGTAACGTAGAGCGCTTTAGACCACTCGGCCATCCCCACCCCAGTCTGTTTGTATGTTTGTGGCAAATGTTAATGTATTTTGTCATCTAAAATGTGTACACAAATATCCAGAAAGGTAACTGCACATCCTCTTGTACTTCATAAGCAAACTCCATATTTGTCTTAGTGTCATTGATATGCTCCGTCATTTCTTCAATAGTTTATTCATGTCTTATCGTGAAAGTATCATCCATAAAATGACACCTTACATACGGATATATATATATATATATATATATATATATATATATATATATATATATATATATATATATATATATATATATATATATCTGATAGGATACATTTTCCGAAGAATGAAATAAAATAAACATGTAATCCAGCTTTAGTGTCTTATATTAATTTATTGATACTAGTTTGCATTTTGCATTCATACTTTGTTATTTGTTTCCATTACGCACCTATCGATGTTTCGCTCACGAACGAGCTAGAGTTTTACCGTTACAGCCGTAAGCAAAATCATACTAGTGTTGCTTTCCAGATGCGTACCAGCACTCTCTCAATAAGGGAAGGAACTACGTTGTCATTGATGATTCCTGGTTAGAAATGAATACTCTGTTGCAAAAGAAACACTCAACATAATAAAGTCGTTCTCATGTGAAATACATATAGGAGCTTCTGTTATGCCTTGACCTTGCCTTCAGCGACAAACATTTAAAGATTCATTCGACTATTAAAATTATTGATCACCCAATTTGTCAGTATTGTAAAAAAAACTGTAAATCACATATTAATTTAACAATTGATGTTACTGACATTGATCGTTGTTCAAACGAATGCTTATTGTTTAAACCCGTTTTTCATCACTTGCACAATTCATGCTCATATCAGCTGATCAATGTTCAATTCGATTCCTGTTTAAGGAAAAGATTAAAAATGTTTATCAATTTCCACTGTTTTCCAGTGACGAATCGAGATTTTATTAAATTGTCTAGTTCGTGCTTGGTAAATGTAACTATTGTCAGTGTCGTAGTATTTCTACATTGGTTCCTGTTTTCAACATGAGGAAAGTTAGATCGTGGCTCGACACTTCTCGTGTCGTAGTGACCCCAACGATCTAATTCTGACAATTCTCCCTCATCGTGCAATGTATATCACATTACTATGATCTTCTATATATCTACCCATCTCCCTCCCTCTCTCTCTCTCTCTCTCTCTCTCTCTCTATCTATCTATCTATCTATATATATATATATATATATATATATATATATATATATATATATATATATGAGTGTGTGTATCTGTCTGTATGTCTCCCTCTGTCTCTCTGTCTGTATATGTTCTATCTGACTGTCTGTATATCTATGTGTCTATCAACCCATATATATATATATATATATATATATATATATATATATATATATATATATATATATATATATATATATATATATATATATATATATATATATATGTATTCCAAAAATCCCTCACCAAAAAGAAGACGGAAACGGCTTTGATGTGATAGGAGGAAGTGGAATCACACAAGCATACTATGGAACACACAACTATACCCTCCAACACCCAGTACATACCTTCAAAAACTCTTTGGGTAGTCTCTGAAATCACACAAGTAAAAAAAAAACATCTTGTGAAGTATGTAAAATCCAACACCAGCTATCAAGTGACAAGAGGTGTGATATGCAATGAAATTAAATAACAGAAAATTACTAACAAATACACACCAATGTTATCGAACGCGCTTTAGACACTTTAAAAATGCCTTGTATAGTATTTAAAATCTGACACGATGCATCAGAATAACAGTTGTTCGATGCAACAAATGTAGATGACATCATACAAACATACTTTTCAAGGCATCACCTACACAGTCCAACACCCCAGGAACACAGCCCCAAACGTCTTTGGCAGATCCCATATCTTACACTGTTTCGCGGAAAATGGTTTTTGATATGATGGAAAGAGACAAAGACACACAACACGTATTTTCCCACACATCAACTGTGACATCAAACACCCTATACATACCATCAAAAACACTTTAGCTTGCATCTGTAATGTCATAACAACTAATACAGATGTTATGAAGTATGTAAATTACACACAAACTACAGGATGAAAAGACTTTTGATGTAAAAGATGGGGATGAAATCGCTTAGATGTGTTATACATACCACTTATTTTGTCCAACATCTCTTTTACACTCAGTTCAAATCATTTTGTGGAGGGTCTAATTCACTACACTTTCTATAAAAAAGGAAAGGGCATGTTGTAAATGGAGATCAAATCAAAAATGCATACTGTCCCACACACTACCTTCAGCATCTTCAACTCCATGCACACATCCAATGGTGCCTTGTGTGAACTAACAATCAGAAGAACAGGGCTTTGGTTTTTAAAACAAAAAGGAAATCGAATCACGCGAACATTCTACCAAGCACACCATCTATACCATCAAACAACCCATACGTACCATCCACAATACCTAGCGTAATTTTTACAATCACACACCAACTGCAAAACGTCATGTGCAGTGTATTACATCCTACACCAACTTCACAGGTCTTGAGCAAAAAACAATCCGCAATAAATGTAATCACAATTTACTAACTATGGGTCACTGAAAAGGAAAATGATGCTTAAAATCGTTGACTGGCTCTAGTCTTAGATATGAAACTGGGTCATTATATACGACGCTTGACATGGGAATGGCAGAGAATATATGAATTATAAATTGAAGCTATCTCAATTTAAACCAGACATGACTCCAATATATCTTTTACTGGATCGATGAATAAATATCTGACTAGGATTAACCGTACTTGCTTTTTAGGCAAAACAATGAAAGATGGAATCTGAAGCTGGCACTGCGTCATATATCATATGAATAGCATTAGGTTATTCCAAGAAGTCATGGATGATGCAATCATAACGAAGCTTACATTGCTCTGCTGATCAAATTACCCTATATTAGCACTAGAAATCATAGTGTCGTGCTCTCTTATTTGTCAGTGTTTTATTTTGCAAAAGAGAAACATGTCTGTTAAGCCAAAGGGAGTAGATATGCCTAGTAATTGTATGCACAATTCAGATAACATCTGGTATATTTGTGGTGAAGTGACCTTTGCATCAAAAACGCTCAGTAATACCACTAAGAATACAAAGGTCTATCCTCTTTATTTTGGCTGCAAAATTGGAGATCAAGACCAGAGGTAGGTCCCATACGTATCCTGCAACAATTTTAAAACACTTCTTCAGTGGGTCAAAAGGAAAAATAAACATACACCATTTCATGCCAATGATTTGGAAAGAGCGAGCAAATCATATCAGCAAGTGTTACTTCTGCATGATGCCTCTAGCTGAGACATGTGTGTCCAAGACGAAATTGTTTACTTTGCATTATCCAAGCATTCCATCAGCTATGCGCTCAGTACCCGACGAAGTATGACTGCCTGTTACTGATGCATCAGAATCATTCTCATTGGAGTCAGACGAGGAAGAGGATGAACCTTCTAGTCCTGAACCTTCTATGTCACATTACCCATATTTTCTCTCATCCTCTGCTTTTGAACCACGCCTTAAAGCACAATGTGAACTGAATAACCTCGTCAGGGATTTGGAACTATCCAAGAGTAAAGCAGAGCTGTTCGGCTCCAGACTACTGCAATGGAATCTCCTGGCAAGTGATGTATGGGTTTCCATATTATGTGACCACTAAAAGGATCTTAGAGAAAAAATAAACACATGAAAAGGCTTATGTTTACAATTTATGATTATTAAAACTCTATCTATATAATTAACAGACGTAGGGAAACTTAAATATTTTGGAAATAGTAGCCAATCAGTTGTTTTAATTGTCATATTTGAATTCATCGCAAAAAAATCAATAGTAAATAGCACATTTTATCTCTTAAGCAGACGACTTCAAAAAAAATTTTGACCAATATTATTAAGTAGGTCAAGTAGTGTAAATGACGTGATCACCCTGGCATATTTGCATAGTAGGCAACATAGTATTTTCAATTTAAGTAGTCTCAATATGTGTTGTAACACCTTATACACACATTCACACACACATGCAAATCATATGGCAAATAACTGTCCTTTCAATTGCACTGGATCCAACAAAGGATCAGGTGTGTCAGGGATTTATTGAGATATACCCAATACACTGACAACGAACAGTACAAAACTAGTATCTAACTAACCTGAGCGCTTCGATTCTTAATGAGTCTATTGTATAGGCAAATGCAAAACATGGACAAGACAAGCAAATAAAACAGAAAAACTGTTGTGTTTGCAAAACTTTACATGACTCTTTCTACAGGAATGAAACCTTTAAATGTATTATGTTCTAAGTTGTTTATTTCAAATTGTTGCGGATGCTGGACAATATTTATATTGATCTAGAACGTGATATGCCATAATGAAATCTGTCATTTTATGTATATTTATGTAAACGCAAATTATATCACGGATATTTCATTGTTATAGTAGTAGTTATAAGTTAATGGGTGACTACTAAGTTTGCTAATTATTTAAACGGAAATGTGTCAGTTGCAAAAAGATAATTTTATTTGTGCAAGGCTGATTTTTTTCTAGTCTCCTTGGTTTAAACCGCTTGGTGTCAATGTTTTAAGGTTCGTTTGGTCGAAATGAAGCGCATAAGGTCAACATTACAGCTAAGTATGTAATAGATTTGCGTTATAGTCTGGCAGAAACAAGCGAGCGTGTTCAGAGATTCGTTACAGAAGCCGCTGTTAAATACAAAATCTATCATGATAAACGAGCCACCTACACGACCCCTAGAGCCAGGAGACAAGGTATTGGTGCTAAGGCCAACAAATGCTAATCGTCTCCTGTTACGTTTGAAGGGTTCCTATTTAGTTACATACTGTGTGCGTTTGTGTTTGTGTATGTGTTTGTATAAGGCGTTACAACACATATTGGGGCTACCTAAACTGAAAATAATATGTTGCCTAATATGCAAATATACCAGGGTGATCACGTCATTTACGCTACTAGTACTACTTAATAATATTGGTCTACAATTGTTTTGAAGTCGTCTGCTTAAGAGATAAAATGTGCTATTTATTATGGATTTTTTGAGATGAATTCAAATATGACAATTAAAACAACTGACTGGCTAATGTTTCCAAAATATTTAAGTTTTTATACTTTACGTCTATGTTTATTTTGTAGATAGAGTTTTAATCATAAATTGTAAACCTAGGCCTTTTCATGTGTTTAGGGTTACTCTTAATGATAATACTTTACCTGAATCATTTATTTAACACTTTAAAAACAAGCAAATGCATTATGAAAGAAAAGGCAAAACCCTTTTATGTACGTATCGTGATATAGTTTAGCCCATATTCGATGTCTACTCAGCGCTTCTTGGCGTGTCTCTTGTATTAATTAAATGCAGCATCTGTTGTTACTGTCCAGCAATAGTCTGCAAGCATTGATGGGCTCTATTACCCCTGATAGCTTTTCTCCATTGTTGCAATGTTCTGGTGAAACAGCTCGCTGTGCTCATCGCTCATTGCTCCGCAGTTCGTTGGAAACAAATCCAATGACAGAGCAAAGGTGTATCGTGACATGTTGCTACCAAGTCTTTGTATGCCTTGATGAGGTTTTCAACAACTCCATGTATTTGTCTGGCTTGTTGTTTCCGAGAGCTTTGTTGCCACTAACTGGAAGGCTATCCATGTCATATTTTCCTTGCCACGCAATGCAGGGTCAAATAGATCATTATTTAGCAAATCTGATTTAAGAGTCGTCTTCAATGAACTAATGAACAGACTGTATTCATCTGGATCATGAAGGATGTTGGAGGCTGCCATCATGCCATTGATGTTATTGCAGGATACACTATCACCTTCTATGAAGAGGAATGGGACAAGATCCTTTTAATGGTCACATAATATGAAAACCCATACATCACCTGCCAGGAGATTCCACTGCTGTAGTCTGGAGCCCAACAGTTCTGCTTCACACTTGGATAGTTCCTAATCCCTGACAAGGTCATTCAGTTCACTTTGTGGTATGATGTGTGGTTCAGAAGAGGAGGATAATAGAAAACATGAGTAATGTGGCATTGATGGTTCAGGACCAGGAGTTTCATCCTCTTCCTCGTCTGACTCAAGTGAAAATGATTATGATGAATCAGGAACCGGCAGTCATACTTCGTCTGGTACTGAGCGCATAGCTGATGAAATGCTTGCATAATGTAAAGTCCACAATTTCGTCTTCAACACACGTCTCAGCTAGAGGCATCATGCAGAAGTAACACTTGCTGATATGATTTGTTCGCTCTCTCCAAATCATTGGCATGCATTGGCATATATTTCTTTTACGTGTTAACCCAGTGAAGAAGTGTTGAACAATTGATGCAGCATATCTATATAACCAACCTTTGGTCTTGATCTCAAATTTTGCAGCCAAAATAAAGGGGATATACCTTTTTAATAATAGGGGTATTACTAAGCGTTTTTGATGCAAAGGTCCCTTCAGCACATATATAGCAGAAGTTTTCTGAATTGTGTATACAAGTACTATGCATCTCTACTCACTTTGGCTTAACAGACATGTTTTTCTTTGCCAAATAAAACACTGACAAATAAGAGAGCTCGACACTATGATTTATAGTGCTAATATAGGGCAATTTCTTCAGCAGAAATTTGTTATGATTGCATCATCCATGACTTCTTGGAATAACCTAATGTTATTAATATGCTATATGAAGCACTACCAGCTTCAGGTTGCATCTTTCATTGTTTTGCCTAAAGAGCAAGTACGGTTTAAGCCTAGTCAGAGATTTATTCATCGATCCAGTCAAAGTTATATTTGAGTCATCTCTCTGCCTTTGGCATTGTGCATGGAGTTAAAGATGCTATAGGTAGTGTGTTTGATTTGATCTCCATTTACATCCCCATCTTTTACATCAAAAGTCTTTTCATCAGGCAGTTTGTGTGTGATTTACAGAAGTCATAGCATCTGTATTAGTTCGTTTTGACATAACAGATGCTACCTAAAGTGTTTTTGATGGTATGTATAGGGTATTTGATGTCACAGCTGATGTGTTGGACAATACGTGTTGTGTGGCTTTGTCTCTTTCCATCATATCAACACACATTTTCCGCGAAACGGTGTAAGATATGGGATCTGCCAAAGACGTTTTGGACGGTGTTTATGGTGTGATGGACTATGTAGGTGGTGCTTTGGATGGTATGTGTGTATCGTGTCATCTACATTTGTTACATCGGACACCTGTTAGCCTGATGCATCGTGTGAGATTCTAAATAATATACAAGGCGTTTTTAAAGTGTCTAAAACAAAGTGCTCGATAGCATTGTTGTGTATTTGATTAATTTTCTGTTATTTAATTTCATTGCATATCACACTTCTTGTCAACTGATAGCTGGTGCTGGATTTTACATACTTCACAAGATGTTTTTTACTTGTTGTGGGATTTCAGAGACTGCCCAAAGCGTTTTTGATGGTATGTACTGGGTGTTGGTGGGTATAGTTGTTTGTTCTATAGTATGATTGTGTGATTTCACTTCCTTCTATCACATCAAAGCTGTTTCCGTCTTCTTTTTGGTGAGGGATTTTTTAATCTGATACATTTAGATGGGTTGATAGACAAATAGGTAGACATACAGACAGATAGAACATATACAGACAGAGAGAACAAGAGGGAGAGAGAGAGACATATATATATATATATATATATCTGTGTGTGTGTGTGTGTGTGTGTGTGTGTGTGCACGTGTAGAGATGGGTAGATAGATCGAAGATCATAGCAATGTGATATGCATTGCACGATAACGGAGAGTTGTCAGAATCCGATTGTCGGGGTCCCGACGACACGAGAAGTGTCTAGCAACGATCTATCTACCAAGAACGTTCCAGATAATTTAATAAAATCTCGATTCGTCACTAGACAACTGTGAAAATTGATAAACATTTCATACCTTTTGATACACATCTTTTCCTAAAACAGTAATCGAATTGGGCAATGGTCAGCTGATATGAGCATGCATTGTGCAAGTGATGAATGACGTATTAAACAATAGGCTCTAGTTTGAACAACGATCAATGCCAGTATACTCAATTGTTAAATAAATAGCAACTTAATGCCATATATGTGATTTACAGTTCTTTAACAATTCTGACGAATTGTGTGATGAATAATTTTAATAGTCAAATGAATCTTTAAATGTTTTTCTCTGAAGGCATAACATAAGCTCGTATATGTACACGGGAATGACTGTATTGTTTAGAGTGTTTCTCTTGCAACAGATTATTCACTTATAACCAGGAATCATCAATGACAACGTAGTTCCTTCCCATACTGAGAGAGTGCTGGTACGCATCTGCAAAGCAACACTATTATCATTTAGCTTACTGCTGTAACGGTCAAAACTCTAGCTCGTTCGTGAGAGAAACATCGATAGGTGCGTAATGGAAACAAATAACGAAGTATGGATGCAAATTAGTATAAATAAAAATAATATAAATTAATATAAGACACTAAAGCTGGATTAAAATATTATTTTATTCCATTCTTCTGCAAATGTATCCTATCAAATATCAACTCAACATTTAGGGCTCATTCTATTCCACAAAATATCACTGATGTTTTCTCTGCCGCTTTTATTGAAGAATCCATCATCTGAGATTTCCAATGTACAGTTGCTGCTCTGAAGTATACCCCCTACGTCCGTATCGCCTAAAATAGAGAAAGATGTATTTTCAATTGTTTTGCTATTATTAGGTACAAATGTTTAAATTCATCATGCTAATTTGCACGATTTCCAGTGTCCCTTATCTATGCATACTCCGGATATATGGTTTCTTTTCATGGATGATACTTTCACAATGAGACTTGAATAGACTATTGAAGAAATTACGGAGCATAGCAATGACACTAAGACAAATATGGAGTTTGCTTATGAAGTACAAGAGGATGTGCAGTTACCATTTTGGATATTTGTGTCCACATTTTAAATGACTGAATACATTAACATATTCCAAAAACATACAAACACACTGGAGTATCTGAGTTTGAAATCCAAACACCATACAGAACATACAAAATCAGTGGTGAGAAAGCTGTTGCATTGTGTAAATTGCATTGTCAGTTTTGAGGGAGAGAGGGTGTTAGAAGATGAATATATTAAGAAACCTTTGAGGACCAACGTTTACGAGGGCTGAATGTTGTTGTTTACTGCAAAAGAACGGAGAATGGAGGAACATCAGAAGGCGAGTGGACACAAATGTGTAACTACCCCATCACCAAACATTGGTGTTCTGTCTAAAGGTTACAAAATATTTCCCAAAAGTATGCAGTTAATGTGATCCACATGCCCTATAACAAAATACGCTCATTGTGGGGACATCCTAAAGACCAAATTCCTTCTTGTAAGACGTGTTAATTTTTATTTTAACCTTAGTGTGACAATAGTGGAAAATACTAAATTCGGGAAACAGTTTAGAAAAAAAGAGCTAAAGAAGACTTCAACATCAACAGAGAATACCAGACAGCAGTTGGTGAACATTGCAGAGAATGAAGGCATACTACATCTTGTGATTGCTTAAGAGTACTCGGTAAAGAGAACAATACCCTGAGATGGAAAACAATTTTACAAAACAACTATTTAAATCATGGAATAAAGGACAATACGCCATCAGTGCCTACTCCAAATGGAAAGGATTATCACTTACACTAGAATCCTTAAAGCTGTTCAAAGAGCACCAAAAAGAATCTAAATTATCGAAGAATTAGTTTACCATTGCACATTTGGTTACGATCACTGTGTTTTATAATCAAAAAGTAAAACAAATTACAAACCAATGCTCTTTAAGTAAGTAGCCTATTTGTTAAATGTAGCCGTTATGGCTGGAGATTGCTTTCTTAAAGAGGAAATCAATTATGATGAACTCTACTATGACATTTAACACAAAAGTGAAGATATACTGTTTAATTTGCATGTACAATTCGTCAAGCACATAATTCAATTGCATTGCAGCCGTGCATTGTGGTTCTTCAAAAGCTGGAACAGTTATGATACCAAATAGTTGGTTTGAATAGATGTGATCGTTTCTTGGTCGCCGAAGCCGCACACAATATAAATAGTTCCGACAATTCATACGGAATATTGAGGTAGCACTCCAGTCTTAAAATGTAATTTCTTACCATATATGATATACATAGTGTTGTTGTCTCTAAAAGTAGCGCTGCAGTTGCGTGGAGTAAACATCATAAACGTTAAATGATCAATCATGGTTAAATTATTAGGTCCTTCCTGAAAAGACAAAAGTGAGAAACAGCATTACAGAGAGTGAGACATTTTTTGTCCCGTGCTTAAAAAATGCTAGAGTCAGTACAACTGGATGAAACTTAAGCTATTTCGCGATTGCTTAATGGAACTGATGCGTTCACTTTGTCTGCCTTAAGAGGCGAGGTAGTGGAGTCAAGGATCCGACACCTATCACAATATTATATTCTGCTGGTGACATTGTCATATCTGTATTTAGGTTAAAGAAAAGGCTGACCGAGTTATCGTAGCTCCATCTCTACAAAAAGATTTTACAATATCATATACTGATTTCAAACCAAATACAAAAGGTTCTCATGTGGCAGGCATCAACGACTGATGTGGTAAATATTTAAGTACAAGTGATTAAGTTTACCGTAGCAAATGTCATTCTTCTAGCAGAAACATCCGTAGGGACGATATAGTAATTGCAGTAATTTGAATTAGTCCTACGTACTCTTAAAATAAGAAGGGCAAACACGCAACTGAGTAAATTCTTGCAATGAACATTTCATCATGAAGCACATTATGAAAGATTGATTCGATCTCCAACCTCCATACGATTGTTACTGCAATGTTAAGTAAATATAGGAACTTTTGATACGGTAAGTATGACTTGCATTTTACATTGTTCACGTCATGAACGAGTCGCAAAAAGCATAGCTTGAGTTCAATCCTAAGACCCTAAAACACTTTTGCAAAAAACATACAATTGTACTTCCATTTACACAAAGGATAATGGAAGGAAGTATGTTTCAACACCTGTTGCATTTGCATCTTCAACAATATTAAAAGTAAAGCCTTTTACAATTCATAACTTTAGGCCAATAAGCATCACATTTGGACACGTGTACACCTGATAATATGAATGTGTCCTGCCTGTATTTGGTTCATGCTGATCGGTTTCGAACACGTCTCGTTAGCGCCCCCCGACCCAATGTATGCCCAAAGCCCTTGCACCAACACAGAAGACTTAGGCCCTTGCACCAACACAGAAGACTTAGAATTTGCTGGAGATAGCCTAGCAATATAATTATTAGTCATGGTCTCAGAACAAAAAGCTCATTTTGAAAGGAATAACCGCAGTTGCATGAGTTTATATTAAATAAGCAATTGTCCCATTTAAGTCCCATTTTTAGCTTAGTCATTCAGCCAATCTTTCCTTGGCAATGTACAGTACTTACACTATTTTCTATGCAAAACAAATGTGAATATGAAATAAAACATACACCAGAACGTGTTTGGTCATTTTAGAAACAAACCACATAGTAATACAATATTTAAGTATCGTTTCGACACTTGCGTCACTGTTACGCTTGATATGCCTCGGGATAGAAATATATATATATATATATATATATATATATATATATATATATATATATATATATATATATATATATATATATATATATATATATATATATATATATCATGAATAGAAATTATAATCAAACTGAAGTTGTGCTTATCATAAAACAAAACTAATACCTCGTAAAAATATGTTATTATTTAAATTTATGATTAGTATGGTTTCAATATAAAGTATAGATGCATGCTTGTCATAGATAACAAGTCACCAAGAAAAATTATAATATTAAGATGATTAAAGACAAGCATGCAGATTAATAACGCTGTGAAAACTAATAAACGTATTGATTTCAATATTACTATAAATCGTTTTTAGGAAGACAATTACATAAATGAACCTAACAACGTCAATAATCGATAATGTTTTGAAGAAAAAAGTTGTATTATGAGTCAATAAATTATGTGCAAATTCTTCACTATATCACTCATCTTGGAAAATTGGAAACACATGTTTGCGATGAAAAGGAAGACAACTCTTGCAACACCAATATTTTAAACAAACATAACCGATAACAAATTCAACACAGACAATGAAACCCAGATCGCAGCAGACGTATATGGTCCTATACAGCAAGATATTAATAAATATCAATCATAATGTAAATTAGTTTAACACAGAAAACCATCTCTAATGTTTACGCAACCTTCTCAAGAGAGTACTAACCAACAGTATTAACGCAGAGAGTACTACATCAGAGAGTACTAAACCAGAGAGAACTACATCAAGGAGTACTACCAGAATACTAACTCATAGCAGCTAATTATATTATAAGATGACTCAGCAACTATCAAAATATAAACGTACAAACGACAAGAGTAAGCGAGAAAGACTACGTTGACACTGTTCATATCGTAGAAAAGACTAGGCTGACAGTGCTGTTACTATATTAGAAAAGACTGCATTGATAATGTTGATAAGCAATTGTTTTACTGTTTCTTCTTTCATATCATAAATGTCCTAACGTTCAATTTCAACGTAGACGTTTTAGATCGTTCGTAAAAACGAATTGTCATTTCTTAAATACTTCTCTGTCCGTAATTTCAGAAAGTATTGAGATATTTAACATATAAGAAGAAGCTTCATGGACGGGCTTGATAATGATATGTGATAAATAAATGTATGTACACACTCTGAAAATCTTTTCCAGCAACATTTTGTATACTGTTGTGGTCGATACACCGCTTGATGTGGCTGCACGAATCTCACTTCTCAAACCTGCCATGATCACTGAAACACAGAATAGATTGTATAGGGTTATCTTAAAACACAATAAAGCTCTCCAAATTTTTCTTGAATACTTTGGATTATTCTTTCATTGAATTGTTTACCATGTTCTCAACATATCCTTTTGACCTAACGATTCCAATCAGACCAAAGTTATCATATAAGACCACACACATTTATACCAAGCCGTTGCGCTATAATGATTCCAGATGATCGTTTTAAAATCAGTCTTTTAATTGCTCGTGTTATATCCTAATTCGAAGCCCTGTTACTCAAATAACACTTTCCTATCCTGTTGGATATGTAATTAAAATAATTATTGACTCAGTACGAGGCTACGTTTAGTACCGGGGTTGGGACAACTGCCGGTATGCGATTTGGTTTCATTCTTCCATCAACAAAAACATAGACACACCTACCTACTTTCATACATATTCGTATATATTTAATTTCTAATGTTTCTTTGGTTTTATCAATGATTATTTATTATTTATAATTGAATTTTGAGAATGGCCTTAGTTTAAACAAAGTTCTTGGTCTACCTATCTAGGGACGTTTATTTAGCAAAACAACATAAAACATAACTAATGTTTCTCTGTAAGTATTGATTAAATATTAGGATCATTATAAACGGTGGTGAACTTGTTTATCTTGGTCTGATGTTTGGAAATTGATTTTGTATTCAGATATTCTAGAACTTGTTCATATTTTAAATGTTTTAAATAGCTGATATACATCATGGCACTATTATTGTCTCTTATCCTTTCTATGTTAGCTTGGAAAATTACTCATTACTATTGTAACGACCACGGTGGAATTATTCTTAGTGTAGTTTTTATCCTTTATTTTGTGGAGATTTAATAGTATAAATTATTCCATGGAATTGCAAAGTGGCAAATAATGTTCTTGGACTAATTTGGAAATATTCTGAAATCAAACATGGATATTTAGGATTATATTATTGTGATAGAGCAAGTGATTCTGTGCACATCGCCACACTCCAGACAATTTGCACATTAGTATATTTGAGACTACAGGCACATCAGAATATTTAATATTGGAACTTGTTTGGAATACGAATAGAATCTCATTGGAAATCTACATTTGGATTTGTGATAAAACTGTTAAAACTATTTAATTGTAATTAAAAATGCTAAGCTTTAAATGTTCACTTTGTGTTTTACAGAAAGAAATTGTTTCTTGAAGTTTACAATCCATGTTGACTTTGGTCTCTTTCCTGTTACTTTATTTAAAATGACATAGTCGTAGCAAAATAACCTAACACCTTTTCTTGGGGTGGGGGGACACAAGACAGATCCCCCTCCCCCATTTCCAAAAAAAACAAAAGGTTGTTATGAGTTTCTGTCTCCATTGAGGGTGTGTATGTTTCTATTATTTATATTAGAATTTTGATCAAATATTTTATTGAATTTTTGATGGGGTATTTAATCCCTAGTGTTATCTAAAGGGTTGTTCATCCTACACTGGGTTGTATCCCCGATGTCGAAATTCCTTCCCTTATGTGTTTGGTGATCTTTTCCATTTATCCCTAAGTCCTCTGTATGCTATATGTATATGCTATGTGTAAGTGTGCTATATGTTTATATGTTGGGACGGCCTTTATTGTTAAATTTCCCCAAATGTCCTCTCTTGCATTCGTAGAATATTTATTTCATTAACTATTTAGTCTAAAGTTTCGAAATGTAGTAGAGAAAACAGTGTGATATATATTTTCATAACAGAAACGTATTGTTTTGAATGAGTGGTCATATGTGTTGTTATCTGTCTACTTTTAATGAATAAGAGGCTTGTCCGATAAAAGGTTCCGCATTTTCCTTTATTTTCTGAATGTTTCGCCTTTAGCGGAGTGTAGCTCTTTCCTTTATTGAAAGTGCAATTGAAAGTTCCAAACGTTTCTTGTTCTTCTTTAAATATTACTATTTCCCCATGTTTCTGTTCTGTTTGTCCATATTCTCTGCGTCGGTTTTTCTGTCACTATTTTGCAGGCCTGTCCACTTCGCGTACCGCCTTGACACTTAGCCCTGCGACGTCAATGCAACATACGTCTCCCACGCAGAGGTTCCCTGTATCCCTTACTAACAAAATACGTCACAAGAAAAGGAAAAAATTAAATCGTTTTTCTCTTATAAGTTTGGGTTGAATGTATTTTCAAGATGGGGTTGACAGTATATTTTATCTGCAGGGAAATATTAGTCTGGCGGTGGGGCAGGGTTCGGCTTGCATCTGCGTTACCGCTATCGGTACTACCAAAACCCTCTCCCGCCTCCGCCTTCTAGATCGTTGAAATAGCATTTATTTTCTACTTGGTTTTCTTATTTAATAATCTTAATCACTTGTCCGCAGGACATCATAATTGTTATTACGTAGTATATTAGTCTTACAACCGGTTTATTATCATAATCCACATCTAAATATAAAATATTATTTCTATCATGCTTGTAATTCTTACAAATTTCCATTTTACCATGATCCAATTTATTTTTGCTTTTGTCGCATTGGGCCATCGTACGTAGTTTGGTGAAATTAGCTTTTTTACATAGCGGACATTTTGGCATTTCCCTAGTAATACCACGTTTGATTGCTTCTTCGCATTTAAGCCATGCAATATGTAGATACTTAAAAATGGTACTTTGTGTTTTTAAAGATCTTATTTTTCCCCAGTTTTTCTAAGTTTTGGTCAAGTTTATTCCCCACTTTTCCTGTTCTACTCTACATTTTATATATTTCATTAATTTTTCTCTAATCAATGAATAACTTTCGCTTACTTCTAATTTCCAATCCTCCGTTTTATCCCTGTACTTTCAAAGTATTTCTTTAATATATTTGAATTTTCGTGGTACTTCCAATTTATTTGGTTCATTTATTATTTTTATATATTTCTGGTCCATTTCTCAGAGTGATGCCGAACCAGTATATGTATAGTGCTTCCCATGCTGTAGCTGGGTCTAGTTGTATTTTTAAAATCTATTAATTATATTTGTTAGTTTTAGTAGCAGAGGACTTGGCAAACCCATGCCCCCTTTACTTGTGTCTCTATATAACGTTTCTTTTTTATGAAATGCATTTTAAAATTCCAGACATAGTCTATTATCTCTTTGTCTATCCTATTTAAAAGCTTGTTATCTATGTATATAGATTTAATTATATGTGTTATTTTTTAATATAAATATGTTTTAGCCACTTGGGCACGCTCCGTAATGCATAGTGACATCATGGCCCAGATAACCTAACAACGAACAGTGCAAATTTAGTTTCTAACTAGCTTGCGCGCTTTCGACTCTTATTAGCGTTTGTCAAAGTCAAATACAAAACACAGGCAAGACAAACAGGAAACTAAAAGCGTTGTGTTTACAATATATTATATGCATATTTCTTCAGGAATTACAGCTTGAATGTTTTATTGTTTCAACTTCTTTGCTTCATTTTCACGATAATGCTAAAATATATTTTATATTGCCCTGAAAACGACAAGCCATATTGCCGTCTGTTTTTGTCTTTTTGTAAGTAAATTTGGGTAATCGCAAATTATATTCCGGATATAAGATTGATCTTGTTTTAGCAGTAATAGATTAATGGGTGACTAATAAGCAGGCTGAAAAAATTATTTAAATGAAAATGTTCCAACTGCAAAAAAATATTCTTTTATTTGTAGTTGGATGTCATTTTCTGGTCTTCTAGAAGAAGAATCTTACTGGATTAGCTGTCTGGGAACGTTGAAACCAAGCGGTTTAAACCAAAATGTCAAGATAAAGATAGCAATGCACAACGAAAGTCATCATTAATATAAATATCATTTACTCCAAACCTGCATATGTATCTTTAAAAATGTCAGATTCTTTTGTGCTATAACTGTCCTACAAGCACGTTATTATTGGAAAGGCGAGAAGACGGCAGTTACTCTAGTTGACTGGGGTGGACGAACGTGATCTGAAACAACTATAAGACTGATGCTTCAAAACATTTTCATTTCATGCATTTATGTTATAGAACGTTGTTGCTATTGTGCCAGCAGTATCATGTTATACATATAGGTACGGTTGGAAAAAAATATAAAAATGTGAGTTGGGAATAAATGATACAAGTAGGGATTCAATTTTGTTGGGTACATTTTGTCTTCATTCAACATTAACAAATAAAACTTCATCTACTGTAACTATTGCAGAATGTCGGATGCTATCAACCATAAATGTCCTGAAACCCTTAATACAGAGCAATATGCTATGTTTGGAGAATATTATACACATCAAGTGGGTGGATATAACGTGCTCTTCATACAAACGCCTAAACATTAATGCATAAATAACATGTGCAGTTCCTATACAATCGGGTAGATGAGACTCGTAAACCTTGGATGTTAGCTCATCTAGGAGAAGGAAAACTCCGATTCCGAACCTCTGATGCCTTGTGGCTATACCCACTCATGGGAAAGGCTAAGGGAGTAAACCCCGACAGAAAATCCGGAGATGGAGTCCCTAAGGCGGTATGACATTGACTTCAACGTCATTCCGGCAACTCCTGCGACGCCGTTGGTGCCAAGCTGTATTGGCATTCGTCGTTCCCTTGGGCACACCAGCTGCGTGGAGAGGGGGGATCTGCTGCATGGGCAACAGCTGATTCTCCATACCACCCTGCCCAGGCTTCATAGCTCCACTGGAGAGGACACTCCAGCGTCGTCGTACGGCGTCGGCACAACACGAGAAGTCTGCGGCGCATTCTGCACATCCAGTGGCAGGACAAAGTACCCAACACAGAGGTTCTAGAACGCGCCAACATGAACAGCATGTTCTCCATACTCAGCGAGAGGCGCCTTCGCTGGCTTGGCCATGTCAAGAGAATGGACCCAGGTCGCATTCCCGAGGACCTGTTATATGCGGAGTTAGCAGAAGGTGCACGACCAACTGGACGACCACATCTGCGCTACAAAGATGTTTGCAAGAAGGATATGAAGACAGCAAACATCAATGTCAACAACTGGGAGAGCTGTGCAAACAACCGTTCCAGCTGGCGTCTAGCTGTCAGGCAGGGAGTTCAAAACGCAGAGGAAAAGAGAAGAATAAAACAAGCTGAAAAGAGAGCTAAAAGGAAGGATAAGCAAAAGCGTACTTTGGAGCTACGCCATCGTCTCCCGTAGACGGACGGATGCCAATAATACAGTAATTCTTGAAACAGTTACTATAATGCACGTTTCTCCACTGTGAACTACTTCTTGTTAAAGGGAAGCTTATACACTCTTGGTCGTGATTTCCAGTCGATATATATATATATATATATATATATATATATATATATATATATATATATATATATATATATATATATATATATATATATATATATATATATATATATATATATATATATGTATGTATACATATAATTATATACATATATATATATATATACTTACATATTAGTTGTCTTTTAATACAGTTTGAAAGGAACAGGTTCTCTGTTGTGAGGGGTACGATTATTTAATTGAAATTGTTTCCGTCCGTTCAGTCAGCTCGAATAGTGCCGTATATTTCAATTGATTATGACCACTTCATCAGTTTACAAACGGAGGAAATGTTGTCCTTTAGCAACTCTTCTAGATTTGAAAATCTGACAAAATAGCTTTTATCCTGAAAAATAATAAACCATTTTGAGAATGGTAATAAAGAGACATTAGGAAAATCGTACATTGTTCATATTCAACTCACAGGATTTTTAAATTTCATTATTGTCTTCTTACATTAATGACTCTCCAACCTCAAGTTAAAAAGCTTCAACAGACAATTAAAATTAATGATTGAGAGTATGGGCTGAACAAATTGGTAGACTCTTTAGTTATTAAATGCTTGTTGAATATTTTATTTCAGATTAATTAAACCTGCTTTTTCACCAATACATGTTTCAGGGTTTCAGCTATAATTGAAAAATTAGAAACAAATTCCAATATTATCTAGCCATGCCCGAAATCGCATCAGTTGATTGCTACTGTACGGCACATGGGTGTCAGAGATAGTCTTGGCCTTAGCATTTACAAGTTGATGCTATCATTGTCTCACTATCTGTCATACGAGTTTCACGCAATCACGATTAAATTCTCTTTTTGACACAGTGCCAAATTGGCATTAGTGTGTCTGTCAAAATATTATCGAATTGTCACTAAATGATCTTAACAGATGTCGTTGTAGATGATGACATCATCGATGTAAGCATTATAATTATCCATCCCCGATGTCATTATGTTCATTTGACATTGAAAGGTACAAGACGAACCTTTGTCCCAAACGGCAACATGTTGTATTGATGACGTCTCTGTCGAATCATGAATGCCGGAAATTGACTTTTGCCCTTTCCGTTAGTGGGATTTTCTAGAAGCATTTGTAAATGTAAAATTTCGTAAGATATTGTGCAATTCCTATTTTATTGATACAGTCTTCGATTCTTGGTAATGGGAATGAACACATTTGGCCGATCATTTCCCTTTTCTATAGTCTTTGCACTGTCGAAAAGTATTTCCTTGTTTCGGTACAATAATATACAGCGAACTGCAGTCAGGTTTACTTGTTTCTATAAATCATTCTACAGCAAATGCAGAATTTCTGTTTTCAAACATCGTTTGCATCGTTTAAACCATATCTGTGTGGGACGAGCACAACCAAACTGACTGCAATATTAGCATGCATATCACTATCATGATACTACTTAAACATACGTATATTTTAAAGTTATTTTTATTTTAGCATCCCTTTGAGCAATAATTATATAATTTAAATCACTTTCTTTCTTTCAAACATTTTAAGGACTATAATACCAAGACTGAAAAGGAATTTTAGGAATGGACAAGAAAGCTAGAATTGTATCACCAGGTAGAATTATTTCTACATTTATTGTAGTCATACCTTGATTTTTGAGTGAGTAGAATACAGCTCTTGCAAATTTACAGGCATGTGACAACTAATATTTAAATTAGAAACATAGTCGAGAATATTAATTGACGTATCTTCTTTTGAGTGAAGTTTCTTTTTAACAACTTGAATGGTCCACAGACTAACTGCTAAAGACTATTGAACTAAGTGTTTAACAGCAAACAACAGTAGATGAATATACTTGCCCCAATCTTTTCCAGAATCAAAATGATATGGTCAAATCTTATTGTTCAAAGTTTTTATGAAATATTTTTAAGACCACTTGGCATTCATAGTAATAGGTAGAAGACATACACACATAAATTGCTGGAAAATTCGAACCATAAACATAAAATGCGACCGTCCATCATTTACGTCAGATTTGGACAGCTCAAATTAAAAAGAAAACATTTCAAAGTTTTACTATTGTTTTAGTAGTACTATTCCTCAAAGGAATTGCTTCCGGGAATCTTGTCGAAGAATACATAAAGACCAACAAGTATTGGTTGCCTAACTTGGTCTTAGGGAAGTATGGACATAATTTAACATTAATATTTATGAAAGTTGCATTCAATACCATTCTTGTGTTCGGTAAATTAAGCTTCTTATTGCATTTGTCCAAATAGTCCTGATTGCGGAATACACAGTGACATTTTACTGCATATCTATAATTACGGTGAGAATAAGGTGCGTAGGCAAGAAGCGAAGAAACTTTTAGTATGGAACCAATATGAATAACACAGAATCCAGTCACACAGAGTCCTTAGAAGGTCCTGCATATGTGGGACTGACCATTTAAGTTTTGATGATGGGGTTGGGTTATTTATTTGTTTTAATAAATTATTTCTGGCTATCAAATGGCTTAAAGAACATTATTTCGTTCAGTTATAATAGCAATATCCACTATAATAGACAATTTATCAGTTGAAACTATTAATTACCTTACCATAAAAGAAACAAATTCAATCTAAAAACTCACTACCCTCAGTTGTAAAATGATCAGGATTTTGAGTGTTTCATGTGTGTTATTTTTATCGATCTATCGATAATCTAAACCAAGAGTATTCTAGGTTTCAGTTCTTTGTATCACCTTTTCCCCGGGTGTGGGGACAGTGCGTTTACACAACCTCCATTTCTCCCATTTGCTCCTGATGTGAATCATCAGTAGCTAGTGTAAAACTTGCAAAGTTCAAAATATGTGTGTCTGTTATCTTGTAGTCTATGAGTGATTCATACAGACTGCACGCTTTGAAGTTGAAAAAAATGAAAACCTTAAAGTTTTGTACAACTTCATAAACAATTTAATTATTATAGTTATACATCAAAATGATAGACGAAAAGTTTTATGAACCGAATCCACGCTAATCTTTATAAGGTATATTGATCAGAGGTTCCTTATAAATTTAAAAGCCGGAAATGAACTTGTTCTCCGCGATATGCGACGGTGTCAAGATGGCATTGTACACAATTGTTTCGAAAGATTTATAACAATTCCAAACTAATATTATGGACAAAATAATGGGAACTTTCTTTTTTCACTGAACAGACCAAAAAATGATTTTTTCTCTCGAATATAATGTAAGCACCACATAAAACTCGTTTGCAGTCTTACAACATCAACATTTTATAAATGTGAGTGACTCCACAATTGAAATGAAAATATTTTGTCAGTATTCTCTTTTATATAAACTGTCTATTGCGACTGTGATTGCCAATAGACCACACGTGACAGAACACACTACTCATTTTGCGTCAAACTTGCTTATTCATGTATCATAAGCAGACGAATGGGATGTTCTGAATCCTTCATCCAAAGAAACATTACGCCAAAGGCAAATATATTAAAAAACAAAGATAATTATTAAAAATGAGAGAATGAAAACTCTGTTGTTATTCCCTTCAAGCGTAAATCGAGACAGTCCAAACACCATTTCACAATAGTCAGGGTTCAACCTCTTTCATAGCTTGTTGGAAGTCTTACACTTAGGATGAATTACTTGCTTAATGTCTCATATATTTGTTAAAATTTAACAAACCTGTTTTGTTTTCTCCAGGGCACATAACCTTTTCCCAATTTATCTCTTCACAATGGCAGGCAAAGATCATTTGGACAGCCATCATCAGTACCAACAGAGATAGCAGGAGCATTACTGGCCTGTCCGTTAAACAGCAGCCTTAACAAACAGATTATCTGATCATTATTCTAATGATGTAAAAATGCTAAAGTGGAAGCTAAGCACACATATAATAATTGTCTGAGTCATCATTTAAGGCCGCTCTGTTAAATTCTGCAAGCCTGGGGATCATAATTTTTGTCAACAAATATAGGTTTAAAAATAAAGTTGTGAAAATAAGTTTTCATTAGAAGTTGTAACAATTAACGCGAATTGTATTATGTATGTATGCTGTTTCTGTACAAAACTCAAACGAGAAGCAAATAATAGTGATTATAGCCTCCTGCCACTATTGGGTAAACTAATCATTGATAAAGATTGTATATGTATTGACCATTGGTTATCTAAACCTTAAAAAGGACGAAAATGCTTCATTATTGCTATAGTGATATGAAGTTTACCTTTCATCAGATGACGAATTCTACCACTCTCTGTTTGCACCATTATTAAAGAAAGGAACGGTCTGTATAAACTGCTACTTGCTTCTGAGTTGCTTCCGTTTATAAAGCTCAAAACATATGTAAATGAACTCATATCTTAAAGGTCACTAATGTATAATTTTTACCAATCGACATGTGAACCCTGGCATCAAACTACCTTGTTATGATGTTGAACAAGAATGAAAATGAGCTGTGTGCTAAATTATATTGTCGTCTCAATCCAATGAAAATTTTTAAAAGTTAACTGCAAACAAATCTTGGTTATATTGTTTGTTTTAGTTTACTTAGGGTACGGTATACCTAGACCCATACTAATAACATGACGTTTCACACTGTACTAGGTCCAAACCTACTATTTGTATACTTCCTTTATTGAATGAATTTATTTAAGGAGATTATCCACACGTTTTAGGAAATTGATAATGTTGTTAGTTCGATGAACCTCAAGCCAAACTCCACCTACCTTTGATCGCAGTCGAGGGTGGATCATATGATGCTAGCTAGATCAAAACCTTGTAAAACTTCCACTTTCTAAAACAGCTGAGTGCTTATTCTTATATAACTTATATGTATTATATAAGAAATATTAATATAAACTTTTCAAGTCTCTATTTTCTATGATGTAATTTAGATATCGGATAAAACAATTTGTAGGTTTTAAAGTCCGTTGTAATGACAACTCAGGAGATGGAAACAAAACACGTTACATGCATGCAAACATACATGCAAACATACATACATACATACATACATACATACATACATACATACATACACACATGCAAACATAGTGTCGTGTAGAACTTAATATCCATTTTAGTGTTTGACATCAGCATGCAAATTAATAGTCATAGTTAGAAAAATACGAGATATGGGTATGAAATGAAAGATTCGAGGTATGGGTATGAAATGAACGATTAGAGATATGGCTATGAAATGAAAGATTCGAGGTATGGGTATGAAATGACCCAGACCTTCAAAACATACATAGATAGAAGACAAACATTTATATTTTCCATTGGTAGTAAAATCTAATCTCGTGTCAGAGGGCTCTCGTGAATACTGTGAGTTGACTGCTACCTTGACCTACACAGTTTCCATGGGAAGGATATATATATATATATATATATATATATATATATATATATATATATATATATATATATATATATATATATATATATATAATGTGTGTGTGTGTACGTGTGCGTATGTGTGTGTGTGAGAGACACAACTGGGCAATGCGCAGATGGAGGTTTCCATGACCAGTATATATATATATATATATATATATATATATATATATATATATATATATATATATATATATATATATATATATATACATATATATATGTGTGTGTGTGTGTGTGTGTGTGTGTGCGTGTGTGTGTTTGAAACCACACTGCATGCGGAGAGAGAGGTTTTGTGGACAGGGCAAGCACACACGCACATAATATATATATATATATATATATATATATATATATATATATATATATATATATATATATATATATATATATATATATATACATATACATATTGGTTACGTGGAGAGCCACTAAGAGTAAGGAGATTGTAGGAACTTTAATGATACTGCAGTCTAAGTAAATGAAATGTTTGACATGCCTCTAGGAACGATGCGAAAGGTCTAATATGTCGATATCATGCACACATATACGTGTGTTTTGAGAGAGGTCATCTTAGGTCGCTCTACTAAACTGTTGAAGATAACGGCTGCGAGAAATTGTCAACAAAAAATTAAGAAAACCAAATTCAGATTTAAATATTGGCCATACAATTCCAAAAAGACAAATTCGATCTGCATTATATTGTCATCTTGTCCTGCACAACGCTCTGATTAATATCATGTGATTACATATTTTGAATAAATAAGCTGACTTTGATTGGTCTTTCCCTCTATAAAAATCGTAACTTAAATGATTAATATCGATTTCTTCGTTAGAGACTCCTCTTCCCTTAAACCATTATAGGTTGAATATAATCGATTATTATAATAATAATTTGAAGGCTTACCTTTCGCAGGTCAGAAATAGTGTGGCCACGTACCTACTCAATTCTAACTTAGGGAAGAACCATTGAAGAATAGCATTCATATGTCGATATGTGACATAGTGTTTATTTCAGTGGATTGCAACGTCGCCCTTTTTTGATGACAGTCAAGAATAGATCATGCACTGTCTACCAATTTAAAATATGAAAAGCCTTGCCTGCCTAATGAATATTCTTATGAAATATGATGTTATTACTTTTTTAGTCTCTTTTATCCTGCAGCTGTGCTATAATGTAGACACCAATATAATTTTCAGATGATTGCGAACACTTCTCAATATTTTGTTAGGAATGACACCAAGGTAACAATAATGGAGGATCATCAGGTGATTCAAATTTGTTTAAGGTATATGCCGACAAAGGGTAATTAGATAATCGCCGGGTCTTCCTCTTTATAAATTACGTCTCATATACCCTATTGCATGCATATACTAAGGGTATCAGGCGTTACATAATTATATTTTCTATGCTGACAAGCTTTCCTAATTAGATTGGTAGAAACTTGGATTGTCCTATTTCCTAAACTTAAAAGCTTTATTGAAAATGAATTTATTTCAAACGTTACAATCAATTAAAATTTTGATTTTATACAAATATTCAATCTCTTTCTTCAAGGTTCGTGTAAGTCGAAAATTTTGTTGTCCTTTACCTACAGTTCGTACATCATCTGACACCGCTGTCATCACAAACGAGCAAATATCCTCAATATAGAATACGTAAATAATTGGTGAAAAGGACAAGAATAACCTCGCCATGTCTGGCCCAATCAAATTGCTTTGCAATACCCATAAACTCGAAATAATACAAGGAAGTCATTCTGATAAATTTTGTTATAAAACTATGTTGGTGGCATTCACTGATCATGGCCAATAATATATGTATCACTTGTACCTGGTTTGACATTTGCATTGAGTCAATACCCGATAAAGAAGAACATAGCCTAAGGGTCACGCTTTGTGGAGTATTTGTTCACGGCCTAACATGTTGTTTTTCTTTGTTCATTATACAAATGGATCAAATCAGTCTCGTGTGTATAGTATACTTGACGGATCTTATGCTGTCTAAAAGTACAAAACTTAGTGCTTATTGTTGCAAAATTATATAATACAATAATAAACACACACATATATATACATACGTAGATATATACACACATACATACATACATACATACATACATGCCGAGTGGTCTAAAGCGCTCTCCGTTACGGATCACTGCCATCTCACCTCTGTCTGCGTGGGTTCGAGTCCAGGATTCGGCCAATGTGGGTATGTGAGAAAGCTTGCCAGTAGCTTCTCGTGGGTCGGTGGTTCTTCTCGGGGGTTTCCCGGGTTCTTCCTCCACCATTAATACTGGCCGCCATACATAGCCTATCGTGTGCTGAAAAATGGCGTTAAACCCCACAACAACAACAACAACATACATACATAGTGTCGTATAGAACTTAATCTATATTTCAGTGTTTGATATCAGCATACAAATTAATTATCATGGTTAGAAAGATTCGAGATATTGGTATGAAATGACCCAGGCATTCAAACATACAAAGTAAAAGAGAAAGTTATATATTTTCCATTGGATGTACATTCTCATGTCTGAGGGGAGGGCTCTTTGGACCTATACAAACACCATGGTATATACCGTATTTGGCAAAATCAGCTAAGTTTAAGATGTCTGCAACATATTTTACAGTTGCGAGAGTGTAATAACATTTTCACTTATGCTGCAGCCTACGTAAATGAAACTTGTTGACATGCCCTAAGAACTTAGAGAATGGACTAGTATGTCGATATCATGACACATACACGTTTGTTTTGAGAAAGGTCATCTTAGGTCGATCTACTAAAATAGTAAAGATAATGGCTGATATAAGTTGTCAACATCAAAAATGAAGAAAACCAAATTAACTTATTGTTCATAAAATGCACCACAGAAAATGCAATCTGCAGTATTTTACCTTCCTTTTCAGCACAAAACTCTGACGAGTATCATGTGATTATATATTTTGAATATACAAGCTGACTTTGTTCCGTCTTTCCATCCATCAAAATCGTAACTTAAATGATTATTAACGATTTATCCCTTAGTGACCGTTATTTCATTAAAATAGAATAGGTAAAATATAACCGATTATTATAATAATTCTTTTTAGGCTTACGTTTTCGCCGGTCAGAAATAGTTTGACCATTTACGTACTCGATTCTAACTGGGGGAAGAACCTTTGAAATATAGCATTCATATGTCGATATATGACACAGTGTTTATTTCAGAGGATTTCAACGTCGCAATTTGATGTGATGACAGTCCTGAATAGATCATGCACTGTCTACCAAATTAAAATGTGTAATATCTTGTCCGCCTTCTGAATTTTCTTATTGCACACTATGTTATTACTTTGTTAGTCTCTATTATTCTGTAGCTGTGTTATAATATAGACACCGATCAAATTTTCAGCTTATTTCGAATACTTCTCAATGTTTTGTTTCAAATGACACCAAGTTAACAATACTGTGGGCTTCATATGACATCAAATTGTTTAAGATAGATGCTGCAAAAAGATAATTATATAATAAGTCGCTTTTGTTCTTTCTAAATTCCATCTAAAATATCCTATTGCATGCATATGCTAAGATTGTTATGCGTTACAAAATTGTATTCACGATATTGACAAGCTTGCCTAATTAGATTGGCATGAACTTTGTTTGTCCTAAATTCCTAAGCATAAGAGCTTTACCTAGAAATGATTTATTTCAATCGTTATAATCAATTAGAATTTTGGTTTAGTACAGATTTTCAAGCTATTTTTTTTTTCTTCTTCAAAGTTCATAAGGTTGCAGATATAGAGATGCCGACACGTTTTCTTGTCCTTTACCTACAATTCGTACATCATCTGACACAGATATCGTCACAATCAAGCTAATATCCTCAATGTAGAACAAGTAAATCATTGGTAAAAAGGACAAGAATAGCCTCGCCATGTCTGACCGACTCAAACTGATGTGTAAGACCAATACCATCGAATTAATATAAAGATACCATGCTGTTGACTTTAGTCTTTAAATCATGTGGGTGGTATTCACTGGTTATGGTAAAAAATAAATGTATCACTTGTACCTGGTTTGTCATTTGCACTGTGTTAAAACCCGATAGAGAAGAATATTAGCCAAAGGAAAACGCTTTGTGTAGTCTTTGTTCAATGCCTAACACATTGTTTTCTTTATAATACCACTTGATAAAATCCGTCTCGTATGTATAGCAGTCGCGAACGTATCGCATGCTGTCTTGAAGTACAACATATAAAAATATGCCGCCTTCTGAAACTAATAATATATTATCATCTTATATATCATGTAACAATTGTGTAATTACTTTCGTTATCCTAATTGTTTAATTACTTGCGATATCCTAATTGTGTAATTACTTGCGATATCCTAATCATTGAGTTGTTTGTAAATTTGCTTATGGTTTGACTACAACTACTATCAGGTGCATGAATACGATCGGCCATATGGTACCATGATACTGTTTACTTGCTTGAGACGTTACACGAACTGATACAAGGAAAATATTGGTTGGTCAAGTAAATGCCACAGAGGGGTGAAGAGCGTAAAATTGCCTAATGAAACCATTACTGATGTACTGGAAATGGACAAAGTTTTCAAGGACCTATATTGTCATTTCTGGAATACATGTTTATAGTTTGGTGCTGTCCTTTTACGTCGCTTATGTCCCTATCACGTTTCGTAAAATTTAACAACAATGTATTTCACTAGTATACAAAGCGCAAAATGAGGAAAAGAACTTTTACATAGTAAATCCAAATTGTAATCCAAGAATTAACAACACTAGTCCTAGCAATAAAAAGTCCTTAATGAAACTGAGTTAAACTCCCGATGAGATCCCATATTGAAGGCGATGACGTGTTTGTATAGCCTACGAAGTAGTGATGTGTCACCAGTCTCTTATTGAATCACAGAAATATAATTCCAGGTTTGAATTCAGTATAAACTTAAATGAATACCTTTATTCAAGATTTGTTTCAGATCACGTTTATATTTCAGGCTGAAATGATCACTTGAATTCAATATTTTGCAGAAAAAAATGTTCAGCCCAAGCTTGACACAACATAGTAGAACTTAAAGTGCCAGACGTTCAAGCACAACTGACAAAATGCTGAGTGTCACAAGATAATAGAGTTCTCTGTTTGACATCAGGTCACACATTAGCATTTTCTAAAAACAAGCATTATATCATGAGTTAATGTGCCTTGATTAGTTAAAATATAATAGCATACAAAATTGGCTTTGAATTCTCCGAAACCCTGACATATATGAACATGCTGACCGGAATAAAAATTTAGTTATTTGGCCCATACACATACTGGATAATGAAGTTATTTTTTTGTTGTTTACATTAATGAAATAAAAACTTAAAAGATCAGCGAGGTCAAGCAGAAATGAACTCAATTTTGAACAAGGTCAAGTTGTTGTTGTTTTTGTTGTTGTTGTTGTAGGGTTTAACGCCATTTTTCAGCACAAGATAGGCTATACATGGCGGCCAGTATTAATGGTGGAGGAAGAACCCGGAAAACTCCCGGAAAGAACCACCGACCAACGAGAAGCTACTGGCAAGCTTTCTCACATAACCACATTAGCCGAACCCGAGACTCGAACCAACGCAGACAGAGGTGAGATGGCAGTGATCCGTAACGGTGATCGCTTTAGACCACTCGGCCACTCGGGGCCCCGAACAAGGTCAAGTCCAGCAAATAATGTTATATTACTATAATATGTAATGTAATACAAAAATTGAAATTAGGAAACAAATAAATAAATTATATATACATAACACTTCCCGTCACAAAAGAATGATTTATGCAGTAAAGATTTTTAAACTATAAGTCAAATATGCATATGGTAATAAACATATGATGCAATCTTATGAATGACTCAGATTATGCATGAAGGTATACATTTAGTACACGGGAAAGTGCATCTGCTATTAAAATATATTTTGTTTTTATGTTCACGATCTTAATGCTATATTCCTGCAACAACAAACTCGACCTTAATAATCTCCGATTTTTGTTTTTCATCTTACCGATGAAAGTAAGGGGGTTATGATCGTTAAACACAATAATCGGAAAAGTAGCTGAACTAATGTAAACTTCAAAGAGTTATAATTAGAATATCAAAACCAAACATTCCTTTTCGATTGTGGAATAACTTTTCCGATGCTAACGTAATTTCTTAGGAACTAGCGATCTGGATGACCAATACCATTTTTATCTTCTTGAATCAACACTGCTCCAACCCCAAAGTAAATTACACCATGAGATAGTTTTAATGATTGGTTGGAATTTGGATCTGAAAGAACCAGTGCGATCTTAAGTATGGCCTGTAACGTTTCAAAAACGTCCTGATATTTTTAAAACCAAAAAAACTTGGTTTTCTTGAAGAATAAATTTGTCAGGGGTTCAGCAATTATGGAAAATATGGTAACACATTATCTGATATTAGCCAGCCATATCCAGAAACCTGACAAGTTACATTTAATGATAGACACAGGGAATTCAGAGGCAGCTTCGACCTTATCATCCCTAGGTTTAACTTCTCCATGTCACACAATATGTCCTAGAAATTTTACACAAGCACCAAAAAACTCGAGTTTGAATAAATTTGTCAAACTTGCATCAGTGAGTCTGTCAAAGAATATCCGAATTGTCGATAAATGTTCTCAACAAGTGTCGTTGTAGATGATGACATCATCCATTTACACATCACAATTATCTAGACCAGAGTCAGTCATGTTCATTAAACGTTGAAATATAATTGGTGAATACTTCATCCCAAAAGGCATGATTTTCATTGATAAATTTCATCCGGAGTCACGAATGCCGATAATTTTCTTTGCTCTTTCCGTCAAGGCAGTTTGCCAAAATCCTTTCGGAACGTCAAATTTAGTGACATACTTCGGACTTTAAATTATGTCAATTCAATCATCGATTGTTTGTAATGGAAATGAATATGTTTTAGTCTCATTATTCACCTTCATATGTTCAGTGCGCATGCGGAAAGTTGTATCTGGTTTAGGAACAAGTATGATTGGTGAACTCCAGTCACTTGTACTTGACTCTACAAAGTTATTCTCCAAAATTTCAAACATTCCTGTTTGAGAGGATTCACCCAGTACGGGTGCTGTGTCACATGTTTGGAATTTACAAGTTTAACGTCATGGAACATTTAGTTTGTTCCTGTAGGAACATCTACAAATAAGTACTCCTATTCAACTTATACATGTTTAAGTTGATTTCTTTCTTGCTCTTGCAAATGTAATATTTTCTGGTTCAGATTATTCATAATTTTTTTAATTCCGAAGATTCGTCACTCTAATATCAATAGAATTCCTTCACTCAAATATTCACTGACTGGTTCAGGTACAACTAAATTAATTGCATGTTTAACCGGGTTATCTATTTCAATATCCTGTTACTCCTATAATTTATATAGATCCCAGGAACACTAATATTATTATTTAACTCATTCAGTTTCTTCTTAACCTTGTAACGGCCGTGCTATCTAAACTGAAGAAAATTTTGAGAATTGAGTAAGTGAGACAGAACTCTATTACCAGACTCAACCGTTGACTCCATTGTCGTTCTGTCAAACCATAATTTCACTTTTGACTTGAAAGGATGAATGCCAAATTCAAGCATAGTAGGCTGGAGAGTTCAAGACATCACATTTGACCCTTGAACTGATTGGACAGATTTGGGAAAGCCAAATTGAGTCGAATATTTTATCAAAACTTTTACTGTTGTTTTAGATTTAATATTCCTCAAAGGCTTTGCTTCTGGAAACATTGTTGTCGCACACATAATGGTCAATATGTATTAGTTACCTGACTTGGTCTTATATAAGGGACCAACACAATCCACTATATTTCTACTAAATGGTGCGTCAATGACAAGAATATGTTGTAGATGAGCCTGCGGTATCATCTGATTGGGGTTTCCTACCATTTGAAAAGTAGGACAAGATCTTCAGTATGTACAAAAATCACTTCGAGTTTTGGCCAATAGAAGTGAGTCAAGATCTTGTGAAAAGTGTTATTAATCCGTAAATGACCAGCCAAATGAGTTTCATGGGCGAGACAAAGCATTTTCGGTCTTTAATGATTTCGAACTACAATTTGATACTTCACTGACCACTTATTATTAGCAAGTACCTCGGGAGGTCTCCATTTTCTGATACGAATTCAATGTTTAATGAAGCAATATTCAGGAACTTCATTGTCTTCAGTTTCACAAATAGCCCTTTGAAACAAATAGGATATCTCAGGATCTTCTTTCTCTTCGACGACAATTAATTGTCGTTTGTCACCTTGATTAGAATAAAGAGAATAAGTAATTAAACGAGGATGACTTAGAATTATACCTTTTGATTGATCCAGACAAGGAGTGAAAGTGACCGCATCAAGCGCCTGACCAATACATGTGTCAGCTAAAAGAATTTTTTCCTGATCAACATCATTCTCAAGAATTGCTAGAGCTCTGGTAACTGTACAAGCTGGGAACAAAACAGGGAATTCTTTTTCAATTGATCGACTTTCTGATCCAAACAAGGCTTGTCAGTTAAAAGTGGATTAACCACAAACTTGTCTCCAGCTAGGTCCTTTCCTAATAATACATGAACGCCCTCAACTGGTAAAACACACACTGTGCCGACTGTCACGGGTCCAGAGATTTAGTCTGATGATAAATGTACACAATAGAGAGGAGCATTAACAAAGCCGCACTCTACTCCCTGAATAACATCACTCTCAATAGAAGAAGACTTTTCAGAAAAAGACGAAGTGCACGACAGTAAAAGTTTCTGAGAAGCAACCGCGTCACTTAAAATTTGAATAGAGATAACACTGGCGAAATTCCCAAAGTGTGATATAGAACCCTTCCATATGAATGGTTCATAATTCTCCAAAATAAAATCACACAGGGGTTTATTAGACTCAAGAAATGTATCGTTTTCAATATATGACCATTACATTGACTTCTGGGAAATAAGAGAATTTGGAATAGGTCTGTCTTTGGTCTGATGCCTATTTATTTAATTTGTAGCAAACAGTAACAACGTGTCCTTTCTTCTTGCAATCGGTCCACACAGGAAGAGACAATGATCTTGAAACTTGATTTTTAAATTAAATTATGCCAATCTGAGATTTAGAAAGACTGGTATTAGCCTGAAATACGTTTCTTCCAGAGGACTGTTGGGTGTAAGTCTTGTTTACAAAAAGAACTTTATGAGGTACAAAATACTCAACTGTACCACGAACAACATTTTACAAGATTTCAATCTGATGCACGTCAAGTTAAGTCTTAATGTCACTATGGACATAGTTCTTGAACTCTTCAAGTAATACAAGTTGCTTGAGACATTCATGTTTTGTATAAGCACCATCTATCAAATAACTTCTCTTAGTCTCTAGCTAATTCGACACCTTTTTGCGCTTTACAATGCATTCTTCAACCGTATCATAGTCACCACTTTGATGAACTGACAGTGAAATATCACTAGAATTACCAATGAGTACACATTGTAATAATTTAGTTCAATGCGCCCTTTGCAATTTGAAATGTTTAGCCGCTTTTGCAAAACGAGTAAAATAGTTGTCTACTTCATTTTCCCTGAAAGTTCGGCACTAAACTAATATATTTTGCAACATAAAACCGAAAATATATACTTGAAGTGGTAATGAACTTTTCATTAGCCAGCTCCATTTCGTTTATTCTATATTAATATTCCTTCTCTTCTTTCTCTTATTGCGTTTGTATTTCTTTCTGTATGCCTTCTCTACCTGAATTTGCATTTGTTCTTTTCGTAATTGCATTTGTCTTTCTTCCGCTTGTAAATGTATTGTTTGTCTTTTTCTCTCTCATGTTTCTTTCTCCTCTTTCTGAAAATGTAACTGCATTTAGTTCTCTCGTAATTGCACACGTCTTTCGTTTTCTTCCGTATTTAATTTCATTTGTATCTGTTTTTCTTCTTTTTATCATTACATTTGTTCTTTCTATTTTTCCCATTTAATTAGTTCTTTCTCTTTCTCGAATTACAACTGCCTATATGCTTCCTCTTTATCTTTCTGAAGTTCCTGCTTCCTCAACTCTAATTCCATCTTGTATTTTAGTTATAATTCCTTTAATTTTATGTACGAGTCTGATACAGACTTACTGATCTTAACCAAAACACTTTTATCCAAAACATTCATTTCTACCAAGCACGGGATCACGATAGTTTTATTTATTGCTTCTTTAAGGAAACCTCTACACCACAAACGTTATATTTTCTGGCGAGTTTAATTAATTTGTCTTTTTTGAAAAGGTCTAATTGGTCATTGGCAAGGATTCAAAAAAGGTTTCCACTTTCGATGACGTTTTAGAAAAAATCTTACATATTACACTAAATATATCAAAATATTGGGGAATTCAAATAAACCACGAATTAAATGTTAGAAGTCCTATTAATTAAATCTTCTAATGAATTCAAATTCGAGTCCCGACGAAAACTTCAAGATGGAAGGCGATGGTGTATACTGTAGTCAATATACAACTGACGTGTACATTCATTTGTGAACCACATAAAATGACATTTAGGTGTTTGAATTTCGAAAAAAAATTAAAAGAAATATCTTTGTCCAGGACTTTTGTATGAACACTCAAATATTTTCAGGAAAAAAAAATTAATATTTTAGATTCCAAATAATTTGAATTAAAATTGATATATAACTCCAAAGTGCCACAACAGATATATTTTCCAGTGTAAAGAAAAAGCCCAACTGAGAAATGACTCTGTAGATATCGGTATAAGACCAGAATACTGCACAAATACGGAAAATTCAGAATTGCGAAAAAGAGGTAGCTAACATATAAAACATTGCGTATTCCTAGTATGATAAAAACCAATCATTTTACTTGATAGTAAAATTTTAGTTTTTTTTTTTTTTTTTTTTTGCTTTTTCAGTGATTTCTTAATCAAGGTCGGGAACTAAGTCAAAAATAGAAACAGTATTTCTAGTATTAGGTATTTATGAATAGACTCAAGTCAAACTGAATTTCTCTGGAAAATATTAAATTCCTATTAAACATAAATAATTGCATTACATTGAAATTTGATGAAATTGAACATGAAAAATTATAACTTACAAAGAGATTGTTAAATTAAATCATATAAAAAATAAATCAAATATGCATAACACTTATCTCGAGGTAGGTCATTCATTTATAATAAATGAATGCCGTCAATGGGTAAAGCAAACAATCTTAATAATGTCATATTTCCTGAGAATAAGCCTGATTACACAACGGAGAGGAACATTAAAAGATCAGCATTTTACTCACTGAATGAGAACCCACTCTTTAGAAAAATTCTTCTCAGAAAAACGCAAGTTACCTTAAAATAAAAGACAATGAGAAACTCCCGTGTCCCGTAATGTTTTAATATGGATATGATTGGCTGAATCACTCATAAGTGATACCCTTCGACATGAACGGCTCATAATTGTCAATAATAAAATCAGAGTCGGGTTTATTAGACCCAGCAAAATGTATTGCTTTAAATACCTGACCATGACAATGACCTCGTACAAATAAGATCATTTTTAAAACGTCTGTCTTGATTATTATGCTTACTTTTTCAATTTTTGGACTTCAGAAATAACGTGTATTTTCTTCTAACATTAGGTACACGTATGAAGAGATAAGGATTTCTGATCATTCTTAGCACAAACATGATTTCTAAATGTTGTGCTAGATTGAAATTTAGAATGGCCCGTATTCGGCTGAAATAGGTTTTTTACTAGAACGCTGCTGAGTGGAATACTTGCCTAAAAATAAACTTTATGAGCTAAGGAATACTCGCCAGTGGTACGAACATTACTTTCCAAGATCTCGATCTAATGCTTATCAAGACTTATTAAGATAAGTCTTAATGCCAATATGGACACAGTTCCTGAACTCTTCAAATAATACGAGTTGTGTTAGAAATTCATAACTTTTCTCAACTTCCTTGGCTAAACACCAACTATCAAATTACTGCTGTTTTTCTTTTGCAAATTCGACATGAATTTGACCTGCTTTCTTATAGTTCCTGAATTTTAGCCGATAAACCACTGTGACTAACTCATAATGCCTTTAAAATGCATTCCTTAACCAGATCATACACATCATCTTGCTGTACTGATAGGGAAGCATATATGTCTAGGGCTTTGCCAAAAGGCGCACTCTGTAAAAATAGAGTCCAATGCTCCATTGGCCAATTCGAATTTTCAGCAATTTTTTTCAGAATGAGAAAAATATTTTTCTGCTTTTTCTCTAAAAACATGCTTTACCTAATATTCTTAGTCACATCGAAAAATGAAGTTATATGTAAAGTGTCAATGTAATTTTCACTTGCTAGCTCTAATTATCTTAATATGAATTGATATTCCCTTTCTTCCTTCTCTCTTTCCCTCTGCATTTCTAGTTGCGTTTGCAATCATTTCTCTTCTTTCTGTAACAGCATTTGTTGTTCTCTCTGCTTGCTCCAATAGCATTCGATTTTCTTCGTTATGTAACTGTTTTTATTTCTCTCTCTGTAATCATTCCCCAACAGAATTTATTTTTCTTCTTTCTGTAACTGCATTTGTTTTTTTTCTCTCTCTCTCTCTTGTTCTCCAGGAGCATTTCCTCTCTCTCTCTCTCTTCTCCTTAAATAATTGCATTAGCATTTGTTTTTCCTCTTTGTCGTTTTGAAAGTTAAGGTTTTTTAACTCTAATTCCAGTTTGTATTTTAATTTTAATTCCTTTGTTTTTATGTTAAAATCTGATACACTCTTCCTAATCGAAACCAAATCACATGTATCAAAAACATTTTTTCCACCAAAGATAAGACAAATTATGATTCTTTTCATGCTTCACTAAAGAAGCTTTTGTCTCAGAAAGATCATATTTTCTAGCAAGCTGCACCAATTAATCTTTTCTCAAGGAATTCAACTGTTCCTGGGCAGGATTTTAAATAATGATCTCCACGTTTGATGATATTGTAAATGATAATATCCATTTCACAAAAGATATCAAAAATGTGAAATAATACATGGGATTTAAAGATTCCGAAACTATGGGAATTTAAGTTTCAAAAACACAAAAATTCTTAATATCCTTTAGTTCGTATCCCGATGACGAGCTCCAAATTTTCGGTTCTCTGTCTATGCTCTTAAAATAAGTATGATAAAAGAGTGAAGACAACAAGCTTTGTAAAATGTCACAAATTATATATTTCCCTTGAATACAAAGTGAACAATGAGAAAAAACAAGTTACGGTATTGCCAAATAAATCCAGATTTAGATCCAAGAATTAAAAACACAAACCCAGTAAAACAAAATCCTAATAAAAAATGAGTTAAGGTCCCGATGATATCCAAAATTGACGGCGATAACGTGTTTGTTATGGACTAAGAAGTAACGATGTGTCGAAAGTCTTTTGTGGAATCATATAAATATTAGTCCTGGTTCGAATTCAGTATAAGTTACAATGATTATCTTTATCCAAGAATTTTGTCTGAGCACTTTTGTTTTTCCAGTGAAAATAATCACATGAATTCAATAATGTGACGAAAACAGAATTCAGAGCAAACTGGACACAACATTATAATAGAACTTAAAGTGCCAGACGTAAAAACACAACTGATACAATTCTGACAGACACAAGATAATGTAGTTGTCCTTGGACCTGAGCTCAAAAATTAGCATTTTATAACAACAACCATTCCTTGATGGAAGAAACTTTCTGGCATGATTTAATACAATTTGTTTGTCTGAAACATAATAGCCTATAAAGTTCACTTTGGATTCTCCAAATCCTTGACCCAAATCACATACACATACCGAACAATGAAACTATTATATCAATGAAATAAAATAAAATAAAAATTGTCAATCGGGTCAAGCAGAAGAAACTCAATTTTGGACAAGGTCAAGTCCAGCAAAAAATGTTGCATTACAATAGCATGCAATGGAATAAAAACAATTTAAACTAACAGACAAATGATTAGATCAATTATGCATAACAGACAAAAGATACCATATTCTGAGAGAATAATATTAAATATGAAGACTGGGAAATTATATGGAATGTGAAGACTGGGAAAATAGATGTAATGTGAAGACTGGGAAATAAGATGTAATGTGAAGACTGGGAAATTATATGTAATGTGAAGGAAGAAACGTATGGCAAGGACTTACAACTCTAATAGTGCAAAGAAGATATATGTTAATTATTGTAAAGAAAATAACAGTAGACCGGCTATTGTCTCGATATGTGTCAACCTTGCTGATTACACAATATACCTCAACGTTCCTGATGCCACAATATGCATCAACCTTGCTCATGACATCCACTAATATTTGGAGAAATGAACATATATATTATTCGTGGTGATGAAACAAGAATTCTTATATCCATTAAAGAGATAGCAATGTGAGAATGTTTTCACCATTGCACATGACGATAGATAAATATCAATGATCATTTGTTTTGATGATAGAGCAAGTCTAACAGTCTCCATCGTTTCCCTTTCATAATCATAAAATACTTGAAGATAGTACAAGAATTTGATAAAGGATTGATTTTTCTTACATTTGCGTTCATCCAGTGCTTACGATTCGTGTTTGAAAAGAAAACTGCTCGTTGGCATAAGCGGATGACATTCAAGTTATTGATCAAGATCATTTGTGATACATAGACAATGAGTGCAATACGATACAAAATACACCATGATACCGGAACTGCAGTATCAAGCCTCACAATATTATAGGATACAACAAATTGTTTTCCTCCCCTACTAATAGGAGCGGTCGTTTCGCGACATATTTAATAAACAATCAATCCAGAAAGTTATGATATACTAGAACTCTTATAAAACTGTGATTTAGACATGCAAGCGATAAGAATTCAGTCTCATGACCATTATGTAGCAATCGTTAAGATATATGAAACATCTAAATAGTGCAATTGTACACTGGAAAATATTAGTAATATAAAAAGGATTTTACTGTGTAGGCAATAATAAGCGAGGATTTTATTGTGCATAATGAACTAGGAGGAAGGAAAAAAAGGCTGACTATAAAAAAAAAAAAGATTATAAAGATAGGCGCCGGAAAATGTAAATATTTCATTTTCGTCATTGTTATTGTTGGGCAGACACTGTTACTAAGATTAATCCTTTTACAGAATCCCCCAAATCCTATGTTTTTAATTAAAATGGACAGCTTTGTACAGAATCCCCTAAATCCTATGTTTGTAATTGAAACGGACAGCTTCTCAAATATAGATGGCTTAAATAAAGCATAATATGACCAAATGATCCGTTCATAAAAGGAAAACTACCTTATCCAAAATAATTATACATACATACATACACAGATACATACATACATATGTGTGTGTGTGTGTGTGTGTGTGTGTGTGTGTGTGTATAACAGAACGGACAATTGGGAAACAAAATTTAGGTTTATGATGAAAGTGCATTTTTTATATATGTGAAAAATTACTTTAATATCGATCGGCGTGAGGTGCATATACATACATACGTAGGTACGTACGTACGTACGTACATACATGCGTACATGCATACATGCATGCATACATACCTACATACAAACATGCATGAATGCATGCATGCATACATACATACATACATACATACATACATACACACACACACACATACATACATACATACATACATACATACATACATACATACATACATACATACATACACCATACACAGTTTCTTATAGATCTTAATATCTATTTCAGTTTTTGAAATCAACTAAAAAATAGTAATATCATAGTTAGAAAAATTCGAGATATGGGTATTAAATGACTCATGCCTTCATATATGCTTAGACAAAAGACATGCATACATACATAGAAATATAGACAATGTTACGTTTTAGCATCTCATAAACAATAACAAGATGAAAATGAAGAAAACAAGCTTTGTAAAATTTAAAAAATAATTTATTTCCCTTGAAGACAAGGTCAAATTGAAAAAAAAGGAGGTTACGGTTTTAAGAATAAAAAACAATAGTAATGCAACAATAATCCAATAATTCAGTGATAAGTCCTAGTAATAATATGTTCTAATGAAACTGAGTTCGAGTCATGAAGAAAATCCAAAACTGGAAGGCGATGAAGTATACTGTAGGCAGTAGAGCACTGAAGAGTCAACAGTTCTTTGCTGAACGATATAAAATAATATTCCAGTTCTGAATTCCGTATAGAATGTCAATAAATGTATTTGTCGAAGAAATCTGTATCAGCACTTAAATATTCTGAGGGAAAAGAGTTAATAATTCCATTAATTAGAATTTCAACTCAAACTGGTCACAACGAAAAAACACACCTTGACGTCTAAGTGTTTAAAAGCCCAACTGACTTTATTTCACAACACTTCACTATTTAGTCTGGCTACTGCGATATTCCGGTACAACCAGGACTTCGAAATAACAATATAGAAGCTATTTACATGTCTAAAGTCACATACTCCAAGAACAACCTCGATTTCACTATAAGTATCCGACACTAAGAAAGAATACATAATAGTGTTTACTTCCAATCAAGAAAATTAAGCCACGAACTGTATCAGCCTTTAGATACAAAATTATAATATTAGGTTTTCAAAAAACTGAAAAGAGTTCCTGGAAAATATAAAATTCACTAAAAAAATATGCATTGTAAGAAATTGTAATGTAATAGTAAAATTAAAAAGAAGTCAAGCTAAAAAACAAACAGTTAAATCAAATCAAATATAAATTAAATCAAATATACATAGCAATACATACAGACATATTTACATTCATTTTGATTTTCTTTTTATCAGTGTACAATCGTGAACTCTATGAGTTGACTGTAACTTTAACACACACACACATTCACACACACACACACATATATATATATATATATATATATATATATATATATATATATATATATATATATATATATATATATATATATATATATATATATTGTAGACCATTGGACATACTAACAGAAAGGTTACTTTGAAAGCCACTAACAGTAGAGAGATTGTAGGAACATTAGTGGCCTGTTACTCATGCTGCAAACTAATTAAATGTAACATGTTGACACGCCTCTAAGAACAAAGCAAGAGGCCTAATATGTCGATATTATGCACACATACACGTGTGTTTTAAGAAAATTCATCTTAGGTCGCTCTACTAAATTGTTAAATACAATGTCTGCGAAAAGATGTCAACAAAAATGAAGAAAACCAAATTCAAATTTAAATATTGACCATAAAATACTACAAAAACAAATGTGATCTGCGGTATTTTGTCTGCCTTTTCAGCAAACACTCTGATGAGGATTATGCGATTATATTGTTTGAATAAATAAGCTGCCTTTGTTCTGTCTTTGCCTCTATCAATATCGTAAGTTAAATGATTATTAACGATATCTCCCATAGTAACCATTACTTCTTTAAACTATTATATGTTGAATACAACCGATTGCTATAATAGTAATTTGTAGGCCTACCTTTTCGTAGTTCGAAATAAGTTTGAACATTTCCTTACTCGGTTCTAAATGGGAAAGAACCATTGAAGAATAGCGTTCATATGTCGAGATGTGTCATAGTGTTTATTTCAGTGGATTGCAACGTCGCACTCTGTTGTGATGACAGTCATGAATAGATCATGCACTGTCTACCAGTTTAAAATGTGGAAAATTGTGTCCGCATTCTGAATTGTCTTATAAAACACTATTAAAACACTATGTTATTACCTTTCTAGTATTTATCATCTGGTAGCTGTGTTACAATATAGACACCGATCCAATTTTCAGGTGATTGCTAATACCTCTCAATGTTTTGTTCCGAATGGCACCGAAGTAGCAATAATGTGATCATCGGGTCTATGTTGACAAGCTTTCTTAATTAGACTTGTAGAAACTTTGATTGACCTAGTTTCCTTAGCTTAGGAGCTTTACTTCGAAATAATTTATTTCATTTAGAATTTTGATTTAATACAGATTTGCAAGCTGTCTTTGTAAAGGTTCATATAAGCTGCAGATGCAGCGATGCCGACAAGTTTTGTTGTCATTTACAGTTCGTACATCATCTGACCCCGCTATTGTCACCAACGAGCCAATATCCTCAGTGTAGAGTGCTTAAGTCGTTGGTGAGAAAGACAAAAACAACCTAGCCAAGTCTGACCATATCAAATTCCTGTGTAAGGACCTATATGCTCGAATTAGTACAATGACGTCATTCTGATAATTTTTGTAATAAAACCATGATGGCATTCATTGCTTATGTTTAACATTAGATGTATCACTTATACCAGCCTTGACATTTGCTTTGAGTGAACACCGGATAAAGAAGAACATTAGCCTAAGGGTCACGCTTTTTGGAGTCTTTGTTCAGGGCCTAACATACAGTTTTCTTCATTAAATCACTAGAGAAAATCCGTCTGGTGTACATAGTAGTCACGAACGGATCGTATACTGTCTAAAAATACAATATATAAGCAAACATAACATTTTTTATGTTTGGGTTTTTTGTCTTGTGGCTTTTTGTTAAATTTGCTTTTGAAAAAGACTCAATATAGAGTCAACATCTCTCGGGTTAATTAGGTGCTAGTTCGGCACTGTTCGTTGTCACTTTGTTACATTAATATTAGTCAAAACCTGACACACGTGATCCCTTCTTGAATCAATTGCACTTGAAATGATTGTTAGTTGCCACATGATTTGCATTCTTTATATATATATATATATATATATATATATATATATATATATATATATACAATAAACATGGCATTCAAAATGTTGGTATAAAGCAATTTGATATACCAATGCTATTGGTTTATCAAATTGTGATCCGCCCATGGAACAATAATACGCATATATAAACATTCTCTTGACCGTCTGCAGTTGGTTATATATCAATGCTGAATTCACAGATTAATCACTAGTGACCTTTGAAAATAACGATACACATTAATAATAATCCCTGCTTTCTAAATTAATTTAATATGAAACGTATTTTCTTCGGAATCCTTTCGGCTTTCTGTTCCTCCTCACCTCTCATGCAAAATGCACAACTACACAGAAATGGGTAGTGAGAGAGTATAGGAATTTGGCTGGATTGATACCTTGAAATATAAATTAAACCAAGTACCCTACAATAATATAGTTCTTCGTAATGATATGAATGCACTTTACCTGGGATTTATCAACAGTGTTTATCAATGATACAAAGATGCAAACAAAGTTGACGTTATAATGTTGGTTCGTCATTTCGCTTAGTTTCTATTTCACATTTACTAATCGTTCATGTGAATGGTGTAGCCAACCAAGCGTTTGTTGTGCTCTACTTTCATCATTAAATTCATATTTTATGTTTAAAGCATAAGTGTTTATAATTTTGATTTAATTAATATCAAGAAAGCAATGAATGTATTAATATGCAAATGTAACTGTGACTAGCCACAGAAGGCATATAACTCCTTTGTGTAGCGGACACATTCGGGGATGTGAGGAGTTCATTCAATTGGTCAGTACACCGTTGCCAAAAGTAAGTCTTAACTCCGTTCAAGTGGCACATATATGTATATTTATGAGATTTAAATAAAACAAATAAATATATAGTATGTACTCTGTGACGATGTTATACCTTTCGTTTATCAAACAGACTGAAGGATTAGAAAGACAAAGAAAGACATTTTAAATCAAACCGACCAGTTCATAAATCATTTTTCACTCATATACACTCATATAGACATTCATTCACTTAGTCGTTGCTGATTTTAATATAGATGTTTGTATTCTGTGTGAGTGTGAAAACCAAGCATTTTATAAACTCAAGGTGATAAGTACTTCATACATTCTTGTAAAAGAACATGTATATGAAAAATGTATGCTTTTTCATGGATAATAACATAAATAGTATATATATATATATAGATGTTAGAGACCAGCAAGGTTCAGTCTTGAAACGAAGGGACATTTTCCACTGGGTACCACAAAAGAATGTACCTATAGCATGCCTGCAAGAAACTCATAGTACAAAGAAGGACGAAATATACTGGGCAGCTTAATGGGGGATACACGATGTTAAAATAATGAACTGGCAAAAGCAAAATTCACTCAAGTTAGTTTACAAAGGTCTTTTATAAAAAGCTAAAAGGCAACACACTCCAAACCAAGAAACTTTGATGCAAGTATTTAATATAAATATAAGTAGTGAGGAGTGGCCTGAAATGTATAGCCAGGCGAAATGCTATACCAAGGATAACAAGTTTATCTCTTTTAACTTTAAATTAATTCATAGAATAATCGCTACTAATGATTTCCTGACAAGAAACAGCATATTAGATCACAACACATGTACTTTCTGTAAGAGTGTGAATGAAAGTATTGTGCATCTCTTTTAAGATTGCATAATTACTTCACAGTTTTGTTACCCTTCTTTTGTGTGACGTTTTAGTACCTTTTGCCAACATATTGTGCATTGGTCAAAAAAAGAAACATTCTTAGGAAGTGAACAACTAGACAGTTTGTGCAATTTCCTGCTTATTTTGGCAAAATATTATATTTATACTTGCAGATTCAATATGAAAGATTCTTCTATGTTTCCTGTTAAGCAAATAGTTGCAATGCATAAGAACATTGAAAATCAAACACTGCTAAGGTAATTAAAAAGAGGACCAATTTGTTCGAAAATGAACCTCAATAATGAAAATGTAACCTGTAACTGACTTGATGGTAAACAGGAACAAAATACTGTAATATCACAAAAGTCCATGTCACCTAGAGAGTGTGCCATATACATGTGTTCATCCGCGCGCGCGCGCGCGCGCGTGTGTGTGTGTGTGTGTGTTTTCTTTTTCAGTAGATTATAGTTATTTTATTATTTATCCCTAAATTATCTGATAACCAGAAATGTTTGATTGTAAGGTGACCTTGGGATGGTTCCCCGACCCAGTGGTTATTCTATTACGGGGAGAGAGAGAATTGCTGTTGTAGGGTTTAACGACATTTTTCAGCACACGATAGGCTATACATGGCGGCCAGTATTAATGATGGACGAAGAACCCCGGTTAAAACCCGGAAAGAACCACCGACCCAACAGAAGCTATTTATACGCTTTCTCACATATCCAAATTGGCCAAATCCGAGACTCGAACCCAGGCAGAAAGAGGTGAGATGGCAGTGATCCGTAACGGAAAGCGCTTAAGACCACTCGGCCACTCGGGGCCCGAAGAGAGAGAGAGAGAGAGAGAGAGAGAGAGGTTTTATGATTAGTGGTATTGTAACTAAGTCAAAATAATTACTTAGATCAACTGTAACTATATCACAATGTTTGCATTACCTCTTGTTGGTTCGTCATTTCGCTTCGTTTCTATCCCGCATTAATTTTCCATGCGCCGGTGCGTAAATGACTAATCGTTCGTGAATAGCGTAGCTAACCAAGAGTTTGTAGTGCTCGCTTTACGTTCATCACGAAATCCGTATTTCATGTTTACATCATCAGTGTTTATTATATTGATTTAGTTAATGTTAAGAAACATAGAAACTAAAAAAAACAATCAAATTATCAATGTGCAACACTGATTGTGACTAGCCACAAGAGGCATAGAACTACATTCTGAAGTGGGTACACTCGGGGGTGTGATGAGTTCTTTCACTCGGTCAATACACGTTTTTATTGTAGGGTTTAACGCCATGTTTCAGCACACGATAGGCTATATATGGCGGTCAGTATTAATGGTGGAGGAATAACCCGGAAAATCCCCAGAAAGAACCACCGACCCACGAGAAGCTACTGGCAAGCTTTCTGACATACCCCCACTGGGTGACAATTTAAAGATTAGTTCATTATATAATTAAATGAATAGTATGTAATCAACATTGTATTCCAAATGTCGATGTTTCATGCAACGATAAAATATGTTGAACACTGTTTTCCTCAACTAAATTGCCAAATATATGGAACAAAATGCATAGACGATACGTTTATGACGAGATTAAAGCAAATATTTCAGGAATGAAAGGAAACAATGTGTTGTTGAGGGTAACAGATTTCCACATATCTCCTAAAATAAAACAGCAGATTTTTGTTACATTAGATAGGTTTACGTTCTATACCGTGGATTGTGCTTGGATTGGTTTCTCTTTTGCGACAATGCTATTAATGGCTGCAATACAACATGTGTAAAAAAAAGTGCCGCAATTTTACGATAATTGTAGATTAAAGTCTCTTTCAAAATATAGTTCTCACACATAATATCGAAAAATGTTTTGTGAAATTTCTGATTTATAACATAACATGTTTTATTGTGATACAAATACAATGATTTTGATGAATGAATCAAATGGGAAAAAAATTATTACGTGCGTGTGTAAGATCCAAATGTTGGACAAATTAACACAATCCGCACGAACCTAATAATGTAACATAAAGGTAAATACAAGTAAATGACCTTAGATAGCAAAACGATAAAGGTTAATGATGCACGTTAATTTTACATGACGAAAAGGACGATGAATAGTACCAAGTATGTACTTTGCTCATAGTAAAATGTATTCACTCAAATAGTGAAAAATGAGGTACTTTACTCAAATAATAAAATGATGAAATCAGTTGGACAGATATCATACAAAATATCTTTCCAGTCCAAAAACACTGGGTATTGCAAACCCCAAAACTAGCCCAAGGCTGAAAAATTATATGAATGGAATTAAACAGAACACTCCGTCACCAGCATACGTGGCTACCAATCACCCTGGTCAATGAAGCAGTCATCATTACAGGTAGTCACCGACCACCATTCAATTCGTTGGTCAATAAAATAGTCAGCGCACACCTACCGGTCAGCAAGGCCCGATCACCTGCTATTCAACCAGCAAAACACTGTTCAATCGGCTATATGCCTGCTATGGTCAACTGCTTTGGACAGCTCTACAGTTGGTACCCCTCGAGTTTGATCCGGTGAACAAAATCTAAAACCGTTTACTGTGAATGACACGGGCATATACGATAACACGTAATGACTTTATATACGGAAATTACAAATTACATTATCGGTACAACATTACAAAGCAATACACATGATCAGAAGTTAACCTACTTATGTCCGATAAGAATTACTTAAGTACCATATTTAAATTGTAATATATTAGTATTCATTTAAATCATATGGATCTTTGACGTTCATATTTTGAATTCTTTAATTTGGTGGCTGACTAGTAAAATGCAAGAACACTTCCTTGGATAGGGATCTCATATATAAGACAAGGTAAACTGATCAAGTCAAATCAACAACTATATCGCTGTAGTATGTTACGCTTTATTTGGCCGGATGCTATGTCATTACAATACGATTCTAGGCTGTACGTGTGAACTGTAGAAATATTAATCACACCCTGCTTGTTGACTGGTTGAATAGGTTTAGAAGGTTACAACAGACTATTTAATTTTTTTTTAATTTATATGATTTGTTCATCGTTAGTCTCTATAGTATGGCCTGGCAGGGCTTGGTAGCTGACCCTTAAATCCCTACGACTAGCCTGGTAGTCGAAAACAGTGAATCGATATGGGCTTGAACATTTCTCAGCAAGACGTGGTACCCTTTCATTGCCTTTAGCTGGAATATTTGTAGTTGTTGAGACAATCTATAGTCGACATATATTGTCATGCATGCGTCGATAATGGTGGTAGTGGCTATCGATGATATGATGTGCTGTCATGCTTTCAGACATTACAGTGTTGTTGGATGGTTAAAGTAGCCGATTGAGAACGACCAATGCACGAGTGAAAAATTCATTCTTAAACAAATTTTGTATATTTATTATAATGTGCTACCACGAAAGTCGATCTTACTAAATGTCAGCTGGGAAATAAAACACGCAATCGAAAACAAGTGTGGTGTCACATTGAAACTGTCTTATGCAAAAATAACTGGAAATGACCCTAGTGATTGACTCAAACGCAGCACGCTCAGTCTAGTGCGGTTAAACACAACAATGCTTTAGTAACATTAAAATCATAAAAGTCTAAGGTGACGCATCTGTAAAGGATATTGCCGTTCCTTACTGCGATTCCTGGATTATTGCTTTCAGTGGCTTCATCAGTTTTCAAACGCTGCAGCCTTATGTTCGGTGGTAAATGAATCAGGAATGGTGACACCACAACATAGTTTGTATTTTGACATCATCTCCAATTGCACCGCCATTCTTTTAAGTGATTAATTATTGATTCCGGGACACCGGTGGACGTAGACGCAAGAGTTATTTGCCAATATTTAATTGGACTATGCCAGTACAAACATATATGGATGGCTCCATATATGGTTATCTCGTCGGTGAAACATTCCGTGAACTTGAGCGCCCTCTAATACCGCAAGGACTTATTACATTTACATTAAAATATGCGTGATCATATAAAACCAATTATTTACAATTATGGTCTTTAATCAAATCGACGACACGGCCGATGCGGATCTGAGCCGATTTGCCACCAAAGCGGATTAGTCTGATTTTACCATCAAGGGTGTTGTTATTGTCATTCCAGGTGAGCTTGTGTTTTTTGACAATCAATTTGGCAAACAGAAAACGTCACACGTGGACATTCAAGATAGTATTATTAAGCTGAAAGGCGACTTTGTGTTACAAAATCGTATTGCAAAAATACATTATGTGGAGGACATAATAACTCAGATGCCCGCAACAAAAGGTGTATTTACATCATCGACGTTAATTGCTTAAATATTAAAGTAAAAGGAGAGAAGAAAATGAAGTCTCCAACTAAGCAAATAGTCGACTTGTTGTTTTAAAGCTAATGCTAAACCTAAAATTAAATCTTTAATTTGAACGATCTTATTTGTTTATTGTAACGGGATCTAAAGGTTGATAAATGATAACGGGCATCTTGGTTTTAGTTTTGTTGCATCAATATTGTATATTAAAACATAATGATGCCGAATTTCACATCGTTATATTATCGGCATCGCTGGTCGCCAGAGACAAAATCCAGTTCAAAGCAATCAACATTTATACGGGCGGAAATCGTAACCGTTTTTAAAGTTTGTTTTCAGTTTAGATTTGTACCTATATGTATACGTAATGTATTCAGACCGTGGTCGGGGCCGCAAGTGGCCGAGTGGTCTACAGCGCTCTCCGTTACGGATCACTGCCATCTCACCTCTGTCTGCGCCGGTTCGAGTCTCGGATTCAGCCAATGTGAGTATGTGAAAAACCTTGCCAGTAGCTTCTCGTGGGTCGGTGGTTCTTTCCGAGGATTTCCCGAGTTCTTCCTCCACCATTATTACTGACCGCCATGTATAGCCTATCGTGTGCTGCAAAATGGCGTAAACTCAACAACAACATACCTTGGTCATGAAGCTGATGAATTCACGGATGATTACATTACTTGTCCTGTAGTATGTGGTTCAGAATGGCGTGTCCAAACCCTCGAATACGCTGCCATATAATTATGTTAAGGGTCAAGTAGAAATCACCATTTGGAATCACCCTGGTGTAGCAAAACCAATTCGAAGTCTACTCTGAAGCATCGCAGACGTACGCTAAAACGCCGGATCGTTAACTACAACACCAGTTGTAACAACACTCGCGGATTGTTTCTACAATAGCGAAGTTGCATTCACCTATGTATCCATTCTAGTCAGACTCGTCAATGAATATTTGAAACGAAAATGACTACATTGAGAAGACAAATTTGTGGAATGCTGTTCAATAAAGACATACTTGTCTTGTTCACTGTTTGTGAACAAATACGATCCTTAGATAACTAAGTTTCTGACGTAGTCGGCGTGTTTGTGAACGAGAGAGTAGCCATGCTAACAGAGCTCACAATCGCCAGAGATTTAAATATTCAAGTGTCATTGGCTAAATCTGACTGTCATGCAAATAAAATAATTGGTTGCATCATTGAGAGAAGAACTCCGATGGAGCCTCATTCTTACCGGCGTGAAAAAAATAATTGAAGTGGGACAATACCTGCGAGATGAAATTGCTAACAGAACCTAGCTGATCGTGAACTATAAACGCGCATGTCTGGTTGCAGATGATGTTTGAGCGCTCGTTGCGGCAGAAACTGTTGGCGTTGGTGCTACTGGCATAACAGCAATATAGACCATTGTAGGTGCAGCGACTGGTGCCACTGGTGTCTCTGACGGATTTAGAAATTCAGTTGCTATGCGACTCCATTTCGTATTATGCATCTATTACGAATTGCTTGCGGATACAAAGAGCAGTCTCAATACGACAGTAGATTTAACTTATAGAGGATAAAGTAATAAATGCGACCGAGATTGAGACTGTGCAGGCGGACATGGACCATCATAGACAGCTGCGCAATTACAAAAAACAACGTGGATTTACGAAGAGATAAATTAAAAACACTTACCCACCCTCAAATAAGCACCCAACAGTTATCCTCAATGATAAACATACTTTATAACTGCATGATAACTGTCCAGTCAAAAATAGATATTGGCAAGGTTTGCATTTCGAGCAATTCAAATACCCGATTAAATTATTGATTGGAGAAATATCACATTAAAAAAAAATTAAAAAGAAACTGGTTAGATTTGTTAGGCTCTAGAACACAAGAAGACATTCAGAGAAGGATACTACCTCTTAGAAGGGATCACTTTGGAAAACAAGGATAACAGAGGAACAAGTCCTTTGCTATAGTAATTTTAATTTGTCGTTGGGGAAAACTGGCGCATACTTATATCTTGACTAAGACGGAGTACTGTACCGACTGAGGGCACTACGTTCAAAACGTGAACGACACAAGTAAAACTTCCGAAAAAAATGGATCTCATCCGTGAGGGTTTGATCTTGGTGAATTACGAGAAATTGTTTACCCCCGGCTCGTCTTTGGAAATATCATCGTTGTAGCAGCCAATACCCAATTCAAATTGTGTGTTGCTTTAGAACACTACCACGATCGCCTACGTTAAAATCACACGTACAGCATTATTTATACTCAAATGCCGTACAACCAACACCTAAACATCAAATGGAGACATGTAGCGCATTGATGGATGAACAGTACGAAGAGAATATCGTAAATTTGGGAACTGCTTCCTCGTTTAAGTATTGTTTCTCGTTTTCAGCACTGATAAAATACAATCATCCAGTGCACAATCGCATACAAAAAGGTCCCCAGAAAGCACTGATACTGCCTAAGAATAATGACAGAATGTTTCGAGAGGAAATGTAGCTTTGTCTACGATACAATAATAACGACTGTGGATATTTTTTAACTTTACACGTGAAACGGTTTTAAAGAAAATACTCATCAAACTAAAGACACAACGCTGGTTCAACATGGAAGATTTCTATCCATGCTGATCATATAATTGCCAAAGTGGGTCATAATTTATTACTTTCGTTAGCAGGACCAATTAGAGGATGAGTCATGCAACATCAAGGACAAAAAGAAGACAACCATTTCTGCAAAGACAGTACACTTGTACCTAAGGCATTTATGCAAAGACGTGTAAGAATTTGAAAGCAAAAACAACTATAAGATTACATCTATCAGAAAAACTGCTGCATGTTCCTGAAAGTCACAACTCGTAAGGTGGAAAACACAACTCCAAGCGTTGATGAGAGAGAAGATTCCGTCATTAATTGAATTTATTTATTGCTTAGTGAAGTATAATTGTCTTTTAAAATGTCGGTTTCATCAGTATAAAAACTAATATACCTTTGGCGTTAGAGCACGCTGTTATCATGGATATCACACAGTAAAAAGTGTACACCTGTTCATAAAAGCTCTAAAGGTATTGAATACTATACAAAAAAAGCCAAGCTGAGTCTCATGAAAAAACTGCAACATGCGCATGTTAAGTGCTTAGAAATATGAACGATGCACATCTGACTGATTTCATGAAGAAGTTGAAGTCTCTGCTACACGAAAGAAAATCTGGGGTAGAGTATAAAGGACGCAACTCCCCAGTTAAGCCAAAATAGGTGTAACAATGATAATAAACTGAACGACGTCATTTGGGAAGCTTAAACAATGAAATTCTAAGGACTGGTGCGGTTGCCTCAGGAGAAAATCTTTGATGTCATAAAGACTAGCAAATTCATATCGGCAGGTGTGCTACTATATACGTTGAGGTCTATTAGAAATTAAAACCGTGAACTTCTTATATATGTGTCACTATTAGCTAACTCATTGCAAGACATTTATCCATGGAAACATTGCATTATGAGCATATAAGAATGCACAAGTAATAGGTTAATGTAAGTATCGTTACTTAAATAAAAATGTACGAAATATATTTGAAAATATTTCAAAACAGAATAAATAATTGAAATAATTCAATTAAATTGCCTCGTATGAAACTTGTGTTGTACATTAAAATAATTGACCAGAATCTACATCTGTTAACTGGGAAAGCGCCTCCGATTAATCAGAGTAAGTAGCATCAAGTCTGTAGGAAGGGTGTGTTTGGAATACCTTACTATGGCAGGGTATGACAAGGCACGGAAGACGTCATAGCCATCCAATGCAGCCGAAGTAGTCCCCAGCCGTGACGAATCTTCGTACCACTGAGTTCTAACTAACAAGGCCGAGAGAGTGAGGCTGTCACTGTGCAAAGGCTGTTTCATTTTAATCTCCTTCACACACAGGTTATGTTGTGCACCTATCATTCATCCTCATCATCACACTCATTGTTTCCTTACCTGCACCTACCAAAGTCCTACGGCGATGGGCGACTGGCGACGCAACAGGTGGAGATGACCACTGGGAGTTGTAGTCAGAGACCTTTACGTAGGCGGCCCTTGGACATGTGGTAGTTTTGCTCTGCACCCACGGCAGCAGAACAGTTCGGCAGCATCCAGGGGCGACTGAGCAGACATTTTCAGGACGGTTCTGCTCACCCTGAATAGGGAGAGGCCTAGAAAAGGTGGCCTAAAAAAAGCTTGCCCTAAAATATCTGGCCAGCATGCCGCGGCTGGCAAAATCATCCATATCCGCGGTCGAAATAATCAAAGAAAAAAACTTATTATTGGAGCATGGAACATCCATACTCTCATGGACAAAGAGAACGTAGCAAGATACAGGAGAACAGCTCTAGTTGCTAAGGAGCTTTCACGCTACAATATTGACATTGCAGCCTTGAGGGAAACCAGGCTCGCAGAGGAGGGTTCTCTTCCTGAGCTAGCAAGCGGCTACACATTCTTCTGGAAAGGAAAAGCCCAAAATGAGAACAGGATCCATGGAGTCGGCCTGGCTATCAAATCATGTCTTCCGAAGCAGCTTCCGGAAATGCCTGTTGGAATCAATGAGAGGCTAATGAAATTGCGAATACCTATCAGCCACAAACGCCATGCAACAATCATCAGTGCCTACGCCCCTACCCTATCGAGTTCAGCAGAAGCCATGGAGCAGTTCTATACCGACCTCAGATCTGTACTTAGCTCAGTTCCAGCTGGCGACAAGATCATGCTACTGGGGGACTTCAACGCCCGTGTTAGCTGTGATTATGGTCGATGGAAACGTGTGCTTCGCAAACACGGTGTCGGCAGAATGAACAACAACGGCCTGCTCCTACTCAGCAAATGCGCAGAATTTAACCTCCTAATCACAGACTCAATGTTCAGAATGGCGAATAAACACAAGAACACCTGGATGCACCCTAGATCTCGCCAATGGCACTTAATCGACTATGTAATAGTCCGCCAGCGTGATTCCAAGGATGTCCTCATCACCAAGACCATGCGAGGAGAAGAATGCTGGACAGACCACAGACTTGTTTGAACTACCCTACAGCTGCACATTGCCCCTCATCGCCTAAGACGTCCTAAACTTGTGCGCACAGCCTTCAACATTGTCAAACTCCAGCAGCCTTCCACCAAGCTCAATTTCCAGAAGAGACTAGATGACAAGCTGTCAACAAACGGACCGATATGTGGAAATGCCTCCGAAAATGGACCAAGCTCAGGAACACGATAAGAGAAACAGCTATGGCGACCCTGGGCCCAAAGAAGCGAATCCATCAAGACTGGTTCGACGAGAACAACGATGCCATTGAAGATCTGCTTGCCAGAAAGAACAAAGCATTCATGGACTGGCAGAATGACACAAACTCCATCAACAAAAAAGACCGCTTCAAATTCTATCAAGCTGAGACTCAGAGGGAAATCCGCAAGATGCATGACCATTGGTGGGAAAAGAAAGCTGATGAAGTGCAAAACTATGCTGACACTAACAACTCCAAAGAGTTCTATAACGCCAACAGGTCAATCTTCAGCCACACAAAGTCCAGCTCTGCGCCCTTGCTCGCTGCAGATGGCATTACACTAATAAAGGATAAGAATGGCATTAAGGAAAGATGGAAAGAACACTTTAGTCAGCTCCTAAACATGCCCTCATCGGTCAGTCAATCTGTTCTTGACCAAATACCTCAGCAGCCAACGCACGACCAACTGGATATTCCACCAATGATGGAGGAGCTGAGGAGGGCCATCAAATAAATTAACTGTGGCAGGGCATCTGGAAAGGATGGTATCCCAGCGAAGGTGTACAAGGCTCTCAGTGAACAGACACTGGAGGCATTCCACGATGGAAGAAGAGATGCCAAACGACCTCAGGGACGTATCAATCATGACCGTCTATAAAAATAAAGGCACACGTGTGGACTGCAGTAACTACAGAGGCATCTCCCTGCTGTCCATAGCTGGCAAAATACTTGCTCGCATCATCCTCAACAGGCTTATTGCGGCAGTGTCAGAAGATAATCTCCCCGAGTCTCAATGTGGTTTTCGCCCAGACCGCAGCACCGCTGACATGATCTTCGCAGTGAGACAAGTCCAAGAGAAGTGCCTTGAGCAGAACATGAATCTGTAAGCTGTCTTCGTGGACCTGAAAAAGGCTTTTGATACAGTCAACAGAGACGCACTGTGGGTAGTACTCAAGAAACTTGGTTGTCCTCAGAAGTTTACCAACCTCATTCGGCTCCTCCACGTTGACATGACTGGAGAGATTCTCTCAGACGGTGAACCCTCTGAGAAATTCCCAATATCTAATGGTGTCAAACAGGGCTGTGTACTTGCTCCGATACTCTTCAACCTCTTCTTCGCACAGGTACTGTTCCTTGCCATCCGTGACCTTGATATTGGCATCTACATTAGGTATCGCCTGGATGGATCAGTGTTTGATCTCCGTCGCCTAGCTGCAAAAACAAAGACGCGAGAAAGACTCATCATTGAAGCACTCTTTGCAGATGACTGTGCCCCCATGGTCCATGAAAAGACTCACCTACAGGCAATCATGGACAGATTCTCTGAATCCTACAACTTATTTGGACTCACAATCAGCCTAGGAAAGGCAGAAGTCCTCTTCCAGCCCGCCCCAACCACTGTCCCCTCACAAACCTGTATCACCATTGGGGACACGCAGCTGAAGAATGTGGACAGTTTCAAATACCTTGGCAGCACAATATCTAGTGACGGCTCCCTGGACAAAGAAATCACTGCTAGGATCCAAAAAGCCAGTCAAGCACTCGGACGACTTCGAACCAAGATTTTGCAGCACAAGGACATACGCCTGTCAACAAAGACAAAAGTGTATAATGCAGTTGTCCTCGCGTCTCTCTTGTATGGCTGTGAAATGTGGACACTCTACCCAAAACATATCAGTCAGTTGGAAAAATTCCACTAGCGCTCCCTGAGATCCATTATACGGATCAAGTGGCAGGACCGAATCACCAACCAGGAAGTCATTGACAGAGTCAACACAACAAGTATCGAAGCCAAACTAATCAAGGCCCAGCTTCGTTGGACTGGCCATGTCGTCCGCATGGATCAAAGCAGAATCCCAAAGCAGTTGTTCTATGGCGAGCTAGCCCAGGGAAACCGAAACCAAGGCCGCCCTCATAAGAGGTGCAAAGACAACCTCAAGATGAACATCAAATGGACAGACCTCCAACCCCGCCAGCTCGAGCTCGCTGCCTTAGACAGAAGCCATTGGCGAGCGCTGACCAGAAAAGCCTGTTCCACCTTTGAGGATGACCGCCGCCAGCGTCTTGCAGCAATACGGGAGAGACGTCACAGAACTGTATCACAAATACCACCAACCACCGGTGTCCCATGCCCCACCTGCAACCGCCTGTGTGCATCGGAATTTGGACTCAGGAGCCACATGCGCGTCCATCGTTGAATGAGATCGCACAACTTGTCTTCCTTGACTCGAGAGACTACCCATTATACTATGGCAGATTCAAGACAACTTTCTTCCGACAATGACTAATTGCAGAAAAATGAAAATAATGTTACATTACAGATACAAATAAAACTAGCTAACAATTTCTGTTGCAAAGATATGCATGCGATTTTGACTAATTTATTCACGTTATTCCTTCATTCAACTGGTGGCTTCTAGTTTTAACTGCCATTGCCACTAATCCCTTCTGTTTAGATTTATTTTGGACAACAAAATGCTATTTACCTGTGATTGGTTGCTAAAAGATTCACTGTGTTCATAATGCATGATTAAAGTCAACTAGTACTTTAACTAAAATAATATATTTCCTTACCCCTCAATCATATCGTTTTTACATATTTACCTCTGTAGCAGACATACGTACAAACTAAGGCAAGTCGGCTATTTATTTGCGACCCATATTAAACATTGTATCTTCAGTGCTAGCCTAACAGTGGCATGCAGTCACCAGAAAATTTAACCTATTCTGAAGCCTAATTCAAAACAAATGTTAACGGTAGATTCTCTGCTTCCAAACTCTGTACAATTCTATATTAAAGCCATCATCAACAAACATTACATTCACAATCGTTTATTTGCTATGATGTAGTGTATTTATCGATGATCGAAGCGATCATTTAGAGCAAAAACTATGAGTCAGCTTCATACTTCGTTCTTTACTTTCCCACCTAAACCTACAATGTTATTTTGGCCTGTATTTTTCATGCATTTTCATAGCTAATGTACACTATATCGTTAGAGTCTGATGATATAAACGATATCTAAAGCAAAAATAATATATATTAATCTGGTAAATGACATCATATAATGGGTTTCCTGAAGTTTATGCTGAATTTCGCTGTAGGCAGGGCTCGATTATAATCAACTGATTATATATATATATATATATATATATATATATATATATATATATATATATATATATATATATATATATATATATATATATATAGATAGATAGATAGATAGATAGATAGATAGATAAATAATAATGATCTGAATCACATACATGTTTGAAAACATTTGATACCAACTTTAAACATTCCTAAATTTCTAGATATTTGATGACATTTAAATGTTTTTCACCACAGAAAACGTCTGGAAAAGGTCAATATTAAATATTATACTGGACACGTTTTATAAACATACACATTAATTCAGTGATACATTTGCTTTATAGGTAAAGGCTGCCATAAGACATTGTTCGGTTAATCGTACAAGTGGTCTCAAGTTTGCATAAAGGATCCAACATGTACTGGGATACATTAAATGAATTAAACCAATAACTAAATGTGCAATACAAGAGAAAGTTGAATCAAATTGTCCTTGCAAATAATAAGTTCAGGAAGAACTTTGTGGTAATGATTATTTTTGTATTGAACCAATGCCCAGTGGATTTGTATCCATATGTATTATGTCATAAACCTAATGTTGAATGAATTCAACTTAATTATTAGTATTTCATCTAGGTAATGCTTAATGGATATGTTTTATTGATTAGTACGTCATACAGATACTGCCTAGTGAATTTGTCTTAATGATTAGTATATTTTAGAGCTAAAGCTAACAAAATGACCTTCAGAAAAATATAGTTGCATGCATTTGTTGTAAAAGGTTCACTGTAGGTTCATGATTTTAACCAAACCGTATGGACATATTGGAGAAGAGCATCGTTTTGCTTGACCATACACATGTCTTACTTTTAAATAGGCTTACAGTTTTGTAAAGCCATGAATCATCACACCCTATTGGTATCATAATTATGGTTATACTTCCTATTAATTATTATTATTATTAAATGTATTATTATTATTATTATTATTATTATTATTATTATTATTATTATTGATTTAAAATTTTACATAATTACTATATTTATAAAACATTTTATATTTTCCTTTTGTTAAGCGAGTTGTTTAATCTTTCTCATGCAATATGGTTGTGTTTGATTGTTGTCAGGAGAAACGAGAGTTCAAGGTGATAGGACGCAAACATAGCTTGTAGATTGAAACTAAGCTATAATGTTGTTTTACTTTCTCGTCAAATAACAACACTTCTAATGATGTTGCCACCCATCAAACATTTTATTATTAATAATAAATGCACCCAGCTACCAACAACGTTTAAGGAGACAAATGAAGTACCCCCATCTAAACAAAACCGAACAGTTCCAAAACAACATCAAAGAATACAAAAATATAAACCAACGAAAAATTCAAGCCACTATTATAAATGACTTGCATCTAGAAAGGATATAGGGTTTTAGGAGTCATATTTTCGCATTTCATGATTGGAAGTGACTTGTATTACCTGAAAGTATGATAAAGGTATTGGCAGATTAGAGTAACAGTTGGGTGCATGGCTATTGGCATGTACACATACTTATTTTAGGTTCACTTTGGTGATTTGCAGAAGATAACAAGGAGTCCAGCTGAGATATAGGGCTGCAAAAAATATAAATGCAAATATAATGCACATTGAAGTCCATGCAGAACAGTCTAACGCAATAAGTTGGGAATAGTTTCATTATTCATAATATTATTTTAATTGTTCTGGTTTTGGGGTCCATTTTTATTACGTATATTATTATACACGGGCAAAATAACTTAAAGCGTTTTGCGATTTTCGATGTATGATCACAAGGCAGTCAAATCATGGATGTATAATGTGATAAATGGACTGAATTAGAAATACGTAAATCGTTTTTCAACTTGTATGAATCACGAAAACTAGCTGTTTAAGAACCGTGCTCGTCATACTCTCTTTGGAAAAAGCTTTCAAATTAATGTTCTATGCATTGAATGAATTGTCCCAGTTCATAACTGTTTTCAATGGATGCAATATTGTTCATTAAAAATTGTATTAAAAAGATCTCAATGACATCAATGTCGTGATGTATTACAAGCATGATGTGAATATCGTGATGTGATAATTGACTGATGTAACACATGTTTGAAGTCAGCGTTATGATATTACATGTACTTTATGTAAATATCGTGATGTGAGACATTCTTGGTGTCAATACCTTGTAAATGTGACACATCAGTGAAGTTAATATCCTGATGTGATAAATGAGGGCAAATCAAATTCTCCATTTCTATTTATATTGGTCCTTATTGGTTGATTTAACGGGAAGAGATGATTTATAAATATGGAGTTTGTAGACGACAAAGTTACTAAAGGCAACTGTTATATAAACCAATAAGGCCCCATAATAATGATCCTGTATATTCTTGAAACATACCATGTGACAGATTTTTTGACCTACTTTATCAGTATTAGAATGCCTTCCTTTTTTTAAATATGAATAGAAATATAGAAAATTAAATGATTTTTCTCTATATGTAATGACTTTAGACAATGGTCTCAAGTTTGCTCCAACGTATTCAAGGATGACATTTTCGTCTCATCCACTTGAAGAAAGTTCATTAGTTCTACTTACTTTTCCACTTTTCAAACAATGTTCATCACTTTTTGAGGTTATATGAGTTTATTTATTTTCTCAAATAGTCTAACGTTCAAAACACAGGTTAATATTATTCATTTTGCTACATTAAATGTGTTATTTTCAAACAATATATGTACATTTTGCTGCATAAAAATGGCTTACGTTCCGGTAAAACAAGTTGTAATTAAACCTTCAAAACAGTTTAATACTCAAACCTCCATGCTAATATTATATATTTCGTTTCACCAAATATATTTGTGTCCCAAAATACAGGCTCTCGACTTGAAAGAAAGTTTACGTCTATGTCTGATAATATTTCCACAACAAGAAACGGAAGTCAATGGAGTTCCGACGTTCATAAACGTATTTTCTCAAAAGTTTATTAACTGACACAACACCCCTCATGCCGTGAATCTGTTCTTACACATGGCTCAATACTGTTCTTCTCCTGGAGTATACGCAGCATTTGCACATTAAAAATGTGTTTTCATTGAAAGTTTGTGTGTGCTCTGTTAGAGAGAGAGCGCTGATTTTACTCTGCTTTCATTCTCTGCATGATGGCTCCTGTCAGACATATACTGGGCTGTTTTCTTTCTCCGCAAGACAGCTGGTGTCAAGCATATAATGGGCGATGTAGGCCTCAAAAGATCAGAAAACTAGATTGGTTCAATCACGAATTTCCTATGTCCATGGACAAATATCCAAATTCCAGCCTCTACCTACTTGTAATATTGTTTGCAATAATTGCAAAACACCCTTCATATGTCACTGAGTTCAAGCCGTGGATAATTATGTAAATAACGTGCTTGAACATTTGTGTATGATTGTTATATAAAAGTTGACGCTGTTTGCTGCAGCACAGTTTTTATTTTGCATACTTGGAAACATGCCCACGTTAGTCTCAGTGGCAGCCTTCAATTCTATCCTTCTGCTTTCACACAAATTGTCTTTCTGTGAATTTTTCTGAATACATTCTCTTTCTTCTCTGTTAAAAAAACTAGTCAACTTGAAAAAAGTACTTCTTATATTCTTGATTATAGCATACAACAATCCGTTTAGATATAAACCCAGAAAGCTTAGCGTAATTGATGTCTCTTGAAACTTGATATTGGAAGTGAAATAAAAATAAGATCATTATATAATAAACATTCCTGTCATTAAATCAGTTTGTAAAGGAAACATTCACTGGTGTTTAAAAAGTGCGCTTCATTAACTTAATTGAGTTGATTCGCAGGACTGAAATAAATGAAGATATGGGCTGAGTGAACAAATAAGGTCACTTAAAATATTTCTAATCAAATAGAACTGAACAAAGCACAGCTTAATTTCATTAGTATAAAATCATACGCAGGCCACGCTTATACGAAATCTGAGTAATGTACAAAAATACAACCTTCTGTAATATACAAGATGACATCATCATGATGGTGTGTGTGTGTGTGTATGTATGTGTGAGCGCTTTAGATTTATGTAACGTAGCTTTAACACGTTTTCAGCCATATAGCTACAATGCTTGCAGAGTGACAGTTTACAGTGATGTCTAACACTGAGCCGTCATGCCGCAGACATAGAGCATAATGTCCAACCCAGTCACATTATCTTGACACGAGGCCTACCAGTCCTAACACTGACCTCTTAATGCTGAGTGTCAGGCAGGGCAGCAGTTAGTACCATTTTTTGTAAGTATTTAGTATGACTCACCGGGGATCAAACCGACGACCTCCCGCATCTGAGGCTCACCCTCACATTCATCATGATGGTGTAATAAAAATAAGAGGTCTAAGCTAGAAAAAACAAAAGCACACATATACATATACATATATTTACACACAAACACAAACTGACACAAACACACACAAACACAAACACAAACACATACACCTAACATTGATTATGTAGAAATTTCTAGTCCGCTGAATATCTGTAGAAGGTGAATTATCAATGACTTTAAACTGTAAACCTTTTCAATATATTTCACTTAATAAGTGAAAGAGTAGCGTCAAGAAGAAATGTGAACTTGCATATATTTCTATCTAGGGCTCTGTACTGCATATGTTGTTATCCAGGCCACTGCAGAGGGATGGAATTTGAAATCAGCATATGTTGGTATCTAGGCCTCTGTACATGGATGGAATGTGAAATCAGCATATGTTGTTCTCCAGGCGTCTCTACAGGGATGGAATGTGAAATCAGCATATGGTGTTATCCAGGCCTATGCACAAGGATGGAAAGTAAAACCAGTTGTTATCTAGGCCTCCATACAGGGTTGGGATGTGCAACTAGAATACATTTTTATCCAGGCCTCTATATGGGGACAGAATGTGAAATCAACATATGCTTTTATCCACGACGCTGTAACGGGATGGAGTGTAAAAGCAACATAAATTGATATTCAGGCCCCTGTTTAGGGATGGAATGCGATATCAATATATGTTGTTACCCTGGTCTCTGTACCATGATGTAATGTGAGCTCAGCAGTAGTTGTTATCCAGGCCTGTATTCAGGTTTTAACTTTTTAATAAGTTAGCTAACAACTTGAATAGCGTTCCATTTTATTGTAGTGTATCTTTGTCACACAATGTTAATTACTAAAATTATTTAGACGTATACACTCTTAAAAACGAAATTGAATTTGTCACCCGAATAATCTTCCGGTATATTTTCTTTCTTGATATTTAATTTCATTACATTGACTAGTTTCATCTAGTAATTTATGTTTTGACGTGCTTAATTATAAGATAAGTAAGTATACCTCTTTAGGAAATTTGATTAAAAATAATCTTCCACTTGGATACAAGTTTTGTAAGTTTTAATACGTTTTCCTTTGGACGATTGCCCTTACATATACTACCAGTCTTGTTCGTGCTGATCAAAGGGTACGGTTTTATTATAATATTTTTTGATGTTTATTAATTAACCATGCATGATATCATTCTATATTTTACGAACTATCATACATGCATTACTTTTGTATCGTCAGAAAGGCCGGAATCAACATCTAAGCGCATCATTCAATATTACATACATGATACATTTATCTCCCTTCCCAGTGATGAGAAACAGCCATATATTAAGTCAGATTTCTGTGTAGATGATGTTGTATATAATATATAATGTGGAATACTTTTACTTAACTTTATGAATTCCCTTATCAATTACGTATGGAATTGTTGTATTACTTGCAAATTTTCAAATCCCTCTTTTCACCCCATTAATTAAATACTGATATATAAAGCAGTCATATAATATTAAACGGTGGATCTAAATACAAAATAAAGTTTCGTATTCTCTTACACATTTGATTAAGAACATTACTGGATTTATCAAACAAAAGATACTTAGCCATGGAAAATGTATGAATCTTGAGGAGAACGTACCCATGTATTTTCAATGCAAATTACTCCCAGACTAAAACAATATTCTAAGAACTCTGAGTGATTGATATTTCTGGTTTCATAATCCGTTACTTTGTTTTGTACTATATTTAAGATTCAAATTACCGTCGTTGCAATATCGTCAAAAACACTTAATAGTAATTAAAGTCTTATTTTAGTCATAGTTCTATAATCTGCATAAAGAAGGATAACGCCATAAAATAACATTGTAACACCATCGTGTGAAATGGAATCCAATTGATACAAAATAATTCAAACTCCTGCCAACGTTTTGCCAAAAAGCCAGATTTTCGGAAGAAATATGTTAATTTATTTTCAAGATTGATGTAAGTTTCATAGACAGCTTACTCGAGTTATTGAACGGTAATTATATGGATTACGTGACTTCCAGTATAATTGTAAACAGGGCTTATATTCCCTCCAACCAAACGTCTAGTATAATTTCCTAATTAGGAATTCAATCAAAAAAGTTGTCTTATCATAGGACGCATTAGATATAATGAAGTTTGTTTCATCAAATTATTTATATTAATCTCATAGGCATATGCTTTATAAGTTTCTTGACAAATGTAATAATTTCACCATTTCAAATGCAGGGGTCATTAAGTTCTGCTTATAAACATCTGTGCTAAAGAGATGTTTCCTTTCGTTATATATTGTTGGCGTTACATTTGTAAAGGTGTATGTAAGCCAGTATTCAATATTGTATTCGTATAAATATTCCCACTTGTTAATAAGAATATTATGTTAATCATTCTTGCTTTTAGTCTGTATCATCTCTAATATTACTGCAAAAAAGTCACCAAACAGGTATATAGGCTGCTAGAACGACTGTGAACTTACCGCGATATCTCTTGGCATCCGTCCGTCAACGGGAGACGATGGTGAAGCTTTTGTTTCTCCTTCTTTCTAGCTCTCTTTTCAGTTTACTTTATGTTTCTGTCTGCCTCGGCTTTTTTAACGCCCTATCGGACAGCAATGCGCCAGGTGGAACGGTCATTAGCACAGCTCTCCCAGTCGTTGACATTGATGTTGGCCGTTTTCATGTCCTTCTTGCAAACATCTTTGTAGCACAGACGTAGTACTCCAGTCGGTCCTGTACTTTCTGCTAACTCTCCATATAACAGGTCAAATGCGACCTGGGTCCATTTTCTTGTCATGACCGAGCCAGCGAAGTTGCCTCTCTTTGAGAATGGAGAACATGTTGTTCATGTTGGCACGTTCTAGAACCTATGTTTTGGGTACTTTGTATTGCCACTGGCTGTGCATGATACGCTACCGGTATCTCAGGTGGAAGCTGTTGAATTTCGTCTCGTGTCTCGCATAGGTGGTCCATTTAGCTGTTGTTGAGCAGTGATCCGAGCATGCAGACCTGGCAGACACGCAGTGTAGTCTTCTCGGTAACGTTATTGTTGTTCCAGACTCTCTGGTTAAGTTTGGCCATCACTGCTGCTGACTTGGCAATCATGCCGTTCACCACAGAACCAATGGAGAGTGAGCTGAAGATGTTGAACCCGAGGTATGTGAAGTTCTTAACAACTTCCAAGTTGTACCCATCGAAGATAACGGAAAGAGTAAAGTCTGCGTCCTGAGCCATGACATTCATTTTCTTCAAACTGATGGTCACTCCAAATCCCTTACAGACATGGGTGAGGCGGTATACCAGCTGCTGACGTCCATCTTCCGTGTGTGTTACCAAGGCTGCATCGTCGGCGAAGAACAATTCATAGATGAGTACCTCTGTGACTTTTGTCTTATCACGGATTGCGGAGATGTTGAACAGCATGTCGTCAGCCCTGGTATGGATATACACTACCCTGGTGAAGTCCTCGAATGCGTACTGTAGATGCATGGCGAAGCAGATGGAGAAACGCATTGGCGCAAGGATACAGCCTTGTTTGACTCCGCTGATGACTGGGAAGGCTCTGATGTTACGCCATTGAAGCACTCTGTGCTGTGCATGGTCTCGTGGAACGACCTCACGACAGCAAGCAGTCGTGGAGGACAGACAATCATCTGCAGTAGTCTGAAGAATCCACTCCGACTGACCAGGTCAGACACCTTCGTCGTTGTCGAGAAAGGCAATGTAGAGGGGCATATTCTGCTCACAACACTTCTCATGCAGCTGGCATAGTGAGAAGATCATGTCAATAGTTAAGCAGCCGGCTCGAAATCCAAACTGGGACTCGGGGAAGACACCAAAGGCTAGGATCGGCAAGCGCACCAAGGCAACACGGGAGAAAGCCTTTCCGACGTTGCTGAGAAGGGAGATAGTTGTTACAATCACTACGGTCTCCATTGTTCTTGTACAAAGTGACGATGTTGGCGTCACGCATGTCCTGTGGGATGTATCCCTGTTCCAGGCAGAGCCAGAGGAGCATGTGTAGGTGCTGCAGCAGTGCTGGTCGGTAGCTGTCTGTATACTGGTGCAAAGTTTCAGCCAGTAGGTGTTGATACAGCGACGGGTGGTCTTCTGTGCGTTGTTCCAGGTAGTCATGAGGACTTGTGGTGTCCTGAGGCTAGGTGCAGCCTTGTATGCCAGGTGGGCTTTCATCTTAGCCTCAGTCACGGGATCCATCTCTTCCCAGTTGGAATAATACTAGTCGCCAATTGTTCGCTCCCTTTTCCCGTCGGAAGTGTCGGCTGAATTGTAAAAAGAGGTACGAATTTTGTATCACTTTGGATCGATGGTGTCATCAGGTGTCACTTTAATGACATTTTTGTTCAGGTTGCTGATGCACCGCTGTGTTGTCACTGGTTCGCTTGCACGGCAGGCATTGATGCGTGGGCGACCTTTCCTTTCTGCGTGGTGCTGCATCTTGGGTAATAGTTGCGCATTGCTGTCCACGAGAGAATGCTCCGTGTCGCAGTCGGCACTTACTTTGGATTCTGCGAGTAAAAGGGACATCGCCCATTTCCGCACGCCTGGTGATGACGAGGTATAGCTGGTGCCATTGGCGTGAATATAGGTGTCTCATGACACCTGGTGGATCTCCTTACACTTGAAGAAAGTGTCGGTTGCACATAGGCTGTGGAGCAGCACAAACCTCCGAAGTCGCTTACTATTCTCGTTAATCTTGCCCCATCTGTAACAGCCGAGACAGGTGGACTAAGTCTCATGGTCAGCTCGAACTCTAGAATTGAAGTATCTTAGTAAGCTGAGGCCTTCATTGTTGTGGATAATGGATATTGCATGATCAAGAGCCTCGTAGAACTTGTCTTTCTCCTTGTATGTGGAGCAGCGGGTTGGGGTGTATACAATGAAGATGTTGACAGCCGGTGGGCATGAATTCTCTCAGAACCTGTTGACGAAAGTGCAATGAAGGCGCCTAGCGTGTTCTTTACGGCAAAGCCTACACAGGTTCATCCCAGGGTTTACCTTGTCAAAAGAACGTCTGTGATGTCACTGGTTTGCTTGCACATCAGGCATTGATGCGTGGGCGATCCTTCCTTGTTGCCGTGGTGCGGCTTCTTGGGTTATAATCGCGCCTTGCTGACCATGAGGGAATGTTCCGTGTCGCAGTCGGCACTATGTAATCTGCGAGTGAAGAAGACATCGGCCAGTTCCGCACGCCTGGTGATGACGAGGTCTAGCCGGTGCCAGTGGCGTGAATATGGGTGTCTCCATGATCCCTGGTGGATTTCCTTGCACTTAAAGAAAGTGTCGGTTGCACATAGACTGTGAAGCAGCACAAACATCAGCAGTCGCTTACCATTCTAGTTGATAGTGCCCCTTCCGTAACAGTTGGACTAGGCTTCATGGTCAGCTCCCACTCTAGCATTCACGTGTCTTAGTAAGTAGAGGCCTTCATTGTTGGGGATAATGGGTATTGTATGATCAAGAGCTTCATAGAACTTGTCTTCCTCTTTGTATGGAGTGCAGAGGGTTCGTGCGTACACAATGAAGATGTTGACCGCGCCTAAGGATGTTGACCTTGTCAAAAAAAACGTGTAATTGGCTTCCATGATAATGCCTCTGTCAGCCAGTCGGATGTACTGGAGGCAGGCAGTGTCGATGTTCAGTCGGGAGAGTTCTCTGTCAATGACAGCAGTCTTACGTGCATCATCGATCTGATGAAGGTCAGAGGTCAATCTAGGACACATGGTCCTGATCTTCCTGGTTTCAAAACGAAGAACTGGTGCGGAGTTTGTGTCACACTTGTCGAGATGGTTTTCTAAGCTCCACGCAGCCACTGACGCAGACAGACCATGGCTGGCATCACCTTACTGACCGGGGGCTGCCAGCTTGAGGCTGTCGATAGCTATCTAGTGAGACATGGTGTTCTCTTCCATCGTCAACAGTAACACCTGGCACCAAGCTCTAGGTCAATCGAGCTTTGACTTCAACCCGGAAAACTGCTACTTCTCGTGTTCTGCCGACGACGTACGACGACGCTTGAGTGTCCTCTCTTTTGGAGCTATGAAGCCTGGGCAGGGTGGTATGGATACTATGATGTTGCCCATGCAGCGTATCCCCTTTTCCACTCAGCTGGTGGACCCAAGGGAACGACGAAAGACGATACATCTTGGTACCAATGGCGTCGCTGAAGTTTCCGGAATGACGTTGAAGTCAATGTCAGACCACCTTAGGGACTCCGTATCCAGATTTTCTGTCAGGAATTACTCCCTTAGCCTTTCCCATGAGTGGGTATAGCCGAAATCCTGCAGAAGTCTTGAATTGGAGTTTTCCGTCTCCTAGATGTGCGACCATCCAAGGTTGATGAGTCCCATTACTGGAGGAGTGAGGTGCTTGTCTCCCACTTCCACCCCGGCTATGTCAACCTTGGAGTGTGTGCCGCGGTATTTCGGAACATACCACTATAAGTAGCACGATATACCAAATCTGTATTTGGGACCAAAACTCTAATGTTCTAGGGCAGAGGCCGGACACTTCCGTCTGTCAGTAGCTGTAAAAACAAATTGCCCTTAAATTAATTTTTAAATCAGCAGTATATTACGCCCATTACATTAATTGAAAAAAATATCTTCAGATACAAGAAAAATGTTCTATATGAACAAAAGAAAATCGCATCCCCTTTCCAAAATAACCTGATAGTAGATGAATTTCGATGTGTACATTTATAATTGCAAAGGTAGGAAGCGTTGATACTGCCGCTTACTCCATACACGTAATATAACGGAACCTTTGAGTGGTATGCAAACACCAAGATATAATGTTTTTTCAGAGACGCCCAGTAAACATCCAGTGAACATAAATCAAACCTAGTCAGCAAACGAGAAACTATTTAATGGTCTTCAGGTATGACATAAAATTCAAACAGTTGTTTCGAAGTGTTACACACGATCAAATGAACTTAACACAATAACAAACTAGTAAATAAACATGTGAAAATAACATAAAATATATCATTATATTTGTAATATTTAAATTTAAAATAAATTAAGTTTTGAATAATTTCGTCATGAAAAATGAAAACAAGCTGTTCATTTCATTAAATTCATAACACGATTTGTCAGGAATTTCCGTACGAACTTTTCTGAAAGAAACTAACAACACACCCGTACAATGTAAATGTAGTGTGGTACGTACCGGTACAGTACAAAACTACCGTGTTACCTACGTACACTGATTGTACCGTACACCTTTATAGGTTTTCCATGTAATAACCGTCTGCGTTAGGGTTTATATTTTAGGATTCGAGCACGGAGTTGTTTCAATAGCGGTCAAAGGCTAAATATGCAAGCAAACATGTTAGTGATATGTTGTTATTATTAAACTGTAAACATACAGTCATAAAAAGAAGACGAAATGGTTATATACACATTTCAAAATATTCGTTTAAATTTCCTTAGTTTCTTTTCAACCTTATACATGCAAAGTTATTTTTAACCTCTTGATCTCATCTTTACCACAGCGTATTTTAGGGTAGGTGTTACGTATATATAATTTACATTGTTTAACAGTTAGTTAACTGGGTATTTTATATATTTCATTACACCCTATTGTATTGTATCATTACATGTTGTGCTTACCCTTTACAAAACTGAGTTCATTTTCTGCTTTACAAAAATGACTCCTTTATATTATTTTGTAAACAACGAATGCATAGCTAAATTAGTATATATGTGTATGAGTTGAAAATCGGAATTATTATTAATAGACATAGACATGTATATTTGGGTCTAGGTCTAGGTTTTTTAGTTTCCTTAGAGTATTTGACACAGTCCAGACACTGGTTGCTAATAAAAACTCATATTTTTATTTTGCAAACACCAGGATCATCATAGAAGGTTCTTTTCTAGTATATAATAGTTTGTTTATAGAAAATACAAAGTGTGACATGTGGCCAAGTAGTGGACTATATAATCTTGCAAATGCGAGTAGTTTTCCTTCGTGTTTTACGTTACAGTACACTCAGGTGTATTATATGTTTTGTCCCATTTTATTTCGGAGTGGATTCTCTTTTAGTCAAGTTATTGATTGCATGTGATTCTTTTCTATAGAAATAAAAATGGGCTCTGATGACTTCTTGGAGAGAAACAATTTCCTGAATTTATTGTGAATTCAAACCTCGAATTATATTACTGTAATTCAACAAAAGACTTGGAACATCAACATTCGAAGAGCTAGCAGAGACACATCATCGCCTTATCGCCTTCTGTTTTGGATTTAATTTGGACTTGTACTGAATTTTATTTCAGGACTTAAATTCTATAATCATTTGGAATTTGATTCGTAATATCGCAAGTTCCCTTTTATTCCATGTTCACCTTGTATTATCAGAAGAATTCTGTTGAATTTTACAAATCTTGTAACTTTGGCTCTGTTCTGCTATTTATTTGAAAGAATAGATTCGTAACAGTAGGAATATAAATAATTGTTTAAATTGAAACATGTAAACATGCCAGATAATGTAATACATGCGTTGTAGTGTCCTATTAGCAACACAAAAACTACACGTATATTCAATAGAGCGAATGCTGTAGTAGAAGATGTAGGAAGTTACGCAAGAGAAGTAAAAAGAAAATATACATGCTCGATATCTCACAATAGCTATGTAATTGAGCTAGTTATGCTTCAGGGGGTTGATAGTTTTAATAGGACGCTCACGAGGTTGAAACAATAAAAATGAGAACGTCATGAAACCATATCGAGAAAAATGAATAATTTGAATTAATTGGTTAATTGTGAAACGGAAATGTAGGGGTTTAAGAAAATAATCAGATACTTCCGTTTTGTCGATTGTATTTCTTAATAATTGTCCTGCCGGTTGCGTATTTAAATTTTGTAAGAGAAATGTTGGGTCAGTGCCCCAAACCATACCCGCATAGTAATTGTGTCCGCTCTGGTCCCCTGTACGTTTCTAAACTAAGCTTCGGGTGTTTTGTGATGTCTTCATATGTCCGCCCGTGTGTAATTGGTCACTATGTCATGTAGCACGTCCCCATCCTCTGAGTGGATGGTTATGGGATTTTGTAGTTATGATTTTCTTGTGCTTTGCGTCTGACAGAGGATATATTTTGTACATTTACCCTAGGGTTTCTGGGAGAAGTTCAAGGACAAGTGTAGCTCAATTTACTTCAACAATGTTCATTTCAAATATTTGCTGAAAAAACTTCAGATATATAATTAGTGAAACACATATATGCCAACATATATAAATCACAACTCCTTCGCGCTTCTGCGAGGTGCTTGCGAGCACGATTGGTGGCTAGTGACTGGAATATACAGTAAAATATGCGAGGAACTGCTATTGCTTGCCAAACTGCTATTGCTTGCCATGTCATTTGCCTAGTAAACGATTTGTAGTATGCCTCGATCAGATGTTTGATGTAGTCTCTGTTGATTTAGCCTTTCAATTAACTGGTGGAAGAAATAAGACCATCTACATATAAGGTCTGCAGAGGACTGATATAAATATCTCAATCAATCTAAATCGCATCAGCTCACGTGCAGGAGTGTTACATTAATTGATCATAAACTCCTTCCTATAAAAGCAAATAAATATTTCAATTTGTGTAAATACAAGAGCCACGATTACAACATCATCCAGATGGTTCCAATTTATATGAGGGTTGGAAGCCATCACCAGTGTTTGTTTCATGTGCCTTATAATTTATTATCACGTCTTAAAAGCGTTGAAAACAATCAGGCGATATTTCTATGAATGTCTTTATTAACAACTAAAATATAAGTCGATCATTATTCTTTTATAGCGTCTGTTTTCTGTAATTATTATATTGCACTCATTCAGATTAAGTGACGTTACCCTCTCGTAAACATAAATTGGCGAAAAAGTGTTAGTGATGGGACTATACTATATTGTGTGTGTGTGATTTGGAACTGTAACGTAGCTTTAACAATTTTTCAGTAATCTCTCTACGATGTCTGCATTGTTGCGGTTTATAGTGAAGTCTAGCACTGGGATGTCATGCCACAGACATGTAGCATGATGTCCCACCCAGTCACATTATCCTGACACGAGGCCGACCAGTCCGAACACTAGTGCCTTAATGCTGAGCGCCAAGCGAGGCAGCTGTTAGTACCATTTTTATAAGTTTTTGATATGACTCTGCCGTAGATTGCATATACGGCCTCCCGCATCCGAGGTGGAAACAATAACCACTAGACCAACAGAGCAGTCGATAGGTTGGGAGATCCAATTCAGTTTCGACATACATATAGACAACCAAACACATACTTACCTGTATTAGATTTGCTTTCTTCTTTTGTTAATAAAGCGATACTAATCAATGATATTTATTTTTAATTCTTTGAAAGTCGCTAAATCAGATGTAAGATTTTTTTATTCATTTTAATTCTGAACATAAATTACTTAAATGGAAGGTGTACACGTCCACTACGTTATTGCAAGTAGACTTTACATATGAAATGCTAAGTTATATTTACAATAACCTTTGTTAAAATGTTCTAAGGACAAACTCTGTTTAGAGCCTACACAGCGTTGCATTGTCCCCATGAAAATAATTATGGAACTTCGAAGATATATCAATTCTTACAAACATGCATTTTGCATGTATTTTCTTATGCATTAAATAGGTTAGTTTCTTAATAAGATTTTTATTCATGTACGATTGATAACCACTCCTGCTATCTATATCTATGCCGAGTTTTCAAAATCAATCTTAATACTAAAGGTTTACAGTTTCTCGTTGAGTCAGATGAATTCTACTGAGACGTAACGTAATGCATACTATCTCATGGCAAGTACGGCGACGAAGATCGAGTAGGAAAATACTGTAATTTAAGACTTTAGCTGTGGACTATTTTTTCAATCATATTTCATATGTTATTTTTTTAAATCAGACCGTGTATGTATTTAACGTTGTGTTTATATACAGTCTGAGATTAATCAATTGATTAGGATATTCACTGGAATTGCTAAGTACTCAAATATTCTGGACTAAAATAATATTCTTGGATAATGTTTATGTCCTGGAATTTATTCGGAACAATTTAGATACTCTTGAGATATAAGTGTAAGGAGGTTTTGGGGATTTAATTCACAATACTTAAGTTCCTCTTAAATTTTCATTTTATAACTGAAAGAGTTAAGTTATTTGATACTTTTGCACACCTCTTGAGTTTGCTTCTTTCCGTTACTTAAGACCAATGCTTAGTAATCCTTGATTTTTCAATATTTTACATATATTTGACTTGCATGTTGTAATACTCATTCCAGTCATCAAACCATTTATACCCAAGCACTTTGTCTTTGAATATTTTTGTGAAAATTTCTTGAAGGTCATGTTGCTTCCTTGGTTTTGTTCTCTAAAACGATGCGAATTAAACGAAAAGTAGCAAAGAACAAAACATAAAATAACATGCAACAAAGGAAAAAAGAAACAAAGAAAAAGGTCAAAAAACAATACAGTAATGAAATTGAAACACAATATGTCTTACTGTCAAGATGAATTTGAATGTATCGTTGTAAGTTTGATATGCTGCATATCAACAGTGTATGCTTGCCAATGGTAATTCATGTGTATACACGCTTGTTTGTGCAACGTTTATATGGACTTTAAATTTACTTTCAGTTATTTCGTTTGCTACTACCAAAATACCTCAATACAAATTTGAGCATTATGGTCATCGATGTTTGTGTGTGTGTCTGTGTGTGTATGTGTGTGTGTGTGTGTGTGTGTGTGTGTGTGATTTGGAAATTTAATGTAACGTTAACAATGTTTCAGTCATATCGCTACGATGTCTGCATTGTGACAGTTTATAGTGATATCTAGCACTGGGGCATCATGCCGCAGACATGTCGCATAATGTCCCACCCCCAGTCACATTATCCTGACACCAGGCCTTCCAGTCCAAACACTAGCCTCTCGATGCTGAGCGCCAAGCAAGGCCGCTGTTAGTACCATTTTTATAAGTCTTTGGTATGACTCGGCCGGGGATGTAACTCACGACCTCCCGCATCCGAGACGTACGATCCAACCACTAGGCCATCGGAGCGGTCGACTCGTTTCTGTAATTTACAGTTATCTTGGCTGATGCTGCTTTATTTCTGTTTTCGTCGCTATTTGAAATTCTGTAAATTAGCATATTTCTAAAACATCCAGGTACATATATTTGTATGACTAACCTAGGCATACTGACATTTATATTCACTGGAATATTTTAATTTTGTATCACAACTAATTCTGACCAAATTTTGATACCTAATGTATGCTCTCTCTTAGTACTAATATATTATTTTATGTTAAATTCATTATATACATATATATATATATATATATATATATATATATATATATATATATATATATATATATATATATATATATATATATATATATATATATATATATATATATATATATAAACCTCTGAAAGCTATAGAGTGTATCACTATGTAGCTATACAATATAACTGATGCTGTTCGTTAAAATTCAATTTAGTTTGTAGTGTGAGATGAAGAGACACCTTATATTAATTTATTAATCTATTTTAACGCATATGTAATATTGGGAGATGAAGAAAGGTATCTGTGTTTCAACAGTAAGGTAAAGGTCAAGTATTGCTTATTTTGATAAAGGGGATGATATCGTATTTATACGTGCTTTTTATATGCAGTAGTAAAGTAAGTGGCCTCGTGATCACATAAACATATTATTGATTTGTAAGTAGTACGTATTATGCCCTAATGATCAAATTCACACATTTGGGTTGTTACATATATTTGATTATATGTTATCTATAGTTGTGTTTTAGACATGAACTTGTCCAAAATCAAGTTCATTGTATACCTGACTATACATATTGATTTTGTTTTTATTTTGTAAACAAATAACAGATGTCAGTATTTCTCTAGGAGTGTGGGTTAAATATCAGAATCATTACCAATAAAGGTAGACATGTTTATTTGGTCTTTGTCAAACATATTGGAATTTCTTTGTGAAGGACATGTTGTACCTTATGTTTCCCATGTTCTTTGTTAAATATTAGTAACAGATTGTATCTGTTTACAGCTTAAAATTTTATATAAATGATACTTTTACGTACATCGTGGCCTACCTTTGTGCCTTAGGTTGTATATAATTTTGTTTACTTGAAAAATTATTCATTCATTTATTATACATCTTTATCAGTACCATTCTTATTGTTGTGTTCTGTATTTCATTTGGATATAATTATATATTCGCATTATTATTCCCCGGAAATACAAAGTGCTTTTTAGTAATATTCATGAATGGCGACATTACTTTGCATTTATAGTGAATTCAGACGCGAACATCTTGGAATATAACATTTTGTTACATCAAAAGCACATCATCACAATTATGGCCAGTGGTACATTAATACCGTGGAAGATTAGTACAGTCGAGACAAAATGCACATCAATACCTTCAGTGTTTGATCTAATTTCAAAACCACTGAAACTTAATCAGAATAATTAGGACTGGTGGTAGAGCGTGTTGAGCCATCTGGCATTTGATTCGCTATTCTGTTTTTTTAAACTTGGTGTACTCTAGAAAAAATTATTTTTCGCATTTAACCAAACTTTTTTTATTATCTTTTATGTTACTTAGTTTAAAAGCATGCATCGAAATAGTGGGTAGGCCCACATTGTTGATACATTTTGGGATTATTAATGTGAATTCATGTGATGCATTGTTTTATTTTATTATTGTAAATTTAATATTCTAAATTATATATTGTCCTCCAGCCCTAATAAATTACCTAGTAATATATTTATTTTTCAAAATGCCTGATAAAGTGTCTTACGAGAATTTAGGACGATTGTTTCAATTTAGATTTATATCTCCACTCGTTTTAAAGTTATGATTTTATTATATAAATATATTATATTTTATTTATCATTCTCTGAAGCAACATCGGTAATTCTGTGTTGTAAGATTTATAAATAATAACTAATTTTTATAAAAGGGAGGTATACATTTTTTACATATTTTTTTAGCTGTTAATCTTGACACTATGGAATATATATATATTTGAAAGTAGAAATAGTTTCAATAGCACATTATGATTAAATGTTTGATCAATTTTAATTTGATTCCACGAACAGTTTAAAGGCTATTAGGTAATGTATTTTGTACTTAAATCGTACCAAATTGTCTCAACATGGATGCAAAACAAGCTAAATTGTTAAGCAGTCAGTCGAGAGCTGAGACATTGTCTAGTTTGGAACAATACCTGATTTAAAAAGAAAATAAAAAGCCTATTTAACATGTATCAGGATACAATATTACTCTGAATAAATATTATGTAAAATAAAAAACATTTAAAATTAATCTTTGTTATTGAGCTCTATATATTTTCCAATCTAACTATTTAACATGTATCAGGATCAACTATTATTCTGAATAAAAATTATGGAAAATGTAAAATTAAAACAGTTCAAATTACTCTTTGTTATTGAGCTCTAGAAATTTTCCAATCAACTGTTGACAGTTTCTTAGGCAATATAAGGTATCGCAACCTTTCATCGTTATAAATGGACTACATTATCCTAAATAATATTTACATTATTACTTTGATATCTCTCAAGGTTCGAAAATCAAATGAAAATTATTAGAGAAATCACTGTCGACGTGCAATGAATTTCATACAACGCTACGCATATCACTTGGAACTTTCTGGACCTTCTTAAAAATTACTAAAGGAAGAACTTTATTAAAAGACTCCTAAATCTCAGACAGCTTATTATCTACACATTTAATTGTGTCATGCCTATTGGTGAAAGTGAAAATCATATATTTTCCGAGAGAGAACTTTTAAAACAATTTATGGTTATGATATCTTAGGCACTTTTATCGAACATTCGTTCTAATCTCAAAAAAAATGAACTTAAAGCTAGAAAATAGTTCTTTTTACAGTTTAAATATGGAGAACATTAAAGTAGAATGCAATGCATATATGCAAATGGATATCATTATATTTTACCTGGCGAATTTGGTAGCCTTTATTATTTGGTATAATATCATGTCCTGTAAGTAGTTAGGCATAGTGAAGGATACGTGACAAGTGTTACAGAACACATATTAGAGATATGCAGAATGCTACTATCATTATGTAATAGTAAATACATTTCTTATTTTAAATTTTGGAACGCTTTCATTATCCGTGGTAGGTTTTTTAACATCACATGAACATTTTAATTGTAAGAATATAAATACTTATTACATCAGTTGTTTTCTCTTTTTATCATGAAAATCTCGTGTCCGAATGTTCCCTTTGAGAGTAGGCACTTTGATAGGTTTCGGACATCAAATGGACAGTCGAGGAATATATAATTCATCAAAACTTACTTAGATTAATAGTGGAAACATCATTAGGCATACATAATGAAGAGAATGAAATAGAACGTATCTAGACTGTCAAAATATTTTTTAAGAATAAATATACTTTTACGTGGGTGTTTATGTTTTCAAATTAGCCGATACAAATTATTTAAGAAAAGATAAATTTACTTACGCATTTAATGACAGAGATCAGTGATACAAATATTTTAGCGTAGGATTAATTTAATCTCTACTGCTGTTTTATATTCGTTGTCAGACGAGAATAAAATGGAAATGTAGAGATACGCTCTTTGGTTTTGATAATTCCGCATTATTTGTTGATAAATATTGTGTTAAAAAGTAACACACGTTCTTTGTTTTAATTTAGGACAGACATTGCCTTGCTAAACTAATGATTACTCCTGAACTGCTCTTATTAACATATTTAACTCATTTAAATGAAAGCTTTCACCTACAATATAACAATTCCACATTGCCTAATGTCCTCTCAAGACAAATACTATCCTTAAATCAATGCTCTTTGTTTCTAGTGGTTGTAGTCAATTGAGACAGAATTAGCACGTGCATGTATTTTCAATAAAGAATGTGGCGAAAGCTACGACAGAAGAACAAGTTGTTTACAAATTTTAAAAGACATGTATTAATACATGTTAAAATGAGGATCTCAAAGTTTCTTAGTTTAAACAAACGTTTAGCTTGTAGGTCAGTGCTTAAGGAACTGTTATCTAAAATTTTGCCGTTAAAGAACCATTCAGCAGCTATTTGAAGTTTTGTTCTATACTTGGTATTGTATATATTCCATTGGATTTTCTCATTCATATTCGACCTGGAAATATTCAGGACACTAAAGTGAAAACAGTTATAATCGGTGACACCAATATTCAATAAATTAAAACGTATTATAAGTATGACTTAAAATCATACCAATGAACATGAATTCATCAACTAAAATGTTATATTACAACCTAATGTATAAATTCGTTATGGCTGCCACGTGCCTAATGTGTGAAGGACACAAAAGAGAATTACTGCGTGTCACTGCCACTGTCCTGGCGCGGCATGAGTGGACCCATTATGTCCGTACCAATGCCCTCGTGAACAAAACAGTGGACCCTTACATTCATTCGTTATCACTGTCCTACTGAGAATATTAGTGTAACCTTAATGTCCCCACTGCTGTCCTGGTGGATATAACAGTAGAATATTAAATGCCTGACCATTGTGCTCGTGGGCATCACAGTGGACCCTTAAAGTCCGTTCCACTGTCCGCGGTCATGGTTGCACTTAAACGTTGATCCTTAAAACAATACAAATTATTTAACTACTACTACCCTGGTGAGGGATAATATTGGACCCATAATAAAAAATGCTTTGTAGTTACAATCCAAGACAATACTACGCCACAGTAATCGGACTGAGCTTGATGTGTAAATCGGAATCAATTAGTTGCACGGTAATAGTCGTGCTTTGTAGTCATAATCCAAGACAATGGTAAGCCGGAGAGATCTGACATCGTTTTCTAGCCAAAGCCAACATTGCATACCTTGATATCTCTGTAAAAACTGCGTACGTATAAATATCTGTCAATTACTTTCAAGCAAACGAAAATATTGCACGACTAAAAATCTCTGATAATAATGCCTAGTTCGCGATCTCACATAGTACTCTCATCCTAGATGCATATAGCTAGAACCAATACTGGGTACCTATAGATTTCTGATGATATTTCATACATTGTAACAATTTAGCGAATTAGCGAAACCATATCGTTCACATTACTGTCTAGCTAGAGACCACATTGCGTACTCAGAGAGCTATGACGAATTAGCATATCTGGGAAAGTTTGACCATATAGCCTAAATATAGATGTTTGACAATATCGAATAGCCAGAGATATCTGACATTCCCGAATAAGATGTTCTTATAACTGCCGGCATCTGATATATTGTCCCTTAAATAGGCATGATCAAAAGGCTATTGACTTGAAATTACACGCAGAGATTTAAAAAATATAATCACGGTAGTGCTTCCTTGTTTTGTACATCGCAGTGTCTGTTTTCCAATTCTGAGCCATTTCAAATTAATTTGAATTTGACTTTAGGGCTTCAAAGCCAGACACAAGCAACGTGAGGTTCAATTTCCTAAAGCATGCTATTAAATTATAGCTACGAGACAAGGGCACGAAAATAGTAGAGATTAATTTTGCATTTGGCAATCGATCTGTTTATTCCATGCACAGAGTCATTTATGTAGCTGGTCATCAACATTACAAAATGTTTGGTTGTTTTATTTGAAGACAGAGGAAATTAAAACATGCCAACTGTTCTTCGATGTTCTGCCTTAATTGTTGATTAATAAAGGTTATGGTTTGAAAAATATGAACTGTTTTCTAGCACACGCCAACTCACCCCAATATAAAGGCAAAATTATGTTTTATTATCCTAGATATGGCACTATCAAAATACGTCTTTTAATGACAGTTGTCGCATGAAAATCAGGCCCCATTAGGACTGACTGTTTATGAGACACGGTATTATAATTAAGATTGCATATGAGATAGTGGATGAATGTTATCATCAGGGAACATCACTAGCACACTGGAATTTCGACAATCGATCATCCAATCGACCAAACTGTATTTCCTCCATAAGGAAAGTTCATTGATGAATAAAGAGAAACAGAAAAAGCGACATTGTGGACTTTACATCATGATTTTGGCAACTTCCAAGAAAGTCAGCGATACATATTTAAATAGCTCAGACGAGAAAGAACCAAGAAAAATCAATAATTTGTAAATACATGGAAGCTTCTAATTGTTGAAGATAATCTCGAAAGGTTTATTATTACAGCGTGTGTTCATGAGCGTCAATGTTTTATTGTTTAAGAATGACGTCTTATCGGTACAAAGGTATGGTACGAGGTGATCTTGGATATTTTGATGTTGATAAATGTTTGGTTGTCAGGCTACGAAGGTACACGTGTAAACTGAACAGATCTGAAATGATCAAATAGTCTTGTGTTTAATCTAAATCTGTGCAGTTCAAAAGATTTTTGGTTACTGAAACTGGTCTTTAGATTGGTTACGTTACTGGTGTTGTTCATGTCCAAACCATTCAAACACGTTAAATGAGTAACTGGCAAATCTCTGCGTCCAAATCTCTGCGTCGAAATAAACTCTCTGGCATTGTATTGCAGCAAGGCTGGAACTTAATATGCAAGCGCACAATGTTAAATGATAATATTCAACTTAATCAAATTGGAAGACTTTTCCTTATCCCATGGTGTCCTTTTGCACGCACTTGAAATCGCATAAAAAGTATAAAAATGTAGTATTTGTTCAAAACTTTAACAACAGATAACATATTCCGTTTCTTTATATCAAACTCACCTATTCCTTACATGACCTTTGAAATTAATAGAAAGCCTACCATGACAGTTTTAACTCCTTTCTAATGTAACGTATGTTAAATAATGACATAAAGGTTGCTTCTATTGAATGTCATATATAATATGTCTCTGCACTATAATGGGTCAGCATGTCTGGACAAACAATGTATCTATAAAATGAACAAAGCATCATCATCAAATGCATCCAATAATGAATTCTAGGGTCTAAATATGCAAATGTTACCCCTTGCGAGGACACATCAGATCCTTTGACACTCATAACATATGGTAAATCAGGAGTCTCACTTATGTTTAGAAAGACATTTGGAACATAATACTCTACAAATGAAAGATATAAATGTCCGACATATATGTGCAATACTTGTTGCTTTCTTTCAAAAACGTTTCCCATACCTTGTAACTAGATGACTTAGAGAATGCGAGGTGCTACCGTGAAATAAGCGATATTATTTTACTTGTACGAGCATCCCTCTGAAGAGGAGCATGTTATCATTGCATTTGAAACGCTTGAAACAACTGCTTGAAAGTTAATGCCTGTAAATGTAAAGAATTAAACGACTGAGAGGGCCGGAATCAATTAAGGCGTAAAATAAGGGCACCACACGGTATAGCGATATGACCCTTTTACATTTTGTCTGGCATGGTAAATTATAATGCCACTTGTATTGAAATAGTCCAGGAGGAATATATATCTACAACATCAGACAACCTACCTAAATTCTGTGCAGCTCAGATCCAAAACAACGTGATTTTAAATGTACCAAAACTACTCCACCTAACTGCACCGGACAATAGCTGACAACATTGAGCCCGTCAGTATAAAATTGCATCGGAATAGCTTACGCAACAGCCGAACAAGAGAAATTAACGGTTTGGAAATAAACCTACTGTGCATAAATGCAAGTTACAATACTAATGTCACATCTAGTGTAGACATTAGTAATAGATAAAAGTCATGCTTGATTTAAACATTAAAGCAATTTCACAACATTGAATGCGAAGCTCGAATTATCTGGTTCCTTTCAAAACACGCTGAATATTACTTTTGCAATAATATTTTCCAGTTGTCTTTCTAATCGTAATTGAGACGCCTTATTTACTCTATTTGATGGGTCTCAAAGGATCTGATGTGTCCTTGCAAGGGGTAACATTTGCATATTTAGACCCTATAATCAATTATGCATTACATAGATACAATTCATGCTTGATTTAAAAATTAAAGCGAAGTAACAACATTTCATGGGAAGCTCGTATTATCTGGGTCAAACAAGGGAGGTCAAGAATGCCTATAGCTCGAAACCTATATCTGCAAAACTAAAAGGCGTGCATTCGAGAACTCTAATCGAACAGCTACTGGATCTTTTCTAAGCAATTCAGTGATTGGCAACAAATGGTCGTTAAATGCGATTTACGTCCTTGAAAAGAGCAAGCCAAACAAGCACAGATAGTGTGTCGAAATTGGTTATAATATTAAGATATGTGCTTTAGAAGATTTGTTCTAATGAATTTTAACACTCCGAAAAATTATATAGAAAATAGTCTGTGATCTGAAACATTATCCTAAGATGCGCGTTATTTAACAAATAATCTGTACGCGATGGAATCACTGTGCCAAAACTATACCAGGCTTTTCATAAAAAATGTTTAAAGCTCCTGGCCATGATCACATTCAAATGAATACCTATTGTATGGTGGTCCTCAGCTAAGTAAAGCCGTCTTAAAATTGGTTAACTATATGTAAAATTATGAATAAGTGAAAACTTGATATAATTTATCCCTCTAAAAAAGGCAATTTGAAAACCAGAGCTGATCCAGATACAATCAGCCAATATGATTGCAGCGAATGTTATACAAATTGTTTGAGAAATCAATAACTTCTTAGTGAGATGAAAATCGTTTTCCCTAATCCATCATAGCAATAATTTCAACATAATTTAAGCTGCTTCATGGCCCCTTTGAACCTTCAAGAGAGATTACTTATAACTATATGGTAGTCCTACCGATGCGCCGTCATCGATATTCAAGTGGTCTTTGACTCCAACGGGCAAGATGCTCTACCCATAACTCTATAACTATGTAAAATATGAAGAATAGTAAGGAATATATATCGAATTGCACAAAGTGCATTCATGGTTAAGAAATAACAGTGTAGATGGTTCCAATTATAGCGATGAGTTAGAAGGGATTGGTGGGGGTAGGACATCCTGTCGTCGTGTTTGTGTATGGTTTTCATAGATGCGTACCTACATCACTTAGAACAAACCAAACTGGGATGCAACAAGGAACGTTTAGAGTGCTGCTGCAAATGTTTGCAGCTGGCATCACCTACCTATATAATTCATAATACTTTAACTAAAATATTGGATATCATTCTAGAATCCTCTAAAACATACAGCTACAGTCTAAAACTATTTTTTTTATTGCAAACCGAGAAATTCTGATTATAAGATGTTCCAATTACTTGGGGAAGAAATAATTCATCAAATTGACTCATTTACCAGTTACTCATCTGAGAATACTAAATGATATATTACATCATTTCATCAAACACGCCTACAATGCTAGCAGAAGAGCAAGCTAGGTCTTTTAATCTTGAAAACGATGGGATAGGTACACTAAACCAAAACGCCCAAACGGAACCCAGATTATAGAAGCAAATCGTGGTTCCAACTTTACTATATGACTGCGAACACTGAAATGAGCTTCAAAAGAGTGACGTAAAGGAGTTCAACTATGCACACGTTATACCAACGGAATTAGGGATTCCGTACACAAATACGGTCATAAAAATGTGAAGCAATGCTGGGACTGACAAGAATCATAATGAGACTGATTGGCGTAAAGTTCTCTTGCTAGGTAATTTCTACACCTTTCCAATAATATCATCCCTAAGAAATATTCCTCGTACAACTACATGGTATTTTAATAGCCACTGACCGATGCAATCTGGCTTTATTCCATATATTGGGAATTAACTTCAGATGTATCAGCTTAATATTTCTTCTTGAAATTTAAAATACAATCAATCTTTTCTAACAATTTTGTTGTTGTTGTTGTAGGGTTTAACGCCATTTTTCAGCACACGATAGGCTATACATGGCGGCCAGTATTGATGGTGGAGGAAGAACCCGGGAAATCCCAAGAAAGAACCACCGACCCTCGAAAAGCTACTGGCAAGCTTTCTCACATACCCACATTGGCCGAATCCGAGACTCGAACCCACGTAGACAGAGGTGAGATGGCAGTGACCGTAACGGATAGCGCTTTAGACCACTCGGCCGCTCGGGGCCCTTCTTTTCTAACAAAATATCAATGGAAACAGTTGGTCAACGTAGGTATATATGAAAAGAAAGAGATTGCTTCGTGCGACAAAATAAATAGTTACCATTATTTTCTAGATTCCGACACTTAGAATTCGTTTTATCCCCTAAACACAAATTAATCAGGTTTATATTAGCCATGTGGGTATTAAAGCCAGGTCATGATGTAAATCGCCGTCACAAAATGTGGTCAGCAGTATTACCTACCTCAGCCAGCGTGTGGTCTCATCGTGTGTGTCAACAAATTCCCAAAGACTTCCAACACGTTTTTGACATGTTTGGATTAGAACTATGTTTGGAACCTAACCAAAATAATGATGAGTCTCAGTAACCAAAACTCTTAAGAACTGACATTAAAGTAGATTAGAAACAAGACAAATTCAATATTCCGAATGTGTTCTGTTTCTCGCTAATGTATTAGAAGTGTTCCATCATAGCCTGAAACCAAACCTCGTATTATTCATTTTGACTGATAAGACCTCACTTTAAAACAAAACGCTCATTATTGTTACTCAACACCAGCTGTGATAATAAACCTTTTAAGATTATGTTCATCAATTATGTGCCATTTTGTATGCTTCCATGTACTTCCAAATTATTGATATTTCATTGCTTTCGTCCTCGTTTGAATTATTTTATTTTAATCATCAATGCAAAGTTATAAGTTTCTCTTTTTCTGTGCTGTTTTCTAAATTCAACAATACACTTTCCTTATAGAGGAAAGAAAGTTTTTTGATTTATTGATCGATTGTCGAGATTCCAGTATGCTCGTGGTGTTCCGTGTTGAATATATTCATCCACAATCTGATACGCAAGATAAATTATAATACCATGTCTCATAAACCTTCAGAGCTAATTTTCGTGTAACAAATGTCATTAAAATAAGTATTTTCATAGTGCCATTTCTTTACTACAAATATGCATGTGATTTCATGGTGGCATGGGTGCGAGGGTGTTACAGCTCAGACTATTAAAAATATATAAATTTGGAATCAACAACTAATGCAGTACTTCAAAGAACATTTGTGAAGTTTTTATTTCCGCTGTCTTCAAATTGAAATCACATGGAATGAAGTGATGTGAATGTGCATGGCACTGTTTTTGTTTCGATAATGTTGGTATTTAAGTTACATAAATGACTCCGAGGCTGGAATAAACAGATCGATTACCAAATGTAAAATTAAACTCTAAAATTTATATGCGCGTTTCTAGCGACTAAAACGTGACCAATGGTCTGTGGAGATGGAATTTCTTGTTTATTTTGTCTGGCATTAAAGCCTTAAGATCTAACTCAAATAATTACAATCGCACAAAAGTGGACAACACAGTGACGTACATAACAACAACTACATTGATTAATTTATTTTTATTTCTGTGTGGCATTTCAAGGCAATGACGTTTTAATCAGGGCTATTTATGGGACAATATATCAGATGCCAACAACAACAAAAACACCATATACAGGAATGTCTGATATATCTGGTTATTCAATTCTGTCAGAGATCTCTATTTAGGCAACACTGTCAGACTTCCCAAGAAATTCCATTATATCATAGCTCTTTGGGTACGCAATATGGTCTCTAGCTAGACAGTATTGAGAAAGATTTTGTTTCCCAAAATTGTTTCTAGCTATGAAGTATTGTCAGAGATCTCAAGGTACGCAATATTATCTCTAGCCACACAGTATTGTCAGAAATCTCTACGTAACCAAATATGCATCGAGCTAGACAATACTGAGATCTCTAACGATGCACTATTATCAGAGATCTCTAGGTACGCTAACTTCTCTCTGGCTATAAAAAAATTGTCAGAGATATCTAGTTACACAGCATTTTCAGAGATGTCTATGTGCGCAATGTCGTCTCTATACAGTACTGTCAGATCACTCTGGCTTATCATCGTCTTGGCTTACGACTATCTTCGTCAAAAATTAATGTTTTTCTAATTACGGACTCTATGCCCAAACGTGCTTTATTTATTGAACAGGAAAAACAAACAGAAAATAACATTAGAATCAGTTTAAAAAATGACATCGAAATAATTCCAGCTGAAGATGATGTAAGAGGAAAGATATGTGTCAATATACTTATTCTGAAAAGACATTTTTAAGACGCAGATGTTTTCTATGGAAACAAAAGTGACACATTTATATTTTACTACAATTTTGAACTCATCTAATACCAATTATTCCCCGTTATGAAGTCTTTTAGAGTTTTAGATTAAAAACGTACATTGTGCAATGCATTACCTAATAAGTCGCAAATACAGCAACGAAGACAACATGATTTCTCTATAACATAATGATTCTTATTTATACATGAAGCTCAGACCTGTGATATTGATTTTGTAATTTCTTAGATGAAGGATTGATTTGCTACATTGGCTAGAATCTGTACAGTTGATTAAGGGTCCATGTTATGCCATTCTAGGCTTGAAGTAGGGAAATGATTTACATTGTTCATTAAGTGTTTGCTGTTACGTCCAACCAGGACAGTGGAAGAGACTTTAAGGGTCTATTGCTATGTATAACCAGGGCAATGGTGTGGACTGTATGAGTCCACTGATATGTCCACCAGGACAGTGGTAGTGACATATAGCATTTCCCTCTTGCGTCCTTCACACCTTGATTAAGTTTACCCTTCTTGTCATTTCAGGCACTGTAGTAGGGCATCCGTGTTACAGGAACACGCTTCTAGATTAATTATCTTACTATACCAATAGTATTTGTCATCTTAACAACATTCAATATGTTTTAAACATGAAGGTCAACAGTTTGTAATTCACTTTCTCTGTGTTATCATATAACTCCACATTTTTTTCCGCTTCTTATTTGAATCATAGCTTTGACAATAAGATCACTCACGGAACGTGAATCAAAACTTTGCCAATAATAACATTTATGAGACATGCTACCAAACGTTACGAGAAGATCAATCACTAGACTTACAACAACACCTTTCCGACAAGGTCACTCACAAGACTTACAACAACGCCTTTCCGATAAGGTCACTCACTAGACTTAAAACACCATGCCGTTAAGACTCACGGGACTTCCCTGAAATCATTGCCAATAAGAGCAATCACTAGACCTGCACCAAACCCATGCGGATAAGGCACTCACTAGACTTGGTCCAAAACTATGCCGATAAGATCACTGCTGCAATTTGCACCAAAACCATGCCGATAAGATCACTGCCTCAACTTACATCAACTCCTTGCCGATAACATCGCTGCCTCGACTTACATCAACTCCTTGCCGATAAGATCACTGCCACGACTTACATCAGCTCCTTGCCGATAACATCGCTGCCTCGACTTACATCAACTCCTTGCCGATAAGATCACTGCCTCGACTTAAATCAACTCCTTGCCGATAAGATCACTGAATCGACTTACATCAACACCTTGCCGATAAGATCACTGACTCGACTTACATCAACTCCTTGCCGATAAGATCACTGACTCGACTTACATCAACACCTTGCCGATAAAATTATTCACTCGACTTCAACACCTTGCCGATAAGATCACTGACTCGCCTTACTTCAACACCTTGTCGATAAGAATCACGGGACTTGCCTTAAATACTTGCCAAGAAGATCAATCACTAGCCTTGCACCAAAACCATGCCAATAACATCAATCACTTCCCTTGGACCAAAACCATGTGGATAAGATCACTGCCTCGACTTACTTCAACACCTTGCCGATAAGATCACTGCCTCGACTTACATCAACACCTTGCCGATAAGATCACTGCCTCGACTTACTTCAACACCTTGCCGATAAGAATCACTTGACTTGCCTTAAATCCTTGCCAATAAGATCATTCACTAGCCTTGCAACAAAACCATGCCAATACGATCAATTACTAGCCTTGCACCTAAACCATGCCAATAAGAACAATCACTAGACCCGCACCAAAACCATGGAGATACAATCAATCACGGGACTTGTACCAAAACCATGGTAATAATGGAGAATTGGCACTGATGTATCACATCAGGACATTGACTTCACCAACGTGTCACATCACGATATTTACATCAATCATATGTCATATCATAATATTCACATCAAATATGTGTTACATATGGACATTACGTTTTTATCACATGGCGATATTCATATCAAGCTTTTACCACAACACAACATTGATGTCACGCTTGTGTCACATATTGACCACATGCAGGTATCGCATCATATATTGGTACCACGCATATTTCACGTCACGATTTTGGCAACACGATATAAACATCACCATATGTCACATCACAAAACTGGCATCACAGATTTGTCACATTAATATATTAGCATCAAGCATGCATTACATCGTGAAATTGGCATCACGATTTTAAAATCTCGATATTTAAAGTATGCATGTGACACGTCACGATATTAACATCACTCATACGTTATATAAATATATCGACATACGAATTGTCACGTCACAAAATTGGCATCTCGATGTCATTGTGATTTTTGTTTAGATAACATTTCTAATGAACAATATTGCATCTATTGAAAATAATTATGAATTGCGATAACTCACTCAATGCATAGAAAATTAATTTGAAAGCTTTTTCCAGAGAGAGTATGACGAAGACGGACCTTACATTACTAGATTTCGTGATCTATACCAATTGACTTAAACGATTAATGTATTTCTAATTCAGTCCATTTGTCACATTATGCATCTAGGATTTGACTGACTTGTGATCATACATGGCATATCGCAAAACCCATCGTTATTGTGCCTGTGTAAGATACTTTTTATAATAATAATGAATTCCAAAACAAAACAATTAAAATGTTATTTTGTATAATGCAACTATTCCCAGCCAATTGATTTAGGCTGCTCTGCTTTGGCTTCAATGTGCATTATATCTGCATTAGTATTTTTTGCAGCCCTATATCGCAGCTGGACTCCTTGTTATCTTCTAAAAATCACCAAAGTGAACCTAATATAAGTATCAGTGTACATACAAATAGCCATGCAAATAACTGCTGCTCTAATCTGCAAATATCTTCATCATAATTTCAGGTAATAAAAGCCACTTCCAATCGTGAAAAGCGAAAATATGAACTCCTAAAAACATATATCCATTATATATTCAAGTTACACGTACACGTACGCTGTTATGATTTATATTACTTTATCCTTTATACTGAAATATGAAACGGAAGTAATAAGAACATTATTTATAATAGTGGCTTGGATGTTTCGTTGGTTTATGTTTTCGTATTGTTTGATTTTCGTTTGGAACGGTTCGGTTATATTTAGGTGGGGGGCTTCATTTGTCTCCTTAACAATGTTTGAAAGCTGGATGCATTTATTATTAATATTAAATTGATTAATGGGTGGCAACATCATTAGAAGTGTTCTGCCTTGACTGGAAATTAAAACATAAGTACATCTTAGTTTCAATCTACAAGCAATGATTGCATGCGATCATCTTGAACTCTCGTTTCTCTTGACAATAATCAAACACAACCATATGGCAAGAAAAAGACTGAACGACTCGACCAACAAGGGGAAAAAACAATACTTTATAAATATAGTAATTATGTAAAATTTGGAAATCAATAATAATAATAATAATAATAATAATAATAATAATAATAATAATAATAATAACAATAATAATAATAATAATAATAATAATAATATCTTGAACCTACAATGAACAGATTACTAACAAATCATGTAACTATTTGTTGCTGAAGGTTATCTTGTGAGCTTTAGCATTAAAATATACTAGCCATTAAGACAAATTCACTAAGCATTATCTCTAAGACGTACTAATCAATACGACATATCCATTGAGCATTATCTCTATGACGTACTAATCAAAAGGATATATACATTGAGCATTATCTATATGACGTAATAATTTTAAACATATCCATTGATCATTATTTCTATGACGCACTAATCAATAAGACATATCCACTGATCATTATCTCTATTACGTTTTAATCAATAAGACATATCCATTGAGCATTATCTCTGTGATGTACTAATCAGTAAGACATATCCATTGAGCATTATCTATTTGACGTACCAATCAATAAGACATATCCACTGCGCACTATCTTTATCACGTACTAACCAATAAGACATATTCATTAAGGATTATCTATATGACCTACTAGTCAATAAGACATACCCATTGAGCATTACCTATATGGCGTACTAATCAATAAGACATATCCAATGACCATTATTTCTATGACGTACTAATGAATTAAACATATCCAATTAGCATTATCTATAAGACGTACTAATCAATATGACAATTCACTGAGCATTATCTCTATGCAGTACTAATCAATTAGACATGTTCATTGAGCATTATCTCTATGACGTACTAATAATCAATACGACATATCAATTGGGCATTATCTCTATGACGTACTAATCAATAAGGCATATCCATTTAGCATTATCTCTATGACGTACTAATTAGTAAGACATATTCATTGAGTATTATCTCTGTGAGGTACTAATCAATACGACAAATTCATTGAGTATTACCTATATGAAATATTAATAATTACGTTGAATCCATTCAACATTAAGCTTATGACATATTAAACACGGATACAAATACACTGGGCATCGGTTCTATGAAATAATATTCATTAGAACAATGTTCCTGCTTAGCTTAGTATCTGCAAGGATATTTCGATTCAAGTTGATCTTGTATTGCAGATTTAGTAATTGTTTCATTCTGCTCATTTAGCCCTGTACCTGTTGGAACCTTTATGCAAACTGGAGGCCACTTGTACGATTCACAGAACAATGTCTTCGGCAGTCTTGATCTATATAGCAAATGTATTACTTATTTAATGGTTTAATGGATATGTTTATAAAACGTATCTGATATAGAACTTAAGATTGATCGCTTGCAGACGTTTTCTATGGTGAAAAATATTTACATTTCATAAAATATCTAGATATTTAGAAATGTTTAATGTTAGCAGTAATCTTTCGCAAAAGTGTATACATTTTCAAAGGTTATATGATTCAAAGTGTTTATATATATATATATATATATATATATATATATATATATATATATATATATATATATATATATATATATATTATATATTAGTTGATTATAGTCGAGACCTGCCTATAGAGTAACGAAATTCAACATAAGCTTCATGAAAATCATTACATGATGTCATTTACCAGTGTATCGGCACTGATATTCGATATGTATCATATTACGTAATTTCAAATAAAAGTATCCCGATGTATTTATTTGCTGTTGTAAGAATGCAATGTATTTAAGCTTATGTATTTATTGCAATTTGTTAACTTTGAGTTTTGAAGAGTTGCGTGAACGCTAGGTCAGGAATTACTCTTCTGGAAATTTCTCACCATACGCTTCACTTTGTCGCCAGAGATCAGAACCACTCTAGTATCATTATCATCTGGATACCAAATAAATAACACTGGTCTACATTTGGGAGAAGTCCTCTGCTTTAGAGATAAAATGTGATATCTAATATTGATTTTGATGTGCTTGATTAAACAACTAATTGGCTGCTGTTTCGAAGATAATAAGGCTTTTACGTTTTATGTCTATGTAAATTGTGTAGATAGTAGAGTTTTAATCATAACCTGTAAACCTAGGTGTTTTCTTGTGATTATGAATGCCTTAAGTGATAATATTTCACCTGCTCTATTTATCTAACACTTTAAGAAAAAATCAAAAGAGCAATATATTTAAAATATATGAAATAAAAGGAAAAGGAGTATTATGTATATACAAGCACATAGTATGTTCTACTCACGGCTTGTTAGCTTGTCGCTTCTATTCATTAAATAGATCGTCCCTTGTAACTGTCCAGGAATAGCTTACAAGCATCGATGTGCTCTTTTTTACCTGACAGCGTTTTTCCATTGCTGCAATGTCCTGGTAATATCGCTCGCCTTGCTCATGAATTACTGCTCCGCAGCCCGGTGGAACTCGAGATGAGAGTGCAAAACATTTATCTTTAGTCACATGTTACAATCCAAGAGGTTTACCACCAACGCAGCGTAGTTGATCTGCCTTGTTGTTTCCGGTAACATTTATTGCCCCTAACTGGAAGGCTTTAGATGCCGTCTTTTCCTTGCCACGCACTGCACGGTCAAATACATCATTTCGAAGAAAGTTTACGAATATTGACTAACAAAGACACACTACTTTATCTTAGCTTCACTTAACCTTGAACATTTTTACGGAGGTAGTTGAAACCTGCTCGTATGTTTTTTTTATTCCATTGCCATGACAACATTTTTACTCGGTCCCAGCTCAATGTGCAATGATGGTAACACAATCTTCCTTGATTCAACAAATGGTGGGTGCTAAATACGTTTCTTCCCAGGCTCTAATGACTGTCGGAGTGGCCAATCTCTCCTGATGTAGTGGGAATCTATCGTACGAATATTCCATTCGCAGAGAAAACAGCAGAACGTTGTGTATCGAGTCTGCAGACCAATGAAGAGAGTAATAACCTTCAAATTGCAACGAATCTGCCACTGACGTTGGCCATAGTTTATGCACGTCAAGCATTGTTTCGTGTCTTCATAGGTTTCCTTCAGATGGACTTCATCACCACCTGGAATTGATGTCAAATTATAGCATTATGCAGCAAAACAGATTTAAGACTCGTCCTCGAGGAATCAATGAACATTCTACTCATTAGGAGCATGAAAGATGCTGAGGGCTGTCATCACACCATCGATGTTGTTGCAGACTACAAGATCACCTTCCATAACGAATAATGGGACAATGTCCTTTTGACGGTCACGGAACATGGAAACCCTAACGTCAACTGTCAGGAGATTCCTCCGTTGCATTACGGAGTCCAACATCCCTGCCTTGCTCTTGGACAGTTTAAAATCCCTGGTAAGGTCCTTCAGTTCACTTTGTGTCATAAGGACTGGTTCAGAGGAGGAGGATGGGAGAAAATACGAATCATGTGACATTGATGGTTCAGGGCTAGAAGTTTCATCATCTTCCTCTCTTTCGTCAGACGTAAGTGAAAGTGATTCTGGTGCATCAGGAATCGGCCTTCCCTCTCAGTGAACTACAGGCGTATAGATTTTGGAATGTTGGATAATACACAATCCATGTTTTCGTCTTTGACACACCTTTCCTAACTTAAGGCACCCTGCAGAAATTACAATTGCAGATATGATATATGTGCTCTCTCCATATCATTGGCACTGCAAAAGGCATATATTTCCTTTTCTGTTCAATCACTGTCGCGGATTTGTAGCACCCGTGTTTAGGCGTATGTGAGAGGCCCACGTCTTTTCCTGATTTCCAATATTGCTGCCAAAATAAAGGAGACATGCTTTATTAACCATAGTGATTACACTGCTCTTTTTCTGATGGAAACGTTACTTCACCACAAACATAGCAGAAGGTATATGCATTGTTCACACAATTACGAGGCATCCCTGCTCACTTTATCTAAACTGTAATGTGTCCCTTTGCAAAATCAAAGGCTGACAAAAAAGAGAGCATGACACTATATGATTTCAAGAGCTGGTATTTGGCAATTTGTTCAGCAGAGTGAATTATGCCTACTTGTGATTGCATCTTCTATGACTTTTAGGAATAACATGATGCAATTCAGATCATGTATGAATGCATTACCAGTTCAGGTTGCATTATTCTTTGTTTTGCCTGCACAGCAAGTACTGTCCAAACAAATAGGTTTATTCTTAGATCCAGTCAAAGCTGTATATCAGTCATTTCTGCTTTTTAAATTGAGATCACTTCCCTTCATAATTCGCTTATCCTCCGCCATTACCAAGTCAACGGTCGTATATACTGACCCAGCATCATATCTTAAAACTAGAACCAAACAACAGTTTTAAGTTGCTTTTTCTTTGTTCTCAGTGATCCAGAGTTAGTACAGTTTAACTACATTTATTTCGGAAGCATTTTGGCTCTAGACAAGGCAAATCAATTGTATTTATGTTGATTATATATTTGTACAAATCCAAATATTTAATAGAGTCTGCTTAGGCATCATTTCCCAACGTAATCATACACGGAGCGCAATACTTAACAGTTGCATTCTGGCAAGTAAGAGATAATTTTGACAATTATATAATTATTATCCAGGGATACCGATATGCATACATTTCTGAAGTGAACAATACTGTATGAAAATAGCGATTTCAGTTATTGTCAGAGACACTAGCATGCAGAAGGAACTCGATAAAACATGGTTTTCGCACCCATGACACCAACTTTACGCGCGACAGATGCAGAAGAGAATGGCATTCTGAGTAGATCTCTTCAGTAGCGACCGACCATGCTCATCAGCTAACTGACCGCCTAACTCAGAGCGCAAATCTGTAGTCTTGCGAGACGAAAGAATGCCAGCAAATATCCCGATTTGTATACGTATTGTCTTATCAGCAGATGGGGTGAGTCGAGTATAAAATTTAATTATTTTAATACCTTACATAATTATTAAAATTTAATTATGTTAAAGATGGGTTCTCTAATCGTCCGGTTCAGTTTGAAAACATGGTTGCATACAATTTGGGCTGCCTGAGGAGTTGCCTCCCTTATACTGTACAACAGATTTCTCTGTTGCAGGATATATTTGACCTTCATGAACTCAGTGAGAGAGTACTGGTCAGTTTATATATGGTGTGTCTCGTTCACATTTGTAAGCACTTAGCATGCTCGTTTTGCAGTTATGATGTAGGAGAATCAGCTTGGCTTCTTTAACATATCTTGTTCAAAATATTTGAGATTTTTGTGAAGAATTATACTATTTTTCCTTTAGATATCGTTTATATCATCAGACTAACGATATAGTGTATATTAGCTATGAAAAGGGGATAAAATTACACGTTAAAATAACATTGTAAGTTTAGGTGGGAAATTAAAGCACGAAGTATGAAGCTGACTTAGTTTTTGCCCTAAATGATCGTTCTCGGTCATCGATAAATACACTACATCATAGAAAACAAGCGATTGTGAATTTTACATATGTTAATGATGGGTTTAATGCAGATTCGCCTAAATCTTGGAGAATCTAACATTTGCTTTGTATTAGGCTCCAAAATACTTTGGATTTTCTGGTGACTGCTCGTCACACTGAAGATCCAGTGTGTAATATGGGCTGCAAATAAAGAGCCGACTTGGCTTATGTTTTTACGTATGTCTGCTATAAAGGTAAATATCTATATAAAAAAACAGTATATGATTGAGGGGTGATACTATCTTAATTTGTAACAATACAAGTGAACTCTAGTCATGCGTATGGAACACATTGATTATTATAGTCACCTAAATCACAGTGAAATAGCATTTTGCTGTCCAAAATAAATTTAAAATGGAGGGGCTTGTGGTAGTGTAAGCTAAAATAAAACTCATCAGTTGTATAAGGGATTAACGTGAATACATCAGTCAAAATTTCAAACACATTCTTCCAACAGAAATAGTTAGTTACTTTTTATTTTTATCTTTAATGTAACATTATTATATTTTTCTGAAATTGCTCATTATCAGATGAAAGTTGTCTTGAATATGACATAGTATGGTATTCAAAACACATCTTTCTTATAGATTTGATACTATCTAATCAAGTAGAAGAAGGGAGTTAACTCGGCGCTATCCGAGTTAACAGATATGTATTCTTGTCCATTATTTTAATATACATTACAAGTTTCATACGATGTAGAATTATTGCACTTATTTATCCTGTTTTGCAATAATTACAGTATATATTTCGTTGATATCACTAGATATGTATATATCAATATAATTACAATATCACTCGATATCATTTGTTAGTAGTACATCAATACAACGACAATTTTCTGCTGACACCAGTTCTTTGCACGTGCATGCAATTTAAATATTTGGTCGTTATCACTGGTTATTTGCATATGAATTCAATTAACATTACCATCTGTCACACACAATCACTAATAATACAATTGAAAAGTTCGGTTCAAATTACTTTGCTAATGCAGGCAATCTTATGTTATGTATTTGAATTTGATTAACACGTTTGTAATCGTGTCACATGGTTTATCATAACATGAGGTAATGTCACATGTGCACAGATGAACAGACGACGTTCCAGAACAGTCATCCAAATATTGGCTTGCTAGAGTTCAAAACACTTGTATGTAAATCATACGGCATTTCATAGCTGTATACACTCCACCTTCTCGTTGAATTTTGTTTCGATTTTTGGCCCGCATTAAAAATATATGATGCGTCAGTTTTTGCACAGCACTTTCATGAACCAGTAAAAGCGATCATAACAAATATAGAATGAAATGATATCTCTCAACATTTCTACACATATTAAAAAGAAAACGTAGCGATACGCCTCACACTTCTCAAAGCATATTGAATAACATAAATAAGCAATATACCACACACCTTGCCACACGAGTTCAATAAAACAGAACGAAGCGATATGTCTCACACCTTGCAACGCAAAGTGAACGATATATAGAATGAAGCGGTATGCCTCGCGCTTTGCTATACATACTGAGTTAAATAGCGTATGAAAAAATATATGCCTCATATTTTGCTACACAAGCTGAGGAAGTAGAGATTGGGGCGATAGTCTTCACACTTGGTTACGCAATTTGAATTAAATATAGAATGAAGCGGTATAACTCGCACGTCACAGCCCAAATTGGAAATGCTGTAAACCTCAATAATAAAATTAAGTGTCATGTATAACCACCGGAAGAAATACGTTATTAATAGTATATTAGCCAATATTCGTTTTTATGACATTTCATGAAGTCATATGACCACGAAATCTTTCAGAGATGTGCCTAAGTGAATATAAATCACATTGGTAACATTATCCGCAATCCTTATCTCAATGCAGCCGGTTAGCTATGAAATATATAAAAATAATGGCGCATAAATGCGGAAATGTATTTATAAGACACATCGGAATATGTCTCTACTTAATATTCGTGGTATTTAAAGGAAAGTTTGAAGCATACTAAAAACAGAAGAAACATAATTTCACTTTGACGCAATAGACAGAATTGTTTTTTTGTAATCGTAGACATTAAACATGGCATAAAATGTTAAAAAATATCCATTCCTGTGTAAGTGAAAAGACTAAAGATATTTATGTTTTAGCATACATTGAAACATAGAAAATAGTATACGCATGATATCATATTTAAAGAAAACCAGCAGCGAATAACAAAAAATACTCCTGAGCTAGTTTTAAACCAAGGAAAAACATAATTTTCCTCATTAGCGTTTTGTTATATTTTTTGTTTGGTGTTTTCGGGGGGGGGGTGCTGAAGAAAAGGTTGACTCATGTTCAGCATGATAGCGCTAGATCGACAGACAGTTTTACAGATCTGATCGCATGTGTTCAACTGTTATGAAGTTTAAACAAAATGCTTTACTCGCCCAAACAGTCCTATTTTGTACCTTAAGAAGGTTACTAGTACAAAGTGGGAGAAGGTTTCTTTCAATCAGTGACCGTGGTTTAAAGTCTGTGTGCTTTATTGTATTATGTCCCTTGTTATAGTTTGTCCCTTGCATACGTAACATAATTTATATGTAGCACGCTCCATTTTTGTCTCATATATTCCTAGATATAAAACTTCAGTTTATAAACCATGAATATCCACGGACTAACTTTATTCGTCATACTACCGTCAACTTTTTAAGATGAGGAAAACTGACTGGGCGATTCAACTACTAACTACGTCTCTTTATAATATAACATTTACGACAAACATAGTCTCAATACTTTTGTTTGAATATTTGGCCTCGATTTACTGAAAAGATCATGATATTGCAAAACTTTACTTACTAGATGAGCATATTACAAAGATGTATTGACTACGTAAACAAGTTGAAAAGACATACTGGACAGAAAGAGAATGAATGTTAAGCTGTTGACACTTTAATATAAATTTGAAATTTTAAAGACCCAAAAGATAGGGATATATGGATCTAACTTCCTTACGTATATCACTGTTTTTGGTAGGATCTTGTTTCAGATAAATAATCATGTTAGTGTAACGTATGTGTAGGTTCCATATTTATGTCTGATTCATAATGTATCGAACGAAGTATCTTTCGCGTAGATCTGTCCAGTAGTCCTATGCTGGCATCATCAAGAATCTTTCGCGTAGATCTGTCCTGTAGTCCTATGCTGACATCATCAAGCATCGTTAGCTTAGATCTGTCCAGTAGTCCTATGTTGGCATCATCAAGCATTTCTCGCGTTAAACTGTCATGTAGTCATATGCTGGCATCATCAAGCATCTTTCGTATAGACTTATCCTTTAGACGTATGCTTGCAACATCAAGCATAGGCAGGCTACATCCTCTAGACCTATATAGATAACATCGTCTAGACCTGCGCTGGTAACGTCCTCTAGAACTATACTGGTAACATCAAGCACATTTCGTGTCTACTTATACTCTAGACGTATCCTGATAACATCCTATAGACCTATACTGGTAAGATCAAGCATATTTCGTCTCTCTTTATACTCTAGACCAATCCTGATAACATTATATACACCTGTACTGGTAAAATCAAATATCGTTCGCATCGACTTATCATCTAGTCTTTTGCAAGCAATATCAAGCAAAGGATTAAATCAATCGATCTTTAATGAACGAATGCATATAATGGGCATGCACTGATCAGCCGGTAGCGAATATAATTATTTTCTTCTTGACGCTTGATATCAATATATTAATAGTCTCAGTCATACTATTGTGAATCAACGTATGATTGATTGACGCTAACGTAAACTTAGTGCATCGAAACGGATCTTGTGGCAGTGCCTTTTTCTCTGAATGCCTTGCTCGAAATCTGTCACAAATTGGCAGCTTATTGGATGAAGTTCATGCGGTGAAGGCCCAAAACCGTAACGTGTTGTTTGTTGTGGAGTATCGATCCGTTCTACATTGTACCTTTTCCACAAATTGTTCTAGAACTGAAAACTCCAAAAGGACATAATATTTATAGAAATGCAATTAGAAAAATATAGTGGTCACCAAGGTCATGCCGGGGGCTTTATAATCTTGTATCTGTAGTAGCTATTCCGTAATGCATTAAGATCTTTAAGCAGAATCACTCCTATTGTTGCGTTCAGTTTTCATGTAACACCATCGAGCATGAGTTATGATGATACATTATCTGATGAAACACTTTGTTTTTGACACTAAATAGATGTTGTGATGCAACGTGTTGCTTTAAACGCATCTTGGAGAGTGACCTCGATGAACACGATCTCATCAATAAAACCAACATTTCCTGTAACTTTTCTACGCTTGTGGGCGCTGAAAAATTGCATCACAAGAGATTGCTTATCGTCGCTGTAACTTTGTTACAGTTAGTATCATATCAGATCAGTATAGTCTGGTGATCTGATTGTGAAATATTATTGCGTTTTCACCAGATCGTGGATCACCTTGATATATGTTTGATCTTCCTACAGGTGCGTATGATATTACGTTAATTAGTTATGTGGCCCGTCAAAGTATATCAGTGTTCACTGGTAAATCCTCTTAAATTTCTACACAAGAACACAATATCACTATTAAATCCGCTGTCATAAATGAATCTCCTCAACATCTGTCTAAAATTCGACAGCATTTGTAGAGAACGGGTTTTGGTTGGATAAAATGGTATTCCCGGAAAACATTCAACTTTTCCGGGATTCACTTTCATCTGGGACTGGATATCATTTTGCACCTGACATAGCATAATTACTTCAACAACGCAGATCAATTTCATATAGGACTCCTTCAGTAGTGGTGATGAAAGCAGGTCTGAAACGACATGCATAGTTGTTCAGGGTTATATACTGTCTGGGTTTTCACAAACAACTGGTTAAATTTATAACATCACTGGGGATCATGTTTATTTCCATGTCATAATAATCGCCTGACTCATTTTTGATTTACCTTTGTGGATTGGAGCCCCGAGTGGCTGAGTGATCTAAAGCGCTCTCTGTGACGGATCACTGCCATCTCACCTATGTCTGCGTGGATTCGAGTCTCCGATTTGGCCAATGTGGGTATGCGAGAAAGCTTGCCAGTAGCTTCTCGTGGGTCGGTGGTTCTTTCCGGGGTTTTCCCGGGTTCTTCCTCCACCATTAATAGTGGCCGCCATGTATGGCCTATCGTGTGCTGAAAAATGGCGTTAAACCCTACAACAACAACAAAAACAACAACAACCTTTGTGGATTAAGTTGGACACTTTGAAGATATTCGAGGTGAAACATTCGGGATACAACTGCATCTTAGAGATATTTAATATAACGACTGTCTGTGCGGACGTATAGGACCCATGCGCGTTACTAACACGTGAGAACACGTTTAAGCGATATATTACGGAACTGGCCTAATAGTTCGCGGATTGCTCTTGAGTGTACCAAGGGTGTTTCCGTGATTGTCTCCAGGCGCCCTATGAATTTCTGAACAAGTTCGGATGCGAGTAGCAGATTGTCTCAAATATGTTTCTGGGGATCAGTAGAACAAACTATTAATGCATTTGATGACTAAATTTCAATACCAATACGTAGATTGTTTTTAATCCTTATATATTTTGTTATTGATTTTCTTCTAAAATTATATATTTTCAGTATTAACTGTACCAATAAATATCAACTTAGTCAGCTCCTTGCTATGAGTACATATCCAGACAACTAGTATATACGATAGAAGACAAATGGAGATTGAGGAGGTTACATTTTTGTTACAAAGAACAAAATTGCAAATTCTTGAACAAAATGTACGAACTGGCAAATTAAAGTATGATGCCAGGACATCATACTTCTGTCCCCCCCCCCCATTTTGTGTAAGATATAATGTTTCAACTGTAATTACGTGCATTTGTTTCTGAAAATGGTGTATAAGCTTAAATGTTTGCGAAATTTATACATTTATCTGATGATCATTATTAATCCAGTGATGTGCACACATTTGCAAGCAGTTCACATTTGTCAACCTTTTTCCAAGTCGTCCTAATATCATTTGACTGATAATGTTTCCACTTACACTGACAAGGTTATCAAATAGTACTTATTTATCATTCCCTTAATCGTCATGACTATCGTGGTCTATATGTAACTATTCATCAGTGGCCTTGTTGTGCAGTTTCACACACTATGGCGGCTGGAAAGGTAGGTGCTCTTTTTGTGGATACACCTATAAATACAAGCAACAAAGCTTTACATTCATATGAATAAAGAGAATCCAAAATTTCATTTGACATTCTTCAATCAAAGTGAGTCACAGTTGTACATGAATATCATGTAGTTTGTTATTTGAATATGCATGAAATTCTTCATTAAAAATAATGGAAAGCATTATAAAACAGTTTCTATTATTTTGAAATTATTATACTGACGGAAACCTTCAATAAAAATATTTAGTGGAATTATTGCCTATGGTACTAGATATATCGAAAAATGAGAACCAGTCAAAAAAGGGTGATGATAAAAGAGATCAGCTTGTCTATTTGATCGAAATTGAAAGTCCATATTTCGAAAATATGTAGAACCAAAACATGCTGAGGTTCATATGATTTTTTTCTACACTGAACTTGCCATAAAGATTGTATCAATATCGATAAATATTGGCTTCGTGATGAGATTTGAGAAATTTAAAGTTATTGAATTTTTCTTATCCTGGTGTTCGCATAGTTTTAATATGGAAACTGAATTAGTACCATGAGTCTTACAAACAAAGAGACTATACAGTGGTTCCACACAGGCATGTACAATTAATAATACCAAGCATGACCAAGTGTACCCGTACACCCGTTATCGTCTCTAACCTCCAAGACAATTTATTCCCCACGTAACCCACAGAGGTTTGGTTACATTTTGTAGTGGTGTTTAATGAGGTGTAAGCGCCCAGGTCATGTCAGTGTGCATGTAATGGGTGTTAGAGTACCGTACGCATATCCGAATCCCTCTTGGCTACCAAACTACGTCAGCCATTTCAAATAATTTGTTCTAGTGTGCGGCGATAGTGCAAAGGTAAATATATGCAGAGAGACAGGCAACTTTTACGGTAGAGATCAATATATGCACATCTGTTTTCGGGGTTCTTTTGTTTTGTCTGTTTTTGTGTTTTTGCTGTTATCTTTGTTTCGCTGTTTGATTTTTACTTTTTCTGTTTGTAAACGCGGGTTGTTTCTTATTTTTCTTGGTTACTGTCATGTTCCATTTCCGCCATCAATCTCATAGTCGGCCCCACAGAATATTTTATTCTCGATTGTTGCCGAGTACTATTTACTGATTGTACTGAGACTACTCGGTGTAGACACAAGAAATCTGGAATATACGCCTACTCGGGAATACATTCGCATCACGATTAACATCCACTTGCCAAAAGAGAGACCAGTTATTTTCAATATAGTTCGGACAACAGTACAGATTAGTGCACTTACTTGGTGTATATTGTAGCTATTCCAGTCTCACCAAGATCGACATTTGCATCCGCAGCAAGCGAGCAAATAAAATCTGCAACTAAACAGGCGCGTTTGTATTTCAAGGTCAGCTCGGTTGTCCTAGTAATTTTATCTCGTAGCTGTTGTTCTGAAAGTAATATTGTTTTTCCCGCCGGTAAGGATGAGTGTCTGTGATATTTCTCCTATCAATAAAATAAACGCGTATTTGAATTGCACGAAACGCAGATCTTGCCAATATCAGTTTTTGACTGGCATAATCATACTACAGTTATAAAAGATGTATATCATTGAGCATAAATGTGTGGTGCTTTTTCGGGGGTAGGTGATTGTTTTTAATTTATATCTTTGTAAGTCCGCGTTGTTTCTTATTTGCGTTGCGGAGCTATGATGTTCCATGTCCGCCAGCACAATATCAATCTCGGTCGCATTTATTATTTTATCCTCTATTGCAATTAAGTTATATTTACTATCGTATTGAGACTGCTTTTTGTGTCCGCAAGCAATTCGGAATAGATGCGTAATAAGAAATGGAGTCGCATTGCGACTGAGTTTCTAACTCTGTCAGAGACACCGGAGGCACAGGTCGATATAACTCTTATAACAATAGCGATCGTTGCACCTACAATGATGTATATTGTTGTTATTCCAGTAACACCAACGCCAACAGTTTATGCCGCAGCGGGCGCGCAAATAACATCTGCAACCAGACATGCGCGTTTGCATTTCACGATCAGCTAGGTTATGTTAGCAATTTCATCTCGCAGGTATTGTTCCACTTCAATTATTTTTTCACGACGGTAAGACTGAGGCTCCATCATAGTTCTTCTCTCAATAATACAATCAAGTATTTTATTTGCATGACAGTCAGACTTAGCCAATGTCCATTTGTGACTGGCACAATTGTGATGCTGTTATAATATATTTCTGACTCTTGAATATTTAAATGTCTGGCGATTGTGCGCCCTGTTAGCCTGGCTACTTTCTCATTCCAAAACAAGCCGATTAAGCCAGAAACTTACTTATATAAGCATCGCATTTGTCCACAAACTGTGAACAAGACAAATGCATCCTTATTGAATAGCATTCCACAAATTTGTCGTCTCAGTGTAGCCATTTTCGTTTCAAATCTGCATTGACGAGTCTGACTGGAATGGATACATCGGTGAATGCAACTTTGCTAATGTGGAAACAATCCGTGAGTGTTGTTACAACTGCTGCTGCAGTTAACGATCAAGCGTTTCGGCGTACGTGTGAGATGCTTCAAAGTTGACTTCGAATTTGTTTTGGTACACCAGGGTGATTCCAAATGGCGATTTCTACTTCACCCTTGTCATAATTATATGACAGCTTATTCGAGGGTTTGGATACGCCATTCTGAAGCTCATATTACACGACAAGTGGAACGAAAGTGTTATCGATATAATCATCCGTGAATTCATCAGCTTCATGACCAAGGTCTAAATCCATTACGTATACATATAGGTACAAATCTAAAATGAATACACAAATGTCAAAAACGGTTAGGATTTCCGCTCGGATAAATGTTGTATGCTTCGAATTGGATTTCGTCAATGAGATCCTTACAACAAAGTTTTTGTGTACTTTACTAACCGACTACCAAACGAAAAAATTCAAAATATAAACGTCAAAGATCTAAATGACTTATGAATACTAGTATATTACAATTTAAATAAGGTATTGAGATCAGTAACACCTTCCTTCTTAAAGAAAAGAAAGATTTATAACATAAAACATTATTATATCAAATATCCAACAGACATGTCATTGATATTTCATATGAAAAGCAAAGCAAAATGAAAACATGTATGCAAAGTAATGCAATGCTGTATGTCTATGCACGTGAAAGTTTGTCTGCAATCAATTGTTGTTCCTTGATGTTAATAACGTCGATGTTATAAGAATGCAATATCAGACTCCATCGAACAATCTTGCATTCTTTTTTTATCAATGAAATTTGGGGGCTCTTTTGGAGACTGGGCTTCTCTAAGATACACCTCAAAATGTTCCAAGGCAATTATCAAAGCCAAACGTTCCATCTCTATTGTGAAGTAATGTATCTGGTGTGTATTAAATGTCCTTGAACATTAGCACACTGGGTGATCCACACCATCACTAGCTTCCTATGGCAGTATTACATCAACCCCTACCTCACCTGCATCTACAGACATTTTGGGCGAATTAGCCCATAACATATTCGCTTCCCCTTGCTGAATTTACAAGTGTTGAATCTACTAGACGATTTTAAACGGTTTCACTGATGACTTTATTGACCATATCGCGCATTGCCTATGTCAAAGGAAGTGTAATCGCCTTCGCTCGCCGAGCTACTGATCTCTGTAGTCGAGCTCGAATCGATCAAACTGCTCTCAATTCAAGATCTTCAACTGATCAGCAACTGTGTTTTCAATGTTATCAACGTCCGACATTCGTCTTGTGTTATCGTATATGCCCGTGTCATTCACAGTAAACGGTGTTAGGTTGTGTTCACCTCATCAAACTCGAGGGGTACCAATTGTAGAGCTGACCAAAGCAGTTGACCATAGCAGCCATATAGCTGATTCAACAGTGTGTTGCTGGTTGAATAGCAGGTGATCGGGCGTTGCAGACAGGTTGATGTACGCTGATTGTTTGATTAACCACGGAATGGTATGGTGGTCGGTGACTACCTGTAATGATGACTGCTAGATTGACCTGGATGATTGGTAACCAGGTATTCTGGTGACGGAGTGTTCAATATAATTCCATGCATATAATCGTTCGGCCTTGGGCTAGTTTGGGGGTTTGCAATACCCATTCTTTTGGGACTGCAAACATAAATTGTATGATATCTGTCCAACTGTTGTCATCATTTTATTATTTGAGTAAAGTACCTCATTTTTCACTATTTGAGGGAATACATTTTACTATGAGCAGAGCACATAATTTGTATTATTCATCATCCTTTTCGTCATGTAAAATTAATGTGAATCATTAACCTTTGTCCCTGTACTATGTAAGGTCATTTACTTGTATTTACGTTTATGTTACATTATTAGGTTCGTGCGGATTGTGTTAATTTGTCCAACATTTGGATCTTACACACGCACCTAATAATCATAATTCTTTTTTCATTTGATTCATTCATCAAAACCATTGTATATGTATCGCCATAAAACGTGTTCTGTTATAAATCAGAAATCCAAACCGGTTACCTTGTTACAATACAATCGCTTCATTTTCATATAAAAAGCAACTAATTTAACCCAAATAAAATTCAATATTATGCGCACGAACTATATCTGGAAAAAGATTTTAACTAAAATTATCGTAAAATGGCGACACTTTTTTTACCCGTGTTGTAGTGCAGACATTAATAGCATTGTCAGAAAGGAGAAACCAATCCAAGCACACTCCACGGTATATAACGTAAACCTATCTAACGTAACAAAATATACGGTTTTAATTTAGGAGATATGCGGAAAAATTCTACTCCATACAACACATTGTTTCCCTTCACTCCTGAAATGTTTGCTTTAATCTAGTCAAAAACGTATCGTCTATGCATTTATTATATGTATTTGGAATTTTAGTTGAGGAAAACAGTGTTCAAGATATTTTGTCGTTGCATGAAACATCGACATTTGAAATCAAATGTTGCTTACATACTATTAATTTGATTATATAATGCACTAATATTAAAATTATCACTCTTACATATTACCGAAACTATCATTCTTACATAATAACCTATTACAGAAACGTATCACTCTTAATAATAAACTATTATTGAAACGTATCACTCTTAATAAACTATGATTGAAACAGAGATATAATACAATATTTCTTTAATGTCTTCCTTATAATAAGCGAGTGGTATCTCACCGATACAGCGTACATACTACATATATATATATATATATATATATATATATATATATATATATATATATATATATATATATATATATCCTTTGAACGGAGTTGAGATTTAATTCGGGCAGCTATGTATTGACCGAGTGAATGACCTCGCTTCCCCGAGTGTGTCCGCCTCAGAATGTAATTCTATGCCTCGTGTGGCTAGTCACAATCACCTCTGCACATTGTAAACTTCATTGTTTTCTTTTTTAGTTTCTAATTTTCTTGAAATTATTTTAATCAATATAATACACTCTGATGACTTAAACATGAAATATGGTTTTCATGATGAACGTAGAGCACTACAAACCCGTGGTTAGCTAAGCTATTCAGGAACGATTAGTCCTTCACGTACCGGCGCATGGAAAATTAATGTGGAATAGAAGCTAAGCGAAATGATGAACCAACAAGAGGTAATTAAAATAGTGTGATATAGTTATAGTTGATCTAAGCAATTATTTTGACTTAGTAACAATACCACTAATCATAAAACTCTCTCTCTCTCTCTCTCTCTCTCTCTCTCTCTCTCTCTCTCTCTGATGACCGAATGGTCTAAAGCGCTCTCCGTTACGGATCACTGCGGATCACTGCCATCTCACCTCTGTCTGCGAGGGTTCGAGTCTTCGATTTGGCCAGTGTGGGTATGTGAGAAAGCTTGACAGTAACTTCTCGTGGGTCGATGGTTCTTTCCAGCGTTTTCCTGGGTTCTTCCTCCACCATTAATACTGGCCGCCTTGTATAGCCTACCGTGTGCTGAAACATGGCGTTAAACCCTACAACAACAACAACAACAACACTCTCTCTCTCTCTCTGTTTTTTTTTTATTATTGTATTTTTTATTATTAACCCCGTAACAGGATAACCACTAGGTGGGGGAACCATCCCAAGGTCACCTTACAATAAAAAAAATTTCTGGTTATCAGATAATCTAGGGATAATAATAAAAAATATATAATCAACTGAAAAAGAAAACAAACACACACACACACACACACACACACACACGCATGCTCACATGCATATGGCACATACTCTAGGTGACATGGACGTTTGTGATATTACAGTATGTTGTTCCTGTTTACCATCAAGTCAAATACAGGTTACATTTTCATTATTGAGGTCAATTAAATGAAGAAATTGGTCCTCTTTTTTATTTACCTTAGCAGTGTATTTTTTAATGTTCTTATGCATTGCAACTATTTGCTTGAAAGCAAAAATATATGGATTTTTCACATTGAATCTACAAGTATAAATATAATATTTTGCCAAAATAAGCAGGGAATTACACAAACTGTCCAGTTGTTCACTTCCTAAGAATGTTTCTTTTTGGGACAAATGTACAATATGTTGGCAAAAGGTGCAAAACCTTCAATAAAACTGTGAAGTAATACTGCAATCGTAAAACAGATGCTCAATACTTTCATTTTCATTCTTACAGAAAGTACATTTGGTGTTATCTAATATGTTAATTCTTTTCAGAAAATCATTAGCAGCGATTATTCTATGGATTAATTTAAAGTTAAAAGAGATCAACAAGGTATCCTTGGTTAAGCATTTCGCCGTGCTATAAATCTCAGACCAAACCTCACTACTTATATTTTTATTAAATACTTGCATCTAAGTTTCTTGCTATGCAGTGTGTTGCCTTTTAGCTTTTTTTAAAAGATCTTTGTAAACAAACTTGAGTGAAATATGCTTTAGCCAGTTCATTAATTTTCCTTCTGCTTATCAACATTAGCATGTACTAAATGTTTTTTTTTTGTTTTTTTGTTGTTTTTTTTTTTGGTTTTTTTGTGTTTTTTTATGGCGTCTTTCCATGCTTTTGGAATTTGGGTTATTAAGAAGAAGCATTTCAAAAAGGATTGCTTCTAGTTGTTTGTTTTATTATTTCAATAGGTATTAAATTACCGTGATCATCTACTAGATCATTCACAATTTCAAAACCAGCTTCTGTTAAGGATTTGCATTGTTATAATAATTTAGGGGGGACAAAATTTAAAATACTCATGGATAGATACTCGTTATGACTTATCGGTTCCTCCATAGCATTAGATACTGCCAAAATTACATCTCTCTAAAAACTGTTTTTAATGAACTTATTAAATTATTCTAATTTCCTTCTCCCTCAATTCCAAATATTCTTTCTATTTCTATGTATAGTTGACTAAGTTCTGCTAGGTTCCATTTTCCTTCACCAGCAATCTTTTAACCAGTCTTATCTTAATATACCTAATGAATGAAAATATGTGTATTATATTTAATCTTCCCTCGTTTTCTGAGGAAACTAGTAAATGATGTTTTAGTCTCTTTACCTTTCCACCCCATACAAACTTAAATAACGTGCGAATTAGTTCTGCTTCAACTTTTGCTGATGGGTTTAGAAGTGCTGAAAATATATGTATGAATACGGGCAGTACAAGAGTTTTTACAACAATTACTTTACCAACTATTGACATATGTCTTTGACTCCAGCTTACAAGTATTATTTTGCCTTTTTTAGTTTTTTCATATAATTCACTTCCACCATTTGTTGTAAATCTGAGGAAAATTCTATTACAAGGAGTGTAAAGGTAGAAAAGGACAAAATTAAGCCATTTCGGGATATATTCTTTCATTAGAAAATTTCCAGTTTCCAATCCAAGCTTTTGTTTTTGTTATGTTATATTGTACAGGAATGTATGAAGTAATTATTACCTTGAATTTATAATATGCATGGCGTTCACACTTACACAGAACACACAGAACACAAACATCTATAATAAAATGAGCCATGGTATTAAAGTACATGATGTACATTTGACAGCAGTTAAAATTAATACCGTACACGATGGACAACAAGTGAAGAAACTCCATTTGCGTTAATCTTTTGCACCTCCGACAGAACTTTCCGGAGCTAAGACAGTTTTGTAAACCACTAGGCACAGATTAATGAGTATAAAGTACAAATTAATGAATGAAAGAAGGGGTAAAAGGTAAGAAAAAGAGAGTATGATTAAGCGCATACATGGAAGTGGTGGGCGATTGAATAAAGAGCAAGAAAGAGAGACTAAAAAAGTGAACGTGGAAGAGTAGTGTTGAAAAAGGTGAATAAACGACTGAGTAAATGAATGTCTGTATGAGTGTATATGACTGAAAGATGATTTATGAACTGGTCGAATTGATTTAAAATTTCATTCTTTGTCTCTCTCATCCTTCGGTCGGTTTAAAAAACGAGAGGTATATTATCACATACAAATATATATATATGTGCCACTTGAACGGAGTTAAGATTTATTTCAGGCAGCTGTCTATTGACCGAATGAATGAACTCACAACCCCGAGTGTGTCCGTTATAAAATGTAGTTCTATGCATTTTTGTGGCTAGTCACAATCACCTTTGCATATTAATAAATTGATTATTTTCTTGGTTTTAGTTAAATCAAAATAATAAACATTTATGATTTAAACATAAAATATGACTTTAATGATGAAAGTGGAGCACAACAAACGCTTGGTTAGCTACGCCTTTCACATGAACGATTAGTGAATGTGAAATAGACAATAAGCGATATGACGAACCAACAATATAACGTGGACATGGTTTGCATCTTTGTATCATTGATAAACACTGTTGATAAATCCCAAGGAAAGTGCACACACGTCATTGCGATGAACCATATTATTGTAGGTTACTTGGTATAATTTATATTTCAAGGTATCAAACCAGCCCAATTCCTTCATTCTCTCACTCCTCATTTCTGCGTAGTAGTCCATTATGCATGAGAGGTGAGGGGGAACAGAAAGCCGAAATGATTGCGAAGAAAATATGTTTTATACTAAATTCATTTAGAAAGCAGGGATTATTAATACTTTGTATCGTTATTTTCATACGTCACTAATGATTAATGTGTGAATTCAGCATTGATACATAATCAACTGCACACTTTCAAGAGAATGCTTATATATATATATATATATATATATATATATATATATATATATATATATATATATATATATATATATATATATATATATATATATATATATATATATATATGTGTGTGTGTGTGTGTGTGTGTGTGTGTGTGTGTGTGTGTGTGTTATTGTAGCATGGGCGAATCACAATTCGATATACCAATAACATTGGTATATCAAATTGCTTTACACCAACATCTTGATAGCACAAACTGACAACGAAAAGTGCCGAACTAATATTTACCAAACCCGGGAGCTTTCGACTCTGTAATGAATCTTATTTCAAAGACAGATAAAAACATACACAAGACAAATAAATAAAACAGAAAAAATGTTATGTTGTGCGAATATATTGTGTTGTTAGACAGTGTACGATCCGTTGACGACTACAATACACACGAGACGGATTTTCTCTAGTGGTAAAGTGAAGAAAACAATATGTTTGGCTTTGAACAAAGACTCTACAAAACGTGACCCTTAGGTTAAGGTAGAATTTTGTTCGCCAGAAGCTTCCTGATGCCTTTCCGATGAAGATACTTCTACATTTCTGAAATGTTCTCCATAACAGATGCACACTTCCTTGACGTCCACACTCACATGTCGACCTAGAAATTAATTCTCATCTGTGTGTAATCATTCTGAATTACTAAGACGGTAATCAATGTGTATGGAAATAACTGTAGACTTTTATAAATATACACTCAAAAGTGCGGGAAGTGCTAACGTTCGATTATATAGACATGAATGCATCTCACATACAATTCTTGTCTATAGACTGGTATCTAACGTATATAATTACGTTATTATTCCGTCTTTCGTTTGTTATTACTTCCCATCAAACGGATTGAACTACCATCACTGTTTTGTAAATTGGTATGTATGTATGTATGTATGTATGTATGTATCTACTTATGTACTTATTTATCTACTTTAAAATTGTATTCTGCCAGTAGACAGGTGTAGCTTAATATTATGTTTCATTGAAAATCCTTCTACGTTAGCCTGAAAACGTTTAAAGAAATGTTTGTATTTCCTAACAGAGCTTCGTCGCGTGCACGTTAATGCTGGACCTGAAAAGTACCGTTCATTTCTTTAATTAACCATAGGTAGTAGTAGTAGTAGTAGTAGATGTTACTTTCTAATAAATATCCAAGAAAGCTCAGCTTAGGCCTCTGTGCCCCAACTCAGTTGATAATGGCAGTAGCTATGTGAACGGACAGAGCGAAGCCATAAACATTTATACCAGTAGCGACAATACAGGTCCGTGAAAACATTGTCCATGTCCAGTAACTTAGTAATTGTTTAATTGGGCAATTTTGCGCTCTTCATCCCTCTGTGGCATTTTCGTGACCAGACATTTATTTCTGGTATGAGTTCGTGTAGCGTGTCAAGCAATTAAACAGCATCATGTTACTATCTGGCCGATCGTATTCCTGTACCTGATAGTAGTTGTAGTCAAACCCTAAGTACAATTACACAACACACGAAAATGTTTTTGCGAACCATGTCTGATTGAAAACTATAGTTCGCGGACATAATTCCTGTGTTTCGGTTTTATTTGGCTTTGTTCACAACTTTAATATGCAATCGAAATATGTAAATTAGGATGGATCTTAAATACATGTATGTGCTGATATACCTTTGGAGAATACATTGCAAGTTCGATATAAACTTCATACGATGAATATGTACAGTTGTAAATTATTTCCTACAAAGAACAATTGAACATGTATTACCAGTTACCATGTAAGACACATGCTGTACAAGAACAATATTTATTATTCATAATCAGGACAAGATCAATGATTATGATATAGAAAGTAATTACAAAATTAGGATATCGCAAGTAATTACACAATTAGGATATCGTAAGTAATTACACAATTAGGATATCGCAAGTAATTACACAACTGTTACATGAAATGTAAGATGATAATTTATTATTAGTTTCAGAAGGCGGCAGATTTTGATATTTTGTACTTTTAGACAGCATACGATCCGTCCACGACTACTATACACACGAGGCTGATTTTATCCATTTGTATAATGAACAAACAAAACATGTTAGGCCTTGAACAAATACTCCATAAAGCGTGACCCTTAGGCTAATGTTCTTCTTTATCAGGTATTGTCTCAATGCAAATGTCAAACCAGGTACAAGTGATACATCTATTACACTGGACAACAAATTTTTACAAAAGTCATGTTACTGAAATAAAATTAGTCAATTCTTATCAATTTTTATGTGCTGAACACGAATATGACAGTCAAATTGCAAAATTGGCTCTAGTTTTTTTGTAATCTGCAAGAAATTAATGTTTACATAACGAAATGCATTCCAATAGTAAAAGGTCAACTGTAATAGCCTACCTATAAAAAATCAAGTCATTGACCACATCTTAGATTTCTTCGCCTGTCTCTTGTACAGCTGTTCGGGAGCATCTCTGAGGAGTGTCCAGCAGTAGTCAGCCAGCATTGTAGTGGACCATTTTCCCTGGTATCTTTGTTCCATTGTTGCGATATCTTGATGAAAACGTTCGCCGTGTTCATCACTAACAATACCACAGTTGCTAGGAAAGAAATCCAAATGGGAATGAAGGAAGTGAATCTTTAGAGACATATTGCAGCCAAGTTTCTTATACTTCATCAACATGTCTTCTACTAGTTCCTTATAGTTTTCTGCCCTAACATTTCCGAGGAAGTTTGTAGAAACTAGGCGAAAAGCATTCCATGCTTGTTTCGCGTCACCTTCCAGCAAGTTGTTGAACCGGTCATCTTTGAAAAGCTCTCGAATCTGAGGACCCACAAAAACTCCCTCTTTAATCTTTGCTTCGCTGAGTCGAGGGAATTTTTCATGCAGGTATCGGAATGCTGGCAAAGTCCGGTCAATGGCTTTCACGAAGTTCTTCATCAAACCTAGTTTGATGTGAAGGGGTGGTAGCAAGATTTTCTGAGCTTCAACCAGAGCTGGGTGTTGGATATTCTTCTCTCCAATGGCTACATTCTGCCTGTGAGTCCATTCCTTCCTCATGTAGTGCATTTCCCTTGCTCGGCTATCCCCCTCGCATAAGAAACACATGTATTTTGTATATCCTTGCTGCAGTCCCATTAAAAGGGCAACTACCTTCAAATCACCACAGAGGTGCCAGCTGTACTTGTTATACTCAATGGAATTCAGTAGCTGCCTTAAGTTATCGTATGTCTCTTTCATGTGGACAGCATACGCTACTGGAATAGATGGAAGAATGTTTCCATTGTGCAAAAGCACAGCCTTGAGACTCAGTTTCGAAGAGTCCACAAATAGTCTCCATTCTTGTGGGTCATGAGTGATTTTTAAAGCATTCATGAGGCCCTCAATATCGGAACAGAATATCAGATTACTTTCCTTTCTGAAGAAAGGCTCCAATTGCTGGTGGCGCTTTCGATATGCAGTAATTGTGACATCTTCTTCTAGAAGATTCCATTGTTGGAGTCTTGATCCTAGCAATTCTGCCTTGTTCTTTGATAAGTCCAAATCACGAATCAGGTCATTTAGTTCTTCCTGTGTTATTCTGTGTGGGGTTGATGATGCACCACAGTGAAAATCTGGATCACTGCATGCTGATGGACCAGGAGAAGAACAGGTCGACTCACCTTTGTCTTCGTCAGATGAATCAAGAGAATATTCTGCTGGAGGTTCTGGAATAGGAAGTCCCTCACCATGTGGAACTGGTCTCAATGCAGACGGAATGTTTGGGTAGACTATTCTCGACTTCTTTCGCTTCGTTATTCCGCCGGAAAGAGGAGGAACCAAGCAGAAGTAACAGTCATTTAGGTGGTTGCTTGGCTCTCTCCACACCATTGGGACTGCAAACGGCATTGATGACCTTTTGCAATTCAACCACTGTGAAAGCTGTGTTGTACATGTAGCACAGCATATATGCGGAGCCCAAGGCTTGTCTTGGTCACCAACCTTGCATCCGAAGTAAAGATGATATGCCTTCTTCACTTGAGAATTGATACTTTTCTTCTGGTTGGCAAATGTCACTTCCCCACAAATATAGCAAAAATTGTCCGCGGTATTAACACACTTTCGAGGCATTACTGTTCTTTATTGTACGTAAATGGATAAAATAATAAGTTTTATGTAACAGTAGCTTGAACTGTCTCGCACAACGTCTAAAATATTTTAAATGCTGAACCTATCTGATTGGGCTTTATATAGTACACTGCTTACGTCAGCTTCAGCAGCCGCCTGGCATTAGTATAATAGGCCTACACATGTATAGTACACTGCTGACGTCAACTTACTTCAGCAGCCGCATGGCATTAGTATTGCATTGCATCAGAAAATGATGCAATCAACTGTGGATGATGTGAGCATGATGGTATTATGCAATGTTACATCATTATTCTGGATGTTGCTGCAGTCCTACTGGAGAAATTTACACAGTGAAACATAGAAAATGAGGTATATGAATATCTTCAAAACGAGAGCCAATACAAATTTTTCACGGTTATATTCGTGTTCGGCACACCAAAATACTACAGATTAGGGCCTTTTCAAGTCAGTAATGATTTCACTGTTGACCAGTGTTATATGCCATGACCGGTGAATGCCACCAACATGGATTTATAACAAAAATTATCAGAATGACTTCCTTGTATTATTTCGAGCTTATGTGTCTTACAAAACAATTTGATTGGGTCAGACATGGCCAGGTTATTTTTGTCTGTTTCACCAATTATTTACGTATTCTATTTTGAGGATAGTTGCTCGTTTGTGATGACAGCAGTGTCAGATGATGTACGAACTCTAGATAAAGGACAACAAAACATACGACTTACATGAACCTTGAAGAAAGAAATTGAAAATTTGTATTAAATCAAAATTCTAATTGATTGTAACGTTTGAGATAAATTCATTTTCAATAAAGCTTTTAAGTTTAGGAAGTAGGACAATCCAAGTTTCTACCAATCTAATTAGGAAAGCTTGTCAACATAGAACATATAATTATGTATCGCATCATATCCTTAGTATATACATGCAATAGGATATATGAGATATAATTTAAAAAGAAAAAGACCCGGTGATCATATAATTATCCTTTGTCAGCATCTACCTTAAACACCTGATGATCTTACATTAATGCTACCTTGGTGTCGTTCGAAACAAAACATTGAGAAGTGTGCGCAATCATCTGACAATTAGATCGGTATCTACATTATAACAAAGCTGCAAGATAAAAGAGTCTAAAAAAGTAATAACATAATATGATAAGAATATTTAGAAGGAAGGCAAGGTTTTTCATATTTTAAATTGATAGTGCATGATCTATTCTTGACTGTCATCAAAAAAGGGCGACGTTGAAATCCACTGCAATAAACACTATGTCACATATCGACATATGAATGCTATTATTTAATGGTTCTTCCCCCAGTTGGAATCGAGTAAGTACGTGGTCAAACTATTTCTAACCTGCAAAAGATAAGCCTTCAAATTATTGTTATAATAATCGGCTATATTCAACCTATAATTTTTCAAAGGAATAAGACTCTCTAAGAAAGAAATCGGTATCAATCATTTAAGTTACGATTTTGATAGACGGAAAGACCAAACAAAGTCAGCTTATTTATTTAAAATGTGTAATCACATGATACTAATCAGAGCGTTGTGCTGGAAAGGATGGCAATATAATGCAGAGCGCATTTGTCTTTGGGGCATTGTACGGCAAATATTTTAATTTGAATTTGGTTTTCTTAATTTCTTTGTTGACAACTTCTCACAGCTGTTATCTTCAAGAGCTTAGTAGAGCGACCGAGGATGACTTTTCTCAGAACACACGTTCCTAGAGGCATGGCAAAACCTTTCATTTACTTAGACTGCAGCATCATTAACAGGGCAGTAATGTTTCTACAATCTCTCTACTGTTAGTGGCTATCAATGTAAACTCTCTGGTCGCATGTCCAATAGTCTACAATATATATACATATATATATATATATATATATATATATATATATATATATATATATATATATATAGGTGTGTGTGTGTGTGCGTGTGAGTGTGTGTCCTTGCCATTGAAACCATGTTGGTTAAAGTAGCAGTTAACCCAGGATTCACGATTGTACACTGATACAAAGAAAATCAAAATAAATTTAACTACGTCATTTGATTTAATTTATATTTGATTTGATTTAAGTGTTTGTTTGTTTGTTTGTTTGTTATTTTTAATTTTTTCATCTATTTTTTACTACATCACGTGTTCTTGTAATGTAATATTTTTTACTGAATTTTATATTTTCAGAAATTAATTTCTGTTTTTCGAAAACCTGATATTTGAATTTTGTATCTAATGGCTGACCCAGTTCGTGACCTAAATTTTCTGATTGTAAGTAAACAACCTTTATTTATTCTTTCTTAGTGTGGGATACTTAGAATGAAATCGAGGCTGTACTGGGACGTGACTTTGGACATGTAACTAGCTTTAACATTGTTATTTCGAAGTCCTGGTTTTGCCGGAATATCGCAGTAGCCAGACTAAATAGTCACGTTTTGTGAAATAATTTCAGTTCTGCTTTTAAATACTTAGACGTCAAGCCGGGTTTCTTTTGTTGTGACCAGTTGCAGGAGAAATGATATTTTATGGAATTACTAATTCTTTTCTCTGGGAAATTTTACGTGCTGATACTGAATTCTTCGACAAAGACATTTATTGACATCCTATATGGAATTCAAAACTGGAATAATCTTTCTGTCGTTCAACAAAGAACTGTTGATAATTCAGTACTATACTGACTACAGTATACGTCAATTTGGATTTTCTTCGTAACTCGAACTCAGATTAGATGCTAATTTAAAAATTAATTATTGGTCAAAGACAGTTATTAAATGTGAATAATTTAAACACAGGAATATTACTTTCTGTCGTTCAACAAACAACTTTTGACACTTTACTGACTACATTATACGTCATCGCCTTCCATTTAGGAGTTTCCTCGTGACTCGAACTCAGATTAGATCATAAAATGTATGTATGTATGTATGTATGTATGTATGTGTGTGCTTGTTTATGTTCATTACACTTTTATTCTATCTGTAGACATGTGTAGCTATATATTATGTTTCACTAAAAATTATTAGACAGCCTGAAAACGTTTAAAGAAACATTTCTATTTCCTAACAGAGCTTCGCCGTATGCACGTTCATTCTGATCCTGAAAAAGTACCGTTCTTTTCTTCAGTTAACCATAGGTAGTAGTTGCAGTAGTCGCTGTAGTATGTAACCCTTAACCCCTTCTTCACTTCACCCTCTGTCTACCTCTCCGACATAGGGAATATTATGTGTGTGAGGGGATGGTTTATTTCTTAAAAGTACAGGTTCTTACCTTGGCGGAACTAGCATTACCAGTTCCGTTCCCCTCGAGTGACCATTGATTGTGTTCGTTATGGTCATTATCTTTTGTTATGACACTTATATATAGATGTCTTGATACATTTTCACTGTTCGTTTCACTTTTAGTCTGTCTTTCGATAAAGGGACTATAGGGATCAATAAATTAGATTCGGTTCTTATCATGATTAATATGACGCTGTAAATGTTTTATGTTATACTTTTAAATTGTATACTTTTGCTTCGACGGCTGATGTTTGTCCTTTTATGGGACTAGATGCATGCTGTGACCATTGGTTAGGGTTAGTACCGTTAGGTTACAATTACATTTTATAGCTCCTATCTCTATACTCTTACTTTTATAATCAGAGTTTTTTCTTCCTCCTAGTTCATTATGGGCATTAAAGTCCCCGCTTATTATTGCCCATACACTAAATCCTTTTTATATTACTAATATGTTCCTGCGTAAAGTTGCGCTGAGTATATTCTTCATATATCTTAAAGATTACTACTTAATGGTTCTGATAGTGACTTTATATTGCTTGTATGTCCAATTCACAGCTCAGGGATACTTTGCGTTTTATCATATAATATCTTGAATGTTTATACTGCAGTTCCGGTATCATGGTGCATTTTTTATCGTATTGCAGATATTATCTATGTATCATAAGTGGTCTTGATCAATAACTTGAACGTCATCCGCCTATGCCAACTAGTAGTTTTCTTTTCATAAACGAATGGTACACACTCAGTCAATGAAACTGTGAAAAACCTCAATCCTGGATCAAAATCTTGTACGATCTTCAAGTATTTAAATTTTGTGATTACGAAAGGGAAACGATTGACACTCATAGACTATCTATATCATCCAAACAATTAATCATTGATAGTTATCTGTTGTCTTGTTCAATGATGAAAACTTTCTCACATTGCCCTCTCTTTCATGGATATAAGATTTCTTGTTTCATCACCACGAACAATAGATAGTTTCATTTCTCCAAATATTAGTGGATGCATTCGTCATGAGCAAAGATTGGAACATATTGTGTTAAATGCAAGGTTGACTCATATCGAGACAATAACTGGTCTTATGTTATTTTCTTAACAATTGTTCAACTTATATTTTCTGTGTACTATTAGAGTGGGTTTTGTATGTTCTTGCCATACTTTTCTTCCTTCACATTACATCTGATTTCCCAGTCTTCATACTCAATATTGTTTTTGCAGAACATGTTACCTTATGTATTTTATTCCAATTTATTTTAATTATGTGTCTGTTAGTTTTATTTTTTTATTCCATTGCATACTATTGTAATAGAACGTTATTTGCTGAAATTGAACTTGTCCAAAATTGAATTCATTTCTGCTTGACCTGATTGACATTATTTTATTTCGCTTTACTTCATTGATGTAAACAACTAAAAGTAGCGTAATTGTTCTGTATGTGTATGTGCCAATTAACCGAATTATTATTCATTTATTTATTCTTATGAACATGTTCATTTGGATCAGGGTTTTGGAGAATCCGAAGTGAATTGTATAGGCTATTATATTTTAAATAAACAAGGTCCAACGAATCATTACAGAACGTGTTTCTCCATTAGGTAATGGTTGTTTTTCGAAAATGCTAATTTGTAACCTGACGTAAAAACAGAGAACTATATTATATTGTGACTGTTAGAATTGTATCAGTTGTGCTTTAACGTTTGGCACATTAAGTTATATTATGTTTTGTCCAGTTTTGGTTGAATTTTGTTTTGTTCAAATGATTTAATTCAAGCAATTATTTTCTCTAGAAATACAAAAGTGCTCTGACAAAATTCTTGGATAAAGATATTCATAAGAATTTGTATCGAATTCAAACCTGGAATAATATTTACATAATATAAGGAGAATGAGGAGAGAGAGACAAAATCAAATGCGGTTGCAGAAAAAAGAAAAACAAATGCCGTTTGAGAATGATTAGAGTGAGAAAAAATTAAGTTAAAGAAATAAGAAAAACAAATGATACTGGAGACACAAGAGAGATACGCAAAGGTAGTTAGAGGAAGGAGAGAATTACATACAAATGCAAATAAACTTCGGAGCGAAAGAAAGAAGGAAGAAATTATATAAATATTTATATAAAGAACATTAGAGCTGGTAAGTGATAATCACATTCCTACTTTACATACAACTTCAGGTTTTGATGTTACTAAGGATATTCGGTTAGTGCCTGCATTTAGAGAAAACGAAGTAGAAAAATAATTTCCTAATTTTGAAAACAAATTGCTGAAAGTTCGAAATGGCTAACCGAGCGTTGGACTATATTATTACAGAGTGCACCTTTTGGTAAAGGAAGAGACATCTAACCCTTCCTGTCGCTACAGCATAGTGCTGACTACAGTCTGGTTAAGAAATGCTCATTAAAGGGTTATGACTTCATTCTCTGAGGATTATTCACAAATATTCAATAACTATGAAGAATAAGTTGCACAAATTCATCTCGGATTTCCAAGAGAAATAGAGCAGCTGTTTGATAGGTGATGCTTAACCAGAATAAATATTATGAAACTCTACGACAATTCGTATTACTTGAAGAGTTCAAGAACTGTATCCATAGTGACATTAAGAATTGCAGAGTATTCGGGTTCTGTACCGATGTTTAAAGAAATATTTCGCAGATGGGCTCTTTTCTTTAGACTTGAAAGTGTATGTTGCGGCCGTTTGGAGTTATATGTTAATTTGTATTCAGATGCTTTAAATTATAACGGAATTGAATCACTGAAATATTATTTTCCGTAGTTACAAAGGATTGTACACATCAGCTCTATACTGATTGCAGTATGCGTCAGCGCCTTCCATGTTTGATTCGAATTTGAATTCATTAGAATAATTCATTACTGCGACTTCTAAAATTTAATTCGTTCATGATGCATGGATTATCTTTGGATTAGATTCTTAAAACCGTGTTTAATTTTTATTTTTACAGTATTTTTCCTGGGAAATAAACTATTTGTTAAATGTTTCAAAGATTGTTGTTTTTATTCTTTCTTTTGGTACTGTTTATTACACACTAAACTAGTAACATAAGATGTGGAGCCTCGTCTTCGGATATTATAATTTTGGCTAAAATATTTCATAAAACGGTGTTTTTTAAATTAGATTTCCCATAGCTTTTGAAATATTTAGTGACATCTGCAAGCTCTTTCTAATATGTCACCAAAAGTAGAAAACTTTCTTTCAAGCCACACCCAGGACCAATTAGACCTTTCCCAAAAGGATAATTTAATTAAATTTGGCAGAAAATATGATCTTTTAGAGGTAGAAGCTTCCTTAACGAAGCAAGAAATAAAACTTATTGTGGTCCAGTACTTGGTAGAAAATAATGTTTTGGATACAAGTGCTTTGGTTCAGAACAGTACGTATGTATTAGACTCTGACATAAAGATAAAGGAATTATAATGAAAATGCAAGATGGAATTAAAGTTGAGGAAGACTGGAACGTAAGAAAGATAAAGAAGAAAACCAAATGCAGTTGCAACTGGAGAAAAAGAAATAACTAATTAAATTGGAAAAAGAGAAACAACCAATGTCATTAAAAAAGAGAGGAAAAACAGATACAAATGCAATCAGATAAGGATGAAACGAAAGGCATATGCAGTTACAAGAAAAATAAATGTAGTTCCAATCTGAGAAAGATGAGAGGGGGAAGAGAAAGAAAAACAGATGCATTTACAAACGAAAGAACGAGAGAAAGAAAGACAAATACAATTAGGAAAAGAACAAAATGCGAATGCAATTAGATAAAGAAGAAAGAGAGAGAGAGAGATACAAATGCAAAGAGAGAAGGAAAAGACGGAATATCAATTTAGAATAAAAGAAATGGAAAAGGCAAGTGAAAAACACATTCCCACTTCCAATATATATTTAAGTTTTGATGTTGCGCTGAAAGTTTGAAATGGCCATAGGAGCATAGGACTCCATATATATAATGTGTACTCACTGGTAAAGCTAGTTATATTTACAATACACTGCCAGTTCAGCAAAGTGGCGACAATGATACTGTTAAGGCATGCATCTTAACGAGTTATGGGTCATTCCCTGAAGTTTATCCGCAAAAATTCAGAAGCTATAGAAAAGAGGCTGAACAAACTCATGTCGATTTTGCCAGAGAAAAAGAGCAGTTATTTGATAAAATTGTGCTTAGCCAGGAAACTTGTTACATATTATGAAGGTCTCAAACAACAACTTGCATTACTTGATGAGTTTAAGAACTGTGTCCATGGTGACATTAAGACTTATATCGACAAGCATAAGCTCAATATCATGGAATATGCGGCTGTTGATGATGATACGTTTTCTTTAACTCATAATTTCATTTTGTAAATGAGACTTCCACTCAACAGTCTTCTGGCAGAAACCTATTTCAGCATAATACAAACCCTTCTAAATAGTAAACTGGTACAACGTTTACAAATCAAGCTTCAGACAAGCTTGACTCTAGACCCTTGTCTCTTCCTACGTGTACCTGCTGCAAGAAGAAAGGCCACTTTATTTATGATTGCTAAAATTTTAAAAACAGGCATCAGAATCAAAACAGACCTATTCCATGTAATCGTATTTCTAAGAGGTCAAGGTAACGGTCATGTATTGAAAACAATACATTTGTTAAGTCTAGTAAACCCAAGTCTGATTATATCATGGAGAATTATGAACGATTCATGCCGAAGGGTTCTACATCACTCTTTGGTGATTTGGCCAATCCTATACATATCAGCATTTTAAGGGACTCTTTTATTATCAGGTAATTTGCCTTTTAAGAGAAGTCTTCTTCTAATGAGAGTGGTTTTGTTCAGGGAGTAGAGTGTGGCATTGTTAATGATCCTCTCCACTGTGTACATTTGTCATCAGAAATAGTCTTAGGACCTGTGACAGTCGGCAAAATGTTTGTTTTACCCGTCAAGGGCATTCATTTATTACTAGGAAACGACCTAGCTGGAGACAAGGTTGTGGTTAAGCCACTTGTAACTTACAAGCCTTGCTTGGATCAATAGCTCTCGGACATAATACCTGTGTTTCGGTTTTATTTGGCTTTGTTCAGAATTTTAATATGCTATCGAAATATGTAAACTAGGATGGATCTTAAATACATGTATGTGCTGATATACCTTTGGAGAATACATTGCAAGTTCGATATAAACTTCATACGATGAATATGTACAGTTGTAAATTATTTCCTACAAAGAACAATCGAACATGTATTACCAGTTACCATGTAAGACACATGCTGTACAAGAACAATATTTATTATACATAATCAGGACAAGATCAATGATTATGATATCGAAAGTAATTACGCAATTAGGATATCGAAAGTAATTACACAATTAGGATATCACAAGTAATTACACAACTGTTACATGATATATAAGATGATAGTTTATTATTAGTTTCAGAAGACGGCAGATTTTGATATTTTGTACTTTTAGACAGCATACGATCCGTCTGGTATACTATACACACGAGACTGATTTGATCCATTTGTATAATGAACAAAACAAACAACATGTTAGGCCTTGAACAAATACTCCCCCACAAAGCGTGACCCTTAGGCTAATGTTCTTCTCTATCGGGTATTGACTCAATGCAAATGTCGAACCAGGTACAGGTGATACAACTATTATTTGCTATGACCAGTGAATGCCACCAACATGGTTTTATAATAAAATTTATCAGATTGACTTCTTTGTATTATTTCAAGCTTATGGGTCTTACAAAGCAATTTGATTGGGTCAGACATGGCGAGGTTATTCTTGTCCTCTTCACCAATTATTTAAGTATTCTATATTGAGTATATTTTCTCGTTCGTGATGACAACGGTGTCAGATGATGTACTAACTGTAGGTAAAGGACAACAAAACTTGTCGATATCTCAGTACCTGCGACGTACATTAACCGTGAAGAAAGAGATTGCAAATCTGTATTAAATCAAAATTCTAATTGATTGTAAAGTTTGAAGTAAATTAATTTTAACAAAAGTTTTTAATATTGGGAAACTAGGACAATCAAAGTTTCAACCAATCTAATTAGGAAGGCTTCTCAACATAGTGAATATCATTTTGTAATGCATAATAATGTTAGTATATACATGCAATAGGATGTATAAGATAAAAAATTTAAAAAAGAGCGAATTATTTAACAATTACAATTTTTTAGCATCGATCTTAAACAAATTTATATCTGATGATCACAGTATTGCTACCTTGGTGTCATTTGAAACAAAACATTGAGAAGTATTCGTACTCAGATGACAATTTGATCGGTGTCTATATTATAACACAGCTATCGGATAATTAACATTAAAATGTAAAAACAAAGTTCGTGTATAAATGCAAACATGCCGAAGGCCGGCAAGGGGTTACATATTTTTAACTTGGTAAACAGTTCACATCAAAACAAAGTGCAACGTTGCAATCCACTGAAATAAACTCTATGTCACATCTCGACATATGAACGCTATACTTAAATGGTTCTTACGCAGATAGAACCGAGAAAGAAGATGGTCAAATTATTTCTGAACTGCTAAAGGCATGCCTACAAATTATTATTATAATGATCGGTTATATTCAACAAACGAAAGTTTAAAGAAATAACGGTTACTAAGGGATAAATCGTTAATAATCATTTAATTTACAATTTTTATAGAGAGAAAGAATTTGGTTTCTAAATTTCTTGTTGATATCGTTTCGCAGCCATTGTGTTTAACAATTTAATAGAGCGACCTAAGATCACTTTTCTCAAAACACACGTGTTTGAGTTCATGATATCGAAATGTTAGGCCTTTAGCTTCGTTCTTAGAGGCATGTCAACATCATCAGAATGATTTCTTTGTATTAATTCGAGAGTATGGGTCTTACACAACAATTTGATTCGGTCAGACATGGCGAGGTTATTTTTATCACCAATGACGTACTTATTCTATATTGAGAATATTAGCTTGTTTGTGACGATAGCGGTGTCAGATGATATACGAACTGCAGGTCAAGGATAACAAAACTTGTCGGCATCTCTGTATTTGCAACTAATATGAACCTTGAGAAAACAGCTTGCAAATCTGTATCAAATCAAAATTCGAATTGATTGGTAATGTTTGAAATAAATTATTTCGAGTTAAAGCTCTTAAGCTTGGGAAACTAGGACAATCAAACTTTCTACAAGTCTAATTAGTATGTCTTGTCAACATAGTGAATATAATTCTGTAACGCATACTAATGTTAGTATATACATGCAATAGGATGCATAAGATAAAATTTAAAAGGAAATGATTATCTAATTACCATTTGTCAACATCTACCTTAAACAAATTTATATCACCTGATGATCCCACATTATTGCTACTTTGGTGTCTTTCGTAACAAAACATTGATAAGTATTCGCAATCATCTCTCCCCTGCAGGTCCGGGGTTGTAGAATTGGTCCGACGTGCCTCGCTACGTGTCATAAAAGGCGACTAAGTAGAGGCAACCTGTTTGCGTTGGGTTGCGTCCCGTGTCGGGGGAGGAAAGGATCCTAGTAGTTGAGCAAAGGCTTTCCATGCAATACACTACTTTGGCCTCTACTTCTCTAACACGGGTGGTCGGGGGATACGCCCGGTCTCGACAAATCGGCTGGTCACGCCGAGCCCTAGGAAGTCTTTATTTACTCTCACCTTCTTTATCTTTCTCCTTGTATCTCTCTTGATACCACTGTTGCCCCTATAGTCTACTCCTTTATCTTTCCCTTTCCCAAGTCTTAGAAGGCTTCTAGAAGGCGGTGGCTTAACGGGTCGATCGGGAGGTAATTTTACCGACCCTAGAAACTGGCGACTTCACGGGTCAATCAAAGGTAATTTTATCAACTGAGTATGGCATCTGTGTATCCCTGGTACTTGAAAAGTGTCCCCTTGTTGGGATCCATGGTGGGCGGGGAGTACGGGTGCTGAATTTTAATTAAGCCAAGATGGATATTTCCAAAACAAATCAAAACAAACGTACGAAACATTTATCTGACTCTGATGACGAACCATGTAGTGTGGAGTCATTTCCACGCTTCATGGTCATACAGTCTAAAGATGCTACAAAACCACTTGCCTCACTTTCTCCGTTTGTTATCGAGAAAACTATAACAGGATTGATTGGTACACCAAAGAAAAGAGCGTAAAAAAGATGAAATCGGGTTGCCTTCTTGTTGAGTGTGAGCGACGAGGTCAGACAGACAATATGAAGAAAATTAAAACTTTCTTTGATATTCCATTGACCTCATTGGCTCACACTACACTCAATACGTCCAAAGGCGTGATTCGCTGTCGTGACTTGGCTGGCGTCACTGACACAGATATCATTGAAGGAATGAAAGATGAAGGTGTCACTGCAGTCCGAAGAATACGCATTAAACTATATAACAGGTTTGGAGACATTGAGAGCATGGATGCAGAAAAAACTGCTCCATGCGCTCAAGGTAGCTCCAGACCTACAAACAAAAAATTCACCCCCGTACTCCCTCCAGAGAAATAACCACATATATTGCCTGCGCGAAAAGTCTAACCTAGGTCTACAATCTTCATTTTAAAAGGATAATGAAGAACACCATCATACAATGGAACTGTCGAGGACTTAAAGCAAATTACAATGATGTTCTCTTACTTTTAAACGAACCTGTTCCAGCGGTACTATGCCTTCAAGAAACATTCTTGAAAGATACGGACAACATCAGATTTTAAAACTACTCCCTGTTTAACACCTACTCCCAAAATATTGACAGGGCCTCAGGAGGAGTTTATGTTATTGTAAACAACAGAGACCCTCATAGCGTCCTTCCTTTTAACCACAAATTTGCAAGCCATTGCAATAAGCGTCACTCTACATCGAGTGATTACATTTTGCTCTATTTACTTACCACCAAACACTAACCTAGTACCAAACGAATTAGACAAGCTTGTTCAACAGCTTCCCGCGTCATTTCTTTTACTTGGGGATTTTAATGCCCATAACATTTTATGGGGATCAATCCATATAAGTGACAGAGGTCACAAAGTTGAAGACTTTATTTCTAGACACGATCTGTGTCTATATAACACCAAAACACCGACATATTTACACCCAGGAACGGGTTCATACACGTGTATCGATTTGTCAATTTGTTCTCCTTTGCTGCTTTTGGACTATGACTGGAAGGTCGCTGATGACCTTCACAGCAGTGATCACTTTCCAATCTCCCTTGAAAATATTAAATTTACAATTAATGACGCAACTCCAGATTGGAATATAAAGAAGGCCGACTGGGCTAAGTTTGAAACACTCTGTAAAACTAGGCTGAATGAGGATACATTTTTCAATGTTAATGACCCTATTCAGCATTTTACTTTATTTTAATAGAGATTGCAGAAGAATCCATTCCCAAGTCCTCGTGAACTGTAAAAGAACCCCAAAACCTTGGGTCACTAAGGATGTAAGGAATCCATTAGACAACGCCGAAAAGCATTGAAAAAATTTAATAATCATCCGACGCCCGAAAACTTAAATATATATCGTATTGTCCGGGCCAAAGCTCGCCGCATAATCAAAGAAAGTAAAAGAGCATCATGGAAGACATGTTTCTTCTTTAAACTCTCGTTCCTCTATTAAGAAAGTTTGGGACACTATACGCAAAATAAACGGAAAGAGAAAACAAAATCCTCTCCGACATTTGAAACTGAAAATAACAATTTTAGTTCAAAACGTTACATTTCAAATACTCTTGCTGACAGTTTCTCCAAAAATTCATCATCATCTAATTATTCAGAAGCCTTCCTAAGACTTAAAACTCAAAAAGAAAAGTCACGTTTAAAATTCACATCCAACAACTCGGAAAGTTATAACCAGCTGTTCTCACTATTAGAGCATAGGGAGGCTTTAGATAAGGCCCATGATACATCCGCTGTGACTGACAAAATACATTACCAGTTTTTGAAACACCTACCTGAATCATCATTAACATCTCTTTTGAAACTCTTCAATGATTTATGGATTACTGGTAATGTACCAAAAATTTGGAAAGAAGCAACTGTAATACCAGTTCCCAAACCAGGTAAAGATAGCGCAGATCCCAACAGCTACCGACCTATTGCACTCACTAGCTGTGTGTGCAAAACAATGGAACGAATGATCAATTCTCGGCTTGTATGGTACTTGGAAACTAATAATTTAATATCTCCTTTCCAAAGTGGCTTTCGATATGGCCGTAGCACCAATGATCACCTGGTTAGACTAGAAACATTCATTCGCGATGCATTTATCAAGAAATAACACTTAGTAGCGGTTTTCTTTGATTTAGAAAAGGCCTATGGCACGACATGGAAGTAAGGGATAGTAAATGACCTGCACGATCTAGGTCTAAAAGGCCGTCTGCCCTCTTTCATATCAAACTTTCTCTCAGGCAGAGAATTCAAAGTACGAGCGGGCTCTACCCTCTCAGATCTGCACGAGCAAGAGATGGGTGTGCCCCAGGGCAGTATTTTATCTGTGACGCTTTTCAACATCAAAATTAATAGCATCACCAAGTGTTTAGCTCCTGGTGTGGATTGCTCGTTATACCTTGATGATTTACTAATATGTTATCGATCAAAGCACATGCATACAATTGAAAGACAACTTCAGTAAAATATAAACAAGATTCAAAATTGGTCCAGTGCAAACGGTTTTAAATTCTCGAAATCCAAAACAGTATGCATGCATTTCTGTCAGTTACGAAGACATCACGATGAACCTATACTCACGCTGGATGGAACACCTATTCCAGTTGTTGAGGAAACAAAGCTTTTAGTTATTATCTTTGACAGAAAACTGATCTTTATTCCACACCTAAAGAACTTGAAAGCTAAATGCTTAAAATCTCTAGATCTACTTAAAGGAGTAGCGCACACTGACTGGGGTTCTGATAGAAAAGTCATACTCAATTTGTATAGAACATTTATACGCTCCAAACTGGACTATGGTTGCGTTGTGTATGGTTCAGCCAGAAATTCATATTTGAAAATGCTTGATCCAGTTCATCATCAGGGAAAAAGACTGGCTCTGGGAGCATTTAAAACATCACCGTGTGAAAGCCTACTAGCTGAAGCGAACGAACCATCGCTATCGCATCGTAAAGAAATGCTTTCCGCACAGTATGCTCTCAAATTAAAATCAAACCCTCTGAATCCTGCTTTTTCGGCTGTTTTTCAACCCAAATACAAAACCTTGTACGAAAATAAACCAAACGCCATACCTTCCTTTGGCATTAGAATATCATCCAGCCTTGACAGTACAAAAATAGATCTTTCTAAAATTCAGAAAACGTCCACCTCCGAAACTCCACCCTGGGATACTTAAACACCCAAAAGTACTTTCTACGCTACATGATGGAAAAAAATCCGAGACAAGTCCTTCTGTCTTCCACAACTCTTACCATGACCTCCTCACCGAAGTTAAAATCTACACAAGAATTTACACCGATGGATCAAAGGATGAGGAAAAGACTGCTGCAGCCTTCGTTTGTGGAAATAACACAACGCATGTTTGCTTACCAAATGGAACATCAATTTATTCAGCTGAAATCAGAGCAATAGACCTTGCTCTGCAACATATAGAAAACAAACGTATTTTAAACAGCATCATCTTCTCCGACTCACTATCAGTACTTCAGTCACTACACAATAGAAAACTGGAGAATCCATTATTGAAAAACATACTCGTCAAAAATACCGAGATGAGTGTCTCCCACAATATAATATACTGTTGGTTACCTAGCCATATTGGTATTAAAGGTAACGAAAAATCGGATCTCGCTGCTAAAATGGCCCTTACTCAAGAACCATCTGATTTTAAAATACCGTATACTGATTTTAAACCTAGTGTCAGAAAGTCATTACGTCAGAAGTGGCAGGCATCATGGAATGATGCATTGAATAACAAACTTCATGCAATCAAGCAAACGCTAGGAGAATGGACTCCTTCCTACAGAATCATACGTAGGGAGGAGGTAGTCATTGCAAGAATCCGAATTGGTCATACTTATATCACCCACTCCCACATACTAAAAGGTGAAGACCCACCAAAGTGCGTTTCTTGCAATGAACCATTCACTGTTAAGCACTTTATGATAGAGTGTTTTGATCTGCAACCTACACGCGATCAGTAGTATTACAATGTGCATGACATGAAGGAACTTTTTGATACCATAAACATGCCTCGCATTATAGAGTTCCTGAAAGCAGTGAATATTTACTCTAAGCTCTAACTTATGCTATCACCTGGTGCAGTTTTATGCAATATATATACCGTCCCTTTTTAATACCTTTTCATCATTTTTCATTAACATACAACATTTACATCCCCCGTTGATCGTGAAGCTTTATTTTGCACCGTTACCATCTTGCCGTTTTAATTTCAACTATTTGTGTTTTATATCGCTGGTTGATATGAGACTTTTCATAATTTTTAAAAGATTATACATATAACATTTTGTTTGGCGCTAAATAGCTTAACAGTGCTGATGCACCGTTAAAAATAAAATCAATCAATCAATCGCAATCATCTGAAAATTAGATCGGTGTTTATATTGTAACAAAGCCACCAAATAATAAATATTAAAAAAGTAATAACATAGTGTTTTAAAAGTGTTTTATAAGAAAATTCAGAAGTCGGACAAGATTTTTCAAATTTTAAATTGGCTGGCAGTGCATGATCTATTCATGGCTGTCATCACAACAAAGTGAAACGTTGCAATCTACTGAAATAAACACTATGCCACATCTCGACATATGAATGCTATTCTTCAATAGTTCTTCCCCCTTTAGAACCGAGTATGTAAATGGTCAAACTATTGTCGAACTACGAAATGGTAAGCCTGCAAATTATTATTACAATAATCGGTTATATTGAACCTATAATATTTTAAAGGAATAATGGTCACTGAGGAAGAAATCGTTATTAATCATTTAAGTTATGATTTTGATAGAGGGAAATACAACACAAAGTCAGCTTATTTATTCAAAATATGTAATCATATGATTCTCACCAGAGTGTTTGCTGAAAAGGCAGGTAAAATACTGCATATCGCATTTGTCTTTGGAGACTTTTATGGCCAATGTTTAAATTTTGAATTTGGTTTTCTTAATGTTTTGTTGACATCATTTCGCAGACCTTATCTTCAACAATTTGGTAGAGCGACCTAAGATGACTTTTCTCAAAACACACGTGTATGTGTGCATGATATCGAATATTAGGCCTTTCGCTTCGTTCTTCGAGGCATGTCAACATCTTTCATTTACTTAGGCTGCAGCATAAGTGAGAGGCAAGTAATGTTATTACAATCTCTATACTATAAATTATGTTACAGAAATCATAAACCTTTACTGATTTTTGCAATTGCGGTATATATCATGGGGTTTGTGTAGGTCCAAAGAGCCCATCTCACATAAGATTTTACTACCAATGGAAAATATAAAAGTTTGTCTTCTGTGTATGTGTGTTTCAAGGTCTGGGTCATTTCATACCCGTATATCGAATCTTTCTAGCTATTACTATTAATGTGCATGCTCATGTCAAACACTGAAATAGAAATTTAGTTCTATACGACACTAAGTGTGTATGTATGTATGTATGTATGTATGCAAGGTGTTTTGTTTGCCTCTCCTAAGTCGTCATAACAACGGACTTTAAAACCTACACATTGTTTTATCCGATATCTAAATTACATCACAGAAAATAGAGACTTCAAACATTTATATTAATATTTCTTATATGAATCATATAGGTTATATAAGAATAAGAACTCATCTGTTTTAGAAGGTGGAATCTTTAAAAGTTTTTGATTTAGCTAGCAGCATATGATCCACCCTCGACTGCGATCAAGGGTAGGTGGAGTTTGGCTTGAGGTTCATCGAACTAACAACATTAACAATTTCCAAAAACGTGTGGATAATCTCCATAAATAAATTTATTCAATAGACGAATTCGACAAATCTCGGAAGTGGACTCGTTACAGTGTGAAACGTCAGGTGATTGGTATAGGTCTAGACACACCCCACCCTAACTAAACTAAAACAAACAATATGACCCCGAATGCTTGCGTTTGACCTCTTAACGTTTTCATTGCGTTGAGACGACAATATTATTTAACACACAGTTCATGTGTCATTCATAGGTCGCACATCGATTGATAAAAACTACACATCAATGGCGTGTCCTTTTACCTTTAACATATGAGTTCATTTCAGCTAATTTGGCTTTATAAACCGGAGCAACTCAGAAGCAAGTATGGTGCAAACAGAGAGTGGTAGTATTCGTCAGCTGATGAAAGGTAAACTTCATATTACTATAGCAATAATGCAGCATTTTCGTCCGTTTTAATGTTTAGATGACCAATGGTCAATAAATATACAATCTTTATTAATCGTAATTTTGCCCAATAGTGGCAACAGGTTAGAAATTAAGGATTTCGTGAGCAATCCAATTAATGTGATATAGATCAGAATATGACGATTGTAACTTGCTTCAAAAATATAATCACTATTATTTGCTTCTCGTTTGAGTTTTGTACATAAACAGCATACATAAAAAATACAATTCGCGTTAATTGTTACAACTTATAATGAAAACTTATTTTCACAAACTTATATTTAAACTTAACATTGTTGACAAATATTATGAGCCCCGGGCTTGCAGAATTTAACAGAGTGGCTTTAAATGATGCTTTAGACAAATAATATATATGTGCCCAGCTTCAACTTCAGTATTTTTACATTATTAGAGTAATGATCAGATAATTTGATTGTTAAGGCTACTGTTTAACAGACAGGCCAGTAATGTTCCTGCTATCACTGTTGGTACTGATGATGGCTGTCCAAGTGATCTTTGCCTGCCATTGTGAAGAGATAAATTGGGAACAGGTTATGTGCCCTGCAGAAAACAAAACAGGTTTGTTAAATTTCATGTAAGCAATGTAGGCATCACACTTTTAAATACCAAAAGGCAATATGAATGAAAATAATGTTGTGCTTGGTGTTTATGGTCGTAGTCGTTCATTCATGTATCCTCTGTCTGCATTTTTGCGTTTTAACGTTTCGGATACTCGCTATTACGCAAGTAACAAAAACTAAAGAATGAGAATATTTTTTGGTGATATTTATAACTTTGCGGGTGGTAATCGTCGTGTGGAATCAAATAATTTTAATATTTCTTTCACCCCTCTTTTTGTCTTAGTAGTACAACCACTAAAACTAAGTGTGCTGCTCTTATAGGGCATTCACTATCAAAATAAAATATTAAGGCGGCTGCTAGTTTTCCACCTACTACTACTACTACTAATAATAATAATAATAATAATAATAATAATAATATTAATAATAATAATAATAATAATACAATTGTATTAATTTCGTATCCATACATTGACTATCTACTACCACAGGTTTAGAGAATATCCCACATCCACTAAAATCAGCTCAGTCATAGGAAGTTCCATTTCAAGCAGCGAATCGTGGACATGCAAGAATTATATAGAAATATTATGGTAGTCACCGCTTTGGGTGTAGATTTTTAATGTAGCTTTAACAATTTTTCAGTCATATCGCTACGATGTCTGCAGTGTGGCAGTTTATATTGATGTCTAGCACTGGTGCATCATGCCGCAGACGTGTAGCGTGATGTCCCACCTAGTCACATTATCCTGACACCAGGCCGACCACTCCTAACACTAACCTTTTAATGCTGAGCGCCAAGCAAGGCAGCTGTTAGTACCATTTGTATAAGTCTTTGGCATAACTCAGTCGGGAATCGAACCCGCGACCTCCCGCATCCGAAGCGGACGCTCTAGACACTAAACCACCGGAGCGCTCTTTTGCTATGAAATATATATATATATATATATATATATATATATATATATATATATATATATATATATATATATATATATATATATATATATATATATATGAAACATTAAGCAAGTAACTCATCCTAAGTGTTAGTCTTCCGAAGAGCTACGAAAGAGGTTGTAGCATGACTATTGTGAAATGGTGTTTAGACTGTCTCGATTTACGCTTGAAGAAAATAACGATAGGGTCTTCATTCTCTCATTATTTATAATTATCTTTATTGTTAATATATTTGCCTTTGTCGTAATGTTTCTTTGGCTGAAGGTTCAGAACATCCCATTCGTCTGCTTATGATACATGAATAAGCAAGTTTAACGCAAAATGAGTAGTGTATTCTGTCACGTGTGGTCTACTGCGAATTAGAGTCACAATAGACAGTTTACATAAAAAAGAAAACTGACCAAGTGTTTTCTTTTCGATTTTCGAGTAAGTCACATTTCTAATCTTCATGTCGTAGGTCTGCAAACGTGTTTTGTGTGGTGCTTAGACATTATCCGAGAGAGGAAAAAAAAATTGTTTGAACTGTTCAGAGGAAATAGAAAATTTCCATTATTTGGGCAATAATATTATTTTGGAATTGTTATAAATGTTTCGAAGGAATTCTGGACAACGCCATCTTGACAACGTCACATATTTTGGAGAACAAGTACATTTCCGGTTTTTAAATTTATAAGGAACGTCCCGTCAATATACTTTATAAGGATTAGCGTGGATTCGGTTCATAAAACTGTAAGTTCCTCTGACATTTTAATTTATAACTATAATAACTAATTTTAATATTAAGTTTTATAAAACTTAATGGTTTTGTTTTTTGCAACTTCAAAGAGTGCAGTTAGTATGAAGCACTCATAAACTACAGGGTAGCATACACACATCTTTTGAATTTTGTAAGTTCAAACTAGCTACTGATGATTCACTAACACTACTTTAGAGTCGAAAGCGCTCTGGTTAGTTAGAAACAAATTTTGCACTGATATTGTTAGTTTATCTTGCTACGACTCTATCATCTTAAATTAAGTAAAAGAGACCAAAGTCAACACGGCTTGTAACATTCAAGAAATAATTTCTGTCCGAAAACACGAAGTATACATTTTAAAGCTTAGCATTTTTAATTAAAATTAAATAGTCCTAACAGTTTTATCACAAGTCCAAATGTAGAGTTCCAATGAGATTCTAGTCATATTCCAAAGACGTTCCAATATTAAATATTCTGATGTGCCTTTAGTCTCGAATATGCTGATGTGCCTTTAGTCTCGAATATGCTAATGTAGAAATTGTCTGGAGTGTGGCGATGTGTACAGAATATTTGCTCTATCACAATAATATAATCCTAGATATCCGTGTCTGATTTCAGAATATTTCCAAATTAATCTTAGGTCCAAGAATATTATTTGCCACTTTGTAATTCCATAGAGTAATTTATACTATTAAATCTCCCCAGAATAAAGACTGAAAAAGACAATAAGAATGATTCCACTGTGGATGTTAAGATAGGGAAATTTTCCAAGCTAATATAGAAAGTATAAGAGGCAATAATAGTGCCATGATGTAAAACATTTGAAATGGTGACCACGTTCTGGAATTTCTGAATGAAAAATCAATATCCAAAACTCAGATCAAGAAAAACACGTTCAACACCGTTTATAATGATCCTAATACTTAATCAATACTCACAGAGAAACATGAGTTATGTATTATGTTGTTGGCAAAATAAACGTCCCTAGCAAGGTGGACAATGAACTTCGTTTTGACTAAGGCCAATGTCAAAATTCAATTAAAAATAACAAATAATCATTGAGAGAAAGCCAAGAAACATTTCAAATTAAATATATACAAATATGTATGTATTTTTGTATGTACGTGTTTGTGTGTGTGTGTGTGTGTGTGTGTGTGTGTGTGTGTGTGTAGAAGAACGAAACCAGGTCGCACCCAGGCAGTTGTCCCAACGGTTGTACTATGCGTACCCTCGCAATGAGTCGATAATTATCCTAAATCATTTTAATTACATACCCAAGAAAAGGACAGGAAAATGTCATTTGACTAATAGGGCTTCCAATTAGCACATAGAATGTTAAATTAAAAGATAGTTTTTTAAACGATCATCTGGAAATATTATAGCGCAATGGCTGTGTTTAAATTTGTGTGGGCTAATATGATAACTTTCGTTAGATTGGGATCGTTAGGTCGAAAGGCTATGTTGATAACATTGTAAACACATATCAATAAAGGAAAAATCAAAATTGTTCAAGTAAAATTTGGAGAGCTTTATTGTGCTTCAGGAATACCCTATACAACCTTTTCTGTGTTTCAGTGATCATGGCATGGATGAAAAGTGTGCAACATGTAGGCACATTAAGCGATTCATCGACCACAACATTACACCTACTGACGATGGAAAAAATATTCAAAGTGAGTAAATAAATCTGCTTATCATCTTGCATTAGCATGCCCGTCCATGAAGTCTCTTCTTAAATGTTCAGTATCTCAATACGTTCCGTAGTAACGGACAGAAACATATCAAAGAAATGACAATTCATTTTTACTAACGATCTAAAACGTCTAAATTGAAGATAAACGTAAGAACACTTATAGTTAGCAGAACAAGAAACTACAACAAATGCTTATCAACAGTGTCAATGTAGTCTTTTCTAATAGATTAACAGTATAAACGAAGTCTTTTCTACCATAACAGCAGTGTCAACGTAATCTTTCTCGCTCTCTTTTGTCGTTTGTACCTTTATGCTTTGACAATTGCCGAGTCATAGTATAATATTATAAGCTGCTCTGAGTTCGTACTCTCTGACTTCTTACTCTCTGAGTTCTTACACTCTGATGTAGTAATCTTTGATGTAGTACTCTCTGATGTAGTAATCTCTGAGTTAGAACTCTCTTGAGAAGGTTCCGTAATCATTAGAGATGGTTTTCTGTTTTAAATTCATTTACTTTATGATTAATATTTAATAATATCTTGTTGTAAAGGACAATGTACGTCTGTTGCGATCTTGGTTTCATTGTCTGTGTTGAATCTGTTATCGGCTATGTTTGTATAACACAGTCATGGTGCAAGAGTTGTCTTCCTTTACTCCCCCTGCGGGTCCGGGGTTGTAGAATTGGCCCGACGTGCCTCGGTACGTGTCGTAAAAAGCGACTAAGTAGAGGCAACCTGTCTGCCGTGGGTTGCGTCCCGTGTCGAAGGAGGAAAGGATCCTGGTAGTTGAGCAGAGGCTTTCCATGCAATACACTACTTTGGCCTCTACTTCTCTAACACGGGTGGTCGGGATGGACCCGGTCTCGACAAATCGGCTGGTCACGCCGAGCCCTAGGAAGTCTTTATTTACTCTCACCTTCTTTATCTTTCTCCTTGTATCTCTCTTGATACCACTGTTGCCCCTATAGTCTATTCCTTTATCTTTCCCTTTCCCAAGGCTTAGAAGACTTCCTAGAAGGCGGTGGCTTAACGGGTGAATCGGGAGGTAATTTTACCGACCCTAGAAACTGGCGAATTCACCGGTCAAACAAAGGTAATTTTATCAACTGAGTATGGTATCTGTGTATCCCTGGCACTTGAAAAGTGTCCCCTTATTGGGCTCCACGGTGGTCGGGGAGCACGGGTGCTGAATTTTATTTCAGCCAACATGGATATTTCCCAAAAAAAATATCAAAATAAACGATCCAAAACTTTATCTGACTCTGATGACGAACCATGCAGTGGGGTGTCATTTCCACACTTCATGCTCATACAGTCTAAAGATGCCACAAAACCGCTTGCCTCACTCTCTCCGTTTGTGATCGAGAACACAATCACAGGATCGATTGGTACACCAAAGAGCATCAAAAAAATGAAATCGGGTTGCCTTCTTTTGGAGTGTCAGCGACGAGGTCAGACACAAAATATCAAGAAAATGAAAACTTTCTTCGATATTCCAGTGACCTCATTCGCTCAAACCACACTCAATACATCCAAAGGCGTAATTCGTTGTCGAGACTTGGTTGGAGTCAGCGACACAGATATCATTAAAGGAATGAAAAACGAAGGTGTCACTGCAGTACGTAGAATACGTATCAAACGTAATAACTGCAGGATACCAACACCATTGTACTCACCTTCAACAAACCAACAGCACCCAAAGTGGTGAAAGTTGGCTTCTTGCAAGTGAAGGTTGAGATATACATTCCAAACCCCCTTCGATGCTATAAGTGTCAAAATCACGGCCATCACGAAGACCGCTGATCAAAAAGCCAAATATGTCGCCAATGCGGAGACCATTCTCATCAGGAATCTGATTGTAGAGCAACTCCGCATTGAGTCAACTGTGGAAAGGAGCACCACGCCAATTCCAAGGATTGTGATACCTGGAAACAGGAGAAGGAGATAAAGAGGGTAAAATACACAACTAATATTCCCTATCCAGAAGCCAGAAAACTTGTACAAGCCAAAACAGCCCATCCTGGCCCATCCTTCTCCACTGTAGTGAAGAACAATCCTAAACAACAAAGGACGCTCAAACACAGACAGATCTCCCCGATTCAACATCAAGCTCTAATACCCCCCATTACCAAGTACAGAAAAACACGGCATCTACACAAACTACTTTCAACAATACCCAACCACCGAAATCACCAAAAAACAAAAACAAATCTCATGGAAACAGGCAACAAAAGGGGTCAAATGACCCCATCAAACTCTATAACAGGTTTCGAGACATTGACAGCATGGATGCAGAAGAAACTGCTCCAAGCGCTTAAGGGAGTTCCAGACCTACAAACAAAAAATTCACCCCGTGCTTCCTCCAGAGAAATAACCAAACAAATTCCCTCCGCGAAATGTCTAACCTAGCTCCATAATCTTCGATTTAAATTTGTAATGAAAAACACTATCATACAATGGAACTGCCGAGGACTTAAAGCAAATTACAATGATATTCTCCTCCTTTTAAACGAATATGACCCTGCAGTACTATGCCTTCAGGAAACATTCTTGAAAGAAACGGATAACATTACACTTAAAAATTACAACCTGTTTAACACCTACTCGCAAAATGTTGATAGGGCCTCAGGAGGAGTTTCTGTTGTTGTGAACAATAGAGCCCCTTATAGCGTCATCCCTATCAATACAAATCTACAAGCCATTGCTGTAATCGTCACTCTACATAGAGTGATTACCTTTTGTTCTATTTACTTACCATCAAACACCAACGTAGTATCAACCGATTTAGACATACTTGTTCAACAACTTCCCGCACCATTTGTTTTACTCGGAGATTTTAATGCCCATAACATTTTATGGGGATCTAACCATATAAGTGACCGAGGTCACAAAGTAGAAGACTTCATTTCTAGACACGATTTGTGTCTATGTAACACCAAATCACCGACATATTTACAAACAGGAACGGGTACATATACATGTATCGATTTGACAATTTGTTCCCCATCGCTGCTTTTGGACTATGAATGGAAGGTCGCTGATGACCTTCACAGCAGTGATCACTTTCCAATCTCTCTTAACAACACCTACCTTACAATTAACGAAGCAATTATACGCTGGAATTTAAAGAAGGCCGACTGGACCAAATTTGAAACACTTTGTACAACTAGACTTAACAGGGATACTGTTTTAAACGACAATAACTCTTTTCAATATTTTAGTCCTCTTTTAATCGACATTGCAGAAGAATCCATTCCCAAGTCCTCACCAAACAGTAAAAGAACCACAAAACCGTGGTTCACAAAAGAATATAAAGAGGTCATTAGACAACGCCGAGAAGCGCTGAAAAATGTTAATAATCGTCCACGCCCGAAAATTAAACTAAGTACCGTATTGTTCGGGCCAAAGTCCACCACACGATTAAAGTAATAGAGCATCATGGAAAAAATATGTTTCAACTCTAAATTCTCGTTCCTCTATAAAGAAAGTTTGGGACACGATCCGCAAAATAAATGGAAAGGGAAAATACAATTCCTTTCGACATATCAAACTAAACAACAAGAATATCAATTCCATACATGACATAGTTAATATACTTGCTGATAGCTTCTCAACAAATTCTTCGTGCTCTAATTATTCAGAAGCCTTCAGAAGATTAAAAACTCAAAAAGAAAAGACAGAGTTGAAATTCACATCGAATAACTCAGAAAGTTATAATCAATCGTTTACACTGTTTGAGCTGATGTAATCTCTGAATAAGGCCCACGATACATCCACTAGGCCTGACGAAATACATTACCAGTTTTTGAAACACCTACCAGAACCTTCATTAACAGTCCTTCTGAAAATGTTCAATATTTTATGGATAACTGGTAATGTACGAACAATTTGGAAAGAGACAACAATAATACTAGTTCCCAAACCAGATAAAGATAGTGCAGATCCCAACAGCTATCGACCAATTGCACTCACAAGATGTGTGTGCAAAACAATGGAACGAATGATTAATTCTCGGCTTGTCTGGTACTTGGAAACTAACAATTTAATATCTCCTTTCCAAAGTGGCTTTCGATATGGCCGGAGCACCAACGATCATCTGGTTAGACTAGAAACATTCATTCGCGATGCATTTATCAAGAAATAACACTTATTAGCGGTTTTCTTTGATTTAGAAAAGGCCTATGACAGGACATGGAAGTAAGGGATACTAAATGACCTGCATGATCTAGGTCTAAAAGGCCGTCTGCCCTCTTTCATATCCAACTTTCTCTCAGACAGAGAATTCAAGGTACCAGTGGGCTCTGCCCTCTCAGATCTGCACGAGCAAGAGATGGGTGTGTCCCAGGGCAGTATTTTATCTGTGTCACTTTTCAACATCAAAATTAATAGCATCGCTAAGTGTTTAGCTCATGGTGTGGATTGCTCGCTATATGTTGATGATTTTCTCATATGTTATCGATCAAAGCACATGCATACAATTGAAAAACAACTACAGTAAAATATAAACACGATACAAAATTGGGCAAGTACGAACGGCTTCAAATTCTCGAAATCAAAAACCGTATGCATGCATTTCTGTCAGTTACGACGACACCACGATGAACCTAAACTCACGCTGGACGGAACACCTATTCCAGTTGTTGAGGAAACAAACTTTTTAGGTATAATCTTTGACAAAAAACTGACTTTTATTCGACACATTAAGAACTTGAAAGCTAAATGCTTAAAAGCACTTAACCTACTTAAAGTAGTACCGCACACTGACTAGGGTGCTGATAGAAAAGTCATCCTGAATTTATATAGAACGTTTATTCGCTATGATTGCGTTGTGTATGGTTCTGCCAGAAAATCATATCTTAAAATGCTTGATCCAATTCATCATCAGGGAAGAAGACTGGCTCTGGGAGCATTTAAAACTTCACCGTGTGAAAGCCTACTAGCTGAAGCGAAGGAACCACCGTTATCGCATCGTAGAGAAATGCTTGCCGCACAGTATGCTCTCAAATTAAAATCAAACCCTCTGAATCCTGCTTTTTCGGCTGTTTTTCAACCCAAATACAAAACCTTGTACGAAAATAAACCAAACGCCATACCTTCCTTTGGCATTAGAATATCATCCAGCCTTGACAGTACAAAAATAGATATTTCTAAAATTCACAAGACGTCCATCTTCGAAACACCACCCTTGCTACTTAAACAACCAAAAGTATTTTTTACTCTACACGATGGAAAAAAATCTGAGACAAACCCTTCCGTCTTCCACAACTGTTATCAAGAACTCCTAACCGAATTTAAAAATTACACAAGAATTTATACCGACGGAAAAGGCCGCTGCAGCCTTCCTTTGTTGAAATCACACAACGCAAGTTTCGCTTACCAAATGGAACATCATTTTTTTCAGCCGAAATCAGAGCAATTGACCTTGCTCTGCAACATATAGAAAACAAACGTATTTTAAACAGCATCATCTTCTCCGACTCACTATCAGTACTTCAGTCACTACACAACAGAAAACTGGGGAATCCATTAATGAAAAGCATACTCGTTAAAAATACCAAGCTGCGTGTCTCCCACAATATAATATACTGTTGTTTACCTAGCCATATTAGTGTTACAGGTAACGAACAAGAAGATCGCGCTGCTAAAATGGCCCTTACTCAAGAACCATGTTTTTAAAATACCGTATACTGATTTCAAACCTAGTGTCAGAAAGTCCTTATGTCAGAAATGGCAGGCGTCATGGAATGATGCATTGAATAACAAACTTCATGCAATTAAGCCAACTCTAGGAGAATGGACTCCTTCCTACAGAACCATGCGTAGGGAGGAGATAGCCATTGCAAGAATCCGAATTGGTCATACTTATATCACCCACTCCCACATACTAAATGGTGAAGATCCACCAAAGTGCGTTTGTTGCAATGAACCATTCACTGTTAAGCACTTTATGTTAAAGTGTTTTGACCTGCAACCTACGCGCGATCAGTAGTATTACAATGTGCATAATATGAAGGAACTTTCTGATACTATAAACATCACTCGTATTATAGAGTTCCTGAAAGAAGTGAACATTTACTCTAAACTCTAACTTTTATGCTATCACCTTGTGCAGTGTTATGCAATATATATACCGTCCCTTTTTTAATACCTTTTCATCATTTTGTATTAACATACACCATTTACATCCCCCGTTGATCGGGAGCTTTATTTCTCACCGTTACCATCTTATCCTTTTAATTTCAACTACTTGTTTTTTTTATCGCTGGTCGACATGAGACTTTTTATAATTTTTAAAAGATTATACATATAACATTTTGTTTGGCGCTAAATAGCCTAACAGTGCTGATGCGCCGTTAAAATTCAATCAATCAATCAATCAATCAGTCTTCCTTTTCATCGCAATCATGTGTTTCCAGTTGTTCAAGATGATTGATATAGTGAAGAACTTGTACATAATTTTGTGACTCATAATACAATTTTATTCTGCAAAACATTATCGATTATTTAAGTAGTTAGAGTTGTTCATTTTCTTCCGAAAACAAATTATATTAATATTGTAATCAATACATTTATTCGTTTTGACGACGTTATTAAACTTCATGCTTTTCCATAATCATCTTAATGTTAGAATGTTTGTTGGTGTCTTGTATCTATGACAAGCACGCGTCTATACTTTATATTGAAACCATGCCAGTAACAAATTTAAATAATGACATTTGTTTGAAAGAGTAGCAGTTTTGTTTTATGATATGCACAATTTCAGTTTGAGTTTAATATCGATCCTAAAGATAGTTATTTAATATATCCTTTCTACTCCGCAGCATATTAAGGGAGACAGTGACGCAAGTCTCGAAAAAAATAATTAAAGAATGCATTACTATATGGTTTGTTTCTAAAATGGCCACAAAAGTTCTGAATAAGGTGTATCTTTTATTTCATGTTCGCATTATGCTACATATAAACCAGTTTAAGTTATGTAGAGAGCCAAAGAAAGGTTGGCTGAATGAATATGCTTAAAATGGGACTATTGCTTATTCAATATAAACTCATGCAACTTCGGTTATTCCTTTCAAATGACCTATTTGTTCTGATACCATGACTAACTGATTATTTTGCTAGTCTATCTCCAGCAAATTCAAGTCTTCTGTGTTAGTGCAAAGCTTTTGGGCATACATTGGGTCAGGGGTCGCTAACGAGACGTGTTCGAAACCGATCGGCATGAACCAAATAAAGACAGGACACATTCATAGTATCGGGTGTACACTTTTCCAGATGTGATGCTTATTGGCCTACAGTTATGAATTGTAAAAGGCTTTAATTTTAATATTAGTTGCAAGACGCAAATACAACAGGTGTTGGAACATAGTTCATTCCATTATCCTTTGCGTGCTCTGGATTCCTTAACAGGACCGATGCGTCCACGTTGCCTGCCTTAAGAGGCGAGGGAGTGGAGTCAACAAGCCAGCCTGTGCACCTCTTGCAATATTATATTCTGCTGGTTACATAGTAATGTTGGTATTTAAGTTTTTAAAAAAAGGCTGACCGAGTTATCGTAGCTCTATCTCTACAACCATCTGATTTTACAATATCATATATTGATTTCAAAACGAATATGAGTTCCTTATTTGGGAGGCTTCAACAAATCATGTGGTCAATAACTAAGCAAAAGTGATCAAATTTACCTTAGCAGATGTCCTTCTTTCAGCAGAAACAACCATTTAGAGGTTATAGTCATTGGAGAAATTTGAAATAGTCGTACGTGCTCTTAAATTAAAAAGGGCAAATATGTTATGATACGGTTAAAATCATAACCTTCTTCTCATCTCTCGCTATGAGAAGGGATTACTCATAAGTTAAGAAATGTCTTTGCCCATGGTTAGAGAGAGAGAGAGAAGAAGGGGTTCAGGCTCTCTAACAAGGGTGTCACCAATAACCGTGTAGATACGGCTACATCTTGGGGAATGAGGTACGGAATCGCTGTAAGGAAAAGACAGAGTTATTTTTACTCGAGGAACGAACTTTTTATTGATGTATATAATGCTACATTCTAAAGATACATGTATAAAGCCTTTATATTTAGAATACACGAAATACATACAAACTTACACTTTCCCATCGAGCTTACCAACTTCATTTGTATAATTTCTGCCTTTTAGAATGTAATACAGATAGTTAAATCTCGATTAACTTCATGATGTCAACTGAGTAAAAAATTCAATAGTTGTGATTAATGCAACAATCATTTTGAAGAAATGTATTTTGCTAAATTTAAAATAGAATACTAATTTGGAATAGGTTACTAAACATTACTGATTATTACTTAAAGAATCTTTTATTTCCAAATTAAATCTAAACGTGAAGATGGTAGCGAATTCATCTTTTCTAATAACACCTACCACAAATACAATTAAACATTCCATTTTATTATTATATAAAATATAAAGAACTCACAAAAATGTTGGAAAAATATGAACTTTATCGTTAAAGTCTCAAATATTAAAATGTGCCCATTATTTAAAGAAGTTTGCAAACACAGACGATTCTTACCTGTAAGGAAAAGACAGAGCTGTTCTGACTCGAGGAACTAACTAACCCTTCGTAAGCGCGCTTCTCTATTCATACAGTTTTGGTTTCGTTCAGTCCAGTCAGAAGAAGACTCTTGACCTTTCCCAGGGCAATCGTGTGAACCATCTGCGTACCTCATCCATTATTGATATAATAATTTGCCTGTTCAGCAGCTTCCGCCCAAATCTAAGTTGCTGACATTTAGATACGAGCGAAATGTATTTTAAGCTCACAATTGCTGATATTTAGATTCGAGTCAAATGTATTTCATGGATTTCTGCACCTACTCGTAAAGCGCGATCTTTATAAAATAATATACAGTTTTATTACACAAATAGAAACAATTTATCTCAATATATTATTGTGGAACATCACTTTCAATATAATTTAATGAAAATGTACTTTTAATATAATTTAGAAAAAATTTCAATCTTATTACTTTAATTAAAAATTCAGTCCTAATACATATACAAATCGGTAGTTCTTTCAATGAACCTTTCATCGTGGAGCACATTATGATAGATTGTTTCGATCTCCAACTTTTATACGATTGTTACTGCAATGTTAAGTACATATAGGAACTTTCGATGCGGTAAGTATGACTTGCATTTTAAACTGTTGACGGATGTGAACCCCTAATCTCTAGAACACTTTTGCAAAACCATACAATTGTACTCTCAATTACGCCGATTTTCTGTAATTGTATTATTACCCTCTACACACACGATTTTCAACCCCGTTTATTCGGAAATATTCATAAATTTTCACCATATCGTCTTTTTGGATTTTATTGGGATACCATTGGTTCCGCTCGTTAGTAATAAATCGTTTTGAAGATTTTATTTTGTTTTGTGGCGCTAAATAGCCCTATAGTGTTCTTGTGGCGTAACATCCACAATCAATCAATCAATCAATCAATCTATTACATCAAGATCTGTAAGTGGTCTATACACTATTGTTATGTTAAACATTTCTAAATCCACATTCTGAATAATTGTATATTTTTTTCCAGTGCTAGAGAGAATACCGCTTAGGTTGCATCCAATTGTTCTGAATCTGGCATAGACATTTTTTATTCACTGGACAGAAAATATTCTCACTCTCTGTGATGATATTTTTTACTTTTATCTTTTCAGCAAGGACCTAATAATTTAACCATGATTAATCCTTTCACGGCTGTGATGTTTAATTCATTCAACTGCACCGCTTCTTTTAGAGACAACATTACTATGTATATTATATATGGTAAGATATTACATTTTAAGACTCAAGAGCTACCTCAATAGTTCGTATGAATTGACGAATATGTTTATATTGTCTGTGGCCTCTGCGACCTAGAAATGATCACAATTATAAGACCAAATATTATTCTCATAACAGTTCCAGGTTTTGAAGAACCACAATGCATGGTTGCAATGCAATTGAATCGGGTGTTTGACGAATTGTACATGAAAAATAAGCCGTATCTCATTATTTTTGTGTTAAATATCATGGTAGTGTTCCTCATAATTGATGTCCTCTTAAAAATCAACAATCTCCAACCACAACGGCTACTTACTTATAGAGGATTGGTTTGTAATTTGTTTTAGTTTTTATTATTAAACACAGTGATTGTAAGGAAATGCGCAATGGAAAATTAATTCTTCGATAATTGAGACTTTTTTTAGCTTATGCATTCTAGCGTATGTGCTAATCTTTTTCATTTGGAGTAGGCATTCATGGCTTATTGTCCTTTAATCCGTTGTTTTATTTTCCTCCTCAGAGCATTGTTCTCTTTACCGAGTACTCTTACCAAATCCCAAGATGAAGTATGCCTTCATTCTCTGTTGATGTCGAAGTCTTCTTTAGCTCTTTAACTCTGTTTCCCGAATGTAGTATTTTCCCCTATTGTCACACTAAGGTGTAAAGACGACTCAGCACTTCTTACTCGAAGGGGTTTGGTCTGTAGGATGTGCCAGCAACCAGCGTATTGTATTACAGGGCATGTGGATCACATTAACTCTATGCTTTTGGAAGATATTTTGTAATCTTTCGACAGAACACCAATGTATGGTCAAGGGATAGCTATAAATTTGTCTCCCTTCTCGCTTGGATTTTCCTCCCTTCACCGTTCTTTTGCAGTAAACACCAATATTCAGTTCTCGTAAACTTTGGCCCTAAAAGTTTTCTTAATATTGTCAACCTCTAACACCATGTCTTCCTCAAAAACGACAATGCTATCCACACAATGCAACAGCGTTCTCACCACTGATTGTTTATGTTCACAATGGTGGTCGGATTTCAAGCTCACATACTCCAGTTTGTTTGTATGTTTGCGACAAATGTAAATGTATTTTGTTTTCTAAAATGTTTACACAAATATCCCAAAAGGTAACTGCACATCATCTTGCACTTCATAAGCGAACTTCATATTTTGCTTAGTGGAATTGATAAGCTCCGTAATTTCTTCAAGTTTTTACACGTCTCATGGTGAAAGTATCATCCACGTAAAGAAACCATATACTGGGATGATGGGCTGCATAGGAAATGACATTGAGTTCAAAATCTTATAGTGTTGAACCGTGATTCCGGACTGGAACTTGAGTCTTTGTACAGACTGGTTTTGTCACGTGGTTATTATTCGAAAAGGTATATATTCTTAGTTTCATTGACTCCAAATGGTTGTAGCAGGTAAGGTAACAATATTAATTCTAGAATATAAATATCATTTCATTTCTTGTAGTAGTTCGTATTTTAGCGACACAACAAGGTTTGTAGTTTTCGATTTATTGCACAGGTGAATGTTGTACATTCATATGCAACATTTTGTTTTTGTCTTTTTTAATTGGAAAAACATAGTACATCTTTTAATATTAGGACGATTCCCGAAATTATTATTTCAAAACCAGCTTAATTATTTAACAAATGTTTTCGGAATATCGAAGGCAACTTAATATTATTCTGCAAGGTGGCAACAGGACTACTCACCCGACCTCTGCTGGGTCAGCTCCATTGGTAACCATCCTAAGACAGTAAGCCAAACTGTTCTAGACGACTTCCCACTCAGTCAGCACAGACCAATACTTATCCATATTGGATTTCAGCTGCGGGCTACTCCCAACTCTTCACTGCGGCGCTGGCACTTACGCAAAGCAGATTGGACGAAGTAACAACAATAATAATAATAATAATAATAATAATAATAATAATAATAATAATAATAATAATAATATTAATGAGGACATTGTAGAGTGATTAATCCTTAGAAGCTCTCAGCCCTTTACAACATTAGACAACACCTATAACATAAAAAACAAATATAATGATATGATTGCAAAAAACAAACACCATGAAATTATAAAACAAGTAAACATGCAGAAAATATTTAAGGTAGGAAACATTATTAGTTCTTTAAGTTTGTTCTTGCAGTTGAATAAGTGAGTTTTAAGAGCACTCTTGAATGGGATCACTGTGTATTTGTGTCTAAATTCAGTGGGCAATTCATTTCACGTTCCTGGGCCCTGGTATGCAAAAGAACGTTGTCCATATCACTTTGTTTTCATAGTGAGAATAATGAGTATACGATTGACTGAAGAGGAGCTTAAGTATCTTGCTGGTGTGTACATATCGATGAGGTCGGACAGGTATGTTGGACTGGAGTCTCTCAGTAAAACATAGCACAGAGAACAAATTTTGTGTTTGATTCTGGATCGAATGGATAACCAGTGTAGGGTACAGAGCAGCGTGATGTGCTCTGATCGTGGTACTCTAAGCATGATCGGAGCAGCTGTGTTTTTAACTTTTTGAAGTTTATGGAGTAGATATTGAGATGAATCAGACAGAATTGAGTTACAATAATCCTGTCTTGAAAGTACTAATGAACACACCAGTGTTTTAGTGGCATCAACTGAAAGATATCTGTGAATCGAGCTGATGCGTCTCAGCTCAAGATATGCAGCCTTGCATATGTTCGTGACATGTTGGTGCAATGTGAGAGTACTGTCCAGAATAACACCTAGGTTTCGTACTGACTGTGTGAATTTAATGTTGGTGTTACTGATATTTATTGTTTGAGGTAAAGGATGTGACTGAGAAAGTCTTTATGTTGTGCTCAGAATGGCCTCAGTTTTATCATCATTCATCTGCAGCTTGTTACATGTCATCCATGACTTCACATCAGAAAATGCACCTCTCTCCACCTTGGATGGTAGCATCAACTTCAGTTGGGTAGTTAGATTTTAATATTTGGGTGTCATCAGCGTACAATTGGTGAGACACTGGATGATGATCTATGACACTTGACAGCGGCTGAGTGCATATAATGAAGAGAACATGTCCAAGAACAGACCCCTGTGAAACACCACAACATAGATTAACTGGGCTGGAGTGTATTCCATTTGCAGATACAATTTGTGTCCTGTTGACCAAGTAGGACTTGAACCACAGTAAGGCTGTATCATGAATGTCAAATACATGCTGGAGACGGTAAAGTAATATATCATGGTCTATTGTGTCAAACGCTGCAGACAAATCAAGGAGGGTGAGGACTGTAGTCTTTATGCTATCCAAACTCAAAGAAAATGTGATTAGCTACTTTTAGAAGGGTAGTTTCAGTATTGTGGCAAGGGCGATATGCAGATTGTACATTGCTCAAAAGACTGTTTGAATTCAGATGAGATACAACCTGGGATAGAACATCCTTTTCTAAGAGTTTTTATATGAATGTAGAAACTGGGCGGTTGTTCTTTAAATCGTTTTGATCTAGTGTTGGCTTCTTCAGAGGCTTTACAATCGCAGTTTTTGAAACATGATGGGAATTCCCCGGATGAGACAGACGTATTAATAACATCAGTTAGTGAAGGCAATACTGGATCTAAGCACTCAAACAGCAGTGATGTTGGAATTGGATCAAGTTCACATGACTTTGGTGCACTCTTCATCACGATTGTACGTACGAAATCCATAGAGACAGGTTCAAATGCTGCTAATGGTTGCCGCTCAAATTCTGTATCCCAACTGTATGATGACGAGTCAATTGAAATTGTCGTGTCAAGCTTATCTCTAATAGTTTGTACTTTGTCAAGGAAGAAATTTGCAAACATGTCCGGTAGGTCGACTGGAGAGAAGGTAGTTGAAAGTGGTGTAGATTTGTTCCTTGACATTAGCTTGTTAGTAATCTCGAAGAGCTCTTTGCAAGTGGAACTTTTCATGATCTTAGTAGTGTAGTGGTCTGAATTCGCTGCATGGACTATATTTGTGACATTCTTCTTAGCGGATTCATAAATTTGCTTATGATCAGTGAGTCTGGTGGAAAGCCAAATCCTCTCAGCTTGACGGCGGACTCTTTTAGGAGCGCGAAGCTGGTCCCTAACACTGCTATACCATGGAGAACACTTCTGAATTGATACTCTGCACTTGGTAGCTGGGGCATGTTTGTCGAGCAATGAACGCAGGCAGATATCGAGTTGTTCTGCTGTAGGAGATAAGCAAGTTGTTAGGTGCGCTTAGATGTCATGCATTAGTTTGGTTCTATTTATCATACAGAGGTTTCTCTTAGTAGCAGATAAAGGTGTATGGTTAGGGACTGATACGTCAAGATGGCATATAATGCAGAGGTGATCTGATGCAAGTTCATGGGATTCCAGGGAGGACCGTAGAATGTTATCATCAGGTCTATGAAGAATCCATTCTAAAATGTGACCATGTTTATGGGTGGGTTGGTTAACTGATTGTTTGAGGTTGAAAACATTAATGAAATCTAGTAGTTTTATGTGTTTGGGATTCCGGGACAGGAAAAGTGAAAAGTTGAAATCTCCAGGAATAATCAGGTTGCCACCTATCGATTTTCCATACTCCAGGAGATTTGGAAAGTGCGATAAAAAGAGAGATTCAGTCAGCTTGCTTTTTCTACTAGGAGGAGGGCGGTATAGGCAGAAAAAAAATGGACTGACTTTTACTCCAGTGTGAGTGTGGTTTGGACTAGTTCAAACGATGTGTGGTAGAAACTGAATGTTGTGGTGTGGTTAAGACGTTTGATCATGACGTTCTTTGTGATGACAGCAACTCCACCTCCGCGAGAGTTACGGGGGAACGACTTGATGTAGTAACCAGTGGGTGTTAGATCCGCGCACTTGGGCTCATCGCCTGGCGTTTTTGGCCAAGTACACTGACATAACGGAGCGTAGCATAGTCATAATACCATCTCGTTGCATCCCAATCAAGGCATCCTATCACCGCTTCGAAAAGAGCCATATTCACGGAAGCCACTCAGTCTATCCCTCTTGGTCGTCTTCCAGCCTATACACCCTGTTTGAATGAAGAATATCAGGCTCTTCTCAAGGAATACGAAACATCTGGAGACGCAGGCATAGCTGATCACCTGATCGATTCCCTCAACACCGCCAGGCACACTCCCTGGGAGGAAACTACAGTATTACTCATCGTTACGATCTCCAGCCGGAAATGCTGAAGATTGAATCGAACACTTGGCACCGTTTAGCAACCACCAGTTCAAGCTCACCCTGCTGTAGCTAGCCACTTATTACAAGTGACAAAAGCACCTCTGTAGAAACAGTTCCGACGTCAAGTATAAGGTGAGTAGCAACATTGCTGCCGTCGGATGTCAGGTGAACTAGATCAAAATACTCCAGAGGCATTTACAACTACAGAACTTGAATCGGTGGTATCCAGCATCAAATCAGGCAAATCAGCAGGATAAGGCAACATTCTGCCAGAGTTCCTGAAGCTTCTTTGCCCGAAGGAAAAGGAATGGCTTGCCGCATTTTACACCCGTGTTGTTAAGGGTAAGTCCATGTCGACTTTATTGCACAAGGCAAATGTTTTGCGATTCCAAAGCCTAGTAATGATCCCAACAATGCGGTGAGTTCAACGCCGATCTCCTTGCTTTTAGTCTGTGTTAAGATACTGGAGCACCTGAGTATCCAAAGAATTGGTCCTGACATGGAGAGTATCATAACTGTTGATCAAGCAGGCTTCAGGCATGCCGTTGTACTTGCAATCATGTCCTTGCCATGACTACATTTGATGCAAACGGGTTTCAGAGTAATTCTTAAAACTGAAGATGTTCTTCTGGATCTAACAGCGGCATATGAAACAGCCTGGAATGCTGGGCTGTTGACGAAAATGTCCAGAGTATTGCCGCGCTGTATAGTTGAGACTATTGAACTGTTCCTTCGCAATCGCAACAAGCGCTTCAGAGTGCACATCATAGAGAGCTGCAGCTTGTGGAGGTATCAGACTAATGGACTCCCACAAGAGAATGTTCTATCGCCAAATTTGTTCAATGTCTATATCAATGACTTACCTTTGGCAAAGTCTCGCAAGTTCAAGTATGCAGATTACATTGCTCTAGGGACATAAAGTCACTCATTTGCTGAGCTTGAGGGTGTACGGAAGAAGGGCCTGCAGGATATGCCGGACCTCTGCAGGGAATGATGCCTACTGCCTAGTGCAACAAAGACATTCTTCAGCGTCTTCCACCTTAAGAATGCTACATTGGGCTACAAGAAAGACACGACTCGACACCAACCTACCTTGGTGTGACTCTGGACAGATCACTGACATTCTGCAACTACCTGAAGAAAAGTTCAGAACCAAGTAGCACTCGAAACAACTTACTCCGCAAACTAGCTGGCTTAACATGTGCTGAAGACATCAGCACTGGCCACCACTTATTTGACAGCCGATTATTGCGTTCCTGCCTGGGCTCGATCATCCCACACAAAATTAATTGATGTCCAGATCAACACAACAATGCGCATAATCTCTGGAACACTACGCCGCACTCCCGATACTCAGCAACATTTCTCCTCTACAGCTTCGTCGACAAGAAGCAACCACAAATGTCTCGGCTAAGATCTATGCCAGTGGGAAACTTTCACTGTGTAAATAGTAAAGATAAACACGTACATAGACAATGAACACTGGACATAGTGCCGATAAACAGACACATATATAGACAAGGAGCAATGCAAAAGATAAGATAAACACATATACCTAAGCAAAGAACATTGGGATGGTACAGATAAACAAGTATACATAAATAAGGGACACGGGAATTCGTACAGATACATACAATGAATTAAAACATTTGTTCCTAACAATGGCAAAATATTTGTCAATGCATCCTACTCTATTTCAGGAGATACAGACAAAGGGGGTATGCTTCATGGCAGTAACTGTACAGTGGAAATCTTTGATGATGGATTCTTCGATAAAAGTGGCAGAGGAAACGTCTCTGATATTTTGTGGAGTAAAATGAACCCTAAATGTTGAAGTGATATTTGATAGAATAAATTTGCCTAAGAATGGAATAAAAAAAGTTTTTAATCCAGCTTTAGTGTCTTATATTAATATGATTCATACTACTTTTGTATCCATACTTCGTTCTTTGTTTCCATTACGCACCTATCTGTGTTTGCCCACGAACGAGCTAGAGTTTAACCGTTACCGCCGTAAGCAACATCATAATATTGTTGCTTTCCAGACTCTTTCTCTCTCAACAAAGGAAGGAACTACGTTGTCACCGATGATTCCTGGTTATAAGTCAATAATCTGTTGCAAACAAAACACTCAAAATAATAATGTCATTTTCATGTCAAGTCCATATTGGAGCTTCTGTTATGCTTTAGGCCAGCCTTCAGAGACAAACATTCAGATTCATTCGCCTATTAAAATCATTCATCACACAATTTGTCAGAAGTGCAAAATGACTATAAATCACATATGTGGCATTCTGTTCCCATAAATTTGACAATTGATGTTAAGGGCATTGATTGTTGTTCAAACGAGTGCCTATTGTTTTAAGCCGTCATTCATTACTTGCACTGTTCATGCTCAGATCAGGTAACCAATGTACAATGCGATTCCTGTTTTAGGAAAAGATTTGTATGGAAAGGGATGAAATGTTCATCAATTTGCATTCTTTTCCACGATCACGTATATATATATATAGTTGTGTCAAATTTCCCTCACCGAAATTATGATGTGATAGAAGGAAATGGAATAACAGAAGCATACTAAACAACACACTACTATACCGTCCTACACCCAGTACAAACCATCAAAAACGCTTTGCGTAGTCACTGAAATCTCGCAACAAGTAAACAAATCTCGTGACGTGTATAAAATCCAACACCAAGTAACAGGTGAAAAGAGGTATGATATGAAAAGAAATTAAATATCAGACAATTACTTTGAAATACACCACCAATGCTACCGAACACCCTTTACACACTTTACAAACGCCTTGTATAGTATTTAAAATCCGAACACGATACATCAGGCTAAAAGTTGTTCAATGTAACAAAAGTAGATGAAATCATGCAAACATACTATCCAACGCACCATCTACACTATCCAACACCATAGACACACCGTACAAAACATCTTTGGCAGGTCCTATATGTTACACTGTTTCGCGAAGGGGGCTTATTGAACCTATGCCCTCCAACACCATGTACACACCATCTAAATCACATTGGGCAGCGTCTGTAATGTCAAAACAACTAATACAGATGTTATGAAGTGTCTATATCACACACCAACTGCCTGATGAAAAGACCTTTGATGTAAAAGATGGGGATGAAATGGCATAGACGTGCTATGCATACTACTCATTTTATCCAACACACCTTTCACACTCAGTTCAATACATGTTGTGGAGGGTCTAATTCAATACACCTACTGTCAAAAAAGGCATGATATAAATGGAGACCAAATCAAAAATGCATACTGTCCAACACACCACCTATAGCATCTTACACATCATACACTATCAAGGGCGAATTGTGTGATGTCCATAAACCCCAACAAACAATCATAGAAAAGAGATTTGTGGTATATACAAAAATGGAAATGGAGTCACGCTAACATTCTAACGAGCACTTCACCTATACCCTCAAACTACCCGTACGCACCATGTACAATACCTACCGTAGTCTTTACAATCACACACCAACTACAAAACGTCACGTGTAGTGTCTGAAATCCCTCGCCAACTACACTGGTCTTGAGCCAAACTGCTTCCGAAATAAATGTAGTCAAACGTTACTAATTCTGGATCATTCAAATCGAAAATGATGCTTAAAGTTGTTGACTGGCTCTAGTTTTAAAGATATGATACTGGGTCATTATATAGGACGCTTGACTTGGGAATGGCGGAGCATAGATGAGTTATAAATTGAACGGAAATTACTAAAATATAACTTTGACTGGATCTATGAATAAACCTATGATTGGATTTAGACAGTACTTGCTTTTTACGCAAAACAGTGACTGGTGCAATCTGAAGCTGATATTGCATAATAAATGATATTTGAATAACATCATGTTATTCCTAGAAGTCATGGGTGATGCAATCATAACTAAGCTTACAGCACTCTGCTGAACAAATTGTCCTATATCAGCTGTAGATATCTTAGTGTCGTGCTCTCTTATTTGTCAGTGTTTGATTTTGCAAAGTGAAACATTTCTGTTTAGCCAAAGTGAGCAGAGATGACTACTACTTGCATGCACAATTCAGATAACTTCTGCTTTATTTGTGGTGAAGTGACGTTTGCATCACCAAAGCGCTGTATAACCACTATGGTGAAGAAAGCTCATCACCTTTATTTTGGCTGCAAAGTTGGAGATCAAGAACAAAGGTACGACCCATACATATGCTGCAACAATTGTGCAACAAATCGTCGTCAGTGGCTGAACAGGGAAAGAAAATATATGCATTTGCATGTCAATGATTTGGAGAGAGCGATCAGATCATATCAGGAACTGTTACTTCTGCATGGTTCCTCCAGTTGGGAAATGTGTGTCAAAGAAGGAAGAGTGGACTGTGCATTATCCAAGCATTCCATCAGCTATACGCCCAGTACCCCACGGAGAAGGACTGCTGGTTCCTGATGCATCAGAATCATTCTCATTTGAGCCAGACGAGGAAGCGGATGAAACGTCTAGTCCTGAACTTTCAATGTCACATGGCCTATATTTTCTCCCATCCTCCTCTTCTGAACTACAGCTCATAATACAAAGTGTACTGAATGACCTTGTCAGTGATTTGGAACTATCCAAGAGTAAAGCAGAGCTGTTGGGCTCCATACTACAGCAGTGGAATCTCCTGGCAGGTGATGTATGGGTTTTCATATTCCGTGACCATTAAAAGGATCTTGTCCCATTCTTCTTCATGGAAGGTGATTCTGTAGCCTGCAACAACACTGATTGTATGATAGCAGCTTTCAACATCGTTCATGATCCAGATGCGTATATATTGTTTATTAATTTATTGAAGACGAGTCTTAAATCTGATTTGCTGCATAATGGCAATAGTGTGCCATCAATTCTAGTTGGTCATGCGGTCCATATGAAGGACACCTATGAAAACATGAAAATACGTTTGAGGTACATAAACTCTGACCAGCATCAGTAGGAACTTTGTGGCAATTTGAAGGTTCTTGCTCTCTTGCTTGATCTGCAGACTGGATACAAAGAGTACTGTTGTTTTCTCTGCAAAAGGGAAAGTCTTTCATGAGATTCTCACTACATCAAAACAGATTGGTCACTTCGACAGTCACTGGAGCCTAAGAGGAAAAGTGTTCAACATCCATCACTTGTTGAATCAAGGATATTGATTTTGTTACGACCCTAGCAGATCAAGCCTGATCTGATAAGCACTTTGCCAAGGGTATGGACAAAACACAAGTAGATTTCAAATACCTCGGCGGAAAATATCAAAAGTTAAGTGAAGCTAAGATAAAGGAAGGTGTCTTTGTTGGTCCTCAGATTTGTGAACTTCTTCGGAATGATGCATTTGACCGTGCATGGCGTGCTAAGGAAAAGACGGCATGGACTGCCTTTCAGTTGGGTGCAACAAATGTTCTCGGAAACAACAAGGCAGACAACTACATGGAGTTGCTGGAAAATCTCCTCAAGGCATAAAAAAGCTTTTGTTGCAACATGTCACGATACACTTTTGCTCTCCCATCTAGATTTGTTTTCAACGACTGTGGAGCAATGAGTGACTAGCACGGCTAGCTATTTCAGCAGAACGTTGCAACAATGGAGAAACGCTATCAGGGCTAATAGAGCCCATCTATGATTGCAGACTATTTTTGGACAGTAGAAAGAGATGCTCCATTTAATTAATACAAGAGACAAGTTAAGAAGCGCTGAGTAGACACTGAATAAGGACTAAACTATGGACTTATATGTACATAATAATTTTTTGCCTTTTGTTTCATAATAAATTTAATTTGTTTAACCCTCTTTGATATTTTTTAAAGTGTTACATAAACGGAACATGTGAAATATTATCATATAAAGCAACCATAAACACATGAAACGACCTAGGCTTACCATTTCAGATTAACAACTCTACTATCTACACAATATGCTTAGACCTAAAATGTAAAAACTTCAATATCTTGGAAATAGTAGCCAATCAGTTGTTTTAATTGTCATTGAATTCGGCACATCGCAATACATAATAAATAGTATATTTTATCTCTGAAGCAGACGACTTTTAAAACATTGTAGACCAGACCTATCAGAAGAAAGGAAGCTTGATGTAAAACAAAAATAGATGATTCCACACCAAACCGCCAATGCTATGCAACACCCCAAATGCAAAGGATATCCAATAATGGGTTGAATAAATAAGCTATATACAGCATTGTCCACAAAGCATAGATAATGCTCCTTGTAATCTAAAAATAAAATTGAATCGAGTCGATGCAGCATTTCTTAATATAAAGTCAATGATGTCGTCTTCCATAGGAGGTGAAATAAAATGTTCCACGCTGTAATCGATGATAAATTAGACGGTTGTCAAATGAGTTCCTGGATGATGCCTGTCTATTGTGTTGATAACATTGGTTTTAATGAACTGTGCATCAGAAGTTAATGAAGTTCCCACGTGTTAAATTTGTCTGTTTCCTTGAAAATGTCTGCCACGTAAGTCGGCGGAGCTCGGCTAGTTTCTGTAATATGTAGCAACGGAGTATCGATGCGTTTGGTATCAAAAGAAGTCCATGGAAGTTAGGCATGGTCTCGCAAGTCATTACAACACTTGATCAATATGTTGTTCTGATTTGACACTCCAGGTGTCATCCAGATACTCGTCCGTCGTTTCTTCTTCACTCGCCATCATGCATTTTCGTGTTGAATTTGATCTGGATGATCATTCAGACATGGAAAACAATGTTCGTGGGTCACACTTGTAATTTTTCAATCAGGTAAGTACCACAGAAGGAGGCTAAAATTTCGTTCTTGTTAAGTACTTCTCCACCATTTGTTTTTTTCTGGAGTAAAATTCAAACACATCAAAGTATAACCTACTGCATCGTCCTCTTACGAAACTCAGTGGTGGCTGTTCGTGACGAACCGTTCCTTGGCTTCATACAGTGTCCAGTAAGATATATTTTTTTCTGGAAAGAGTGACATTCGAAGGACACAAGGCTTGATCATCACGAGTGATTTCTTTCTTGGATACGATGAATTGTTGAAACTCGAAAGGATATCGATAGATATTTTTGTTGGATGCAGCATTTCAGACGATACGGATGAGTAAACAGTTGGGATCGTGTCCTCTAATTCATGATGTTTGGTCTTGAATTGCGATTCATCGGCACTCGTAAACGTTGTTGTTGTTGTTGTTGTGGTAGGGTTTAACGCCATTTTTCAGCACAAGATAGGATATACATGGCGGCCAGTATAATTGGTGGAGGAAGAACCCTGGAAAACCCAAGAAAGAACCACCGACCCACGAGAAGATACTAGCAGTCTTTCTCACGTACCAACGTTAGCCGAGCCTGAGACTCGAACTCACGCAGACTCGTAAACGTGCTAAATTCTACATGTCGTATCGGATACTTGGCTTTCGCTCTGTTCAAAGTTTGACTGGTGTCGTTTCCAACTTTAGATAAAACCTCAGCTGGTTTTGTAATCATTAGCATCGGCTGTCAAATGGAAAACGATACATCATCGATACAATCTCAGAAGTGCATCTACTCTGCTGACAAGACACATGGTTTGCATAACATTTCTAATTGTGTTTGATCCATCATTAAGAATTTAAGGTTGACAAACGCAAACACATTACAACTGAAACATCATTCATAAGTTGCACGATCTAGCAAGCAATACTAAAGTCAACCTTTATATGTTCATCAAACAATTTTGAATTTTATGAAGCAACGCAAGCGATTATTTCCATTTCTTTGTCACAGTTGATCTTGGACTATGTATAGAGTATTCACATTTACCAGCCAAAATTCTAAGACAACAGCAAGAATAAACAGGTGCTGATAAAAAAAAAAGACTAAAGCAAAAGGCGAACAATTATATACATATTTGCCCGTCTCACACATATACACCGACCATTTCCCATATATGAATGATGTTTCAGTTGTAATGTGTTTGCGTTTGTCAACCTTAACTTCTTAATGAAGATCGATATACGTGGAAGAGAGCCTATTTTGTGCATATTTATTTCTTTCAAATATGAGCGAACTGAAGGTATTCTTAATATAAATGGCTCATTGAACTATAACGTTAAAAAGTATTAAGCGTCCCAACCACACGAAAGTGTCCAATCGTAGCGTCTTGACCTTTTTGCTGCCATTTCATTTATCTGTTAAAAATTAGCCACACCTTAAAGAAGTAACCTAATTCTAGTTTTGGTATAAATTCTGCGTGTTGTTTAAATCTTGACTTAAAGCTTAGTTTTCAAAATATATGTTTACATACTAGTATCACACCACCCACTACATACTCTTAATGACGATTTTTTTTTCCTAGCGTACGTCATTCGGGCTTTCCTTTTTCGTATTTTATTTGTTTTTTGTTCCTTTTCTTTCTATGCTTGTGTGATAATAACAACAGATCGATGTTTGAGGGTTTTTGTTTTACCCTTTTCAACCCTTTGTGATCTTTTTCTTTCTAAAGTTTCCCTTTGATCCATTGATTCGGATTCTGTTCGCAGTATGTATGTTTTCGATATTAAGTTTCGATTTATTCCCAAAAATATACATCAGTTATTATAATTAATTATATTATTTTAAATTTTATTTTGTTTTCCTACGTGTTACACATAAAAGTAAAAACTATAACTAAAAATAAAAAAATAAAAATAAAAAATGTTTTCAGAGTGTATTACACGGTCATAAAGGACTTTACGTTATATGTTCTCTTTTGTACATGACCCAGATTCACTAATGAGGCACAAATCAATGTCGCTGACAGGTTAACTCATTATATGCGTTTCTTTCTTTAATGCATACCTTTTTGCTATATCAATATACGTCTATCATTCCAAACAAATCAACGTAAACAATAAATAAAGCTTGGATCTGAAAATATCGCAATCTAAATGGTTACTGTCGCTAGTGTAATTGCGAGCCAATTATGTCAGATGAAAAATAAAACTGAAGATTGAATTAAAAAGTCTCTGAATCAATCGTGTATACTCTTTGAGAAATCCGAAAGCATATTTTGAATAATTATACCCTGAATATTCATTCACGAGACTTCAAAATGTAGGTCGCTAAGGTAATGATACATACATAACCCTTTTTTATGCATGGCATTTTTTGTGTAAAACGAGAGTTTGGGGAGTATAAAAGGCGCCCAGAATTCAGTTGTACGCTTTATTATATAAAAAAACAACAAATAAATGATTATTTTTGATGCATAAAAAATTGTACGTGCCATGTCTTGTGATGTTCATTGATTACAAAATATGGGATACTTACGGTACTTGGTCCAAATAATATGAAATCAAAAGCAAAGGATTGAATAAACCCTTCAAAAATGTAATCATGTTTCATATATGTCTGAAAATAAAATCTTGATAAATCTGTCAAGTAATATTTTGGCAAATTTTAGCGTACATAATGCTTAATAATACGTACGTTACAGATACATACGTGACAAAGATATACTAAACAACGTAACACGTGATGAAAGCCGGCCAACTTTGCATGCTGAAAGGTGTCATGCCGCTATCTTCCAATTCTCAGTATATAAAAAAGAACAACATCAAGTTAAACGAGGACAAGCCAGTAAATTGCTTTATACTCTATGTACTAAAGCCTACCTATAGGTAAGCGATTCCAATTAAAACTTTTGATTGACATTTACGTTTTATTGGACAGGAATCAGTGAAAAAGAAAGAACAGATATCATACATTAAAATATAGTGACCTCTTTGTTTATAAGCGATGTAATCACTGTGTATAAAGTACTGATACATATCGTTACAGAGCGTAAAGTATGTATTAAGACTTAAACCAGAACAAAATAGATTATCAGTGTAAAATATGAGTACAATTTAGATCATCATTTTAGCTCTACTATACAATTATTCTTAAAACCACAATTAATATTGGATACATTTTTAAAACGCTTTAAAAGTGACTATGAATGACATGAGAATATTTGGTAACTAATGGTTTAAGGACTATCATGAAAAATCTTTAGTGTGAAAGTAAATTATAAACAAACTAGAAAAACAATTTCAATGCAAAGGTAAATTAGAAACAAACCATGAGTGTAAATATTTATTTTAAAAAAATTTAAATTAATTAAAGCTATAATCAATACTTCACATGATAAGTTTGTAACGTATTATCGATACTTACGTTATTAGTCCCCTACAGACTGCTCCGGTGGCTAAGTGATTAGAGCGTTCGCTCCGGATGCGAGAGGTCGTGGGTTCGAACCCAGGCCGAGTCATAACAAAGACTTACAAAAATGGTACTAACAGCTGCCTTGCTAGGCTCTCAACATTAAGAGGTTAGTGTTAGGATTGGTTGGCCTGTTGTCAGGATCATGTGACTGGGTGGGACATCATGGTACATGTCTGCGGCATGATGCCCCAGTGCTAGACCTCGCTTTAAACTGCCACACTGTACACATCGTAGCGATATGGCTGAAAAATTGTTAAAGCTACGTTAAAAATCTAACTCACACACACACAGTACCCTACCGGTGAAACCGGGGGGACTCAAGGTTTGAAATGATTCGTTCTTGTCTTACATTACGTATTTGGGCTCTGAAAAACAGTAACTGGAAAAAGTGAAGACAATAAGCTTTGTAAAATTTAACAAATAATTTATTTCCCAGAAAACAAGGAAAAATGAAAAAAATGGAACTTAGGGTTTTAAGAATCAAATCCAAAAATAATCCAAGAATAATCCAAAAATTAAAATTTAGAAGTTCTCATAATATATTGTTCTAAAGAAATTTGAGTTCAAGTCCTAACGAAAATCCAAAATTTAAGGCGATGACGTATACTATAGCTAGTATAGTGCTGTTGTGTCCGCAGTTCTTTGTTATTCCACAGAAAATAATATTCTGGTGTTTGAATTCCGAATAAAATATAAAGAAATGTCTTTGTCCAAGAATTATGTAAGAGCAATAAAATATTTCCAGGAAAACGAATTAATCTTTTAGGAGCCAAATAATTTGAATAAAAATTAAAATGTAACTCCAAACTGGTCACAAGAAAACGAACATATTGACATCAAGTGTTTTCAAGCCCTTGACTAAATTGTCTATAAACATTATTATTAAACATGACTATTTCGAAATAGAGGCTGTTTACATCTAAAGTATCGTATTCCCAGTATGACCTGGACAAAAACCAATCATTTTACTCTACGAATAAGATAAAAATAGAACGTTGTTTACTTGACTCACTGGCTTCTGAATCAAGGTTGGGAACTAGGTCAGCTATAGGTGTTTACGATCAAACATTCCGGCCAAACTAATTTCTGGAAAATAACAAATTAAGTAAACAAAATTATATTACATTAACATGTAATAACAAAAAGTTAAACTTACAGACAGTACAATTAAATCAAATATAAATTAAATCAAATATACATAGCACTTGTTTATTTTAGAATGGCCAAAACAAGAAAGGAAACACAAAAGGCCTTCATGGAACGCCAGAAAGCTAAAGGTCCGGAGTTCCTCAGAAAGCAGAAAGCTAGGCAAAGGTAATATTATGCGCTATCGTCACAAGTAAGTAAAAAAACGGAGGAGAGAAACATGAAAAATAAATTAAAAAACAAACTTTCACGGCTGATAAAAAAGAAAGAGACGAAATCAACGAAAGCATAAGTGAACAGACCAGTCGATATGACAATGATATTGTACCAAGAAATGAAGAGCAGAATGATCACCTGATAGTAAGGATACCATTTATTACTAAAAGTAACAAATGAAAAGGTTTGCAGATGGTCAGGTGTAGGGCTCTTGAGCGTACCCACAAAAATATAGGTATTCTGAAGTCTGAAGTTTCAAACCTGAGACGTAAGATAAAGACAAAAAAGTAAATTGAGCGACTAAGTAAAAAAAACTTAGACTGTTGACAGCGGTAAGGAATTAACACCAAGTAAACGAGCCGTTGCAGATGTTGAAAATTTATATCTGACCCCAAGAAGACGGAATATTGTATGTAGAAAACTTGTATGCAATGCAGATCGTCTGAAATAAAGGCGGCAAAACAGCTGTTTGAACTTTAACATATTTCCATGTTTTACACTACGACACATATATTACCACTGAACGTTACAAAAACATTTTATAAAATACATTAATTATTTTGTTTTATTTTAAAAAGTTCGTGAATTCGCTTAATTAAGCATAAACTTTTAATCATCTTATCTTCCTATAAAATATGTCATATTGGTTATATCACATCAATGATGATGTGAATAATGATGATGTTCAACTGCCACATAAAGGAGAAAAATACCAAAATGACGAATATACGTATTTAATAGAGTTAATCAAACATGTTTGTAATAATTTCATGCCATTTTTGCATGACCAAAAGAACCAACAAAACTGAGTAAAAACAATTATAGATTTAATGAACAGTCTCTTGTCGTGCACATCTGATACATACGTTATATATTTTTGGAGTGACTGGAAAGGCATACACATTTTAAACTTTCGTGCTTATATTTTGAATCGGAAACTGTTATGATTAGAATGGTATTCATTTGACAACTTAAAATGTTTTTGATATTTTGAATATTCATTATTATCCATTTATATGACATCTAAGATACGATAAATTTTGGTAAAGATGCATTTTACTTTATGCACATTTATCCGTCTTTTTTCAAAACTCACAATAGCAAAATGCAATAATGTTTTGAATTAAATTTATGTGAAATTATCGCAGAATACCTAATTATACAATTTTCAACCATTTTCCCGGTACAATTTTATTTGTAAGTCATAAAAGTATACTTTCAAATACGGGAAGATTTTTTTGTAACGTATGTTTTTTGCTTGAGAATTAAGGTTTTGAGACCATATTCGTGAATAAACATAAACAAAATATGGGTCAATTGGTGTTGTTGAAATTTTCACGGCTTAAATTTCAGATATTCCTCTGTAAAATAGGCGAATAAAGTTGTTGTTTCTAGATCATTATTTTTTTTCATTTTTATATGTCTAATTGCGCCTCAGTGGTGAATTTGGGTCACCTGGGACCTGAACACATGATTTGAAGGCTTTATTTAGCATTCTATTACCTTCATACGTTAGTCCCTACAAATGTATCTATTATATATAAATATTATAGTCATGTTGTAATATTAACTGACTTAAACAGGCTTAGAAATTGTCCAGTCGAATACTGCTATTGCTATATGTGTTGTTTTGTTGTTTTGTTTTGTTTTCTCTTTTAATATTGTGCGGTAATAGACAAAACAATGTGCGGCTGTGTTTTTCCTTGACGGCAATTTGAAGGTAGTTTCTCAAAGTTAGCTAATTGCCATGGTGGTCAAAAGTGGAACATAAAAAGAGGACTACTTTTCTGACGCCTCAGAGTGAACTGATGTGATTGATACGAGTGCAGAGAGGCTTTGAAATTTACGACATTTTGAAACGTTCTACATGTAATGCCTTCAACATATATTCAGGGAGCTTCTTTGTGAATATAGTATCTCTTCACATCCACTAATTTATCCTACAAACATTTAAAACAATCCATCGAGCTGTCTATGAAAAGGGTGACTAAAATCGCTTGACGGCTTTAGTAATCCAATGTAGTCCAAAAATGATGGAAATATTAAAAACTTGAATATCTTCACCACCCACTGAAATGGCCCACATAATTTGACTTCAAAACTTTAAATATTTTCTACAATTGTCTCTCAATGCCCTTTTCCAATTTTGAAAAAAAATGAGGGACGGGAAAGAAATAAGACTTTACTTGAGGCTTTAGGCTACATCGTGTCAACAAAATGGTTCTTGATCGGTAGGAGTGAGGATGGTGACTTATGTTCTTACTACTCTGCTATAAATGTACAAGAAAATTACCAAAATATGAACCGAAAAGAAGAAATGCTATATGTCATGCACATTCACAATAATCCCTTATTTCCCACTAACAAAGCGTCGCTGAAGGAGACATGATGATAGTTTCCTTTAATTGAATAGACACACCTCCTCAAAGTACCCAATTTTCCGAAATGAGATTAACGAAAAACGAAACGTCTTTTACACATTAAAAATAAACATGAATTGAGTTTACAAAGTCTCAAAAAAATAATTCTTGGAACTTAGAAGGAGAGGTTTGGACAAGCACCATAAAAATATTGACAGCTCAAAATACCTCATTTTCGACAATTTGCAAAGGAAATTTAAGAATTATGAAAAAGAAAAGAAAGGTAAAACATCATTGCGTGTTTGCACCAATTTATTGTTTGGCCTGCAAAGTTTCAAATAACATTCTCCACGCAGCGTGGCAGAAGACGTGACAAAAAACTTCTTTCTTATTCTGAATTATCGTATTCCTACTTAACACAATATAAATAAAAACAAAAACAAGAAATTTAGGCAGAGTTGAGAAAAAGTTAGACTTTGTCCGCATCTAAACCAAAGGCATTCGATAAAAGTTCAATACGATATTTCATCTTCTTTACCGAAAGCAGTAATACAACACGGACTTCTCCATAAAAAAAATGTATTTCCTTTACGATCATTTATCAAGAAATTTCAGCAAAATAGGCTAGATGAAAAATTTGCTTTACTGGCATCTACTCCAAAGACTGTCTAACTGACAAAGTTTCAATATATTGTTCCAAGTGGTGTGGGTGGAACGACGCGGTGAGAGGCTTTCTGGTGGACAGATGGATGAATATGTATAACCAACTGGGCACTCACAATATCCATGTTATTCGCTGAAGTGCGGGTCTTTTGAGATAGTTATTCTAAACCATATCAAAAGCACGAATGCTAGATACTGTCACAGAAATAGGCAAAAACATAACTTGGTTTGCCTTAGAGCTGTTTGACTATTTTTCGTTGTACATGCGTACAACGTTATCTAGGGTGAATAAGTGTTTTTCCAGGTAAGCGACTGTATTAACATGTACCTCGCCGGAAATTACTTGCGACGAGGAACATTAATAACATGATATGCACGGGTATTTTGCCCTGACTATTGCTCACTTTCCTATGGATTTAAGTAAGATCAATTTCTAAACCGACACTGGTCGTTTTGGATCACGTTAAGGAGTATACGTTCTCCATTGTTCTCCAGCCATAGGGGTAAGTGTTAAATTTATATTTCATATGTCTAGAGCTATCTGAAGCTGTTTAGAGCTGTCTGGAGTTTCCAGAGTATTTAAGGCTGCGTGCTGTCTATACGTATGTGTGTATGTACGTTTATCTGAGCCACCGACGTAGACTTAGCTAATTAGAGGGTGCTGTATGCTCTCTGTACGTATGTATACGTATGACTGTACATGTGGATCCATGAAGGGTGCGAGCGGCCGATAAGAGGGTGGGCCAACCCAAGGAATCGTGCGACTGTACAAGGGGTCTAGAAGCATACGTTTGGTTCAATTGTTGTTCCAATTGGGCGCATTTTTATGTTTATAAGATTATTTTGAATCTTAGTTGTGTTCATGAGATTATTTTTGAATCTTAGTTGTGTTCATAAAATAATTTTGAATCTTAGTTGTGTTCCAAGAGATTATGTGAATCTCTCTCATAGTTTATGACATTATTTTGAAATACATTTGAATATCATAAGATTATTTTGAATCTTAATAGGAGTCCATACTTGAGATTATGTGAATCTCTCTTGTAGTGTATAATACTGTTTGAAACGTATTTGCAGTCCATCAGCTTCTTGGATATGTATGTCATATTGAGTTCATATTCTTGGTTTACTTTCAATGTGTGAATGTTTGTGTAGAGTGAATGGGTCAATCCCATGTTGAGAGCGTGAGAAAATCATTGTATTTTTTGCACCATATATTTTTCTTTATCAATTCATTTCATAAATTTCCATTTTTCACACATACTGTTTGTCTTATTTATTTAGTCCAAAAACCCACTCGGTTTCTATTCTGCGACAGATACATTTGCATATCAAAATATCATATGTTGTGCAATGTTCGAAGGACAACAGTCAGTATATTTTCCAGACACTTCGTTGTGTTAGGCAAGGTTAAACGCTGTGGTTGACAACATTTTCACTGTTTTCGGAACGACCAGAGATGCTTTCTGCACGATAATTATTTACATGACCTTACGAAGGAACAGAAGGTTATGACATTGAAATGTAATTCAAATTGTTGGTTTTTCTATCTGCAGATGATACGGTAATATTTGAATCTGATCCAGAATCTCTCCAAGAAAACAATAATGATTCCTTTGAGGAGACTAAAATTTAGAAAATGAAAGATCAATTTAACAAAAACAAAGATATATTAATTGTAGGATCGTGTAATTTACAATGGGTGGATATACTATTGGTATTTGTGAGGAAAGTAAATACTTAGTATTTGTTTTTTCCAAACTTCGGCAATTTTTTTAAAACTATGATATATAATGTTGAACAAGCAAAATGTGCCATGCATATTAACACTCCTATTGATTTCCAGTTGCAACTCTTCGATCATTTAATTGTAAATTTTTGGCTGTAAGGAAGTGATGTTTTGGGCCAGGAAATGCATAACGGTTGGAATGCAAACAATGAAGTCGGAAGATATGTAAGAAAACATGGAAAGGGCTAACTAGTTACTTTCCTGTATTCCGAACTGGGTAGGAAACCAATTGACAATTATATCAAATGTCACACAAATATAATTCGTGTCTCAGTAACAAATGTAAAATGAAAACAAAAGTTATATAATATCATTTTGAGGGGGATTAATTGCGGGTTTATTTATAAATTGTTGGAACATATTAGAAACGTTTTGGTCTCGGTAGGAAGAACTAATCGCTCTACGAGGCATTAAAGCACACCACTTAAGTTCTGAATTACATTTATTCAAGCGAGCTTTAACTTTAAGAAGTGTTTGATATCTTTAAAAGGAAATATTTATTTATCTTCGCTAAAATTTAGAGTTAGCCACGAAAAACTTCCAGTCTTGTCAGGGCGTTGGTAAATTATGCCAATACAAGACACAAAATGCACTTTGTGAGATTAGGATGACCTAGGCGATGCGTTTCGCAATTTATCTGACCAACTCCAGAGAAAGCAGTACATATTCATCATCGTGTCATTGTTATAATCCCAGAAAGTACACAGTATTAATAAGTCTATCTGAGTTTGTTGACGTAATTTATGAAAAGCTTCACGTAATTACATGTAACATAAAAATGCTGACAGGATGTATATGAATCTATGTGCTTGCATGTACATATAGATTATGGTTTTATGTATGTATAAATAAGTATTCATGCATGTATGTATCGATAATGATTTTATGTATGTATAAGTAAGTATTCATGCATGTATACTTGTATGCATGTGTAACACGCTACAAAAGGTGTTGTTCATAATGTACTGTTTACATTGTGTTTCACATCAAACGATACAAATCTACTCCTGATTTTGCCATATATTTCTTTACCTAGAAATGTTCAATAATTATCTTCTATAAACATTGCCATCTATGTGTGTGATCTGGATTTTTAAAATAGCTTTAAAAACTTTTCAGTCATATCTCAAATCAGCCACATTATCCTGACACCAGGCAAACCGTAACACAAACCTCTTAATACTGAATGCCACGCCAGGTTGCTCTTAGTACCATTTTTGAAAGTCTTTGGTATGACTCATCCGCATCCGAGGCAGACGCTCTAATCACTTAGGCCACCGGCAAAGGTTATCTTCCATGTGTTCTGTTCAGTAATTCAAACATTAAATCACTTAAAGTTTTATTTTCCTCGTATTAAGTTACAAACACACAATCTTACTCAACTAATGCTATTTCAATTCAATGCATTACAAGGCGGATATAATAAATTTCTAACATTAGTGGTACAGTGCAGCAGCCTTGGTCTCTGGAAAAGTGAAACTAAAACAAAGAGTGAAACTACAACAAAGTACCCCAATTTTCGGGCCTGGCGTGACGTTTTCAGAGTTGGCTAAGTTATAGTGAATTTCAAGTGAACAATATATCCTTTACAAGGAATAATGAGCAAATTGTTTCAAATTACACCTGTTTTTTATACGAATCAATCATCAAACAGTCAATAATAGGGATCTTCAGACATGTTACCCGTACAGTACAGTATGTAAATAAGGTTTGCCATTGTTATAGTATTACCTGCTTTCCTCTTACATTCGTATACTCACAAACATTATTTACTAAACAAATTGTTTATGTTGTATTACGCGCACACATTTCACCACAGTACAACACACACATTGCATACAACACACACATTGCGCTGCTGTACTACACACTCCCTTCACTGCTGTATTAAGCACTTTGCACTATTGAAATACAAACACGTACTTCCAATACATTGCACTGATGTGCTATACACACACACACACATTGCATTGACGTAATACATAAACATAGCACTGCTGAACAACACTAACATTGTACTGTTTTACTACACACAAACACACTGAACAATATTATTCATACATTGTAATGCTCTACTCAAACATTGATAACATGCATTCTTGATACAGTAACTGAAATATTCTCCCTCCCCAAACTTTCTTCGTCTCGGTCTGGCCCTCAACTTTCCTGTCTGTGACTAAGTATCATAATTAACTTCTAAATGATTTTTTTTTCATAAATCTGTTTTGGCTTAGGAATCGGCGAACAATATATACTAGTTCAGCTTTTCCTTTCCTTTTGTCCGAATGAGCACCATGAAATATTTTCAATTAAAGGAAATGAAAGATTAACGTTTTAGAAGAAAATAGCAAGGGGTGGTGGCATCAAATTGGGTTAAAAGGAACACCAGTCTGAACTAACTTTACTTAAGTAAAGTAAATTAATTAAACTGATAATTGAAAAGCTATTAACATATTATATATAATTTATTATTGATATATTTGTGTTGACTAATCTATTATTTATGATTCATATATTGTTGTCAACAGCCAGAAACATTGGGAATAAACATAATGCAAAGATTGTTTTTAAGTTAGACACGATGAATCTGGGACAGGATTGGATTAAGCAAAGACACCGTAAGCAATTTCGTGAAAGGGAATTTTATTTAGAATGTAACATAACGATGAAAGAATCCGCCATCATAAAGCGCAACTGTAGATTTATCAACATGGTGTGCAGTGAGTTCGCCATGGGATCTATGAAAATGATATAGTTCCAAAATGTAACTAATCAGAACAAGCTTACAGTAATCATATGGGGGTCAAAACATGGAACTTATAAACATGTTTATCTATCACGAAGGATGATAACTGAATAGATTTTATATACACATATATTAACGATATATGGTTCTTTCACTACTCGTGACGAACATAGAGAATTTATTTAAAAAATATGAAAAATGTATGGTTCATACATATGTAAGATGTATATATACTTGATTTCCCTATAAATAGTGATATTGAATGATATTTTGATCCACATAGTTTTAGAGAATAATTTTGATTAAAAAAATGCAAATTGTATGTCCTGGATAACAATTGACGATCGCAACGCTTTTCCGGTTCCACTGGCAATTGGTCTGAAAGCAACTATGCATGTCCCGCCCCTATCAGACTGCCGAAAGGTTCATCGAAAGCCTGCTTATTCGCTGCGACCCGTTGGTCCAGACGTGTCGGTCCCTCACTGCGAATAGGCCAATACCGTTCTCGGAGCCAACGACAGTATCATGCGGTTTGCACGAAACTGTACATAGTTCTACCACTAACCTTTACAAACGGCTACAAATATGATGTGTCATGTATTACACGAGATACGGTCAAGGTAGAATAAATTAATATACATTATGCATACACACACATGAATTGTCTTCGTTACATATTGAGTCATTTCATCAGAACTACAGTAGCAGTTTATTATTCAGATAACTATGTAGGTACAAATTGAAAAATTGTTAAAGCTACGTTAAAAGTCCAAATCACACAAACACAAACACACACACACACACACACACGCGCGCGTATTCGTACATAAATCTGAGTCTGAGAAGAGTAATCTCACTAAATTTTTATAACTCGAACATTTCTCATCCTTTAATGCATGAAATGCATAATTGAATTCAGTTTGTCTGTTCAGTTATAAAAATGGTCAATTCGAAAAAGTGCATAGTAGAGATCCACGATAACGTCATGTAAAAGTGAAATGCATATCGCGAAATACACAATAGTAAAAGCGTAGGACAAAGAATAGAAACATCAGACAAAATGTATCTTAGAAATTGTATTTCGGCATACGAAATGGAATTAGTTCTGTGAAAAGCATACTCGGTATGCGAAATGAAATAAAAATAATGTTTTCAATATTATTTGAAATTATATATGTTGTTACGTGTTTAGGCTCGAATAAACAGTAACACAGAAAGAGTGAAAAGAAGCTTTTTAAAATTTAACAAATAATTTATTCCCTGGAAATTTCTGTAAAAATGAAAAAGGAGAAGAACTTACGGTTTCAAGAATCAAATCCAAAAATATTCTAAGAATAATCCACGAGTTAAATTGCAAAAGTCCTAGCAATAAATGTTCTAATAATTTCAAATTCGAATCCTGATGTAAAATCCAAGATGGATGACGATGACGTATGCTGTCGTCAGTACTGTGCTTACCCACAGTTCCTTGTAGAAATACAAATAATGGCACTCCGGTGTTGGAAATCAAAATTAAATTTGTAAGCAGTGTCTTTCCCTGTGTGAGCACTCTTTAAAATATCTCCAGACAAATAACAAAATTAATCATACTGAACCCAAGTAATTTGATATCACTCCAAACAAGTAAATTGAAATAACTCTAAACAGCACAACATAATACTTTAACTGCCCAACTTTAAAAATTATTTCTCTAAAACATTGAGTTATATGGGCTTTTTTAAACATCAGCAAGGGTCATGTGATCATCCCTTGGAAGTTTCTAGAAGGAAATATTTGTAAAATATCACGTCCACCCAGTGTGACCCTGAGAAAGCCAGGCATTTTCTCTAAATATAAAATTTAAAAAAGTTGTTTACATCTTAAACCCACGTAGTCCCATCATGACCTTGACAACAACCAATCATTTTAAAACAAAAAAGAACTTTGTTTACTAATTCTGAACCCATGTCAGAATTTAGATCAACACCTGTTGTTTATAAACTAACAGTCAAGGTCAAACCATTTCCTGGAAAAGGTATCATCTCTAGTGAATAACTTTACATTATAATAGCATATAAAAGACTAAAAAATTTAAAACTGACAAATTAAATTATATATATATATATATATATATATATATATATATATATTAAATCAGATATACGTAATAATGTTATTATAACTGTACCATCTGTAAGGTGAATAACATAATTAATTACAGACAGAATTCCATTCCGGGTGCTAAAATTTAATTTTTCATTACACATTTTTCAAAAAAAAAATAATTAGGAAAATCTTTAAAAATGTATAATTTTACATAAATAACGAAAACTCATTCTTCGAATTAAAAGAATTTTCTGTTTTCCGTTAGAATTTAATGAAGGGATGACTGAAAATAACAATCTGTTCAAAATAATAATGAAACCTAATTCTTGCTAAATATTCTCAATAATTTTGAATTAAAATTGGGTCTACTTCTCACTGTGTTGGTTTCCTTGTGATACAATTGGCTTTATATGTCGCGTTTAAGCTTCTTTGCTATAAAATTGGGTTTATTTGCTGTGTAGTTTCTTCATTATACAATTCTGATTCCATAAAACTGGATTTACTTACTGCTTTATAGGTTTTATAATGTAAATTTGGGTCTACTTGACGTTGTATAGGTTTTCTTATTATAAATATAAGTTTACTTTTTGCTGTGTAAACTTCATTGTTATAAAATAGGGTCTAATTGTCGCTGAATATGTTTCCACCTTGTAATATTGGGTCTACTTGTCACTGTATGTTTCTTATAAAATAGGGTCTACTTCTTGCTGTCTTTTCATGCATTTTAACAATAGGTTTACTCTATGGTGAGTAGGTTTTCTTGTCATAAACTTTGATTTACTTGTCGCTATTTAAGTGTTCTTTTTATAAAATTACTCTACTTGTCGCTGTGTAAGTTTCCTTGATATACAATTGGGTTTACAAGCCGATATGTACGCATCCTTAATACGAAATTGGGTCTACGTTTTGCTGTGTGTAGCTGGAGGAATAGAGAGGATATATGTGTGTTAAAACTAGAGAAGCAGCCCAATGTATACTGAATTAGATTGCCATTAACTTCTTATTTTTTAGTTTGCTAGAGACCAAGCATATATATTTGAAAGCAAATTTTTTCGTGTCCTCTCAAGGGGCACTAGAAACTTTAGATTCATTATTCTCTCACGAATCTTAGTAAGAGTTTTAAGCTGACCAGTTGATACTTAAAGCTGACCAGTTGATACTTAAAGCTGACCACTTGATTCTTAAAGCTGACCAGTTGATTCTTAAAGCTGACCACTTGATTCTTAAAGCTGACCAGTTGATACTTAAAGCTGACCAGTTGATACTTAAAGCTGACCAGTTGATACTTAAAGCTGACCACTTGATTCTTAAAGCTGACCACTTGATTCTTAAAGCTGACCAGTTGATACTTAAAGCTGACCAGTTGATACTTAAAGCTGACCACTTGATACTTGAAGCTGACCAGTTGATTCTTAAAGCTGACCAGTTGATACTTAAAGCTGACCACTTGATGCTTAAAGCTGACCACTTGATACTTAAAGCTGACCACTTGATACTTAAAGCTGACCAGTTGATTCTTAAAGCTGACCACTTGATTCTTAAAGCTGACCAGTTGATTCTTAAAGCTGACCAGTTGATTCTTAAAGCTGACCAATTGATACTTAAAGTTGCTGGCAGGATCGGTGAAATGGGATGAGTAACTTTCACGTAATTGACACGAATAACCCTCCTCATTTCACAGATTTGTCAATTCTAGTGCACAGTGAACTTGCTAATCTAAACAGTTCAATCGCTTTGATTATCGAAACGGAATGTTTTCTGGGCATTACTTTCTAAATAGCACTAATTAAATTGTCAAAATAAGTTACTGAAGTTTCAGAAAGATTTCCATTGAACATTTTCCCTTTTTATCTATTCATATTTAAAATTATATCACAAATATTATATAACTCAAGTTAGAGACCATTTGTATGCGTTTCGTCTCTGCCTAAATATTTTCAAGAGAAAATTTTTCCGCACTACAGATATAAAAATGCATGAATAAAGCAGCTACTTTGACATGCAACAAAAATGAAGAAAAAAAGAACTGAAACGAAACTTACATATCAATTTCGTCCATAAAAAGAAATAGCAGTTTGAGAATACAAAAATATATTCCTTCAGGGCATTGTGTTTCGATAACCAAGAATATTGAACTGTTTAGATTAGCAAATGTTTTTCAAATTACATGAGGCTAAATATACATACGGAATTATTACATTATCACATATATGACATCAGTGCTCACTTCACGAACGATTTTGCAAGGAAATATTGATTTATCTGCTAAATGATAATAGAATTATTCTAAGGGATACGAATGTTGTCAGCACGCTTGACTGAAAATGGTTGTAGGCATACTCAGCGATGAATATTACATCAAGCACATGATCATGTCAGTAAGATTGTTGTTTCACATTTGCTGAATGATGACATTGATGACATTGCTGTTGTTTTTGCTTGTAATCATTAGTACATAAATGCAATTACAAATATGAGCTGATGGCGATGCTCATTTGTAAAAATACACAATTAAAAATATTAGTTGCGACTTCTGATAATTTTCAAATCAAAAGAATTTAAAATATTAATTGATATGGCTGGTTATTTCAAGATGAACACAATTAATAATATAATAGCCTGTTAACTGCAAATCGATACCATTGAAAATATCAGTTGGTATAACTTGAAAATCTACACAATTAAAAATATCAGTTGGTATAACTTGAAAATCTACACAATTAAACATATTAGTTGATTTGCTGCTAGAGCAACTAAATGATTTTCTGCAACTGCGTCTGACATACCTATTAATTTTCATTATTTTTAGTAGCACATTTGTAATTATGTATTCCATGACTATTAGTATATTAATTGATGTCATACATGGCCAGGTAAAGAAACCACACTCCACAACAAAAACACGTCCCTTAAACCTGTGCTTAACTGGATACAAATCATGCTTAAAATATGTTTTTCAAGAATATATACGTAACTGTTGAAATTTTATTGTATGACCTTTTGTTACAAAACATAGGGCTTTTCAAGTTCGATGTCGATATAAAATGCTTTTGCTGGTTTTTGGTCGCTTTTTTCAATGTACACAAACTGTATGATTTTAGGTGTCACGGTACCAATTGTTTTTCCATATACCTCAATGCTAATGTTTTGTGAAATAAATATGCTTTCTGTCCTACTTGGGCATGCATGTCACACACTGTCATATAGAACAACGCTAGATTGTCAATTTGACAATGACATAACCAGGTACTCCATTGCATTTAAGAGAGATAACTCTACTGGAACTAGATAGGGGTAAGAGTTATCTAGTCACAACAAGCACATTTTCAGCCATGTGTACCATATTTTAAAAAAATCATAAAAAATACAAAATATGATCTAGATAGAAATTGACACAAACTCACATGTTGCCAAGAGGCTCAACTTTTTTTAAGCCAAACAGAAAGTACAACTCTTACATAATGCACCAATCACAGCTAGTGTTGTTCTTTAATTCTGAATACAATGTTCCATACACCTTAAGCTCCGCCCACCTGGACTTGCGCAATTGGTACCGTCATACCATAAGGTGCAGGCATGAAGCCAGTAAGGCGCTCTGTCGATCAAGAATTTAAACTATAAATGGTAAACAACCTTAGAGGCAGAGAACTTTTTGAGACTTGAAGACACTGGTATTAGACAGGCATATCCTTGTCATACCCTACCTGACACCTTAAGCGAGCAGAAGTGAATGGTTCACACTGGTTGATATCCTATACGGGCTCATATGTGTTAAATTCTATCGATATCCTCCTATACCAGTTAATACAGGCTACATTTTACAGAAATATAAATTCGATGTTAAGTTACTTTCACGTAACGTTTGAAGATTCATTGAACAGTTTACCAAATTTTCAGAAGAATATGGAATTTATCATGAAGAATGTGTTTAAGTAATTAAGATTCTAAATTATTATAATAGACTACCTGCTTGTCCCGCACTCTTACTAACTTCGTACGCTAATTATTTAGATGATGAAGTGATATATCAGATCTGGCCAGCATCACCCACCCACACAAAACTGCCAATGTGCCGGAAATGCTTGTGTATTTGCAACACGAGTGTATATCACCTTCTGCTTATAGAGGGTAATATATGACAGTATGCGTTGTAGAGACATTGATACGCAGGATATATCATAAATAAACATAGCGAGTCCTACTTCCATTTGGACTGGCCTGATGAATGCATTCTAAGTGAGACTTTAATATTTAACCTCATATGTTGAAATCTAATACGATTTGCCATTGTCAGAAATTGCTATCTGGGTAGGGTAGGATGTACATAGCATAGAATTACCTATTTAGTCATAAGCACAAATATTTAGTCCATTTAAAAGAAATACAATATTGTCCACTGTGACCGTCTTTGGATGTAAGTTTAAATGCTAAGAGAGATGCGTCAATTAATCAGGATTTATGTAATGAACAGCAAAACCTAAATAAACCTCAAATATAACATTTCCATAGAGCCACTGAACTATGTTACATTGACCTCTTCATAGAAAAGAAGTACTAATTATCGAGTAGTTCGAGTTTCCTCTTACCCTTGCCACCCCAATTTGTATTTTATCTGGACATTTATGTTGGGCTGTAGGGACAGAGTCCACTGTCTATCGAAAAGTTGGAATTCGCCGACACCATCTGGTGTCGGCATATGGTAATCGCATACCTTTCATCGAGATATACCTGCATGAAATCGGTAGGAATATACTTTATTTTTTCAGAAACTCAACTAAATCTGCCAAAGATAGAAATCTGATAAAAAATAGTATAGACTCCGCATTGAAAGAGCTAGTATGATCACTGCCACTTAAGGTTACGTCACATTATATTATTTAATTAGGTCTTTAGTAGCTAATATTGCCATATTTACCTTGAGTTCACTGTAACTTTCATTGTATATCCATTACCTTGTTTAAAACATGCATTTATATCTATCATACTTCAAGCATAATGTTCTTATGCAAGGAAAGGCATTTTGCATGATTATTCATTGATGACACTCTGGAGTTTTCGCTGTGAAAGGGCTTGTATTGAACCTTATGCACTTGATTTAGAAAACAAATATACTTGCTTTACTGCATGAATAAAAAATACCACCATCAGTTTCTCTCAGATATTTAAGTTCATATAGATGTACTTTCTGGTAGTCAATTGGCTAAATGCCAATACAAATTAATAATTATGTCATTTGTATTGACTGGACAAAAACAGTAAAGATAAATCAGTAGATGAGAAGCCGATTCAATCCATCAGCGTTATACAAATTTCCCTACGTTGTCTCTATTAACACTTTAAAACCAATAAAATTGCTATTTCAGGTTTTCGAAACATAACTAACCTGTATTAAAAAAAATTCTTTAATTGTAACAAACTATTAACCACTAATAGCCTGGGAAAAGGTACTTCCTGGAGAGTAGCTTAAACGCCAGAATTTATTCCATGCAGGATTTAAGAACAATTGAAGTTGCTTTTTATGCAGAGTGACTGGTGCTTTTGAACGGAGATAGAAGCGATAGACTTGTGTCTAAAAAAAAATGTTGTTAAAATGGATGTCATCGGTGATATACATCGTAATCAGTCCATTAGGAGGAGAAAGAGGTTGATAAGTGTAGGTCTAATATTGCAATCAATGGGGGTATTTTTTATTTCATTTTTGTTTAACCTTATGCAATTTCTCTCTGTCTGAGGACTTTCATATAATTCTATCTCATTTTTATTTCGTGTCTAGTTGTTGCTGACATTCCATGCCAGCTATTCGTATATGTGCATAGGTAATGCTTTTGGTGGAGGACTGGAATGAATTATTTTTGCATTATGGCATTAATTTTGTCATCGGAGCAAGAGAAATGCCAAAATAAGAAAATAATCAAAGTATGCGTATATAGTTCTGTAAAAAGAGATATGAGTAGCGACATATATCTAAGTTTTAATGTTAGTAATTATTCAGTGGAGTAGACGGCATCCATGAATTTGAAATCGTCCGTTGCACTTTCCAAAGAAAACAAAATCTGTATCATCGCGTGATCGCAAAAAGACATCATATGACAAGTAATATTTGCTTTTGATTTAAGCTAACTTTTTGCAAGATGAAAGTTTTCAAAACACCTTTTCTTAGAGTACTTATACCTAAAGCAGTATCTCTTACTTTCGACGAATTTTTTGGTTAGAGAAAAATATCGTGTAATATATAAACTGCTTTGTTCATTGAAGACAGTATATGTGGAAGATAATTACATGTTTTACCAGTTTCTTCTGAAGGACACCGTGGGTGTGACTTGGCATTCCAATCGATTTCGTCTAATCTCTATCTCTTGTTGTATAAAATCAAACATCTTTAATATCAACAAATCTTAACAAAACCCCTCCGGTGCATCATTTCCCTGAATTGAGTTCCCTGTCCTTTATATCAGGGTGACTTTCATTCTATATGACGTTGAGAATAAGTACCATAACCACCGCTAAGTTCTACATAACCATAGGTATTCACTTTTGAGAAACGAAAAGGAAACGTGAACAATCAATGACCAGCCGTGTACGACTAATGACACACGGACGTCTAAATAGATACTTTGACGTCATACGGTATACCTTCCTAGATTCTACTTTAACTAGATCCCAAAACAGAAAACTGCCAAATACGTATCTTGTATAACTGAATTTTGTTTGAAAAAGCTTTCACACTTGCTGTCACATTGATGGTTCTAACCGTCACTGTAGTGTTGCTGATTCTTGGTTCTGATCTCGCTGAAAAGGTTTGTGCCGGTCTACCTTTTAAGAAATGCGGCTTATAACAGGGTATAAGTGCCTCTGGCAATAAACGGTTATATTGATGTAGAATCATAGTTATCATACCGTATTAGACTTGTAATTGATCGGTGCCTGTGGCAATAAACTAAGACTGTTGCACACCCATAGTTATGACGCAGTATTATGGGAAGAGAAGAATAACTTCATCTTGAGAATCTTAAACAGGAAAAGACAAATGCCACGAAAACAAATCCAATGCTTGGATTGGCTACCTTGGGTAAAGCCAGTGTTGTTGGTGAAGGGTACAACTGATACCAAACTTTCAGCATGGTATGTTAATTGTCAGATGAAATTCAACAACATCAACGATGTATCTTATCAACATGGAACGTAGGCTTACAACATAAAATATTTTAGTCGTTAAGAATACCCTGATATTATAGTGGAAGTATACAATGCACACGTGGCACAATAACAACCGATTAGAAAATATCTTCACATATAAAACCTGCTCACAGGGTGAATTTAAAACAATCACACAATAGGTATAAGAGCGACTTTAATTCAATGCAACATGGAATGAAGAAAGTAAAAGGTAATTTGAACAATTTAATGACATCAGTAAGGAAACAATCAAACAGCTCGCACTGAAAACAGAAATCTTACGCATGCCTTGTTCAGATTGATGACTTAAGCTTAAAAAATATGACAACATAATGAAACAATGTACTTAAACAAACATATGTGCTTCTGTTAGCCGTAAAATTAAATATGTAAATCAACGTGCAAATTAATCCACACGAGACCACCAACAACATAAAGAAACTAAAAGCTAAGTTTCACAGCCATCTTGATGCCAAGTGAATTCAGACCCAGTAGCATCATCTATATGGACAATGCATAGCTCACTATAGCAACATGAAAGGACCACGACTCATCAGTCACTATAGCATCATCTGTAAGGACCAGGCCTAACTCACTACAGAATCATCGATAAGGACAACGCCTCACTCACTACAGCATCATCTATAAGAACCATGCCAAACTCACTATAGCATCATCTGTAAGGACAACGTACAACTCACTATAGCATCATCTAAAAGGACCACGCCTAACTCACTATAGCATCATCTACAAGGACAAGGCATAACTCATCATCTATAAGGACCTCGCCTAACTCACTGTTGCATCATCTATACGGACTACGCCTAACTCACTATAGCATCGTCTATAAGGACCAAGCCTAATTCACTATAGCAACATCTATACGGACCAAGCCTAACCCAATATAGCATCGTATATAAAGACCACGCCTACCTCACTATAGCATCATCTGTAAGAACCACGCCTAACTCACTATAGCATCATCTGTAAGGAAAAAGCCTAACTCAGTATAGCATCTTCTCTAAGGACAACTCCAAACTCACTATAGCATCATCAAGGACGAAGCCAAATTCACCATAGAAACATCTATAAGGGCCAAGCCAAACTCACTATAGCATCATATATAAGGACTACTCCTAACTCACTATATCATCAACTATAAGGAAAATGAATTACGCACTATAGCATCATATATAAGGATAAAGCCTAACTCGCTATTGCATCATATATAAGGACCACGCCTAACTCACTATTGCATCATCTAGAAGGACCTCGCCTAACTCACTATTACATCATCTATAAGGACAATGCCCAACGCACTATAGCATAATCTATAAGGACTACGCCTAACTCACTATAACATCATCTATAAGGACAACGCCAAACTCAGTATACCATCATCTAGAAGGACTACGCCCCACTCACTATTCCAGCATTTATAACGACAACGCCTACCTCACGATAGCATGATCTATAATGACCATGCCTAACTCACTATTGTATCATCTTTGAAAACCAAGCCTCACTCACTATGTCATCATCTAAAAGGACCACGCCTAATACACCATAGCGTCGTCTATAAAGGCCACGCGTAACTCACTATAGCATCATCTTTAAGGACACTACCTAACACACTATATCATCGTCTATAAGGACCACGAGTAACTCACTACAGCATCATCTATAAGGACCAACCATAACTCATTGTATCATCATCTATAAGGACCACGCTTAACTCACTATAGCATCATCTATAAGGACCACGCATAACTCACTATAACATCATCTATAAGGACTACGCCTAACTCACTATAACATCATCTATAAGGACAACGCCAAACTCAGTATACCATCATCTAGAAGGACTACGCCCCACTCACTATTTCATCATTTATAATGACAACGCCTACCTCACTATAGCATGATCTATAAGGACCATGCCTAACTCACTATTGCATCATCTTTGAAAACCACGCCTAACTCACTATGTCATCATCTAAAAGGACCTAATACACTATAGCATCGTCTATAAAGGCCACGAGTAACTCACTATAGCATCATCTTTAAGGACACTACCTAACACACTATATCATCGTCTATAAAGACCACGCTTAACTCACTATAGCATCATCTATAAGGACCACGCAAAACTCACATTAAAATCACCCTTAAGGACCACGCATAACTGACTATAGCATAATATGTAAGAACAATGCCAAACGAACTATAGCATCATATATAAGGACAAAGCCTAACGCACCACATCAATATCTGTAAGGACAAGGCCTAACTCATTATTGCATCATATGTAAGGATAATGCGTAACTCACTATATCATCATCTGTAAGAACAATGGTCAAGTCACTATAGCTTCGATTGTAAGGACAACGCCTAACTCACTATAGTATCATCTCTAAGACACAAGCGTAACTCACTACAGTATCATCTATAAGAACCAGGCCTAACTCACTATAGCATTATCTATAAGAACAAAACCTAACTCACTATTGCATCATCTACAAGGACCACGCCTAACTCACTATAGCATCATCTATTAGACCCATACCTTACTCCCTATGGCATCATCTGTAAGGACAATGCATAACTCACTATATCATTATCTACAAGAACCATGCTTTACTCACTATAGGATCATCTATAAGGACAATACCTCACGCACTACAGCATCATGTATCAGGACAAAGCCTAACTCACTATAGCATCATCTGTAAGGACAATGTGTAACTCACTATTGCCTTCAACTATAAGGACAAAGTCAAACTCGCTATAGCATCATCTGTAAGAAGAGAGCCTAACTCACTATAGCATCATCTGTAGGAAAATGCCAAACTCACTATAGGATCGTTTGTAAGGACAACGCCTTACTCACTACAGCGTCATTTCTAAGACACAAGCGTAACTCATTATAGCATCATTTATAACGACCATGCCTAACTCACTATAGTATCATCTGTAAGAAGAGAGCCTAACTCTCTATAGCATCATCGGTAAGGACAATGCCAAACTCACTTTAGCGTCATCTCTAAGACACAAGCGTAACACACTATGTCATCATCTACAAGAACCATCCTTTACTCACTATAGCAACATCTATAAGGAAAATTCCTAACGCACTATAGCATCATATGTAAGGACAATGCCTAATTCACTATTGCATCATTTATAAGGACCACGCCTAACTCACTAATGCAACATATATAAGGACCTCGCCTAACTCATTATAACATCATCAATAAAAACAATGCCTTTCTCATTATAGCATCATATATAAGTCCAATGCCTAACGCATCATAGCATCAACTATAAGGACCACGCCAAATGTACTATCGCATCATCTATAAGGACCATGCCTAATTCACTATAGCATCATCTATAAGGACCGGTCCTAACTCACTATATCATCATCTATAAGGACCACGCTTAACTCACTATAGCATCATCTATAAGGACCAAACCTAACTCGCTATAGTATAATCTTTATGGACAATTCCTAACGCACTATAGCATCATATATAAGGACTATGTCTAGCTCATTATTGCATCATCTATAAAGACCACACATAGCTCACTATATCATCATCTACAAGGACCAGGCCTAACTCACTATAGCATCATCTATAATGACCACGCCTAACTCGCTATAGCTTAATCTTTATGGACAATTCCTAACGGACTATAGCATCATATATAAGGACAAAGCCTAACTCATTATTGCATCGTCTATAAAGACCACGCATAGCTCACCATAGCATCATCTGCTAGGACAACGCATAACTCACTATAGCATGATCTATAAGGACAACGCCAACGCACTATAGGATCATCTATAAGGACCGAGCCTAACTCACTATATTATCATCTATAAGGACCCCGCTTAACTCACTATAGCATCACCTATAAGGACCAGGCCTAACTCACTATAGCTAATATATAAGGACAAAGCATAACTCGCCACTGTTTCATCTGTAACGACAACGCGTAACTCACTACAGCATCATCTGTAAGGAGAATGTGTAACTCACTATAGCATCAACTATAAGGACAGTCCCAAACTCGCTATAGCATCATCTGTAAGGACAAAGAATAACTCACTAAAGCATCATCTGTAAGGAAAATGCTTAACTCACTATAGCATCGTTTGTAAGGACAACGCCTTACTCACTATATCATCATCTCTAAGGGACAAGCCTAACTCACTATAGTATCATATATAAGGACCAGGCCTAACTCTCTATAGCATCATCCATAAGGACTAAGCCTAACTCAGTATAGCATCATATGGAAGAATAAAGTCTAACTCTGTATAGCATCATCTGTAAGAACAAGGCCTTACTCACTAAATTATCTATAAGAACCATGCCTTACTCACTATAGCATCATCTATAATAACAATGCCTAACGCACTATAGCATCATATGTAAGGACAACTCCCTATAGTATTATCTATAAGGACACTACCTAGCTCAATATATCATCATCTATAAGGACCACGCTTAACTCACTATAGAATCAACTATAACGACCACGCTTAACTCACTATAGCCTTATATATAAGGACAAAGCCAAACTCACTATAGCATCATAAGTAAGGACAAAGCCTAACTCACTACTGCATCATCTGTAAGGACCACGCCTAACTCTCTATAGCATCATCTATAAGGGCCACTCCTAACTCACTATCTATCATCTATAAGAAAAATGCCTAACGCATTATAGCATCATATATAAGGACAAAGCCTGACTCACTATTCATCGTCTATAAGGACAAGGCCTAACTTACTATATCATCAGATATAAGGACCAAGTCTAACTCAATATAGCATCATCTATAAGGACTACGCCTAGCTCGCTATAGCATAATCTTTATGGACACTTCCTAACGCATTATGGCATCATATATAAGGACAAAGCCTAGCTCATTATTGCATCATCTATAAAGACCACGATTAACTCACTATAGCATCATCTGTTAAGACAACGCCTAACACACTATACCATGATATATAAGGACCACGCCAACCTAACTACTGCATCATCTAAATGGACCACACCTAACTCGCTATAGTTTCGTCTATAAAGGCCATGCATAACTCAATATAGCATCATCTAAAACAACCATGCCTAGCTCACTATTGCATCATCTTTAAGAACCTCGCCTAACTCAATATAGCATCGTTTATAAAGACAACGCCTTACTCACTATATCATCATCTAAATGGACTACGCCTAACTCCCTACAGCATCATCTATAAGGACACTACCTAACTCACTATAGCGTCATCTATAAAGACCATGCCTAACACACTGTATCATCATCTATAAGGACCACGCTTAACTCACTATAGCATCATATATAAGGGCAAAGCCAAACTAACTATAGCATTATTTGTAAGGACAATGCCTAACTCACTATACCATCATCTGTAAGGACAAATCCTAACTCAGTATAGCATCAACTGCAAGGACAACGCCTAACTCAATATTGCATCATCTGTAAGGAACGCGCCTAACTCTCTATAGCATCTTCTATAAGGGACATGCGTAACTCACTATATCATCATATATAAGGACCACTCCTAACTCACTATCTATCATCTATAATGAAAATACCTAACACATAGCATCATATATAAGGACAAAGCCTAACTCACTATGCATCATCTATAGGGACAAGGCCTAACTTACTATAGCATTATATATAAGGACCACGCCTAACTCGCTATAGCATAATCTTTATGGACACGTCCTAACGCACTTTAACATCATATACAAGGATAAAGCCTAACTCATGATTGCATCATCTAAAGAAGATAACCCTTAACTCACTATAGCATCATCTGTTAGTACAACGCCTAACTCACCATAGCATGATCTATAAGGACCACGCCAACCTCACTATCGCATCATCTGTAAGGAGCACGCCTCACTCACTATTGCATCATCTATAAGAACCACGCCTAACTCACTATAGCATCATCCATAAGGCCCACGCCTAACTCACTGTTGCATCATCTTAAATAACCACGCCTAACTCACTATATCATCATCTATAAGGACCACGCCTAACTCACTAGATCATCATCGAAAAGGACCACGCCAACACACTATATCATCTTTTTTAAGGACCATGCCTAACTCCCTATAGCATCATCTGTAAGGACAACGCCTAACTAACTATTGCGTCATCTATAAGGACAAGGCCTAACGCACTATATCATCATATATAAGGACCACTCCTAACTCACTATAGCGTCATCTAAATGGACCACGCCTAACTCACTATAGATTCGTCTATAAAGGCGATGCATGACTCAATATAGCATCATTTCTAACAACCATGCCTAATTCACTATATCATCGACTATGAGGACCACACCTAACTCACTATAGCGTCATCTATAAAGACCATGCCTAACACACTGTATCATCATCTATAAGGACCACGCTTAAGTCGCTATAGAATCATCTATAATGACCACGCTTAACTCACTATAGCATTATATATAAGGACAAAGCCAAACTCACTATAGCATCATTTGTAAGGACAATGTATAACTCACTGTAGCATCATTTGTAAGTCAATCCCTAACTAACTATAGCAAACTAACTATAGCATCATCTGTAAGGACAAATCATAACTCAATATCGCATCATCTGTAAGGACCACGCCTAACTCTATAGCATCATCTATAAGGGCCACGCCTAACTCACTATATCATCATATATAAGGACCACTCCTAACTCATTATCTATCATCTATAAGGAAAATGCCTAACGCATTATAGCGTCATATATAAAGACGAAGCCTAACTCACTATTCATCACATATAAGGACCAGGCCTAACTCGCTATAGCATAATCTTTATGGACAAATCCTAACGCACTATATCATCATATATATAGACTATGCCTAACTCGTTATTGCATTATCTATAAAGACCATGCATGACTCACTATAGCATCATCTGTTAGGACAACGCCTAACTCACTATAGCATGATCTATAAGGACGACGCCAACCTCAATATTGCATCATCTATAAGGAACACGCCTAATTCACTATCGCATCATCTATAAGAACCACGCCTAACTCATTATAGCATCATCTATAAGGACCATGCCTAACTCACTGTCGCATCATCTTTAATAACCACGCCTAACTAACTATAGCATCATCTATAAGGACCACGCCTAACTCACTATATCATCATCTAAAATGACCGCGCCTAACTTTATATAGCATCATCTATAAAGACACTACCTAGCTCATTCTATCATCATCTATAAGGACCACGCCTAACTCACTATAGCATCATCTATAAGGACAACGCCTAACTCACTATAGCATCATCTCTAAGACACAGGCCTAACTCACTGTAGCATCATCTATAAGGACCACGCCTAACTCACTATAGCATCATCTATAAGGTCAAAGCCTAACTCACTACCTTGTGTTCACATACAACCATTGCTTATGTTTCAGGTGAAAAATATTACAACTCCCTGGGCAACAGGTGTGACTAATACATGCAAGACATATTATTATGGCGTGAATGCAACTATGTGCCCTTCAGAGATTATGACATCAGTAGCACAAACTAGGCACACAGTATCTGCTATTTCGTGAAACTATGTCTCCAAAACAAATTGCACCTTCAGTCAGCGTACAATCAAACATACACTTGTAAATGAACCATATAATCAGTGGACTCCGTCTTTAGTATTGATGAATAATCTAAAACAAGTGCATTTTTAAAGGATAGCAATATATTTATGACACCTAATCATGTACAAAATGACAAACTGTCAATCCAAGAGATATTATCTAACTTAGCATTGGAAACAACCCCTTACTTAATTCGGCATCCAAAATACAATCAAATCTCACCCATTATATCAATAACAGGTTATAATCTCTCAAACTAAGGGGAACAGAACGTTGAAAATCCCGGTTGAGTTTTCATGGGAATAGTTACAAATAGGTCAGTATTTTGTTAGGTGAATTGACACATTCTACCAGTGTGGACTCATGTGATCATTTCCAAATCTCCACGTCGAATTAAACTCTCTGTCATTGTATTGCAGCAAGTCTGGAACTTAATATGCAAGCGCAAAATGTTAAATCACAATATTCAACTTAATAAAATTGGAACACTTTTCCTTATCCCATGGTGTCCTTCGCACGCACTGGAAATCGCATAAAAAGTATAAAAATGTAGTAACTGTTCAAAACTTTAACAACAGATAACATATTCTGATTAATTTATTTTTATTTCTGTGTAGCATTTCAAGTCAATAACGTTTTAATCAGGGCTATTTATGGGACAATATATCAGATGCCAACAACAACAAAAACACCATATACAGGAATGTCTGATATATCTGGTCATTCAATTCTGTCAGAGATCTCTATTTAGGCAACACTGTAAGACTTCCCAAGAAAGGCCATAATGTCATAGCTCTTTGAGTAGGCAATGTGGTCTTTAGCTTGATAGTATTAAGAAAGATTCTGTTTCGCAAATTTGTTTCTAGCTATGACGTATTTCAGAGATCTCTAGGTACGCAATATTATCTCTAGCTACACAGTATTGTCAGAAATCTATACGTACACAAAAGTGCATCAAGCTAGACAATACTGTCTGAGATTTCTAACTATACACCTATACACTATTGTCAGAGATCTCTAGGCACGCTATCGTCTCTCTGGCTAGACATTATATGTCAGAGATCTCTTGTTACGCTGTTTTTTCAGAGATGTCTAGGTGTGCAACGTCGTCTCTAGACAGTACTGTCAGAACACTCTGGCTTAGCATCGGCTTGGTCTACAACTATCTTCGTCACAGAATAGCTGTTTTCTAATCACGAAATATATGCCCGAACGTGCTTTATTTTCTGAACAGGAAAAACAAACAGAAAATGACATTAGAACCAGTTTTAAATAATAAAAAATGAAATGATTCCAGCTGAAGATGATGTAAGAGAAACGAAATATGTCAATATACTTATTCTAAAAAGACATTTTCAAAACGCAGATGTTTTCCATGGAAACAAAAATAACACATTTATATTTTACTCCAATTATGAACTCGTTTAATACCAGTTATTCCCCGTTATGAAGTATTTTAGATTTTTAGTCTAAAGCACGTACAGTATGTAATAAATAACATAATAAGCCGCAGATACATCAACGAAGACAGCATGACTTCTGATACATCAACGAAGACAGCATGACTTCTGATACATCAACGAAGACAGCATGACTTCTGATACATCAACGAAGACAGCATGACTTCTGATACATCAACGAAGGCAGCATGACTTCTCTACAATTTAATGATTCCTATTTACATCTCAAGCTCAGACCTGTTATATTGATTTAGTAATTTCTTAGATGAAACATTGATTTGCTACCTTGGCTAGAATCTGTATTGTTGATCAAGGGTCCACTGTTATGCCACACTAGGCTTGAAGTAGGGCAATGATTGGTATTGTTTCATTAAGGGTCCACGGTTATGTCCAACCAGGACAATGAAAGGGACTTTAAGAGTCCACTGTTATGTATAACCAAGACAACGGTGGGGACTGTATGAGTCCACTCTTATGCCTCGCCAGGTCAGTGGTGGGGACATTAAGGGTCCACTGATATGCCCACCAGGACAGTGGTAGTGACATATAGCATTTCCCTCTTGTGTCCTTCACACCTTGATTAAGTTTACCCTTCTTGTCATTTCAGGCGCTGTGGTAGGTCATCCGTGTTACAGGAACAGGCTTCTAGATTAATTATCTTACTATACCAATATTATTTGTCATCTTGACAACATTCAATATGTTATCAACAAGAAGGTCAACAGTTTGTAATTCACTTTCTCTGTGCTATCATATAACTGCACAGTTTTTTCGCTTCCTATTTGAATCAAAACTTTGACAATAAGATCACTCACGGTACGTGAATCAAAACTTTGCCAATAATAACATTTATGAGACATGCAACAAAACCTTACGATAAGATCACTGACTAGAACACTTTGCCGTTAAGACTCACGGAACTTGCCTCAAATCCTTGCCATTAAGATCAATCACTGGACGCACCAAAACCATGCCAATAAGATCACTCACTAGACTTGGTCCAAAACCATGCCGATAAGATCAGTGCGGAAATTCGCACCACAACCATGACGATAAGATCACTTTCTCGACTTACATCAACAACGTGCCGATAAGAATCATGGGACTTGCCTTAAATCATTGCCAATAAGATCAATCACTAGCCTTGTACCAAAACCATGCCTATAAGATAAATCACTAGACCAGTACCAAAACCATGCCTATAAGATCAATCACTAGACTTGTACCAAAACCATGTCATTAAGATCAGTCACTAGACTTGTACCAAAACCATGTCGATAAGATCAATGACTAGACTTGTACCAAAACCATGCCGAAAACATCAATCACCAGACATGCCCCAAAAACCATACCGACAAGATCAATCACTAGACTTGTACCAAAACCATGTCATTAAGATCAATCACTAGACTTGTACCAAAACCATGTCATTAAGATCAATCACTAGACTTGTACCAAAACCATGTCATTAAGATCAATCACTAGACTTGTACCAAAACCATGTCGATAAGATCAATGACTAGACTTGTACCAAAACCATGCCGAAAACATCATTCACCAGACATGCCCCAAAACCATACCGACAAGACCAATCACTAGATTTGCACCAAATCCATGCCTATAACTTCAATCACGGGAATTGAACCTAAACCATACCAATAACATCAGTCACGGGACTTGAACCAACGCCATGTCAATAACTTAAATCAGGGGACTTGAACCAAAACCATGCCAGTAAGGTCACACTCGATTTGCACCAAACCATGCCGATAAGATCACTCTCAAGACTTGCATCACAACCATGCCTATAAGATCACTCTCAAGACTTGCACCAAATCATGCCTATAAGATCACTCTCAAGACTTGCACCAAAACCATGCCTATAAGATCACTCTCAAGACTTGCATCACAACCATGCCTATAAGATCACTCTCAAGACTTGCACCAAACCATGTCTATAAGATCACTCTCAAGACTTGCATCACAACCATGCCTATAAGATCACTCTCAAGACTTGCACCAAATCATGCCTATAAGATCACTCTCAAGACTTGCACCAAAACCATGCCTATAAGATCACTCTCAAGACTTGCATCACAACCATGCCTATAAGATCACTCTCAAGACTTGCACCAAACCATGTCTATAAGATCACTCTCAAGACTTGCATCACAACCATGCCTATAAGATCACTCTCAAGACTTGCACCAAATCATGCCTATAAGATCACTCTCAAGACTTGCACCAAAACCATGCCTATAAGATCACTCTCAAGACTTGCATCACAACCATGCCTATAAGATCACTCTCAAGACTTGCACCAAACCATGTCTATAAGATCACTCTCAAGACTTGCATCACAACCATGCCTATAAGATCACTCTCAAGACTTGCACCAAATCATGCCTATAAGATCACTCTCAAGACTTGCACCAAAACCATGCCTATAAGATCACTCTCAAGACTTGCATCACAACCATGCCTATAAGATCACTCTCAAGACTTGCACCAAACCATGTCTATAAGATCACTCTCAAGACTTGCACCAAACCATGTCTATAAGATCACTCTCAAGACTTGCATCACAACCATGCCTATAAGATCACTCTCAAGACTTGCACCAAATCATGCCTATAAGATCACTCTCAAGACTTGCACCAAACCATGTCTATAAGATCACTCTCAAGACTTGCACCAAACCATGTCTATAAGATCACTCTCAAGACTTGCATCACAACCATGCCTATAAGATCACTCTCAAGACTTGCACCAAATCATGCCTATAAGATCACTCTCAAGACTTGCACCAAACCATGTCTATAAGATCACTCTCAAGACTTGCATCACAACCATGCCTATAAGATCACTCTCAAGACTTGCACCAAATCATGCCTATAAGATCACTCTCAAGACTTGCATCACAACCATGCCTATAAGATCACTCTCAAGACTTGCACCAAAACCATGCCTATAAGATCACTCTCAAGACTTGCATCACAACCATGCTTATAAGATCACTCTCAAGACTTGCACCAAAACCATGCTTATAAGATCACTCTCAAGACTTGCACCAAAACCATGCCTATAAGATCACTCTCAAGACTTGCACCCAAACCATGCCAATAAGTTAGATAACGTGATTTGCGAAAATGAGTCTTCTTATTAAGGAGAATTGATGAAGTTTTTGTTTCTAGTGTTTAGTTTCATTCTTCATCGATCTCAATAATATTCTGTGTACAAGCATTTATTTTAAATTTAACCTGTATATATTCACTGTATAAAAGCAACTGTTACGTGCCACCTTTTTATGAGATGATAATTAGTTCTTATTAGGTTACCCATTAATATTGTAACGTGCTCCACCCCGGGGTTAATTTCCCAGCGCAAGCTCCCTTATATTTAGAGAATTTCTTCCTGTTTCGATGGTTCGGCAATCCTCAAACTGAGACTTTGAATTGGTTGCAATAGTATAATGTACTGGTAGTACATAGTACGTCGTCTGATAACAGACGAAATCTCTGTAGAAATAATGGCTTCTTATACTAGCTACTTATCTGTGAGGAAATTATTTATCTAAGTATATAAACAACATAAAATCTGAATGAGAAAAATAGAGGATTTATTTTAGTCTTAACATGTCAATAAACAATTCAATATAATAGAATTCACGTATTCTCTTCCTAGTCAATAAATAAATTAGTGTAACAGAACCTACATATGCTTTTATAATGTTCATAGGGGTGACATTAAAATCCCAATACAAACGGATTCAGATAGATAGAATTAACAGGCGAAACGGGTGACCATTTCTTTTACGATAAAAATATAAAGTCATACAAATGTACTGAAATAGCGTTATGGAGGCCCTATATCCCTACGTAAGAGTACTTAACACTTTATCTTCGGCTTTGATTTTCCTTACTACATAAATTTACTATTAAATTTTATATTGCAGAAATGAATGTATATTTTCTAATATGATTATTTCTACTTAATTTCTACTTAGAGAATGATAGCATTCCCTATCACTTTTGGAAGCCGATTATATATTGCAGTTGCACACGAATCCGATGCCGGTTGAAGGGAAACTGACTGGTTTGTGCGACACCCGTATTTGTAACCTTCGGTTACACTACACAGTGTAACACTCCGCCAAAATAGTACATATTGTTAACAAGTATTTAAGACTTAATAAATGGTAAATATCGTTAAATTATTGAGATATAGAACAAACATTAAATGCTAATTATATTATTACAATCTTAATCGCAAACGTATGGTCAAACACTAAAATCCTTGTGTCACACGTATAAACAGTAAACATTGGCCTCCAAACAAGTTGGTGGTGCGGGAAAATTAGAACATGCATCATCCTAATGCGTTCTCCTCACAGGTGAAGGTAAGTACATTATTTTCTTGTTGAGCATAACTTATTCTACGTAAAAACTAGTTATATCAACGGTTTATTGGTGTTCAATAATGATTGCATACACCGCGTAGTGGAAACCTGAGGTGCCTCCAATACGTAAATTGCCTCCAAAACAAAGATGGCGGACATCGTGAAATACATTGAACGTTGTACATAATATCAATCATTCAGAACATTTGTTTTGTAATACATCGAACTTAACATAGTCTCAGAATATCCATCTGTATATGAAACTAGTATATTTGTATTCATGTAAAATTCGTAACAATATATAACTATACATCAGATACTGTCCGTTAAATATTTGACAAATGTTACCTTGATAATACATATCGCAAATAGTACTCGTCTAATTCAATATTATGACATGTGTGGTGTAATGGGTGCTCATGTTGGGGTAGTACCTCTGGTGGAGTAGCATTCGTACACGCTTGGGGGTAACTTGTCCACCTTTGGTCCCCACTTGGCGCTCAGCTGTTTCATGTGACTCCAAGAAGTTGTAGCATGCACAACGGATACACCACGGGCAATGGCTTCGACGGGCCGGCTTAACCAGGTTAAGGATAACCGACTGGTCTCATATCCTCTGTGAGTTAGGGATTCTCACCCACTGCATACGAAGACTAAACCCGGTGGACTTCGCGAAGGAATTTTCAGCTGCACACCGGGCAGGAAGGCGGGCCCATCAAAGCAATTTTGAGCGATAATAGCATGGCAATACACGTAGGATGCATTGGTCATCCACTGCATACAGTCTCAATTCCAGCCGTCATGACTACGTCTTGTAGCTGGACACAATGGGGCCTGGACGAGAGAGTGAGGCGGACGTAGCACAACTCTCCCTTACTTTAGTCCAATTCACCCGCAAATCATGTATGTCTTCACCCATGCCCAAGTCCTGCGGCGATGGGCGACTTACGACGCGGCAGATGTGGATGCAAAGGCAGCCGTAGTGGCTGACCTGCACACAGGCGGCTCAGGCCATATGGCCGTCTTCCATTGATCTGAAGCAGAAATGGATATCGGCAGCCGTCTGAGAGATTAAGCAGACCCCTTCAGGATATCGTCACTGTCAATGGCCACAAACTCAAAAATGTAGACTGGTTCACATACCTCGGTAGCACCCTTTTAACAAGCAGTCCTCATAGACGATGAGGTCAACATCAAGACTGCCAAAGCCAGCGTAGCATTTAGCAGACACCGCTCAAATGTATGGGATAGGGAGGACACAAGCTTGCCACCAAACTCAAAATCTACGCAGTAGTTGTTCTCCAAACTCTCCTATATGCTTGCGAGACCTGTACAGTGTATGGCCGCCATGTTAAAAAACTGAACCACTTCCATATGAGCTCCCTGAGAAAACTACGGAAAATCAGATGTCAGGACAAGGTACCGAACACAGATGTGCTTACTCAGGCCGGCATGATAAGCATCCACGCTATGGTGTACAAGGCACAACACCAATGTGCTGGACATGTTGTCCGCATGCCAGTAGAACGCCTACGTAAGAAGGTCTTCTGTGGATAGCTACAGCAAGGAAAGAGATCTCACTGTGATCAAAGCAAGAGGTACAATACCACCACCCTCAAGGCCTCGTTGAGGAACTTATGCAATGACCCTGACAGCTGGGAGAGTGTCGCTGCTGATAGACCTGCTTGACGCAGTCAAGTCAATGCCGGTGCGGCAGCCTTTGAACAGAAACGACTGGTGGACGCAGCTGAGAAACGTAATCTGCGCAAATGCCAAGAACAGCAGTTCCGCATCTCTCAGTCAGCAACCTGTATATCCATGTCCCCACTGCAACAGACTCTTCCGGCCCTGAATCGGACAGATCAGCCATCTCCGGACTCACTCCCAGTGAATCGATTACATTGAATGGTCATCATCGACACCGATAGACGAACATCATCATGACATTCTTTACCCATGGTTCTGCGAGTTCAAGTTATGGAATGATAAACATGTTTATTAGCTTTGGCATATACTGTATTTTGTATTTGTATTCGACAAATGCAGTTATTAATATTAAACAGTACGTGTTTAATGGATTATGTGAATTAAAATACCAACAAAATGGATAATTAGAAAATTAAAAGAAAATGTTGAATCATTGCTAGTTTTTAAGAACAGAATAGAAAATATACAAGTAGTCCTATTGTATCTAACATGTAAAAGAGTAACGAATATAAAACAATCCCTATACAATTGCATGTACATTAAATGCATTTAGTTCTTCTTTCATTAGTAATAAATCGTGCTTTAAAAAACAACAACAGTATTTTTTATGTTCAAATAAGTTAAACATATGTTTCAAAATTGACTAAAACACTCAGAAATGTATTGGCATTATTTATATATTTGTCTCTCCTTCCATCTTTGTCTCTCCTTCCATGTTGTGGGTATTACTTTATATCTTTGTCTCTCCTTCCATATGTGGGTATTTCTTTTTATCTTTGTCCCTCCTTCCATATGTGGGTATTACTTTATATCCTTGTCTATCCTTCCATCTGGGGATATTACTTTATATATATGTCTCTCCTTCCATCTGTGGGTATTACGTTTCTACAAGAATGATACTGAATCAACAATTTTTTTAAAAATAATCAACATTTAATTTATGATAAGGTAAATTGAACTGAATTACAATTAAAAGTCATTGTCAGTCTTGTTTCTTTATAAATAGATACCTGTACGGTCGGTTATTGTTTACAACAAAACGTCATAATTTTCTCAGAAGTAACACATCTATATAATAAGTTGCAGAGACGATTGCCTTCAACACATATGCATAAACAGTAACTGAAGTCAAGTTCTACATAATGACTGATAAAATGTCCTGCTACAGCCCAGCAAGAAATATGTTTACGTTTATTTACAAGACGTATGACTTGCATTTTAAACACTGAAATAGCATGTTAATACCTCGGTATAAGTGCATGAACAAAATATGGGCCATGCATAATTTTTTTTTTTGCTTAATTAACATCAACGATCGGGCTTTTTATAAAAGGACCCTGATCCCATGAATGATACTTGAAATTTTAGTTCTAAATATCTCTTTTAAGTTAACAGTAAGACAACATTATATGAAGCTCAAAGGAATCTGTTTATCAGTTCGACAAGCTTCGTTTTGAAGAAAGTCCGAAAGAAATCTCTACGTGAACAAGGCTTAAATATATGTGATATGAGTTCTCAATTGATACAACTCATATGCTTGGACAAAATATGTATTATATATTTCTTAATGAGAAATTGATATCGTTACAGCGGCGATAGATGTTTTGGAATTACTCTATTCCCATTTAGGAAATATGTATACCCTGGTGTATGTTATCCAGACTTGCATTTCCATAGTTAGGTCTATTTAATTGTTCTCTCTCTCTCTCTCTCTCTCTCTCTCTCTCTCTGTACAGACCTTAGCAATGCAAGATTTTTGCCCATCTTGCATACATAGTAAGAAAAAACTATTGATTCAGTAAAAACTGTCCAAGTACCGATTTAAGTCTTATCACAATTATAATGGAGAAATCGTGGATAGACGATTGCTGACTGGAAACCGAAACTATGTTCCAATCGCAATGTGCTTGTATTGTTTGCAAACCTTCGGATGCGACATATTTCGTGCTTTAACGCATTAATAAACAAACGGATTACAAGATATGTACATGTGAACTCTTAATTCATAAAATCTTTAAAAGTGTTAAGGCCTGAAGTATGTCTGACACGACGCTCTGTGGTGTTTCTACAGTATCCCTACCACATCTATATTCATCATGTTAATCAGATAAAAAAAAACTGTGTTAAAGAAAATAAAATCTCATCATTTTTGTATGAAATCAGTCATAATACACATATATATGTAAAAAAGAAATTTGTAAAAGGCCTTTATCTTAAACTTGTGATACAAATTTGCGGAACTAGTTTCATCCACGTTATAATGCAGCCCACTGATCGAGAAAAAGAAATCCATGTAAATAGAGAGTATAAACCTGAAAACAATTAATCTAACAAAAGGAAAATCGATACTTTTTAGCAGATGTACGGAAATGTTTTACTCCTGACAATACGATGTTTCCACTTCACTCCTGACATATTTACTTCACTCAAAACAATTAGGCAGTAGATTTTTACATTTCGAAGAAAGAAGTGTTCATGTTGGGATCCCTCGTGTGTTGTGATACATCGACTTACGCACTTGTCTGCAAAGCTCAGTTTTCACATGCGTTGCTTTTTTATTCCTATCTTTTCACTGAAGTAAGTAATTTTATTTGCATCTTTGTAATGAAGTAAGCAATTTATTTGTATCTTTGCACTGAAGTAAATAATTTTATTTTATTCTTTGCACTGAAGTAAGCAATTTTATTTGTATCTTTGCACTGAAATAAACAAGTTTATTTGCATCTTTGCAAATGTAGTAGGCAGATTTTATTTGTATCTTTGCACTGAAGCAAGCAATTTTATTTATATCTTTGCACTGAAATAAACAAGGTTATTTGTATCTTTGCACTAAGTAAGCAATTTAATTTGTACCTTTCCACTGACGTAAGCAATTATATTTTTATATTTCCACTGAAGTAAGCAGCTTTATTAATCTTTCCACTTTAGTAAGCAATCTTATTTGTATATTTGCTCTGAAGTAAACAATTTTATTTTAATTTTGCACTGAAGTAAGCACTGTTATTTGAATTTGTCCAGTGAAAAATATATATGTAGCGATGGCTATCATTTCATATGAATTACATATTAATCATCATTTGTCTTGAACAGTTAATTATGTACCACGAAATACAGGCTGCATTACGTACCATGAGATACAAATTGAATTATATACCATGAGATACAAACTGAATTACCTACCATGAGATACAATTTGAATTATATACCATGAGATACAAACTAAAATACGTACCATGAGATACAAACTGAATTATATACCATGAGATACAAACTGAATTACGTACCATGAGATACAAACTGAATTACCTGTCATGATATACATATTGAATTGTAGGATATGGGATATAAATTGAAATACAAATTGAATTACGTACCATGAGATACATATTAAATTGTAGGATATGGGATATAAATTGAACTATATACTATGAAATACAAATTGAATTAGGTACCATCAGATATAAATTAAATTATATAACATGAGATACAAATTGAATGATATGCCATGTGATACAAATTGATCTATGTAACATGAGATGAAAAATTTAATAAATCTTTTGAAATGGACTTTCGATGCATTGTGCTTTGACATACCATTTTAGATTACTCCACTTTCCAGATAAATGATGGTGCCTCATAGGAATAACTTTCACTATATTCCAGTGGCTCTTATTGATTGTGTATCAGCAGTCGTCATCACACCTTATTCACATAGTTCTTATTGAGTGCGTATCAGCAGTCGTCATCACACTATATTCCAATAGTTCTTTTTGACTGTGTATCAGCAGTCGTCATAACACCTTATTCAGATAGTTCTTATTGCGTGCGTATCAGCAGTCGTCATAACACCATATTCACGTGGTTCTTATTGATTATGTATCAGCAGTCGTCATAACACCATATTCACGTGGTTCTTATTGATTGTGTATCAGCAGTCGTCATCACACCATATTCCATTGGTTCTAATTGATTGTGTATCAGCAGTTATCACACCATATTCCATTGGTTCTAATTGATTGTGTATCAGCAGTTATCACACCATATTCCATTGGTTCTAATTGATTGTGTATCAGCAGTTATCACACCATATTCCATTGGTTCTAATTGATTGTGTATCAGCAGTTATCACACTATATTCCATTGGTTCTAACTGATTGTGTATCAGCAGTTATCACACCATATTCCATTGGTTCTTATTGATTGTGTATCAGCAGTCGTCATCACACCATATTCCATTGGTTCTAATTGATTGTGTATCAGCAGTTATCACACCATATTCCATTGGTTCTAATTGATTGTGTATCAGCAGTTATCACACCATATTCCATTGGTTCTAATTGATTGTGTATCAGCAGTTATCACACCATATTCAAATGGCTCTTATTACTTGTGTATCGCAGACTTTATCACACCATCTGGCTCGATTTCACAGCTTATTTTAGTGTTATTGACAGAGGCATTTCAACAAAATGTTTCCTAATTATATTTGCAGCTGTTATTATTACTTTTTGTAATAGGCTTTCAGATTAATGGCTGCTAAAAAAATGTCTCGCTTTGTTCAAGATACAAATTACTCATTACAATGGTTTATTGCGGCAAGCTAGAATATGCATTGTACATCAAGATACGATTTACTCGTTACAATGGTATATTGCGGCAGACTAGAATATGCATTGTACATTAAGACACAATTTGCTCGTTACAATGGTTTAAACAATGCAGACTAGAATATGCATTGTGCATCAAGATACAATTTACTCGTTACAATGGTTTATTGCGGCAGACTAGAATATGCATTGTACATCAAGATACAATGTACTTGTTACAATGGCTTTTCGCGGAAGATTAGAATATGCATTGTACATCAAGATACAATGTACTCGTTACAATGGCTTTTTGCGGAAGACTAGAATATGCATTGTACATCAAGATACGAAGTACTCCTTGCAATAGCTTTTTTCGGCAAGCTAGAATATACATTATACATCAAGATACAATTTACTCGTTACAGTGGTTTATTTCGGCAGACTAGAATATGCATTGTACGTCAAGATACAATGTACTTGTTACAATGGCTTTTTGCGGATGACTAGAATATGCACTGTACATCAAGATACAATGTATTCGTTACAATGGCATTTTGCAGAAGACTAGAATATGCATTGTACACCAAGATACAATGTACTCGTTACAATGGCTTTTTGCGGAAGACTAGAATATGCATTTTACATCAAGATACAATGTATTCGGTACAATGTTTTTTTGCAGAAGACTAGAATATGCATTGTACACCAAGATACAATGTACTCGTTACAATGGCTTTTTGCGGAAGACTAGAATATGCATTGTACATCAAGATACGAAGTACTCCCTGCAATGGCTTTTTGCGGCAAACTAGAATATGCATTGTACATCAAGATACAATTTACTCGTTACAGTGGTTTATTGCGGCAGACTAGAATATACATTGTACATCAAGATACAATGTACTCGTTACAATGGCTTTTTGCGGATGACTAGAATATGCATTGTACATCAAGAAACAATGTATTCGTTACAATGGCTTTTTGCAGAAGACTAGAATATGCATTGTACATCAAGAAACAATGTACTCGTTACAATGGCATTTTGCGGGAGACTAGAATATGCATTGTACATCAAGATACAATGTACTCGTTACAATGGCATTTTGCGGAAGACTAGAATATGCATTGTACATCAAGATACAATGTATTCGGTATAAAGGCTTTTTTGCGGCAGACTAGAATATACATTGTACACCAGGATACAATGTACTCTTTACAATGTTTATTACTTGCGGAAGACTAGACTATGCATTGTACATCACGATACAATGTACTCGTTAAAATGGCTTTTTGCGGAAGACTAGAATATGCATTGTACATCAACAAACAATGTATTCGTTACAATGGCCTTTTGCAGAAGACTAGATAATGCATTGTACATCAAGATACAATGTACTCGTTACAATGGTTTATTACGGCAGACCAGAATATGCATTGTACATGGTTGGTAAGCTGAACGGTCTGCTCGAATAGGAATTTTTCCGTTTCAATAAATGTTTCAAAAAGATTAATTATAGGTTATCTTTTTTATGCATATTAAATCATCAAATAAACAGCATAATAATGAAATTGTATTGAATAATTGCATTTCCGTTTACATAAAATATTATATCAAAGAGCTAAACTGAAGAAAACAAGATGAAACATAAATGTTATACATAATTCTGGATAGACGTCCAGTGAGAGTTGCCAATACCGCATAAGCTGTCTATAACATCTCAACGAAGAAAATACAGAGATAAATGGTATTCGTCCTTCTTATATGACAAGTAAGAATGAGTAATAAAGTTTTTAATATATAGTTTTCTTTTATATTAAAAAATTAGTTGTTAAGATTAATAGGCCTGTGTTAGATCTATTACATAAACCCATTGATAAACAAGATGTGTCGCACGTCACTTGTCAGATTCCATTTTGTATGATATTTCCGCATGAAGCTATTGAGTATATTATCCGATGCATAATATGTGGCGATATTTCCCAAGTCATCCACTTTGAAAGCTTTAATATTCTGTACCGCGGCGTTGGTTGAGACAAGATGATACTTTATTAAACGTGTCTCTAAGATTTTGTATATTTTAGTTAGTTTGGTGATAATTTGCATATAATAGGATTTCATGTCAATAAAACACGTCATAATGTTATCTTTATGATCGAGCAATCAACTACTAAAATCAATGTTAATATCAATTGACGATGTCTTTCAAATGAAGCTGTAGACTTGAATAATCTTAAGGAATCCTTGTAAATGAAATATCCTCATAAACGTTTGAGTTTACTGAGCGAATCAGTAACAATTGCAATATGTGAATAGCAGCTAAGTCCCTTAATATGACATCTCTATAAAGAGTTATTCTCCAACAAACGTTTAATTGCAATGGCAAAAACGATATAATGATCATGGACTGGATTGTACTTAGTAATATCCCAGCTATATCACCATAATGAATCTCGTAGTTTAGACTACAGACGGAAATGTTTGATACTAAACGGATGTTTCTTTAAAACAGAGCGGTGTATTTGAATAAACATGTGGTATATATATACTTACATAAATAGGCAAAGACCAGATTTATTGTATATATTGTAACCGTGATTTCGTCAAAATATACACAAAAATCTGGTCTTTGCTTATTTTTTCCTGTCGGTATCAACATAATACATAATTCCGACTGCCTAGTCTCCACAGTGACTGTACATAGCCATCTGATGACTCCAAACATTCATAACCAGTGTTCAAGATAAAGGCCAGTAAATACTCTGCCAGGACGAATTTATTCCATAGGTGGCAATATAATACTTTTAGTTGATGAATTAATGAAAAATATCACAAAATCAGTAAAATATGTCATATTCAAAGGTGTGATTTTAAGTTATACTGCTAGTAAAATTGAATTCTTTAAATATTGTTTTCACTTTTTTCAACTGTTTTCGATTTAGTATCCTTTATATTTCAAGCGGAATATGAATGAGAAAATCCAATGGGAGATATTTAATACCACGCATATGCGCAAACCATCAAATGGCTGGTGAACAGCTATAATACGATTTTTGTTTAGCTAACGAGCAATGATCTGCCAGCTAAACCTCTGTCCAAACTAAGATACTTTGAGACATTTTAAAAGATACTAATAGCTGTCTTTTCAAATTATTAACAACTTTTTACTGCTATAATTTTCCTCTTTCATAGCTACAATGAATAGAAAGAGGATGCTTCGCATCCATTAATTATATGCGCATGCCCATTCTTCCTCCAGTGACTTCCGCACTAAACACGATGATCATTGATTTAACGATAGTATTTGTCTCGACAGGAAATGATACAATGTGATAGTGCTATGTTGTAGGTGAAGGCTTTTATTAAATGGCGTCAAACATATGTTAATATGTTCAGCTCAGGAGTAATCTTGGGTTTTAGCATGGCAGTGTCTGCTCTAAATGTTTTTTAAAAAAAAACGTGTATTGTATTATAACACAGTAGTTATCAATAATTAATGCGGACTTGTCAAAAACAATGGGTGTATCTCCCCATCTCCGCTTTTTCCTGGCCTGATAAAGAATATAAAGTATCAGTGGGAATTCGATAGGATCCTACGTTAAATATTGTATCCTTGATCATTCATTCATAAAACGTATAAGCAACTCTTTTCCTAGATAATTTTTATTTCTAAACATAAATACCCACATAAACGTTTCTTTATTCATAAAAATGTGTCGACTGTCTATATTTTTCTATTCCATTCCCTTCACGTTTTCATGCTCTAAGTTTGTTATTTGCTCAATGTTTTTGTATACTATTATTCTAGGTGAAAAACCAGTTTTGAACAACTATATCTGCCTAGACTTTCCCGTTTAGGTCCAAAGCCTTTCACAGCGCGAATTCTCTGCGGAAATATTCGGACACGATATGTTCATAATGAAAAAGAGATAACAGATATGGCAAAAAGTATTTTAATTGAAACAATTGATCATCATGTATACCTTCCTTCAAACGTTACATATTATTTATATAGTGTACACATGTTCTACGTTTCACACAATACAGAATTACCGATGTTGCATGAGAGAAAGAGGTATGTTATATACTACAACCATAATTTGAAAACGTGCGGAGCCACCTATCAAAATTGATATAAAAATAAAATCATCCTAAAGGTTCGTCCTACAGAGGACACAATATGAGGCATTATTTTTTATTAATTTAGTATTAGGTAATTTATCAAAGGACGAGGACAATGTTTAAATTTAAAACTAGTTTCATTACAGCATTTTCAGCTCAAAATAATAAATAAAATTGAAATTTGTCGAACAGACTAAATGGTACTGTACAGATACATTTTGATAAACTCAGCCGTTTTCAGAGGGGTGCTAGATATATTTAATGGACTTAACATAAATGAAACAATCAATCTCGGTACCAAGAGACCGTGTGCATTTGGGATTAAAATGCCTTCAGAATTAGTTGTAATACGGAAGAAAAATATTCAAGAAAATATAAATGTTAATGTGCTTAGTTCAGTCAAACAAAATTTGTACATGGTTATGTTAGAAATATGCTGACTTAAAGAACTGCACTCAGCGATGAAAATACAGCGATCAGCAGCGCAGTCCGGAGAACGGGAGGATCAAAACTGTAAAATACTGAGAAGAGTTAAACATCCATAAATGCTCAAATTTATATTGAGCTTAATTTTTGGTAACAACCTAAAGATTTAAAAGAAGTATAAAGCGAACAATCCATATACACGTTCACAAGCAAGCATGAATAAAAGATTTCCCTACACATGGACGACTACTGACATGCATACACTTTTGACATGCAAGCATATAATAATAATAATAATAATAATAATTAGGACTTTGCATAGCGCCTAATCTTTGGAAGCTCTAAGCGCTTTACAACATTAGACAACACCTATAAGATAACAAACATATAATGATATGATTACAAAAACAAACACCATGAAATTAAAAAACATTAATAAACATACTGAGAATATTTAAGGTAGGAAACATTATTAGGTCTTTAAGTTTGTTCTTGCAGTCGAAATAAGTGAGTTTTGAGAGCCCTTTTGAATATCACATTCAAATTCGGCTCTCAAAACTCACTTATTTCGACTGCAAGAACAAACTTAAAGACCTAATAATGTTTCCTACCTTAAATATTCTCAGTATGTTTATTAATGTTTTTTAATTTCATGGTGTTTGTTTTTGTAATCATATCATTATATGTTTGTTATATTATAGGTGTTGTCTAATGTTGTAAAGCGCTGTGACTTGGTGTCTAAGTTCAGTAGGCAATTCATTCCACGTTGCTGGGCCCTGGTATGCAAAACAACGCTGTCCATATGACTTTGTTTTCATAGTGGGAATAATGAGTATACGATTGTCAGAAGAGGAGCGTAAGTATCTTGCTGGTGTGTACACATGTGTGAGGTCGGATAGGTATGTTGGACTAGAGTCCGACAATGAAAAGTAGCACAGAGAACAAACTTTGTGTTTGATTCTAGATCGAATGGACAGCCAGTGTAGGGTACAGAGCAGTGGGGAGGTGTGCTCTGATCATGGTACTCTTGATCCGAGCAGATGTGTTTTGAGCTTTTTGAAGTTTCTGGACCAGATGTTGAGATGAACCAGACAGAATTGAGTTACAATAGTCCAGTCTTGAAAGTACTAATGAACACACAAGTGTTTTAGTGGCATCAACTGAAAAATATCTGCGAATTGAGCTGATGCGTCTCAGCTCAAGATATGCAGATTTGCATGTTCATGACATGTTGGTGCAATGTGAGAGTACTGTCCAGAGTAGGCTCTGAAAAGGGTACACCCTTGGAACATTTTAACAAAGTTTCTTGTTAATTGAGCATATATTTTCCTCTGTAAAGACTTGTTGAAAGAAAGTAGTGCATGTGTGCACTTTTCCTTGTCACTAATCGATGTTCAGAATGAAAATGAAGCATAAAATGTTACATCTGATTTAACACAAAATAATTAGTATTAATTAATATCGCATTATTACAAAGACAAGAAAGTAAATCGGAAACATGTAAGTATGTGTTTCCTTGTTTATCGTGCAAGTTAAAGTTGAATTACATCTCCCAATATATCATAGTCTCGTCCCAAAAACTTTCCCCGTTGCTCTTTGGTTAAGAGCATATTACTTCACTGCAACATATTAATTACAGAAAACAAACGCCACAAAGAAAGCATGAGTGACTTATATTTGTATTAGTTATCATCATCTTTATTTCCTTCCATGGAAGATTACATGATATAAGAATAAATCATCTGAATACAATCAATAAGTATTTTGTTTAAACATTATACAAATTATGCCCAAAAAAATTAATATTAGAATACAAATTCTTACACTATATTTTTCAACAAAGTGTTTGTCAACTGCATAAGGTGCAGGTTTCAGTACCTTATTTGCAGAAGATAGCTGCACACTGCATGACAAAGTATGCCTATATGGACGAATAGATTGTTGTTTTCTTTGTCGATTACACCTGATGGTAACCTTTTACCTAGAAGGTATTGTAGTTGCAGCTCATCTTCTGCATTAAATAACGTAATTTGCAGGCTCAGTGCAAATGTATCAGTAAGGTAATCCCAGAAAGAGTTTTTAAAATTCGACATATAAGGACAAGTAACACAACAATGAAGTATCAAGTCTGTATAAACATTCACACATCTAATACACATATCGAGCTGTGTTTGAGGAACAGCAGCCCATAGTTTAGCTACATATGTAAATACCTTAGTGTGTTGTCTGGTTTTAGCCGACTGTCACAGTGAGGCAGGTCGTAAGTATTCGTGTATCGAAGAGAATCTATTAAAATCTGCTTGATTAGACATACGAACTCTCCAGAGGCTGTTTTCAAGACCAACAATTTTTGACCTTACAATTTCTTTTCAATTTTTTTATCTGGAATTTCAGAATGATGCAAATAATCAGTTAGATACCCGAGCAAGTCAAACTTCTTTGAGGTATAATATAAATTTGAAATTAATCCGTAGTTTGACATGCATCCGCTCAAAATGAAGTGAAATAGCGCAACGTTAAACACACGTTTAGCATGTACGTTATTAGGCATCAAACACAATCGGTGTAAAAACATCAATTTTCTTCTATCAATTTCGGACTGCGCTGATCTCCATCCTAGCATTTCCAGGGCGATATCTGATCTTGCATGTGTTGGAAATCCTTGTGAATGTTTGGCAAAATACCTCAATGTTTTATCCAATGAAGAGATGTCACTTTTTGAAATGTTACACCATAATTCACTTCCATGAAACATTGAAGGAAAAATTACCTTTTTGGTTACATTTGCAGCAATCAAAGGATTTAAAACATTCGGTTTAATGCCAATACCAAACAGACCATGAAAAGATTGTTGTCCTTTCTTGCATGCTACGAGTATTGCGTCATGCGACGTCACCTTTGAGTTAATCCGGTAACCCAGGTGTGTTGCCGAATCAGTAACCAGCAAACATGACGGGTCAAGATACCATTTCATATTGACATAATTCTTGTATTGGGGACCGAAAATAATAATGTATGACTTTGTGACACTAAGCTCAAATCGCCACTAATTACTGAAGTCGTATGATATATCTAACAGCTTTTGTATATTGCTAGGATATATAGTCAAAAATGAAATATCGTCAGCTAGGGTTGGATTTTCTACAGCTAAGGATCCAATTTTTGCTCCAAATCCACTATTTTCTAACTGTAGGAGAAAGTCATTTATACATATATTGTACATCAAGATTGACAAAACACTCCCTTGTCTCACTCCTTAGCCAACTGAGAACCAATCTGAAAATTTCACATTGACAAGAACTTTACTCTGTAAATTTGTATACATGTTACAAAATATCAACAGGGATTTACCCGTAATTCCCAACATGAATACTTTAAAAAGTAGTCCTTTGTGACACACGGTATCAGATGCCTTTTTTTGTTCAAGAAAAGCAGGAAAACCCCGTGAACCCATGTTTGCATTATATTGTACTGATTGCAACAGCACAAAACCTATTTGGCAACTGTGTTGTTGTGAACTGGGTATACTAGAATTATTATCTTTGAGTTAAGTTACCAAACGTTCATGAATAATTTTCTCAAAGGTTTTGTAGATAACAGGCAGTAAAGTAACAGGCCTGTAACTTTCGAGAGAGTTCTTTGATTTTCTGTTACCTTTGTACAGAGGTATTACTAATCCTTTTTTGCAATCTACGGGTATGTAAGACTGATCAATAATCTGAGTAAATAAAATTGTCATACACTCGATGGGGTAGTCGCTGCCATAGGTCAAATGTTCATTGCAAATTTTATCATGGCCCGATGCTTTTGATTTATTTAGACTTTTAATGATTTTTCTTACTTCGTGTAAACTTTTACTGGTCTGTAAGGCCTCGATATGGCTTACCCCGTCCTGTGACCCCGATTTAAATCTTTCTATAAATTCATAAATGTTTCCGTCACAACTATGGCTAAAATTTGGCGTGTGAATGTCCTCATGGTATCTGGCAAAGCCATTTGCGACGGAATCGTCATCACGGACACAAACTCCATCAGTTGATAGTTCCTGACAACTGTTAATATTGTTTCCTCTCTTAACGTTGATCATTTTCCAAAAATATCTTACCTCGCATGCATGTGCTTTTCCAATTTCTTCATATAGCTCCACCATATATTTTCCCACAGCCAGTTTTTTAACGTTTCTAAAGTTTATCTTCTTATCTTTATAGTCTTTGAAAGAATTATATTGACCACCCCTCGGTCTTCCCTCATTTATCCAAATATACCTAGCTTATCTTTGAAGTTTATGTGCTTCTTTGAGTTCATTTGACCAGTATGGTTTCGCATGATAATTGAATTTAGAATTTGGAAGCCCGATGTCGCATGACTGCTGTATTGCATTAACAATGTGCCCGTAAAATCTATCAACATTGTCCGAAATAGTATCTATATCGAAAGTCTTCAGGCGATGGTCCAGCTCAGTTTGATAGTTTTTGCTCTTTGTTTAAGAGCATATTACTTCACTGCAACGTACAAATTATAGAAAACAAACGCAACAAAGAAATCATGACCGACTTATATGTGTATTAGTTAATAAAGGCATTCATAGCAAAATCAGCTGATTATTGTTAATGCTTTTCAGATGCGATAATAAATAAACCAGACAATTTTCAATGCTTCAAAACTTAAGACGAAACGGAACCATGTAAATGATATTGTCATTGTGGAGCTTGTAGTTGGAACTAATGGAACAAATCATTTACATTTATTGGGAAGAGTGTAAGATCCTTTACTGTAATATTCCGGCATGTCAGCAGATGGGAGTTAAATTTATTGAAATATCTCTATAAGCTCCTTGCGAACTGTATATGCATATGGTCTTACTGCGGACTGTTATGCAGATGATCTTACTGCGGACTGAATATGCATATGGTCTTACTGTGGACTGAATACGCATATGGTCTTACTGTGGACTGTATATTCAAATGGTCTTATTACGGACTGTATATGCATATGGTCTTACTGTGGACTGCATATGGTCTTACTGCGGACTGTATATGCATATGGTCTGCGTCTTACTGCGGACTGCATATGCATACGGTCTTACTGCGGACTGTATATGCACATGGTCTTACTGCGGACTGTATATGTGTATGGTCTTACTGAGGATTGTATATGTATATGGTCTTCGTCTTACTGCGGACTGTATATGCATATGTTCGTACTAAGGACTGTATGTGCATATGGTCTTACTGCGGACTGTATATGTACATGGTCTTACTACGGATTGTATTTGCACATGGTCTTACCTCTTCCACCAATTAGTGAAGGACTGAATCAAATACGTGAACACTTTACCTATTTATTACTGTTTCTTATTGTTTTCAAATCTTACGCTATTTTCTCAGGGACATCCGTACAGGTCTGCGTCTGATCGATGAATACTACAAATTGTTTACTATGCAAATGCGATGGAAAGCACTCGTATATCCCCACACTTTGTACTGTATAGTCCAGTCCTTCACAGCCCTCACCACCAACAGTTCTAGCAAGCACCTCTCATAAGTGCTAAGGGGGTTGTGACTTAGAATATTTCACATATATGATGTGTTGCCCTGATTGCATATTTAAAGTTTGGTCAGAAAATATTTGAAAATGAATATACACTTATCTACACTTGTCACTGGACCTCTCCCAGAAAGCCTAGGGTCAACGGCCAAAACTTAATCTCCTCTGTAAGATGTTTACCACAAAGAAAACACAACCACAAAGTTTCATAACCGTCCACTCAGCGCTAAGCAGGGATGTGCTGCTTGACCCATTGACCAACATAAACACGGACAGACATATGAAGGCATCACAAAACACCCAATTTGACCCAAAGCTTAGTTTAACAGCGTGCAGAGGACGAGAGGTAAGATGGATACGGTTTTGGATATTGACCTAAGACTACTCTTTATAACTGAAATATGGCTTCCGACAGGACAAGTATTAAGAGACAAAATAGACAAAACCGAAATATCTAATTATTTTTGGTAACCTCCTAAACTTCCGTCTCACACTTTGCCATCTAATTAAAACAATTCCTTACACTCAATAGGCTTTCAGGAATGTCTATTTTATCAACCTCTCGGGTGTTTTCTAATAATATTTCTTTTTCTCATCCTACCTGAACGCATAACTAATTTAATTACATACCTAGTGTGACATCTCAAGTATCTTCAATTTCTTTTTCACTTCGACTTTTTCTCCCTACATCTTCATCTTCAGTATCCGCTCTATTGAACTAAAATTTCCCTCTACCTTGCCATGGTGTTGTTGTTGTTGTTGTTGTTGTAAGGTGTAACGTCATTTTTTAGCACAACATAGGCTGTACATGGAGGAAGAACCCGGGAAAAACACCGGCCCACGATAAGCTACTGGCAACCTTGCTCAGGTACCCGAATTGGCTGAGCCCGAGACTCGAACCCACGCAGACAGAGGTGAGACAGCAGAGATCCGTAATGGTCAGCGCTTTAGAACACTCGGCCACTCGGAGTCCCTCTACGTTGCCATGAAAGTAACCAAAGATAGCACACTTGAAAATGTAAAAGCTTACCTTTATTATAAAAATATGTGCAGTTTTTCGCTGCTAATAAGGTACTACAGTACATCTGTTTCATTTGTCAGGTTTCCATATTTAAATTAAAACAATGACTTCTTTACCTGCCCAAAAAGACGTTTTGCTAAAAATGAGATCCAAAAGTATAAAATAACATTACATGTATAAGACAGAGAAACAAAGAAGGAAACTTATTCAAATAAATGTGTTTGGAATCATTGATTGACAATTAACAGCACGAACATCTTGAAAACTGAATGGAGTTACATCGCTCTCCACTGAGTTACGTCGTGATTCTTAACGACAAAGTTAAACAGGATATATTTGTATGGCTATTCACTTTTTATATTGCACATTAAACCAACAAGACCAGAACCGCTCCGGTGGCCTAGTAGTTAGAGCGTCTGCCTCGGATGCGGGAGGTAGAATCATATCAGAGACATAAAAAATGGTACATGCAGCTGTCTCGATAGGCGCTCATTACTCAGACGTTAGTGTTAGAACTAGTCGGCCTGGTGTCAGAATAATGTGACTGTGCTACGTGTCTGCTGCATGATGCCCCAGTGCTAGACAACACTACAAACTGCCACACTACAGACATCGTAGCGATATGACAGAAAAATTATTTTTTTTGTTATATACTGTTTATTTCCATGACTTTATTTCCATTTCGATAATAAAAACTATGTCACAGTAACAATATTACTTATATATTTAACCTTTGACGCCCATGGAAACGACTCTGATGATGAATTCTAAAACTTAACCCCTATTGCAAATAGTTATTACATGAAAAACATAAAATGTGAAGTTCTATGTGACCCACTGTTATGCGTTGGCGTGGAATGCTCCCAATATTTATTTGAATTACTATGGAATTCCCACCCTGGCTCGTTTTTGTAGGAAGTGAAAATAGTGATAGAGAGAGGTAAAGCTCCGAGCCCCGAGTCAGCAATACCGACAATTAAATTATTAAGAACACAAAGGTGAAATTCAAAAGAATAATAATTTAAAACAAATTAAACGATATTTTCTCAACCAATCTTCTTCCTCTCGATCATGTAACAACCTATTTCATCACGTGATTATAGTGTGAGATGGCTTTCTCCTGTACTTGGTTTCTACTCATCTGTGTTTACTCCGCCAATTCCTTCCTCCTTCCGGCGTTCTCCGTACTCCGATTATTCCTATCCTCTTCCCCTTTTGTCTCCTTTTCTCCTCCTCCTTCTCTCTCTCTTTCTCCAGCAACTAGGCTTGTTCTTGGCCTACTGCCTTGTTCTATCCTGTCTCTCTGAGACTCGGGACTTGACTACCCGGTAGTTCTGTCCCCAAAAGCTTCCTTTACGAAGCTTTCTGTCCTTGAATGTACCAAGGTTTCTTTTCCCGCCAAATCACGAGTGGCTCCCGGAGTTATTGCTACAACTTGTCAGCACGATGCTTCACAATGACTAATTCGTTCCCAGCCCAAATGACTGTTCAATTCTGGTTCGAATTGATGGCTCCACCCTTCCTCAGTTCCGATTGGATATCAATTCTACCCTAGTCGGTCTAGCTTAACAAACGAGCCTCAGGCCATCTGTCAACGCGGGGAGATTTACAACAGCAACAAGGGTCCTTTGTTCTAGCACAAAGCTTCTAACGTCTATATGTTAGTTTTGACACCTAACGAAGAGAACTCTTGTACAAACACGCATCGCCACGGCAGTGCAGGGTCGACATACTCATGGCGCTAACCCATTCCTTTGTTCCTGACTTACGTAATCGCGGGCAGGCAAACGTGACATAAAATGTGTACGAGCAGCAGAGAGGGTGAACAGACCATAGAATTCCGACAAAACAAATAAAACAAACAAATAAATCATCTCGTAGAAAGGTCAAGATTTTACAAATGAACTTTTCCTTGAGATGTTTTATTTCTGCAATGACCGATTGTACTAATAAAACCTCAGTTTGAAATAGTATCTGAAAAAATAAAGTACTCTACGTGTTTATTTATTTCTTGTTTATTTTTTTGACGACCAACGTTGGTAGGCACCCTCTCTGCTGCTCCCCCTGTTACCCAAATATTTTATCAATACCCACACGATATCTTGTTCTTGGATCATGTAAATTTATTGTTATAAATCCATGCGGGGTAGCTTGCGCTCGTGAGAAGAAATTTTTGAATTTAATTATATCCATGTCACCACCACACCAGGTTTGATGAATATTTCGCAACGTGTGTGTGTCTACGCCATTAAACACAACTAAAATGTTGCAGTTGTCTCTGATCACCTTCGGAATTTGTGTATATCGTTGAGTAACATAGATCACGTCTGTATTTTTATGTCTCCCTCGGGAAAATATTCTGGCTGGATTTGATTGTTTATCTAGCATCACATCGTCGTATACAACTAAATTATTAATAAATCCGTCTATGGAATCTACGGATGGTGCTTCATCAATATCGGTTATAAACTCTATAACATCATTATCTTCATCCAGTAATCGCGCGTTTTCACTGAAATCTTTAAGTACATCATAACATCGCTGATCATCAACGGATGGTGCTACTAAATATAATTTATCCCATTTCAACCATCTCATTATCAGATTAAGTAATAATTGCGTCTTACCCGATCCAGATGGTCCTATGATAATCATTCTGATGGAGTTCGGTAGCGCAGGATGATGCTTAACTGGCTCTCGCTGCCGAGTTGCTGAGAAATCAATTATATCCATATATATTATAACATGAATTTATATTGTTTACGCTGTAGAGTTAAAACTCCAACTACTGATTTAGCTACAGTTATAACAAAAAATAAAAAAATAGCGTACGGTGGAAAATGTTCTATATGCGGTAGAAAGAAATTTTCATTTTTACCTAATAGGCGCGGTGGTGATATTGCTAATTTGATGTCAAAGTTTCCAGGTGCTCCATGGGCTAAATACAGTGGAGAAAAACATCTACCAGGATATAATTATTGCGGTCCTGGTACCAGACTTGATATCAGGCTCGATAATCAAGATCAACCAAATCCAGGCGAGGAACCAATAAATGCTATTGATCGAGCTTGTCATGCTCATGATGCAGCTTATAAAAGTCAAAATCTACAACATAGGCATATTGCAGATGTAAAATTAATTCATTCATTAAATTCTATAAAAAATAAAAATATTAGAGAATCATTAGCTAATTGGTTAGTAAGATCCTCGATGAAAGGTAAATTAGCGATTGGGGCTGGTAATTAATAATGGAATCAATTTATTATTCACCGAGAGGATACTGGAGAGGCAAAGCAGCAATTGGTAAACTCGCTGATGCAGCGGCGGTTAAACATTCTACTGCTAAAGCGTGGTTATCTAAACAAGCAATATGGCAAATTTATCTACCACGTCCTAAACAAATTCAGTACTCGTATTTCGATGTCAGTGTTCCTAATGAAGTTCATCAAGCTGATATTCAGTTTTTACCGCATGATACTGTGCGTGGAAAAACGTACAAGTACGCGCTAACCGTAGTTGATGTTGCAAGTAGATATAAAGAAATAGAGCCGCTATCGGCGAAAACATCATCTGAAGTAGCCGATGCGTTTGAACGAATTTATCAACGAGGTGGTGGACCACGAGGTGGTCTACGATGGCCACAGCTACTACAGGTTGATCCTGGTAAGGAATTTCTTGGTCCAGTATCATCGCTGATGAAACAACATAATACCAAAATACGACGAGGTCATACTGCAGTTCATCGTGATCAAGCAATTGTTGAGCGATTTAATCGAACACTTGCTGAACGGTTATTTGGATATCAATACGCGAGGGAATTTATTCAGGATAAAAGATCTCGCGAATGGGTGGCAAGATTACCAGGCGTGATAGCTGCATTAAATAATGAGATCACACGAACAACCAACATGAAACCCATTAGCGCGGTCACAAAAAAAAATATACCAACACAACGAAAAGATGCTGGAAAACAAAAAATATTAGGTGATGTCACAGTCAGATATTTATATGAGCCTGGTGAACTTGAAGGTGGTAAAGCGAGAGCGACCGATCCTATTTGGAGTGTTACCACACACAAAATATCTACCGTGACAAGATCCACTGGAAGAAACGTAGGCGTTTCCAGACCTGCAATCTACAGATTAGATTCGGCCGCTCCTCAACGTGGATTTACACGTGAACAACTACAAATAATTCCCGCGGATACACAACTACCACCGCGATCACTTCAGTGATTTCGATCACTTAACTAGCACTAGCGCCTCTACGTCGATTACACTCAAGACAGGTTAACATGGTATTTTCTCGTGTATGACCGCGACTATTATCTTTTCTATCTACGGTAAATTGTCTTGAATCATTACTCGAATACCGCCATAACATTATACAATTACAACATGCGCAATGATTGTTCTGCTGCTGTTTTAACTCAATAATAAATTCAACATCAAGATCAAAGTCACGTTTATTTTTTTTATCAGATTGTTTGTATCCGATTAATTTTTTTCTTATTATATCATCATCGATGATGTTAAATTTATCAACGATTTCAGGAATTATAATTCTACGTAATTGAGATATATTTCTGACCCTCGATACCGCCAAATAAACTAAATTTGACCACTCGATGCGATCGTCTACAATCCAGACTCGTGTATCAGAAATAGTTAATCCCTGAGACGAGTGGATTGTCATGGCGTATCCCAATACCCATGGAGATTTGTCAGCGTGTAATGCATCTTCGACCACACTGATATCAACGGCGACAATATCATTTAATACGAGATTTTGTTTCTCAGTCTGTCCTGGAATATCAACATTAATATTCTGTTTTCGTGTATCTGATGGTCTATAACACAACGGTACGGGTAGTTCTGAATATTTTTCTTTATGTAGTTGAAATAACTGTTGTTGTAAAGCGTCTCTGATTATTTTTCTACTTGCTACGATCAAATCGTTGGGTCTCCATCAATTTAAAAAATTACTCATTGAGGTCTCTGAGATCACTTCACGTATTATTTCACACTGAATTTTGTTTGATTGTAATCTGATTAATTTTTTAAACTCCTTCAAATTTGCATCAAGAGCTCTATGATCATCATCTATTTCTTCGTAATAATCAACGAAATTTTTTAACCAATCATGTGGAGATGGTCCAACAAAAGGCGGAGGTTGACCATGATCGCCACACATTATTATGGCGGTATTTTTCGTCAACAACCAATCAAGAAACATTTTTAATGTATCCAATGACACCGTGCATATCTCATCCCAAATAATTATTTTAGGTATATATTTTTCTCCCATCCGTTCAGGAGTCCATGTATCTCCGCGCCACCGAAAGAAACTATGATACGTGCACGATTGTACTTGCCGCTGTTTCATCTCACGTGCAAGTCTATGTGTGGGTGTCAGCACCATTATATCTGAATTTCTAAAAACATTAATCGTTCGAGTTGTTTTGCCGCATCCACCAGATCCATTGAGATACACTGTCTTATATCTGGTTATTGGATCACTCAACGATGGTGCCTTCGACATTTCTGATATTTTATTACCCTCACGATAAAAATCTCTCACTGGAACATCTGCTGATTCTGTATAATTGTGTAATAGTTCCTTTTTTATTCTCCACGAACCCCATCGTTCATCATTACTTGTAAATTTCATAACAGGTTCTAAATATTTACTTGAAATATAAAACGAATCTGTTGCGACTCTGACTGCGGTCTCAGGAAATCTATTAATCATCGATAATAAATTTATAGAAACATAAGCCAACATGGAAGATCTTAGATGAGTATATTGCGGGGAGACGTCATTTATGTAACTAACGATCGTACCTAATTTTGTTCCGTCGGATAAATAAACACTCTCTCGATTTACAAATATATTTTTCGCCGTTGTATCAGCGATTATAAAATCGTACTCGGCATCATCCAGAATTAATCGTGCGTGATGTCTTTTATAATCATATGCACCACCTTGAGTAAATTTACCTATAATTTTTCTACCGAGATCTTTTGCGGTTTTGAGTTTATTAGGAATATCATCTTCGGAAATATCAGGATATTTTTCCTTAAACTCGCTGATAACTTCAGAATCTGACATGGGCAACCAAACTTTGGTCTGTGCATGATATGATATAATTGCCTCACTGACCACCAACGATGTCAGTATCGCACAATCTAGCATATATCGCAACAAAACTATAGGTGCCCAACGTTTTTCACAAAAATGTCTGCCAAACCAAACATAACAAATCTTGTGAAGATTTTCGTTAAACTCGAACGATTCAATGCAGGCGAATCCAGTCAGATCAAAATCAGGTAATGGTCCATTAATTGCCACTCGCGTCATCTCGTTTGTAGGGTGACCAAATCTTTCAAAGTACGTAGAACAATCTCCGTATCCCAGAAAACTTCCTGGATAACATGCAACCATATCAACCGAAATAACATCATTGTAATTATACTTGATATTCCATAATCCACCATGTCCGTATTCGACGCAACTTGCGCGTACGTCCTCGAGTAAATCAAATCGTGTTGGTTTCCATGAATTTCGTTCTCTGGCGAAATGAGCCGCAACAGATGGAACGGTAAAGCAATTAGTTAGTAATTTGTCAGTATTTTCCGCGTGCTTGCACTGTAAAAACGTCGCAAGATTTTTCATCTCGTCATGGATGGATTCTGTGCGATATATTTCACCGTTCGGTTTGACAAACTGATCAAATTCACCCTCCTCATTACTTTTAAATAACCATACCGATACAGGATCGGTTTTACTTATTTCGTTGATAAAATCAAACATACTATCTGCCCCAGAATTATCTGGGGAGTAAAATCTAACAGTTCGATCACGTGGAAATATTGTTACTGCGTTAGTCCATGCGTGCGCGTTATGATCGATAATATTTATTGGAGCTCCTTTCGATTTATATTTCGACTGGTACAATACTTCTCCCGTTATTGTCGCCACAGTTATTGGAAATTTTAATATTTTTCCTAACTCAGCAACATCTTTTATTGTAGCACCGGTATCCTTAACTGAATCAGCCCACGAGTTTATTTTTTCACGCCTTAAATCAGTTAATCCATTTCCACGCATCGCGTTTGTAAAGTGTTCTATTACTCGTTCGGCTACACAATTTAACCTTGAAAATTTCATCGGCGCTAGTTTATCAACGTTGGGTTTTTTATTTATCTCATAAATTCCATAAATAACCGCTGTTACAGGATATGCTCGCTCATAATACGGTTTGTCAATACCAGTCAGTAGACCCGGTCTGGAATTTTTACTTAATATGATAGTTTTATTATTACCAAGGACAGGATCATATTTGTCACGGATAATCCAACTACCTGTTTCTGTTAATACAATAAATTTTACTCTGAAGAAATATTTTTGATTGCCCTCGTATTCAGCGATGTAGTTAATGATAGTTGCTGCTCGCTTGTCGTTCATTGTGGCGTCCGTGACTTTGTCGACACTGACTTTGCCAGCTTTCTTGACTCCGTCAAGGCGTATGATCTTGAACGTTGACCATGTATGAGATGCACCATCCGTGTAAAATTCTTTCTTGGCGTCGTGAATTTTCGAGATCAAACTTTTATTTTTCGGATCAACCAGATCTCGCACTGGCAAGTCAGAAGATAATCTGTCAAGGTTGAATTTATATTTAACAGGCCTAGTTTGGGATAATCTCTCAAACTCGTTCATATAATTAAAACAAATATTTAAATAAAGAAAATTATATATATATATATACAATGTCCCAATGCAGATGGTTGATGATCGGCTCGGTAAATCGATGCAACAAATCCTGTAGAAAGGAATTTTGTTGGATACACTCACAAAACATACGACGAGGAAGTCTAGGACCAATACCATGTCTACGGTGTGGTATTGGAGTGCGAGGAAAGACAGAATTATGTGGGAAGTGCGGCGGGAAACGGCTCAGAGAACTTAAAAGATATTATGACAAAAAAAATAATAGCGGTGAAAACGCTATAAAATCCGTGAGGGATTATATATCAAGATTTCAGACAAACAATGATTTAAACGCATAATATTATTATAATGGAGCAAAATATATTTGTCCCACATCCTGTCATAACAAACTATGAATCAAATATTAATGGTATCATCAGACACTGCAAGTTGAAGAGACAAGTTGGTTGTATTAATAATTTTGGTTATCTTAGATTTACAGTTGGAAAGAAACATCATCTATGTCATAGATTTACGTATGAATGTCATAATGGGATGATCAATGACGGTCTTGTTATTGATCATATTGATGGAAATCCTCAAAACAATAATTTATCCAATTTACAAGCTATCTCTCACAGCGAGAATAATACACGCGGTAATACAGGAAGATGTAAGACAATCGGAAAGAGGGCGGTAATTTCCACAAACATAGAAACTGGTGAAGAAATAAAATTGCGTTCAATATCTTCTGCTGCGAAATATTTTGATATTCACCCGCATTCAGTACAAAAAGTAGCAGAAAATATATATAAAACCACTTTCTCGAAAAAATATAAACAGAAAATTATCTTTAAGTATCAATAACTATCATCACCACATTATTAACTATCATCACCACATTATTAACTATCATCACCACATTATTAACTATCATCACCACATTGAATTAATTTTTTTTATTTATGTCACAGTAGGTCCTCCATACACTACTGAATTTTTGATTATATAAGGGGAGATTACTTTGTAATATATAGTTTTCTTCGTAGATTTTTGATTTTTTATGATCGTAATTAGTCAGTTTAACTAATTACATCGTAACTAATTACATCGTAATTAATTACTCGTAGAAGTATTATTTATGTTTTTTAAATATTTCCCCATCATACAACATTACGAGAGATCATGATAATGTTATTGATCCGTAGGAAGCTGTGTCTGGAACAGAAACCGTTGTCATGGTAATAGACCTGCAGGTGTGTGTTCATGCCACTGTTATTATTGATTCTCAGTCTGCTTAGGAAAACCGCTGTTATAAATACAGAAACTGTTGTTATTGATTCTCAGTCTGCTTAGGAAAACCGCTGTTATAAATACAGAAACTATTATTCAGAAACTGTTATAAATACAGAAACTGTTATTATTCAGAAACCGCTGTTATAAATACAGAAACTGTTATTATTCAGAAACTGTTATAAATACAGAAACTGTTATTATTCAGAAACTGTTATAAATACAGAAACTGTTATTATTCAGAAACCGCTGTTTACTGTAAATATTGGTTCCTTAGCTATATAGCTAGCTATATAGCTAACTATATATTAACTTCCAAAACATATGTTCGTAACAAGGTTTGATAGCTCGATCAGTATGGTATTGGACTGTGACGCTCGCGGTCCAGGATCAAACCCCCATGGCTGACAATTTGTCGGTGGTGTACGCATAATTGCGATTTTTATAATAGTGTGGGGAACCGCAAACCCCCCCCCCCCGCTCAGCAAAATTCCCATCCACAACATTGACTTGTGGGTGATACATATTTTCGTATCACCCACTGGATTAATTATTGTGGGTGGGATTTTGCTGAGCGTACATGTTTGTACTGTCCTTAGTTAAGTTATATGTTTGTGCCCTTCATTCATAATCTGAGCTCGCTAATACACTCGATAGGGGCTCTTCATTCATTGTATATAACCATTTCATTGTATATATCCATTTCATTATATATATGTTATGTGTATATCCTCTAAACTTGGTAGATTGCGGTGGCAAGCTACGAGTTTAATGAGGATTGTGCTGTCCTTGTGCTGTCCTTAGTTAGTTATATGTATATCCTCTAAACTTGGTAGATTGCGGTGGCAAGCTACGAGTTTAATGAGGACTGTGCTGTCCTTGTGCCGTCCTTAGTTAGTTATATGTTATGTGTATATCCTCTAAACTTGGTAGATTGCGGTGGCAAGCTACGAGTTTAATGAGGATTGTGCTGTCCTCCCTCTTGGGCCTCTAGACCGTTGTTTGGCGGGTTAGGGGCTCTCGTAGAGGGAATATTTGCCTAATGAACTTGGTAGATTGCGGTGGCAAGCTACGAGTTCTTGGTTGTGCTGTCCCTGAAACATCCCGACGAACTCGCTAATACACTCGATAGGTGTTCTAGGGATATTTTTTTTATTTTAAAGATTCATATATTATATAATGAACCATGAAAATATCAATGATGTAATTGTCGCTATTAAAAAATTGAAAAAAGATGGAATTAATATATCTGATGAACTTAATCCTGAAAAAATAGTTTCTGACCTTGAGATTTTACAAGAACGTAAAACCCAGGGAACACACACACTATCATCTGAATACAGGCTCATGAAACGGATTCAATCGGCAATGTTTCAGTCGCTAGCTACCGTAGAAGATGATCATGTGAAGGAGTTCGTTCCTCTTTCTACCGCCGTAGAAAGAATTAGATCGTTGTTATCCCACGAGTACGAGGAAAAGAAAACGATTAGTACTCGCATAAGACTATTAAGAAAAATAATGTTAGATCGTGAAACGATCCAGAGTAACCTCGTTACTGGTGAAACGATCCAGAGTAGTAATTTTGAAGATGACTGAGATCTTTGATCAGAAATATTATTTCTGAATTTGATGGGTTAGTAATTTGTTTTTTTTACTGAAATTTAACAAATTTGTACAAATTTCCTAATTTGACTACCATTTACCCCATCAAAAACATAAAATTGTACAAATTTCTTAATTTGACTACCATTTACCCCATCAAAAACATAAAATTGTACAAATTTCTTAATTTTACAAATTATTTATTTCTGAATTAATTTATTTATTTACTGAATTAATTTATTTTTTTTTTTACTAAAATCAAGAAAAATGCACGAATTACTTGATTCTGACGGGGTAGTTGGTAGTCAAAATCAAAGAAAAATGCACGAATTACTTGATTTCTGACGGGGTAGTTGGTAGTCAAAATCAGGAAAATTGAGCAATTTCGTTGTATTTTAGTATAAAAAAAATAAAAATCTCAGTAAAAATAATATTATTAATAAATAAAATTAATTTATAATAAATAAAATTTATTAGGAACAATTTGACAAGGTTAGAATTTCTTATTTCTGACGGGGTAGTTGGTAGTCAAAATCAAGTAATTCGTGCATTTTTATGTTTCTGACGGGGTAGTTGGTAGTCAAAATCAAGTAATTCGTGCATTTTTATGTTTCTGACGGGGTAGTTGGTAGTCAAAATCAAGTAATTTGTACAATTTCAGTAAAAATCGGGAAAATTAATAAATCCTATTTTTTTTGTGATAGAAATTTTAATTTTTACTTTCATCGACCAGCTTTTTTAGTTGCCCAGGCTGATTAATTTGTACCAAACACAAATTTGTGCCAGTAATAATAAAATATTTTTTATTTATTTTTTTAAGTTGATCGAATTTGAGTCTGATCTCTGTTACAAATGTTCTTCTAACTGTTAAGAAATCCTCGCGTGTAAAAACCCTCCATTACATGAAGATCTACGACAAAAGTCCTTAGACAGAAATCCTTAGACAGAAATCCTTAAGATTTCACATACAGATTTATTACAAGCTCTTCTTCACGTATGTCAATTAAGCGATTAAGGTGGTCTGTGAGTTTAAAATTGATTCGCGTTAACATATTATTGTGACACCGCAAATACACGGGATTAGTTGGTTCTTGCACGATTAAACTTCCAGGGGGAACTTGTGGTGTGAACGTGTACAGGATGTATCCTTGTTGAGCCTGATTTGATCTTCCGAGATTTATTTGATAGCTGCCATCGATTACGTCACAAACCAGATTGACCGCGACCGTCGGTGTTATATTAACGATCCCCGGAGATATGTGTCTTCCGCCGCCATGTGGATCATTATCATATCTGAGAACAACTGCTAATGGTGCTAGTTTTCTCCATGCATGGAGTATTTTAGGAAAAAACTCATCAATGACATCACTGACAGATTTTCTTAACTCAGTTACACTATACCCGGGAAATTTAAAATTTGATACATCTGCTTCTGTTAATTTATATCTTTCTAACCATTTATATGCACTAAATTTTTTAAATGATTCTAAACTAACCATCGCTTGAACTATTCGGCTATTAAAATATTCCATATCTGATATAAGCTGATTTAATATTTCCACACGCGTGATGATTTTTTCACGCGATGACGCTGATATGTCAAAAATATGTTCGTTAAAATATTGATTCAGTTGATCTAGTTGTTTTTTACATTCTTGATTGATTTCCTGAAAATATTCAATAATATCACTCCGATGAAGAGCAAAAACACGTCCTGTTTCCCCCTCCCGACTTACAAAAATCCATGCCTCAATATCGTCGTCAGAGATAAAATGGCTGAGCATTAATTTATTTTTAAAAATACGTAGTTTTTCCCCGTATGATGGATTAATTTCATGATATGATTGCCTATCCGTGACATAATCAGACTTTTTCGGTTCTGGTGGTCCTTCATACACCCGGGGAATTTCAGGCCATCCTAGCACGGATCTGATTGAAGATTTATAAATATCAACGGCATAATCAGGCGAGTTTATTTCAACCGTCGAGGACAGGGTGGGTTCATGAACATTAATTGATATTTTTGATTCTTTTCCTGTTATTGATTTTATTCTACGCGCAAATTCCTCACTGATCTCTTCAATCTCGTAACTGCCGGTTGGTATTCCAACAACAACCCAGTCAGGTGTTCCATCGGGTTTGTTCTTGTTAGCAAATACAAGCGAATTATTTGCTGGTGTACCATTAAATGATTTTGATCTGATATTTGGCCAGCTGTAATATACTCGTAATTGTGCTAGTGCTATTTCTTTTACTGGAATTGCAGTGGGAAAATTAACACTAAATTCAGGATTAATTGAACTTACCGAGATCATCGTTATCTTTGGCGGAGTTGTGTTGGTCACGATCTGCTGGAGTAATTCTGTCATTATTGATACTTGTATCTTTAATACCTTCGTCGTATATTTTGGTTATCATTGAAAATTCGAAATCAGATATAATTCCATCACTGAGACTCGCTGATAACAACGAGGATAATTTCGAGTATGCTACCGTCGCTGTATGTAATTTTATTTTGTAATCGGATAATTTTTCATTCGTACAAGTACATATTTTTTTTGTGATGATACCAAGCACACCTGCAATAGTTGTTGCTGCTGAAATACAGATAGTTACAGCTACTGGTGCCATCGTTGTCAACGCTGATAATATTACACCGGTTCCAGCAACAACAGCGGATACTGAATAAACAATCACATCAACGATAACCAATCATCGTCGATATTTTTTTACTTTTACTGTATATTGATCAACTTGATCTTTTAGCGCAGCCTGCCATTCACGCGCTTGATTGTATCTGTATTGTGCACCGTCCATATATATTTTTATACAGTAACCAATTGAGGTGTTTCAGCTACAAATTCCAAACACCACCAGAAGGATGTTGCGGTTAATTTCTTATCATCTGCTTCCAGAATAAATATTTCTTCGGTTCCGCTATTTAATACAACAGATACAACCCCGGAAAACCTGTCTGTGGAATGACGCCATGGAAACGTTGTAAATATTTCAAATTTTGCAGCACTGAACACGGACAGCCTGTACACGCCAGTGACTGTTGCGGTATATTTGATAGTATTATTTTGCTGCGACCATGTTGCAAATCCCGATGATACCGTGCATACGATGTTTGTGATATGCCCGGGAGTTATTGCAGCTGGAATTTTAATCAAATTTGTTTTGTTGACAATCTCAGGAATTCCCGCTACGATGTCTTGCTGTTTTTGTTTGATCGTGTCTAGGTCAGTTTTGATATCAACGAGTTTCATGTCAATGGCGCGTGGAGTACCGAAGAATTTATCTATGGCATCATCGATTTTTTGAAAATTTCTTCGAAATCTTCCAAAAGCTCCTGCGTGAACGTCATACTCAGCCCGTAATGTGGATAATTTACCGTCTACGGTGCCATAGTTGACATCGACGTATTTTTTTGTTGCTGCGTCTTCGTCAGATGTTGGATCTTTTAAAACTACTATTTTGTTCCCGTTCATGCTGAGTTCACCCATCATTGTGTCACCGGTGTTTCTCACGCGATTAGCAACACTTTTTGCAATTTCATCTCTGATGGTTTTAAGTGACATACTTGAATCTCTGATTCTACCACCGTCAGTAAACACGGGAATATTATCTGTAACTGCACCAAGTACTCGTCGAACTATATCATTCCATTTGATATTGCTGGTTTTTAGTTTACCATATCGATCCTGAAAAATAACAACTTCATCTGAGTCAACTCCAGCCAGGTTCATGATATCAGCGAGGTCATCCTTAGTCACATACTTCGACAGATCAACGTCGCCGGGTTTTTTCTTAACGCGTGAAGAAGATCTTCCGTAAATGTCATCCATTATAATAAGACCCGTTGTTTAAAACGCCTTACGCGCAACAAATCGGTTGCTTGTATAATCGTGCACGACTTTATGTGGCGGCCTGGATGATTTTGATATAGCGTCGAGTACATTAATTACTTCACGGCCGCATATTGGCGGATCTGTCATTGTTTGTGTGGGTAGCGTTGAATACCAAACTTTGTAACCAGAGGTTGTTGCGTGGAGTGGTGCGACATACTTGATAAATTCAACAGGTGGAGCTAACCCGTACGAATCAAAATAAACAATTCCACGCGGATCAACCGCGTATGATACCCAATGAGTACCGGGTCCGGAACGTTTGTCAAGATTAATAATACCTGTTTCTAGTTTGTTTGGTTGTTTCGGTAATTGATCTCGCATAAAAACACCTCTAAAGGCGGATATTTTTAATTTTTTTAGCGGCATTAAGTAAATCAAAATTTGATGATGGAACGTCTAACGAAGTGACCCTGGAAGCCTTAGGCCTCTCCCCCAACGAGATCCTGGCAATCTTAGACCGCGTCCCTTTTTTTTGTTATATCGTCCACCAGTAACTTTTTCGAAAATTTTTTTACCCGCCGCTCCAGCAACACCTAACGCGGCCGCTTTTGCTACGGCTGGAGCAGCTGCAGCTAGTAATGCCGGAATGGCCGCAAGAAATGGGAATATACCACCCGTTTTAACCATGTCTTTGATGGCGCTCGGGGAGAGATGGAATTGAACTCCAGTTTTTGATTCTAGGGCTTTATTGAAATGTTTAATCTGATTATTTGCCAGCGATAATTTGTTTGGACCACCACTAATATGATCTCGTTTTAGTGATATTTTAGTTCCGCATTTGTTGGCGGTTTTTGATTGAAGCTTTTTTACCTGACCCGGGGTCAGAGTAACATTAACATGACCATACGACATTTTTATATAAATAATATTTTTCTAAATAACACGATTGAAGATTTTCCACCGGTGCATCAACGACCCTCATTCGACCACTACCACCTTCAAGTAACATGGCCTTGTCGCTAAGTATGACCGCGATCGCTCTGTAAAAGGCACCACCAGCTGGTGGGTTAGTAACATGAGCTCGAAAGTGTATATCAACAACAGATTGTTTGGATAAATCAAGATGTTCTAGTGAAAAATAATAAATCGGGTACAATTTTTTAAAATCTAGTTGTGATATTTGCAAACCGGTATCTATATTTTGATCACGTCCCATAAATGACATCAAACGATGATATGCGCGCTACATGATTTTGATCAAAATTTAACAATATATCCTCGGATGGTTCTTGATGTCCATTTATCCGTAAGGATACTTCACTAACTCCAAGGTTATCAAATATCATATGTGATTGTTCTTGATCATTTATCCGGTTAATATTTTGCAATGCAATAAAAATATGTCGTGGTGCAGAAACACCCTGTTGTGATGCTATATGCCATGTAAATAAACCATTAATATTGCTTTGAGCAGCATCTGTGGTTACTGTTAACCATGATAGCAATGATTTACCGCCTTGATCCATAAAAGATAGTAATTTTTGTTCCTCAGTAATAGATGGAGTCATTACTGGCATCCACAATGAAAGTTTTGATATATTTACTTTACCAGCATCAGCAACACCAGCACCTCGCCAGATTGCATCATTATCATCACCTTTTCTTACGAGCACAATTGTGTGTTTAGCTCCAAAGATGACTTTTCTAACATTTCTGCAGAATCCAAAGATATGAGATAATGGAATTGCACACGAAAAATTTCTATCACCTCCCGACAGCGCTGCTTGGCGTGTTGCAAACCCTAAGTTGAAAGTCGGGGTAATATCTTTTATGATTTCAAATTCAGCAGCTGGTCTAGCTTCACGATCGTGGTTGACAGCTTCTGCCTGATTAGCAACAGAAGTATCCCGTGGTGTGAGTAACTTGATATACTGATTATGGTTGGCGTTGTCGGTGATATCTTTAGCGAACATCATTGTTGGACCAGCTGATCTTGTAAAGTCGTCAGAATATCTCGCCAGACCAATTATTGTTGTAGCAACATCAACATCCTTCTGAATTGATTCAATATTTTTTCCATCAATCATGTATGTGGCGCTATCAAACAGTGCCATAATTCCGTTGTTGACAAAACCAACACGTAAATTAGCAGCATATGCCGTATCAGCTGCAACATTCGTCACAAGTTTACCTTCTACTTCAATAAACGCCTCAGCGGGCAAGAAATATCTACTTGTATCATGAACCTGTAATTCGATTCTCCCCCGCTGATTTGGTAGTCTTGCGTCATAAGAATAAAATTGATAATCACGTACTGACTCGTACTTAAGGACAGGTGCCTCCATATCAAATGCTGGGTCTGATTCGCGCCTGAACATTTTTATTATAGTTACCATTTTTCCAAATGATGATCATCGTCGACGAAGACCACTTCCTGCTATTAAATTTGCTGTTATATTTTTTTCCGCTCCTTCAGATATCGCCGCTAGTTTTTGATTTGCAGCCTGATTTATTATTTTACTAACATCTGCAGGCATCACCTCAGTACTTGCCAGTTTCACCGGTGGTTGTTGTTTTCGTCGCAATAATCGTGCTAGTCTTTCCTTGATCGCCGAGAACGCCTTACCAGCAACATTGACAATTGCACCAGGAGCTTTATCACGAACAATATCAATAGCCTTCATCGATAATTGTTTTGCAACTGGTGCTACTTTTGGAGCTATCCTCGTGAATAATCCCCGAATGACATCACCAAGTCCATCTCCGTAAATAACACTATAGACTGGTAATCGTGAGTTTACCGCTCTAACCTGTGTGGGTTTACGATGATTATCATGCACAATCATCTTATTTTATTTACCATTTATCTAACAACTAGTCATCAACGAGCTCATCAATAAGTTCTCGGTAAACGCCAATATCCATGATGCCACCTTGAAATAGTCGCCGACAAATATCAGCTGCTTCATTGGTTATTTCTGGTGAATTATTTCCAGCTCGTTTTCCTCCTATGAGAACTTCTAACCGTGACACATCATTGATGATATTATCAGGACATAAACCAGATCCTGTTTTAGGTTCATCTTGAGGTGTTTTAAATATTGGTGGTTGCATTACCGGAGTAAGTACTTCAGTGGTGGCCGGGGGTGAGTCACCTTCTCGAAATCCATGTGGTGAACCTGTCGGTGTAAATGTTACATCCGGTGCAGAAATTTTACGTAAAGGTGAAGAAATTTTCTTCGAGGAGTATGGTTTTTTAAGTGACTCTTTAGCCCTTTTAAGTTCCGACCTCAACATTTGCTGCGGCGAAGAAGATTGCTGTTGTTCTATTTGTTGCAGAGGTGGAGGAAGCTGATACTGGGAGGACTCTCCTTGTCCTAGTTGTTCCCGTCTCCCTCTAAGTCTTTCTACTTCTTCATTAAGTCTTTCAAATTCTGGACCTCTAGCTTGGTTTTTATTGTAATATACGCGATATATCCATTTAATGAAATTATCATTACTTGTTTTTTCATGAGAGGGTTTTAAAAAATTAGATTTATTAGATATATTTTTTGATATCATCTCAGGTAATCTCTCTCTTTCAATATTTCTAATTTCCTCAACAACTCCTTCGTTAAATCTTGCAATTAATTTTAAGCTCTCTCCTCCTGATTTGGATTTAGATGCAAGTTTTTTTCTCACATCGGCGACTTCAGTACGAAGTTCTCCAATACCTTCAAGTATTTCCTCACCAACAGGTGGAGGTTGAGCCGCAGCTATGTCAGTTGGAAGGTCTCGTAAAATCTTCTTTGCCTGTTTAGTTCTTCTTGCTATTTTTTCAGCCTGCGCCGCAGTTTGTTTTGATACCGGAAGAAGATCTTCTTTGATGACAGTTGCAACTTGTTCAGTAGCTGCAGTGACGGGCTTAAACAGTTTTTTAGTGTCCTCTTCATACTCAACTTTTGCTTCTTGCTGCGCTTGCAGATTTTTTCTAAATGAGTCTCTGACAGGAAGAAATTTTTTAATTGTTTCTAATCGTTCTCGAGCTGTTCTTGCAGTATGAGATTCTGGATGTACCATTTTATTATAACATAATAATTTAATTAATATCAGCAAAAGAGGAGCAGCAGAGAGGGTGCCTACCAACGTTGGTCGTCAAAAAAATAAACAAGAAATAAATAAACACGTAGAGTACTTTATTTTTTCAGATACTATTTCAAACTGAGGTTTTATTAGTACAATCGGTCATTGCAGAAATAAAACATCTCAAGGAAAAGTTCATTTGTAAAATCTTGACCTTTCTACGAGATGATTTATTTGTTTGTTTTATTTGTTTTGTCGGAATTCTATGGTCTGTTCACCCTCTCTGCTGCTGTACGTTATATAGGTATATATGGGTACCACGGTGTTGTTTGACTGTACCGGTACATACCCAGGTAATTTTTCACTGTACCGGTACGTACCACATTACTTTTTCACTGTACTGGTACGTCGGTAATTTCCTTCATAAAGGATTGTAAGGAAATTCCTGAATAATCTTGTTATGAATTTAATGAAATTAACAGCTTGTTTTCATTTTTCATGACAAAATAATTTAAGGACTTATTTTAGTTTGCTTTACATATTACAAAGATACAATCTATTTCTTTTTATTTTAATCACATTTTGAGCATGTGTCACGTATAGCAACATGATGGCCAAATGGGATGTTGTCAGAGATATTCGGACCAAGTGTTACGTTTGAAAAACCGGATTTTGAAGGGGGAAAAAATTGCATTGCCTGAAAGCACGGGGCCCAAGATGGTTGCCTCGTTCACCTTGCCCTAGGGCCGGACCTGACTAAAAGGTTATTTGAGAGAGAGGGATGTGATTTTCTTTTGAGCAGAGATATTTTATTTTATTTTCTGAAGATAATATTTTCAAATAATGTAATGGGCGCAATATGCTGGTTGTTTTGTTATAATTCAGGGAATCTATTTGTTTTCAGCTATTGACAGTAGTGTCGGGCCCCTGCCCTAGAAAAGTAAGGTGTTGACCCTAATATAGTTGTGGTATACGGTGGTACTTATCGCGGTATGTTCAGACGTACCGCTGTATACCGCTCATCACAATCGTTCATCAGCCTCTATACATTGTTTGGTGATTTTTCAGCAGTAAGTTTAGAGATGACAATCAAAACGTGTATCATAATAATCTTATTTACACATGGAATGTTTAAAAGGTATAAAATATTTTACTATTGGCTCGCATGACATTTACGAAAGAACTGTAAACAAAATACAACGATGCATAATATCTCATTTCAAATGGTGAAATTGTTTCACGTGTGAAGAAATTCTAGGATTGTAAAGCGTTTGCTAAAGATGAAATTTTAAATAATTATATAAAAGCTTCATTAAATACAATGTTTTCTAATCTAGGAAAGTCTTTCTAATTTCATTCCTAATATGGTAATCATACCAGATGCTTGGTTGGAGGGGATTATAAGACTTGTTTACAAGAGTACTGGAAGTCAAATAATCCATAGCATTACCGTTCAGTAACTCGAGTAAGCTGTTTAGGAAAATTATTCCCATCAATCTTGAACACCAGATTAACATTTCTTCCATAAATCAGATATTCTAGAAGATACTGGGGCAGGATTTCGAATTATTTTTGTACGAAAATAACAGTGATGAGATCCAGCTTAACTTCTAACAGGATGACGTTACAATGTTATTCGACGTTTTTATTTTTCTTTATGCAGATCATACTAACTGAGAATAAAATAAGACTCCAAGAGAATTTTAACTGTTTCCTACGATACCACAGGGACTGGAAATTGAATCTTAAGTATAGTACAACCAAACTAATGGGTTTCAGAGCAAAAACATCAATCAGTTGGAGTTTGTGTAAGATGTTTATAGTCTAGGAATAATTGTCATTGCAAATATATGGGTGCTTTCTTCTCAAAATACAAGTAATTTTGCATGGCGATGCATCGTGTATTTGATAAAGCCCATAATGCTCTTTACCAATTGTTTAAGATAATACGTAATACGAAACTTAAATCTGTGTTTAGATCTACAGTTAAAATTATACGGCCGTATCAATATGCCAATACTTAATTATTAAAGTGAAATAAGGAGCTTTGAAAGTTTGCTACTAATAGAACAATTCCATATGGAATTTCTAAGGAAAATGACAAACTTAGGGAAAACTACTCCAGTCTATATATTACAGGCAGAATTAGGTCAGCATTAACTACACACAAATCTGACTTAACATATGGCTGTCTCTCATCAACGGGAAGGGAGATAAATGTATCATGTCTGGAATATAGAATGATGCGCTTAGAAGTTGATTCCGGCCTTTCTGACGATAAATAAATAACGCATATAAGGATAGTTCGTAAAAAATATAGGAAGATATGATGCATGGTTAACTAATAGACATTATAAGGAATTATATTAAAACCGTACCCTTTGATAAGCACGGACAAGACTGGTTGTCTGTTTCAGGGAATCATCCAAAGGAAAACGTAATAAAAATGTACAAAACGGGCATCCAAGCGGAAGATTAATTAATCAAATTTCCTAAAGAGGTGTACTTACCTATCTTGAACTTTAGCACGTTAAAAACCATAAATTACATGTTGAAACAGGACGATGGAACAAATTAAATATGAAAACAGAAAATGTACCGGAAAATTATTTGGGTGACGAATTCCATTTTCTTTTCAGTGACCCCCAAAAAACTGAAAAAATAATCATAGTTGTAAGTACAAGTATGATCAAATTAGAACCTGTATAGAGGCCTGGATAACAACATATGCAGATATAATATTTCATCCTTCTACATGAGCCTGGATAGCAACATATGCTGATTTCACATCCCATCCTTGTACATAGGCCGGATAACAACATATGCAAGTTCACATTCCATCCATGTACAGATGCCTGGATAACATTACATGCTGATTTCACATTCCATCCTTTTACAGAGGCCTGGATAGCACCATATGCTTATTTCACATTCCATCCCTGTACAGATGACTGGATAATACCATATACTGATTTCACACTCCATCCTAGTACAGAGGCCTGAAGAACTACTTATGCTGATTTCATACTCAATCGTTGTACAAAGGCCTGGGTAGCAACATACGTTGAATTCACATTCCATCCCTGTACAGATGCCGGGATAATAACATATGCTGATTTCACACTCCATCCTTGTCCAGAGGCCTGGATAATAATATATGCTGATTTCACATTTCATCCTTGTATAGAGACCTGGATAGCAACATATGCTGATGTCACATTCCATCCTTGTGCAAAAGCCTGGGTAGCAACATATGCTGATTTCATATCCCATCCTCGTACAGAGGCCTGGATAGCGACATATGCTGATTTCACATCCCATCCCTGTATAGAGGCCTTGATAACAACATATGCTGATTTCGAATTACATCCGTCTTCTACTTTTTTTATACAGTAAGCGAAACAGCGAAAGGGCTTTCATTTAAAATATATTGATGCTTCACGTTTCTTTAGATACTCATTGGACTTGTAAATGTGTATACATGTTCTCTGTGTGTGTGTGTGTGTGTGTGTGTATGTGTGTGTGTGATTTATCTTTCTTTCCGTTTTCTCACCTAATCCTCTTATTTATATTACACCATGGTGATGGCTTCTTATACATAATATAACTTTTCACTTTTGTACCTTACCTAAATATCATCTATGCATGACACGTGTGTTAGTTGTTGTTTTTTTTTTTCTTCTTCAGTTGGTGATTATAAAATTTTACAAAGGCTTTGTTGTGTTTATTCAACCAAGATCAATTCATCAGCGGATCGCCATTTTATTTCAAGGCGATTCATCAACGCAAATAAATTAATGAAACGCACTCGAAAACATTAATGTCTGTTTCCTATAAGAGCCAATTAAATTACAGAAATGATTATTACATTGTGTTTTTATGCAAAAGATCAACTTTCACTTCCAATATTGGGTTGGAACAGAAAGAAATTACGCTGATTATCGAGCTGTCTGAATTTATATTTAAATGGCTGGATGCAGACTACGATGACTTTAGAAGAGTTTGTCAACTTATTTTAACAGGGAATGCGATCAGGAAGATTCAGAGAAGGTCAATTTACGTGAAAGTGGAGGGATAAAATGGCAGGCTGCAACTGAGTCTAAGGTATCCATTTTTCCAAGGATACATAATCAAGACTATGTGGCAGCAAAATAAATTCAACTATGATACAACAGACACACATTTTCAGGCATATTCGATTCATAATTTTCCATGGCTTTTATTCACTGACTGATAAAAGGTGTTTAGCAGTTGTTGCAAGCGATATTACAGGTTGGAACAGGCTGGAATTTCAACCAGAACGTTTGTCCGTTGAAATTACAAATTCAGGATTGTACCAATCAAGTCCCCAGATCTTCTGAGGCTTATGCAGCACACTATATGCCTGACACTAGCTGTCATGCGCAAAAAAACGTTTAAGTCAGAGTTTTTCACACTTCATTAGGAAAGGTCATTTAAAAAAACAAAATGAGAATGAAACGAAAGACAAATTCTAGTTCTCTTTAACAAAGCATACAAACTAACCTGCTACAGATTACCGTTTCTCTTGCGGAAATGCTGTGTAAACTCCAGAAGAAGAACGGTATAGAGCTAATTATATGAACAGACTAACGGCAAGACACTTCTAATTCCAGTTAATCAAATTTTGAGAGAAAAAGTTTAGGAACGTCTGAATTCCATTTTATTCTGTTCCATTCTTGATGGAAGTACTGATTCTACCGAATGGGAGACATGGTGCTCATTTAGGATACGTTATGTAATATAAAAAGGATTTTTTTAAAAAAACAATTACAATGATATTATTGATAATGTAACTATTCCCAGTCAGCTGCGTCATGCTGTTTTGTTATGGCTTCAACGTGCATTCTGTTTGCGTTTATATCTGTCAAATCCCTATATATCAGCAGGATTACGTGTTTCCTTCTGCAAATCACCATGGTGAACCTAATATAATTAGAAGTATACGTACAAATAGCCATGAATCTAGCTGTTACTGTAATCTGCGGAAATCTTTATCGTGCTTTCAGGTAATAAAAGTCACTTCCAATCATGAAGAGCGAAAATATGTCTCCTACAGAATGTTACGTTGGTGTAGGATACACATACGCTGTTGCGCTTTATACTTCTTCAGTCTATATACTATGAAAAAGAACTGGTACAAACTGAAGTTACAAGCGCACCTATTTGATTTCTTTTCTTTCTTTTTACATTTTGTATTGTTTGATTATGTTTCAGTATTATTTGGATTTGTTGGTTTTATTTTGTTATTTGGTTTTGTTTTGTTGGGGGACATAAGGAGGGATTATTAGACTCGAAAAAAAAATTAAAAGCTGTGTGCGTTTATTATTAATATTCAATGATGGGCTTGCAACAGCCTTACTAATTTTGTGCTTTGCCAAGAATCTAAAAATAAAACATTTTCTTTTTACCGGTAACGTCTGCGTGCATGTCATCTTGAACGCTCATTTCTGCGAACAATACTCAAACATGTTTGAGTATTGTTCGACTAGCAAATGGATCATAAATGCTTCAAAAACATGGTAATTCATTAAAAGTTAGACGATGATGATGATGATGATGATGATGATTCCTGCTTGCGTTCGCAGTAGGGTGTGAAGAATCAGAGTTATGCAAAACTGTAAGCGTATTTGCATCTAAGAGTTGTATGTATTGTTACGTGTTTAGGCTCTTACAAAAGATATGATCTATAAGACGGTAGCCAGCTACATTCATCTTTAAGTAACTGTTCGGGGCCCCGAGTGGCCGAGTGGTCTAAAGCGCTCACCGTTCCGGATCACTGCCATCTCACTTCTGTCTGCGTGGGTTCGAGTCCAAGATCTCGGCTAGCGTGGGTACGTGGGAACGCCTGTCAGTAGCTTCTCGTGGGTCGGTGGTTCTTCCCCGAGTTTTCCAGGGTTCTTCCTCCACCATTTATACTGGCCGCAATGTATTGCCTATCTTGTGCTGAAAAATGGCGTTAAACTCTAGAACAACAACAACAACAAGTAACTGTTCCAGTTAAATCAGATTAACGTGTTGTTATTGTCCGCAAAGTTCCCAAAATTTCAGATCTAAAAACATTGTTCTTAGAAATAGAAGATTACATGTTGTTTGGTGCTAATTTTGTGGAAAAAGTAATATTTCGGGGGGAGGGGGGAAATCTTCTGTGTTTATATAGGTGGGTGGGGTACAGTCTGCATCTCCATTTGATGTCAATGGTGTAACATTCATTTGTTCACTCAGTACACCAAAATAATGTCATTTAAGCATAGACACTCATAAGTTCCTGTTGTGCTTCTCATTTTTATTGTAGATTTAATAGCACTCTCCACCATTTTGCTGATGTCTATTTCCTTCTGACAGCAGCAATGCATCACTTTAGACCCGTCCTTTGCCTCACCATACCCTGTTAAACACATGCTTGATCGACTTTCAATGAACTAAATTCCTTTATGGTCAGTTTATCATGGCCACATGACGTAATTCATCCCATCTCAGAACGAAAGCTCTAATGTAATGTAGTGCCCTATAATAATCGGAAACACATAAACGTTTCTATAAGAGGTTTTGACAGACCACATCAATGTCCTTTTCCCATCTATTTTAAATAATAAATTAGTCATGCAGTGTATCCATTAGATTTTACTGGTTCTGTGATGGTCTTGTACAATCAATTAACATTTTATTAAACCTGAACTTTAGCAAGGGGAAGTAAATAAATAAGAATACAGAAATAAAGTCAAGAAGTGAAAACATCGACAAATAAATGTTTTCTCTTCCTTTTTCTGCTATTTTTCACTCAATTCCAATGCAACCACTGCTTTATTGAAATTCAAGAACTAATTTGGTGTGACTGAATTTCAAGGACCTTTAATTTCAATGACGAAAGTTCCAGAAATTTTCAAATCTGTTTGAACCCTCTTTCAAGGCTTAACTGATATACATTATGTTCTACAAGCCAGTGCTGTAAATTTACCAATAATAAGGAAATATGAGACAGCTGCTTTTCATTCTGCACAAGTTTGCCCTTCAAAGTAATCCATCACCCTAGCTGATCACCAATATTCACATGACTCGTATTTTTATCTAATGAACGCTTTTTCTTCTCAGATCCGCTCAAAAATCAGACCTACCTCTCTTCATTCCATCTCGAATTCATTTGTCCACCATATGTGAATGTTGCTGTTATTAGATTAATCACTAACAGAATTTGTCAAATATATGGCATCACTACTTTTGGAGCACTCCCTAAAAAAAAATTACCAGTGACTTCAGCAAATGAATCAAGAGGTGGCAACTCTCACTTCTAAATTTAGTATTTAAACATCATTTAAACGTAACATCTTGATTATTTCAAAAACAGTTATACTCAGTTCTAATGAATGCAGTTAAGGAAGAATATTATGATCGGTTTTACAAAATGCACTCAAAAATGACAATCATCAACGATCATCATGAGTATGAAGCCTATCTTGGTGCATAGAATTATGTTAATCTGGGGGGGGGAGGCACATTTACCATGCAATTCCCAATTGATTGCTCAAAGGTCGCAGATGTTAGCACTGTAGAAACATAAACTACTCTGGTCCCAAAGTGCCATCAATGCTGTACTATACACATATTTCATGTGTGTTGCGGGGGGGGGGGGGGGGGGAGATGAATGAGTTAGATGTTTAATGTAGTCTTAACAACACAAGTCATATCATTATAATGTCTGCTTTGTGGTAGTTTATAGTGATGTCTAGCACTGGGGTATCATGCTTGAACATTTGGCATCATGACCCACACAATCACATTATCCTGATACCAGGCTGGCCAGTCCTAACACTAACCCCTTAATGCTGAGCACCAGTTAAGGCATCTGCATGCACCATTTTTATGTCTTTCATATGGCTCAGACAAGGATAAAACCCATGACCTCCTGCACCCAAGGTGGTTACTCTAACCACTTAGGCCACCAGAGCAGTTGTTGTGTAATATACTATAAAGTGTGCTTAATGCTGGTCTATCTGCACCAGTAATGTAATTTATCATACAGCGCAGTCAATGCTGTACTACAGGCACCCATTATGTATCAGTAAGTATGATCAATGCTGCAGTGCAGGTACATATTATGTACCATAAAATGTGGTCAATGCTGCACTACAGGCACATATTATGTAATGTAACATATAGTGTGGTCAATGCTGCACTACAGGCACATATTATGTAATGTAACATATAGTGTGGTCAATGCTACACTACAGGCACATATTATGTAATGTACCATATAGTGTGGTCAATGCTGCACTACAGGCACATATCATGTAATGTACCATAAAATGTGGTCAATGCTGCACTACATGCACATATTATGTAATGTACCATATAGTGTGGTCAATGCTGCACTACAGGCACATATTATATAATGTAACATATCGTGTGGTCAGTGCTGCACTACAGGCACATATTATGTAACGTAACATATACTGTGGTCAATGCTGCACTACAGGCACATGCCATGAAGCATAGTCAATACTGTACTAAGAACAACTGTCAAGTAATTTTACTGTTCTATGTGCCCCTGTCATGTATCATATATTATCATCAATGCTGTACTATGCATACCTGTCATGTTATATATCATACACTACCATCAATGTTGTACTATGCACACCTGTCATTTAATGTATCATACACTACCAGTTATGCTGTACTATGCACACCTGTCATGTTATGTATCATACACTACCATCAATTCTGTACTATGCACACATCTTATGTAATTTATCATTTATTACCATCAATGCTGTGGGTTCGAGTCTCGGATTCGGCTAATGTGGGTATGTAAGAAAGCTTGCCGGTAGCTTCTCGTGGGTCGGTGGTTCTTTCCGGAGTTTTCCCAGGTTCTTCCTCCACCATTAATACTGGCCACCATGCATAGCCTATCGTGTACTGAAAAATGGCGTTAAACCCTACAACAACAACAACCATCAATGCTGTACTATGCACACCTGTCGTGTTATGTATCATACATTACCGTCAATGCTGTACTATACACACCTGTTATGTAATGTACCATTTATTACCATCAATGATGTAATATGCACACATGTCATGTTTCATACACTAACATCAATGATACACTTTGCACACCTGTCATTTTATGTATCATACACCACCATCAATGATGTGCTATGCACACCTGTCATGTAATATATTTTGTATTACCAACAATGCTGTAATATGCACACCTGTCATGTATCATACACTAACATCAATGCTGTATTATGCACATATGTCATGTTATGTATCATACACTACCATCAATGATATAATATGCACACCTGTCATGTAATGTATCATTTATTACCATCAATGACATAATATGCACACCTGTCATGTTATGTATCATACACTACCATCAATGATATACTTAGTATACCTGTCATGTAATGTATCATTTATTACCATCAATGCTACATTATGCGTACATGCTACATAATGTACAAAATAATGATAAGGGCATGGCCATTTTGCTCTAAGAATATCCAGTCTAATGATGTTTTGTATTGAACTGATACAATCCTTGATGTAGGTGGCTCAAACCTTATATGTTTATGAAGAGCTAAATCTAATCAGAAAACATAATAGTGTCAGTGACAGCAAATTCATGCTTTATGAATAAAATCTAGTCTAAAATGTCTTTAAGAACTCAGCCTGCCAAATTTTCAAAACTCTTGGTTAAACTCACTAATTGCTGGTAACCACCTAATATAACACCATGTACAAGTATTCCATGTGTCAAAAGACATACACCAGTTAATTTCTGGATTACTAGAATGATTACCAAAAAGACAATGACTTGCACGATTTCCAGTTACTTGTGGTTAGAAAGTGATCAAAAAATATATTTTTATTTTTTGTATTTTTCTTCATTTTCCTTTTTTTCCTGGCAGCCTCCTCTTCAAAACAAAATTTTCACAGCAATATTTTAACACTTTTACTAAGGATGCAACATCATGTTTGGCTTCCACTTGAAGAAAAATATTACTACAACCAAATAATTTTTTCTTCAACTTTCAAGTTTATATGGTTCTTCAATACTCTCATGAACTGTCAAGAAATACTCAACCATAGATTTCATTCACACCTTTAAGATTTTCTCTTACGCATGCATCTTCATGTGTATTTTTAAACCTTTTCTGTATCTAAACTTTTTATCACAATGTTCGCATTTCAATGGTTTTTCTCCAGTATGTATTCTCATATGTACCTTCAGGCTTCCGCTTCTAGTAAACTTCTTGTTACAAACTTCACATGCGTATGGTTTTTCTCCTGTATGCATCGTCATATGCCTCTTTATGTTCTCTATCGCTGTAAACGTTTTATCACAGATTTCACATTTGTACGGTTCTCCTCCAGTGTGCATCATCATATGCTCTTTTAAAATATGGTTGTACCTAAACTTTCGATCACAAACTTCACACTTGAATGGTTCTTCCCCAGTGTGTATTCTCATATGTACCTTCAGGCTTCCATTTTGAGTAAAATTTTTATCACAAACTTCACATTTGTACTGTGTTTCTCCCGTATGTATCTTCACATGTCTCTTTAAGTTTCCGTTCTGTGTAAATATTTTATCACATACTTCACACTTATAAGTTGCTTTGCATTTGTACGGTTCTTCGCCAGTATGCATCCTCATGTGCACCTTTAAAACATTATTGTATCTAAACCTTTTATCACAAACTTCGCACTTCAAAGGTTTTTCTCCAGTATGTATCATCATGTGTACCTTCAGGCTTCCACTCTGAGCAAACCTTTGATCGCAGATTTTGCATATATATGGTTTTTCTCCCGTATGTATCGTCATATGCATTTTTAAGTTTCCCTTCTGTGTAAATATTTTATCACATACTTTACACTTTAAGGCATGCATCCTCATCTGTTCAATTAGCACTTGACTGGTAGACAATAATTTATGATTTTTAGAACATTTCATATTTGCATATTTGTTCTCAACTATGCATGCCCTTGGAGACGTGCCTCTATGTTTGGTCAGTTTAGGGTTAACTAAAACGCGGAATGTGCTATGACTCAGCCGACGGAAAAGGTACTCGATTAAAGAACCAATCAGCTTCAGCGTTATCGCAAATCACACAAGCACCGATTACCTTTCAAGATATACCCATTTAATGTGACCTCTCCAGTATATCCAAATCTAAATAAAGTATGTGTTTATCCAAATAAGTTTCACCGACGAACCCATATCAAAGCTTTTGCATTTTGAGTTAAACCAGCATCATTTTTATTTTTGTTTTCTTTGAAGGGATTTTTTGGATTGTTTGTTTTTGTTTTGTTTGTTTGTTTGTTTGTTTGTTTTGTTCATTGGGGATGGGGGTTGAGAGGCTGGACTATAAACTAGACAACGTGCAGAGGGTCAATAATTTTAAATCCGGACCAGCAAAGGTGTATATTACTCACTGTGCAATGTCGCCAAATTACACACACACACACACACACACACACACACGCACGCACGCACACACGCACGTCACAGTGCTCATAACCTAAAGAATAAACATTTTCATTTAAATCAAAAACAAGAATTCATAAATCTAATTTAAGCATCACCACTAAAAGGAAAAATGGAAGAAAAACAAATTAGACGGGGACTTCATTCGTGGGTGCTAACCCTGAAGTAATATTGGAGACCGGAATCCTATCAGGCCAGCTTATTTATGGCCAGTTTTAGCAAACTCATATCTGCATGCCAGACATAATTCAACACAACTCACGAAGATTTGTTTTCCACCAACCACGGTGTGCAACAACTCTTAATAAAGTATGTAGTGTTTTCTGCTCAACAGGGTGCATGTTTTGGGCCAAGTGATTTTGAGACGCTCAAACAAAATTTGATATATCTTTCATAATTATCAGAAGTAATACAATATACATTTTACCAGAAAATATATTGAAATTTTAAAATTCAGAAATTAAATTTTAATAGATTCTTAAATAAGCGCTTAACTTTAAAAAACTAATTTTTGTAGTCAAATTAAATTTTCTTAACAAGTTTAAAATTGACACCGACAAAGTTTAGGCAGCAAAGTTGACTAATAAATGGCATTTACAATTGATGATAGCTTTGGTCTGTACAATTATAACAATTTGTTCAGGGTTAGTGAAGGAAGATTGCTCACGATAATTTTTGCAGCAATTTGAAATATGCCTGTACAATATTATATATATATATATATATATATATATATATATATATATATATATATATATATATATATATATATATATATATATGTCAAAGACTGTTGGAGCACTTCCAAGCTAATTCAACTGTTCCACCTTGTTCCGTGTCTTAATGAAGCCTTAGTATCACCAACTGACTGTTGGAGCACTTCCAAGCTAATTCAACTGTTCCACCTTGTTCCGTGTCTTAATGAAGCCTTAGTATCACCAACTGACTGTTGGAGCACTTCCAAGCTAATTCAACTGTTCCACCTTGTTCCGTGTCTTAATGAAGCCTTAGTATCACCAACTGACTGTTGGAGCACTTCCAAGCTAATTCAACTGTTCCACCTTGTTCCAAACACCAGGTTAGACCTGTTTTGCTTCATCTTATAAATCAGTAAGATGTAGGTAAATGAAGTAAAAATGTGCTAAATGCTGAGATTTCAGATTGATATTAAGGGTACAGGGAGAAGAAAAAAACACTACGCTTTACAGTGTGACACTCAGAAATTAATGTTAATCAGTGCAAGAAAGTCAATATTCTTCCAAACCTACACGAAGTTTGTAGAACTATGTTTAACACATTATGTTCATCCATTGACCGATTAAATACTCAATAGGGTACACTTACTAGTATAAAGCTTAAGGCATTGTGGGGATGGCGAGATTTCATCACTGATGTAACAACTGGTATCTACCAGTATTCAGGGAAATTAAGTGACGATGTGCTAAATTAAAACCTATTAGTAGTAAATGGGGATACCCTAGCGACAATGGGAATTAGCATTACAAACACCCCTGGGACAATCTGGCGACAAGGGAAAATTAACATGGAGAAAAATCGTGGGACAATCTGGCGACAAGGGAAATTAACATGGGAATAAATCGTGGGTCACTCTAGCGACAAGGGGAATTTAACATGGAACTATAGTGTGGGTCTGTCTAGCGACAAGGGGAAATTAACATGGGAATAGAGTTTGGGTTTGTCTAGGGACAAGGGGAATTGAATATGGGATTTTTTTTTTAAATTTAAATTTAAATTTAAATTTAAAAAAGGGGTAGGCAATGGAAAGGCTATCTCTTTTCGAGAAATATGGCTGGCCCTGAAAAGGGCCTTTGGGTTTATGTTAATATTAATATTAACATAGATGGCATCTGTCATATCTTCTTCTTCTTCTTCTTAAACTCCTTCTAACTGCCGGTCCATACACAAGTACCCTCTTGAGACATCCTTGTCTTTCTATGTAAACTCTCCTCATCCATTGACTAGTATCTGTCCTATCAACAACAGTCCACTTGGACCTGACATACATGAGCATGTCCGTCCTAAACATCATGGAAGACACAAGGGTGGATGACTCAACTGTGGTCTACATCTTGAAGCGATGAGAATAGGTGAATCAATGCAGTGAACTGCGCTTATTTATAGGTACAGGAAGGATTGAAACGGATTGAATTCATTCACCAATCCGAACACGCGTTACAAAATTCAGTCAGCTCGCATCCAATCCGAAGAGAGCAATCTGTGACGTCACGTGGTCTATATAGATTCGTTAGTGCTTGTGTGCAGTCAATCTATGCGACAGTGATTCAACATGACGGAAACTCAGAAAACGATCCATTGGGGTGCACCAGCAGGGGAGACTGCCCAAGGGAACCCGGACTTACTTTCAGAAGAGGTACATTGGGATTTTGTGGGTTTTCTTACCTCGCAAGAATTTGTTCCGGAACCTTCGTTACCTTCTTCATTACCGCAAGTGGAGAATTTTAGACAGAGACAGAAAGAAGAATTGGAGAAATTTATGCAACGACAAAAGGAAGCGGAACAAGCTTTTCTCCTACAGCAACAGCAACAGCAACAAGAAGAGGTAAGAAAAAAAAACAACAGCAACAACAGCAAGAAGAAGTAGCAGCAAAGAAACAAGAGGGTGAAAATCAAACGGCTACGGTACTGTTGGACATTTTAGCGGAGTTAAGAAGTCTGAAACAAATGTATCAGACTTCTTTATCACGACCGAAGAGAATACGACCTTCCCGAGCTAAACACGCCAACCCTGTGACTAAGCCTGTCGTACCACCCTTAGTGATTTCAACCCAATCATCAGAAGTAGGCCTTGGCCGTGGCAAAGGCTTAAGGCAGTTAAAGTTGATTGGTTAAACTCACCCCTACACCAAAATAAAAAGGCCCTTTTCAGGGCCACCCACATTTCTCGAAAAGAAATACAATTTCAATTTGCCAATAACTCAAAAATAAACCCCACCCATTTTACCCTTATAGTACGTGTCTGTGTATGAGTGCGTGAGTGTAGCTTCTTATTTTAAAATCAAAACTCAAAGACACTTACCTTATATCATTCATGTATTCTTTTCTCCATTTTTTACAATCCAATTCACAACACAACACTTTAATTAAAAGTTCATTGACTTCTTCTTTCTCCTTGTTTAACCTCTCTGTTTTTTGAATTTCTTCACCGTTTTTTCCTCATTTTCTTCCCTTCTTCTTTTCTTCTCCTGTTTCTTTGCTTCTTTTAAATAGAATTGTCTTCTTTCTTCCTCTGAAGAATCCCTCTCTTCTTTCGAAGAATCCCTCTCTTCTTCCGAAGAATCCCTCTCTTCTTCTGAAGAATCATTCTTTTCTTCTGACTCCTCTTGTTTCTTTTTTGGGCAATCTGGAGACCAATGTCCTTTTTCTTTACAATAATAACAGGTATCTTGACTTTTGTCTTTTCTAGCCCCTGTTTTTTTTCTTTTTTGACGGTCTGGACACTCTGAAGACTAGTGCCCTTTCTTCTGACAGATATAGCAAGTATCCTGACTCTTATCTCGAAAGGAAGGAGAGTAGTCTGTCGGCTGGTCTGAAGAGAATTTTCTAATGACCCCTCGCAAAGCTCTGACGAAACGTTCGATTTGGTTAGTCTCTTCCATCGTTCTCCTCGGTTTGAGAGTGAAATGAATAGTGAAAGGACAAGACACACCCTTTTTATATACGCTGGTTTGCCATGACTATAAATTAGTCTACGGTGTTTGAACTTGAGTCATTTGACGTTTTGCACTCAAGATGAAACGATCCTATTCATTCGAGAAGAAAGAAGAAGAAGAAAGTAAGAGGCAGAAACGTGATCTATCGCCTCGTACCAGGGCTGAAATCTTGGCACAAATTCATGCCAGTGATTTTGAAGAGGACATGAGTGAACCAGAATCCGAACCCTCTAAACCAAGTTCACCACCCTTAGTCAACCCTGAAAAGTACTATTCCATTCGAGAGACGGAAAAGCGCTCCTCTAGAAAATTTAGAACCACGGCTTACACCTACACGGTGAAGTTTAAAGATTTCAAGTCCGACGTACCATTGGAGAAAGCAGAAGGGTTTATCACCGAGATGTGGGATTCTTTGCTCACCGCACTCAAGCGACAATGTCAACCCAAAGAAGACGATCGCTTGACACTATCCATAGATCACGACGGTTTGAAATCCCCTGTTTGGATCGAGTTTAGCAGACCCGCAGAACTAACCCCCTCCAAAATCATGGACAAGATTCAACACGTACAACAATCTAATGACCAGTTTGACATCACCGATGGTAAAGCCACACTTAAAATGGCCCACGTCTCTCTTCCTCAAGGGACAGGACGCAAAAAGATGTCATTGGTGGACAACCTTTGCAACACCAAAACAAGTCTCGTCCGAATTCACAACCCTCAAGACCAGATGTGTTTAGCCCGTGCCATCGTGGTGGGACGAACCTATGCCAACAAGAACGACACGGTAGAATGGAAAAGACCCTGGAAAACTATTCAAGGATCCGATCGAGCCAAACAACGAAATGAAGCAGAACTCCTGTTACAACAAGCCGGACTGTCCAAAGACACACCCTGTGGCATTCCTGAGATGCAAAAATTGCAAGATGCCCTAGCTCCACGCTACACCTTGAAAGTGCACCCTCAAGAAATGCGTGGAACTCTGTTGTTTCGAGGCCAAGATTTTAAGGACGGAAAATACATTCATGTCTATTATCACGATGAACATTTCGATACCATTACCAGTATCACTGGATTCCTGGGATACGGTTATTATTGTGAGAAATGTGATTATGGTTATAACAATCGAGAGCAACACAAGTCTTGTGGATGGAAATGCCCAGGATGTTTGGCCTCTCCACCCTGTCTGAGCGAAGAACCAGTGCCTTGTTCAACTTGTCTGCGCACGTTTGTCAGCCCTACCTGTTACCAGCAACATTTCAAAACACAAGGTTCACAGAAGAAATGTGCTTGTCAACTCCTGAGATTGTGCCCTACGTGTGGACAAGGCATACGTACCAATAGTACCAAGGCACACGTATGTCGAGGAAAGAAAAAATGTCACATTTGTCACCACATCGTGGACTTGGAACACGAATGTTACGTGCAAAAATACCAACCCCCACCAGAGGAAGAGGACGGTCACAAGAAGAACGGCAATTTCATCTTTTTCGATTTCGAATGCATGCAAGAGACCGGCATTCACATTCCTAATTTCTGCGTGGCTCATCGAGCGTGCGAGAAGTGCATTCAAGAACCTATCTTCAGTCATTGCCCTCACTGCAGCAAGATTCCTGGAGGACGTGAAAAAATCTTTCGAGGACCAAACACGTTAGCCGATTTTACCCAATGGGTCTTAGACCCCATCGACAAGACGTGGAGCCAAGAGGACATCGAACGTTACGGAGATTGTCATCGTCATGCCACGGTGATGGCTCACAATTTCTCCGGATACGATGGACAGTTTCTTCTCAGATACTATACGGAACAAGGCACCGATCGTCCTAAAGTCACTTTGAACGGAGCCAAAATCATTTTCATGCAAGTGGGACAAGTACAGTTTAACGATTCGATGAGTTACTTGGCCATGCCTTTGAGTCGAATGCCTAAAACGTTTGGAATGACAGAAATGGCTAAAGGGTACTTTCCACACTTTTTCAATACGGAAGCCAATCAACATGCCGTTCTACCCCATTTACCTGAGGCTCACTATTACGACCCCGACAACATGCGTACCGAACAACGAGAAGCTTTCTACGCTTGGTACCAGGCTCATGCCTCTGACCCCTTCGACTTTCAGGAAGAAATGTTAAAGTATTGTCGTTCCGACGTGGACATTTTACGACGTTGCTGTGGAAAATTTCGAGAACTGTTCATGGAACACGGAGGGGTCGATCCCTTGAAAGAAGCTTGCACCATTGCCAAAGCGTGTTCCTTAGTGTACCGCCAACGATTCATGCCTGAAAACACCGTGGCTGTCATCAGTCCTCAAACGACCCACTATGTCAAGCGTCAATACTCGGTCAAAGCCCTACGTTGGTTACATTACTTGTGCGACAAGGAAGACAAATGGATTCAGCATGCCCGCAACGGAGGAGGCGAAAAGACCATCGGAACGTATTCGGTAGATGGCTGGGACTTAGAAAACCCCAAGATCGTGTACGAGTTTAACGGTTGCTTATTTCACGGATGTCCCATCTGTTACCCTGACCGTGACACTAAAAATCAGTTTTTGCAACGAACCATGGAAGGCTTGTACCAGGACACTTGTCAGCGACGCCTAAAGTTAGAACAGCAAGGATACCAAGTGGTGGAAATGTGGGAACACGAGTACGATCACCGTTTGAAAACCGATCCCGAGTTTAAACGCCTCGTGGAAAGTTACCAGTTCATGGACCCGCTGAACCCGAGGGATAGTTTGTACGGAGGAAGGACCAATGCCACCTGTTTGCTGTACCAAGCCGACGAAGAGAAAGGAGAAGAAATCAAATACTTGGACGTGTGTTCGCTGTATCCCTACGTGTGCAAATATTGTCGCTTTCCTGTAGGGCACCCGCAATTGTTCACGGAACACATCGACCTGAAAAACATTCGACAATACGAAGGCTTGATCAAGTGTAAAGTTTTGCCTCCCACGAACCTATACCATCCCGTCTTACCTCACCATTGTCAAGGTAAACTGATGTTTCCCTTGTGCCGTACTTGTGCCGAAACGTGCAACCAGGACCAACCTTGCCATCACAGCCAGGAAGAACGTGCCTTGACGGGAACCTGGGTCAGCGTGGAATTGTTCAAAGCTCTGGACATGGGATACCAACTGTTAGAAGTGTACGAAATTTGCCACTTTCCCAAGACACAACAGTACCACAAGGGTGACCCTACTCAGAAAGGCATTTTCGCCGACTACGTGGATGCATTTTTGAAACTGAAACAAGAAGCCAGCGGCTATCCTTCCTGGTGTCACACTCCCGAAGACCAAATACAATTCAAAGAGAAATACTACGCACAAGAAGGCATTTCTTTAGACCACATCGAAAAAAACGAAGGCAGGCGATCGTTTGCCAAAGTGATGTTAAATTGCTTGTGGGGTAAAATGGCACAACGACCGTGTTTACCCAAGACGGAATATTTGACAGAACCTTCCCGCTACTTCTAGATGATTCACGACAAAACCAAATACATGAAACACGTGGACGTCGTTCGAGAGGATTTGATCTTGGTCAATTACGAAGAAGATCTGGACTTTGAACAAGACGACCCTTTTGGAAATGTCATCATTGCGGCTTACGTGACAGCTCATGCTCGCTTAAAATTGTACGAAGCTTTAGAACTGTTAGAAGAACGCGTCCTGTACTTTGACACGGACAGTTGCATTTACATCCATCACCCGATTCAACAGCACCCTGACATCGAAGGAGACCGTTTAGGAGCCTGGACAGACGAGCATCCCGACGACAAGATTCTAAGTTTCGTCAGTGGTGGTCCCAAAAATTACGGCTACGAATACCGGGACAAACAAGGAGAAGTGCACACGACGTGCAAAGTGAAAGGACTGACTCTGAATCATCGTACCAGTCGAGTGGTCAACTTTGGGGGTATTGAAAGAAGCCTTGCAATCGGGAGAGGATGGAAACTTTAAAGTGACCACCTATCAACCGAACAAGATTGTACGTTTACCCACTCACCACATCGTCAGTCGACCCTTGGAAAAAGTCTATCAAACTGTATACCAGAAGCGAGTGCGACTTCCCAATCACTTCACCTTACCGTACGGTCACGTCGGTATTGGTCTGTATATAAAAAGGAACCCTAGGCAAGATCGATAGTTCATTGTTCATTGAAGTAACTTACCATGTCGTTGACGAAGAAGAAACTAGATTGGTTAGGAGTCAAATGTTGGACATCACCGAGACCAGGGTTTTGAGGCTTGGACACAAGAGGTGGCCCAGTATGCACGAGAGTTATTCAAGGAAAAAAGTTACTTTTCAACCCGTGTTAGTGACGGTGCCAGAAGAACCCGTCACCCAGGACGGGACTGTCGTGGACAGGCCTGAAAGACCCTTTCGGGAGGACACTTGTGTGACCTTACCCCTACTATAGAACTGGTTAGAACTTTACCCAAAACATGTTGTACAGACACTTGTGTTTATTCCACGTTCATGGTTATCATGTGCCTTTTATTCTTGTACTTAAGCCTTTGGCTTTTATGTATTTTTGTCTTTCGTATTCATGTTTGAAAAAAACATTCAATAAACGTGTTCTGAAAAAGTATATAAACTCTTGTCTTGTTTGTTTTTCGTGTCACAAGTGACATTTCTCACACCATGGCTACCTCTGCTGTCTCTGCTCCCTCTTCCTCTACTGTCAAAGTCATCGACGAACACTTAGATCGTGCCAGTTGGGAGGCTTTGTATCTTTGCCATCCCTTTAACATGCTCATTGCTGGACCTAGCGGTTCAGGCAAAACCGAATTCGTCAAACGTTTGATCGAACATAAACATCATTTGATCGATCGACCCCCTCAACGAATCGTGTGGTGTTACAAAGAGTGGCAATCGGCGTACAGCCTCTTGCGAGAAAGTCAAGGCGATTCCATCGTGTTTGTGGAAGGCATTCCTAAAGAAGACGATGGCATCGTCTCTGACTCCCGTCTAACCCATTTGGTCATTTTCGACGACATGTTAGGAGAAGACGAAGAAGAAATTAAACTGTGGTTCACGCGCAAAGGGCATCACCGTAATGCCAGTGTCGTTTACATCACTCAAAATTTGTTTCAACAAAGTAAAGCCCATCGCACCATCAGTCTCAATGCGCATTACGTGGTCTTGTTTAAAAGCCCTCGAGATAAATCGCAAGTGCAAGTCCTAGCCAAACAGTTAGGAACGCCTTGGTTGACTCAGGCGTACGACGATGCCACTCAAACTCCACACGCCTATTTACTCGTCGATTTGAAACCTACGACTCCCGAGGATTTGCGATTTCGTACCCACTTGTTTCACCACTGGTGCCAAGACGGAGGGTCTGTCCTGTACACGTCTCCGTCCTCGACTTCATTTCACTCACCATAAAAAAATCTATAAAAACCTCAGACCCTTTTTTCGTCTGTCTCACTCTCAGTGCGAACATGACGTCCCTTCAGTCGCATCTTCCCGTCAAATTAATTCGTGCCTTGTATGGCATCAGTCGACAAAAAGATCCACAAACACGAGCTCGTGTCTTAGAAGCTAGTCTCAAAGAAGTCTTACGATGGTTCACGGTGACGGCACGTCAATTACTCCAAGGAATCATTCAGATTCCTCATCAAACCAAACGCTTTTTCGATCGAAACAAAGTCGCTTTGGTCCAACTGGCCGATCCCCGCATCGACACTCAAACCAAAAAACAAATCATTTTGAAACCTGGAGGGAGCGGTACTCTAGGAGGGGTCATCATTCGCTCACTCTTAAGATGGGATCCTAATGCCCCCAAAGTTATCCCCAAGACAAAAGTCCAACGAAGCCCCAAGAAGAAAAAGACCAGGTCCCCAAGGAGAACTTCTCCAGTGGCAGGACCCTCCTCTGACCAGACACCACCACCACCCCGGAAAAAGAAAAGAAGCCCCCAGAAAAAGAAAAGTCCACAGAAAACTAGTCGCAAGAGAGGCACTTCGGCCAGGACGCAACCTTACACTCGCAAACCACGACCTGCCACGGCGGTGACTGCGTCTCCGGCAGCTTCACGTTTGTCCACTTCTCCGTTAATGACACCCAGAACTGAAGAGTACTTGGAGACGTTGATCACACCAAGAACTTCTCCGTTGATGACCCCCAAAAGAACTTCCCCAGTGGCAGGACCTTCCAATTTAGTGGCAGTGGCTGCTGCTCACAAAGTACCTTCTCCCAAAATCAAAGTTCAAGAAAGATCGGGCATGTTACAAAGTTTGCTGGATTTGTCCAAGCAAGAACTGGCTCGATTTAGTCCGTTACGTACCCCTGCACGACGTGTCATGCCTGTCCTCAAACTAATACGACGTAAAGACAATCAGTGGCGACGCGTTCCAGTATAAAAAAGGCCTGTGACCAAGTCGGGTATCAGTGTTTTTTGGTGCTCCTGAAGACTCAAAGATGTCACCCTCCAGAAAACCCCAAGGAAAGAAAAGGAAAGGACTGCCACCACGTTTAGCCAAACATGGGGACATGTTATCTGTCCTGTCCAAAGCTTCTCCACCCCTACGAAAAAAACTCATTCAAACAGCCTCCAAAGAGGTCATCGATACCGTGTGCGAATGTTGTTTGAACGTTTTGAAAGGCACGATCCCTTTGTCCAAAAACCAGAAACAATGCTTAGGCAAACATCGTCACGTTCTTCGCCAAATGGTTCAAAAGAAAATTCCCATTCGTCAAAAAAAGAAGATGTTAGTGCAACGTGGAGGTATTTTACCTCTCTTGTTAGGCCCCATACTGAAAGGAGTCTTGGGAACCATGTTGGGAGGACTGGTGGGAGCAAGATAAAAAGGCCTTCGGAAGTCCCAAGATCTCAGAATCGACCCCTGACAACCCCATGGAAGGACGAAAACTAGCTTTAGTGCCCTACAAACGATGGATGGAATACCATCGGTGGCAAGAACAACGCACCCCGCATTTACCTCCCAATCCCCATTTGAGCGAGATGTCCCAGTTACAACACGAATTCCAGTCCTTGATGGATCGCCAAGATTTGTCCGAAACAGAAAAATCGCAAAAGTACGGTCAACTCTTGCAACGACTGCAACTCTTTCACCAGAAAGCTTTAGAAGAAACACCTCTACCCACTCTGAAAGATTTTAAGACCTTGATGAAAAGTCCAGCACCATCACCAGTACCAGTACCAGTACCAGTACCACCAGTACCAGTGACCAAGACAGAAAAAGGAGAAGAAGAAGAGGAAGGGTTTCAAACTCCACCAGAAAAAGTACGCAAGTTAACAACACCACCTACCTCCAGAATTGGATGGATTAAAAAGATGATGGCCACCCCTTCTTCATCACAAGAGAAAAAGAAAGTGAAGACAGAAGTGAAGACAGAAGTGAAACAAGAACCGATATCCCCCGCTCAGACATCCTCCTCCTCTTCGACACCTATTGCCGGCCGCACACGCAAAGCATTGCAATCCAAGAAAGTACCCCAAGAGAAAAAGAGTAGCATCCTCCAAGAGTGAGTGTCTTATTAACACACCAACCAACACAAAAAAAAATGGAAAAAGTCTTAGCCAGCATTTACTACGATCCCTCCCATCCTGCAGGTTACGCAGGAGTTCAAAAATTGTATCGTGCTGCCAAAACGCGACTGAAAAGTCTCCGTTTACCTCAAGTGCAACGATGGTTACAAGAACAAGCTACCTACACTTTACACAAACCCATTCGACGCAAGTTTGCCAGAAGTCGCACCCGAGTGGAAGGCATCGATCATCAATGGCAAGCCGATTTAGCCGATGTCTCTCATTTGGCCAGCTACAATCGTGGCTACAAATATTTGTTTTGTGTCATCGACGTCTTTTCCAAATTTGCTTGGGTCGTACCCTTGACTTCCAAATCGAGCAGCGAGTTAGTGCGAGCCCTGCAACGGGTGTTGAAACAAAGCGGTCGTCACCCTCTTCGATGGCAAACGGACAAAGGCACCGAATTTCTGAACCAAGCTTTCCAAAAAGAATTAAAGAAACGTGACATTCATTTTTTTACCACCGAGAATCCCGAAACCAAAGCCAGCATCGTGGAACGTTTTCAACGCACTTTGAAAGAACGCATGTGGAAATATTTTACGCATCACCACACTCTGAAGTACATCGACATCTTACCGCACCTGGTGCAAGCGTACAACCAATCTTACCATCGAAGCATCGGACGTGCCCCGCAAGACGTGACTCCCGACAACGAAGTGTTGGTGTTTGAGCGCCTGTTTGGTACGTCCCCGACGAGGGCTGTCCCCAAGAAAAGTGGAGAGTTGGCCGTAGGAGATTGGGTGCGCATTGGCAAAACCAAACGCACTTTCGACAAAGGTTACTTACCTAACTGGACGACCGAATTGTTTCGCGTCACTGGACGAGTGCATGGCCGTCATCCTGCCGTCTATAAATTGGAAGACATGAACGGAGAAGTGCTCAAAGGAACGTTTTATTTGCCCGAGTTACAACGTGTCACCAAAAAAGAAGACGACGTGTACGACATCGAAAGCATTCTCGAACGCAGAACCCGTAAAGTGGGCAAACGACGTGTCAAAGAAGTCAAAGTACGTTGGAAAGGATATCCACCCAGTTTTGATTCTTGGATCGACGCTTCGCAAGTCATCGACTATAAAAAGAAGTGACCATCATGCCCTTTCACACAGCAGACGCAGCTACGTCGACCACTCCTCCTTCACCTAGTTCTTCTGTGCAAGATTTACAAAAACAACCCTTGTGGGTGTGGTGTGGAGAACGTGTGCCTAAAACGCAAATCGTCTTTTTCTGCCAAATCTTCGTGGTGTATTGTGTCATCGGGGCAGCCATCGCCAATTTGAGTTTGCAACAAGGAGACAAACAATTGTGGACCATTTTATTGAGCAGTTGCATCGGTTACCTGCTTCCTAATCCCTCCCTGAAATTAACCTCGAACGGGAACCCCGGGAACCTTGTGTCCAGTGCCAGTGCCAGTCACCACTTCAATCACAACCAGAACCCCATTTTAGACGGAGACACGCCTCTGACGTCCAGTAACCCCTCGGACAGCCACAGAACTCTGGAATTATGAGTCACCAAAACCAATTTTACTTAACCTTACCCAGTGACAGTTCCATGGAGGTGTTTCCCAAGAACACGTTGTGCTGTTACACGGCCAAATTACCTCAAGCCATCCAGTTAGATCACGAAGCCCACTGGGAAGTGGCTTTAGTAGAAATGATTCACCCGACCCAAGTCCTCAATGTCCTTCCCAATCAAAATTTTTTTGATGTGGAAGTTCATGACGAGCAAATGCAACAGTGGATGGATAGCAATGTCAAATATGACAAGAAAACCCGTACACAAAAGTACACCACCTATCACTTGTTCATTCCCCCAGGCTATTATTTTAGTGGTCAACATTTGGTCAGCACCATAACCTCCAGGTTTAATGTCGTGTTTCTGAAAGCTTTGGAGCATGTCAACAAAAATGTCACCATGGAGTACCACAAAGCAGCTCGTCGCTTCTTGATGAAATTTGAACGGAGTAAAATCCTGTCCATTTTATTTTGTCCTGAATTGTTTGACATGTTGGGTGGAGACATGGACATGAGAAAGACCATGATCAAAAAAAAACGAATTACCCATCGTTTACGACAACGAGTCTTTTAGCAAGTTATTTCGTGCCCCGGTAGAACTGAACCAAGGACTGAATTTGATGTTCGTGTATTCCGATGTGGTGGAGTACAACGTGGTGGGACACACCTCCGTACCGTTACTGCGTGTCATTCCTTTCAAAGTGGATTCTGCCACGAACACTGACGAGGAAGGTGGAAACACTTACCACGTCCACCGCGAATTTGTCCATCCTCACTATTTGCCTGTCAGTAAGTCGTATTTGGACACGGTCAACATTGCTATAAAAGGAGATCTGGGACAAAATATTCCATTCACCAAAGGAAAAGTCACGGTGAAACTCCATTTTCGAAAACGGTTCTCTCACGACTCTTAAGTCATGTATCCAATGTACCGAGGGGTTGCTCGACAGCGAGGACACAGCTTAGGAGATATGTTAAAATCGGCCTTTCGTTCGGTGGCCCCGGTGTTGAAACCGATGGTGACACGCGGATTGCACGCCTTGAAAGATGCGGCACTGACGCAAGGCAAAGAATTTCTCCAAAATGTCATCATCGACAAACAAAACCCTAAAGAAGCCTTCATGAGGGCAGGCAAAAATGTCTTGCTGCAAACGGGCAAAGACATTTTAGGCCAACGAGAAACACCTATAAATGCCCTGCACGCTACCGAGTCAGGCATTCAGCAAGGACAAGGCAGAAAGAGACGACGAAGAAAATACCCTTTCACCAGACTTCAAGCGAGAAAGGCCAAGAAAACAAGAACCGTTCGAGACTTAGACGTTTTCGATTATTGAGAAAAGAGACAAAAAAATGATGCACCGAGAATCTTGCGCTTGTTCCAAGACGGAACTGGATCTGTTTGCCATGCCCCCCACGATGATGACGATGCAAGAATCCCAGTGGGTGGAATTTCACCCCGTCTCCTCACTGACCGATTCCGCTCCCATCGAGTTTGAAATCAAAGGACAGCCCGAAGATTACATCGATCTGAATAGCAGTTACTTGTACCTGAAAGTCAAAATTCTAGATAAGACTGGAGGTGCTATAGACGATGAAGCAGTAGCTCCCGTCAACAATTTCATGCATTCCTTGTTCAGTGGAGTGGACTTGTATTTGAATAACAAACTGGTCAGTAGCAGCATGGATACTTACCCTTATCGTGCCTACCTGGAAAATCTCTTGACGTACGGAATAGATGCCAAGAACACTCATCTCAATGCCTGTGTGGTATGGGAAGCTGACGAACCTACCAAGTTTGAAATATTGGAAACTGATGAAAAGAAAGACAACAATGATGGATTTGTAGAACGAAGAAAGAGAATCACGGGAGCCGACACAAGTTTAGAACTGATGGATCGTTTGCATTTGGACATGTGGTTGCAAGAAAAGTATTTGCTGAACGGGGTGGATGTCCGCCTGAGACTGAATCGTAGCAGTGCCGCTTTCCATTTGATGGCTGATAGTGACGGTTACAAAACCAAAATCCTAGAAGTCAGACTCTACGTACGCCGTGTGGAAGTGTTACCTAAAGTGGGAAACGACATCAGTCAGACGTTGAGCAGAACGACCGCCAAGTATCCCATACGACGCGTGGAAGTGAAAACCTTCACCATTCCCAAGGGACAGCGATCCATGATCGAAGATCATCTGTTCCAAGGACAGTTACCCAAACGTTTGATCGTTGGTATCGTCGAGAATACAGCCTTCAACGGAGCTGTCGAAAAAAATCCTTTCTACTTTCAACACTTTGGCGTGTCCAAAATCGAAGTCAGTCGCGATGGCAAGACCTTGTGTACCCGACCTTTCGAACCTGACTTTAGAAAGAAGAATTACTTGAGATCGTACTTGTCCTTGTACGAAGCCACCGAACAGTTAGGAACCAATACCAGTCACGGTATTACGTACGAGGATTATGCAGGAGGCTACGCTTTGTGGGCTTTCGATTTCACTCCAGACCAAGGCAGCGACGAGGGACATTTCCACCCTATAAAATCCGGCCAGATTCGTGTGGAAATTCAGTTTAAAGACCGAGACCCTGATGAAACGGTGAACGTCATCCTGTATGCAGAATTCGATAATACCATAGAAATCAACAGTTTGAGAGAAGTCATCCTAGATTACTAGAAACCATGGAAGACTGTTATCCCTCTTTACCTAGTGGAGAAACTTTTAGTGTTGCATTGTTGTTAAAAAATGTTAGAGTTGTTGTTTAGTCTTAAGTGATTTTTGAATAAAAAATGTTCTGTTTTGAAAAAATTGTTTGATGTTATATTGTTGGATTATTGTTAAAAATGTTAGAGTTGTTGTTTAGTGTTAAGTGATTTTTGAATAAACAATGTTGTGTTTTGAAAAAAATGCCTTTGTCTTTTGTTTAGCTATAAGAATGTTGGATTGATGCTCTTTCATTTCTTACTATCCCTCTCATGACACTCACTAAACGTTGCGACTCAAAAACCGTGTGGGGGATGTTTTCCTTCACGTCCGCGCTTTGACTTTAAGAACCGGGGTTGTTTCCAGTCTAACCATCCATTGTCGACTCATCCTCCTAAGAAGATGTGCTCCAAACTAGCTAAACTCAACGAAGCCTACGTGAATTTGCATAGGGTCAGACACAGTCTGATACCGAAGCCAGAAGAAATAGAGAATGTGAGAATGTTAAAAATCACTGAAGACCTGATAGAAGAGCTCTTCAGAGAAGAAATGAACAGGGAAAAAGAAGAATGGACAGAGAAGTACAGACTTCAGAGACAGCAGCAACAACAACAACAAGAGCAGCAGCAGCAACCTGAAGCTGACAGAGGCTTTGTCGATTGTCGTATCGACACCAAAGAGTTCTTCTTCTCTTTCCGAAGAAGCAGACCTATCGCCAGAAAGTCTATCCTCAGAGGACATCGCATTCTTAGAAACTAAAAAGAATGCCATAGCAAACAAAAAAAACAGCCCTTTTCAGGGCTACCCAATACTCTAGAAAAGAAATAACAATCGATTTGCCAATGTGTGTAGGTAGAGTAGTGTGAAAATAAACACTAACTCTTTATTGATAGTGAGAGTGTATGTGTTTGTGTGTTTGTGTTTGTAAGTGGTTAAGTAAGTTGGTATGAATAGTAGATTAAAATGATGTCTTTTTTTGGTGTTTGAGGTGTAAATTTGGGGTTAGATTGGATTGCTTTGCTTATGTGGATAGTCTATTGAAGTGATTTATAAAAAAATTTAAAATAGTGATGGGTAGCATAAAAAGTGAGTGAGTGTTTCTTTTAGGTCCGCGCGTTATTGTTGTTTGGTCATGATGTAGGTAAGATCAATTTTATGTTTTTAGGGGATGTTTTCCTTCACGTCCGCGCTTTCACTATAAATTTAAACTCGTTCGGCAGTCCAGCTACCCTTGTTGATTGATCAACACCAAAAATGAGCACGAGACTGGAGAAACTGTTGGAACTTCATGTGCATCTGGAATATGCCAGGCGCATATTAAATGAACTGGCCGCGGAAGCCATTGTGGAGGAGGGCAGGATAAGAGAGGAGGAGGAAAGAAGAAACAAAGAAGAGGAGGAGAGAAGATATAAAGAAGAAGAGGAAAGAAGATACAAAGAGGAGGAGAGAAGATACAAAGAAGAGGAGGAGGAGGAAAAGGAGAGAAGAAGAAGAAATTTCAGAATCCAAGAGAGCGAAAATTGGGATTCTGAAGCGACATATCCTGCCTCTGCTCTCTCCCCCAAAAAGGTAAAAAGTAACTGGGGGACAAGATGTGTATGTGGCGCCAGGCCTGGAAGGTGCCACCATTAACCAGATGTCCATGAAGTTCCAAAAAAAACAGCCCTTTTCAGGGCTACCCAATACTCTAGAAAAGAAATAACGATCGATTTGCCAATGTGTGTAGGTAGAGTAGTGTGATTATAAACACTAACTCTTTTTTAAGATAGTGTGAGGGTATGTGTTTGTGTGTTGGTGCTTGTAAGAGCTAAGGTATGTTTGTGGGAATCGTAGATTATGGGTTTCTTTATTGTTTCTTAGCGTAGGTGAAGAGTATAGTTAGGGTTCTGTAAGCGCTCACGTATGATTGTGTGGATAGTAGATTATGGATTAGTTTATTGTTCTTAGCGTATGTGGAGAGTATAGTTTGGGTTTTGTAACCGCTCACGTACGATTGTGTGGATAGTAGATTATGGATTTGTTTATTGTTTCTTAGCGTATGTGTTTGTGTGTTTGTGTTTGTGTGTTTGTGTTTGTACCCGCTCACGTACGAATGTGTGAATAGTAGATTATGGATTTGTTTATTGTTCTTAGCGTATGTGAAGAGTATAGTTTGGGTTTTGTAAGCGCTCACGTAAGATTGTGTGGATAGTAGATTATGGATTTTGTTTATTGTTTCTTGGCGTATGTGGATATATAGTTTGGGTTTTTATTATATGAAATGAGAAAGTATAGTTTGGGTTTTATTATATGAAATGAAAAAGTAGGGGTATGTTTTCCTTCACGTTCGCGCGTTGTTTGGTCATGATCTAGGTAAGATCAATTTTACGTTTTAGGGGGATGTTTTCCTTCACGTACGCGCTTTAAGTATAAGAACCCACAGTATTCGTCGTTCAAACCATTCTGCAAAGAATAAAAAAAGAAGATGGCTTCTAACCAAATGGACAAAATACAAACATTACAAGACGTTTTAGACAACTTAGGAATGATGGAGCAGATGTTAATAAGACTGGTTGAAGACCATTATTCCTATAGTCCCCATCGTGTAAAGATGGAAATTAATAACTTAAAAAAGGTAAAGGACAAGATTAGTGGTGTCATGAAAGAGATAAAGGAGGAAAAGGAGGATGAAGAGGAAAGAATAAGAATAAGCAAATGGAACGAAAAGATTGAAAAAGAAGAAGAAAATGAGAAGAGGAAGAAAGAAGAGGAGGAAGAGAAGAAGAAGAAAGAAGAGCAGGAGAAAAAGAAAGAGAAGAAGAGAAAGAGTGTTGGAGATAAAATAAGAACTTGGTGGAGAAAAAGAAGAAATTAGAAGCAGAAGAAGAAGAAGAAAACCCAAAGGCCCTTTTCAGGGCCAGCCATATTTCTCGAAAGAGATAGCCTTTCCATTGCCTACCCCTTTTTTTAAATTTAAATTTAAATTTAAATTTAAAAAAAATCCCATATTCAATTCCCCTTGTCTCTAGACAAACCCAAACTCTATTCCCATGTTAATTTCCCCTTGTCGCTAGACAGACCCACACTATAGTTCCATGTTAAATTCCCCTTGTCGCTAGAGTGACCCACGATTTATTCCCATGTTAATTTCCCTTGTCGCCAGATTGTCCCACGATTTTTCTCCATATTAATTTTCCCTTGTCGCCAGATTGTCCCAGGGGTGTTTGTAATGCTAATTCCCATTGTCGCTAGGGTATCCCCATTTACTACTCCTATTATCATAAATATGCTATCTCATTAGGAAATAAAATGCGTGGACATTTCAGGTTCGTACAGTCAATTAAATGCGACGCAAATCAGGTATAGGTACCAATGGATCGTATATCATCAACTAGATGTGAAATTCTGGTTTTCAAAACAATGAACAAGGATGGATATGTGTATATGTGGCACATGTGTCATGTACTTATTACATAAATTTTACATACTTAATTCAGATGATCTGTTTGAAAATGTCTAATGTAGTTGTAATGATTAATTAATTGTCTGAGTGTGGTTTTACTGCGCATCGGTACTGTAAGGCTATTTAACGCTACACCCAGATAACAATTTCTTGGTATTATTGTACCTACATTTGTTTGTCAGTTCTGAACTTTCCAATGCGTCCAAATCCTAATAAACTAAATTTATCTAAAGTATATTCAAGGATGAACACATGGTGAAGTTCATGTTCTAAGTTAATAAGCACTTTTTTAGAGGCTGGAATGTAAACTAAACAACGCGCGGTACGTTACTGACTACACTTTCGAACCAGCCAAACAACATCGTTACTCACTGTCCACTACAGAGACGTTATTTGGAGGGTACATGTAAATCCGCTCCCCCCCCCCCCGAATTTGCATGTGCTGTAAAATTGATGTAGCCTATATAAGAAAATTAACAAGCCCGTGAAGCTTTGCCCCACCCCAAATCAAGTTTTGCTGCCACCCCCGAAAAAAGTTGAAATAACGTCCCTGGTCCACTGTCGCCAAAACAAACAAAAACAACATGTCCATAATGCTCATATTTTAAAGAATAAACTGTTACCTTGCAATCAATAACATAAATGCCTATATCCACAGGAGTCTGACGTATTAGCAATAAAGTACGACGAAATCTCTGACAACATGAAATCACCTTATCGGCAATTTTATGTCACTTGTTTAGGCTCGAATAAACAGTAAAACAAGAAAGAGTGAAAACAACAAGCTTTTAAAAATACAATAATTTGTTTCCCTGGAAAAAAATTCTTTAAAAATGACAAAAATATGAACTTACGGTTTTATAGAATCAAATCCAAAAATAATCCAAAAATAATCCGAGAATAAAATTTTAGTAGCCCTAATAACAAAATTTCTACTGATTTCACGTTCGAATCCTGACGAAGAATCCAGGATGGAAGATGATGACGTATGCTCCAATCTGTAGTGTTGAAGTCTACAGTTCGTTGTAGGAATAAGAATTACCGTTCCGGTTTCTTATAGCTGAATAAATTTTTATATAAAAAAAACTGTCCTTTCCATAATATTACATGAGCACACGTATTTTCCAGAAAAATAACAGAATTAATACTTTTGAATCTAAGTAATTTGAAATAACTCCAAACAGCACAACATACAACAGTTTAACGGCCCAAATTCTAGTCAGATTAATTCTCCAAAACATGGGTTATACGGGCTTTCTAAAACGTAAACAAGGGTTGCGTGATCTTCTTCTGGAAGTTTATAGAAGGAAATACTTGTTACAGATCCAGTGTGACCCTGACGAAAACCAATCATGTTTACTCTAAGAATTACAAAAAAATTATATAAAAAATTGTTTATATCTTAAAGACAAAGTCCCATCATGACCTTGGAAACAACCAATCATTTTAAAATAAATTAGAACTTGTTTACGAAGCCTGCTACAAATTCTGAAACAAGGTCAGGATTTAGACCAACGCCTGGTGTTTATAAACTAAGACAAGGTCAAACTTTTTTCTAAGAAAGTATCATCTCCAGGGAATTCATTTACATTACAATATCAAGTAGTAAAAGTTATTTAAAAATTTAAAACTGACAAACAAATAAATTGAAATAAATATATATTAAATCAGATATAATTAAATCAAATATACATAACAGTACTATAGAGTAACACAAAGAGTGCAAGCGTGACCCAACCAGCCGCTCGATTCCATTTTTCTCACGCCACTTTTATCGCCTGAGAATCGCAAGAAGACTAGAAAACTACACGTGTCCATTCAAAAGATAGTAACGTAACAACGCATAATTCTCGGACGAATATCGCATGAATCCAATCAGGGTCACATGATCATGTTTACATCATGTACTCAAAACATGGCCCTGACGAAAACAAATCATTTCACTCAAAGAATAATTTTTTTTAAAAAGTTGTTTACTTGAATAAAACTATTCACAGGTCGGGGGTCACATATCCAACACAGGATCGATCTCAGCCTTATTATTCCCACAATAAAAATTTTAAAAAAGAACTTGTTCACGTGACTGTTACTAATTTTGAATTAAGGTCGGGAACCAGGTCAGCCCCTTATGTGTTTACAAATGAATCGGTCAAGGTCAAACTATTTTCTAAAAAAAAATTCCAAATCGTGTCAACAAGATAATATTATAATAGATTGTACAATAAAAAAACAAATTTTTAAAGCTGACAAACAACTTAATAAAATTAAAATATGAATCAAATCAAATATACATAACAGACACAGAGAGAAAAAAGTAGGAAAGGAGAAAAGCTAATACTTTATACCACTGATTAACCATTGATGATGATGGTGTGTGTGAGAGAGAGAGAGAGAGAGAGAGAGAGAGAGGGAGAATAGTGATGGAGACAATCAATACGTAATACGATACGAAACAATTAATCATGATGCGAGAGAGAAAAAAATGAATATTGTATGATTTACAGATGATGAGAGAGAGCGAGAGAGAATCAAGGCAGATGATGAATGAAAACATTACTCATATTTAGCATTTATGGCAATACTGACGTTAGGGAGATATAAATGATACTTTACCTGATAATTATACCATTGATGTTGATGAGGTGAAAAACGTGGTGGTAGTGAAGGATAATAAAAAGGACCGTGAGTCACACATTTATCTTATGTGACGAAGAGAAAGAATAAAGACTTGCTGTATAATTGTTTTAACTGATAATGGTGTGATACTGCCTGAATCTGAAGTAATTGTAAATAGCAGACCAATTGATCTGTATGATAAGTACGCAATGGGCTTAACTGAACCATTTTCAAAATTTGTGGAGAAAACTGGTCTACTAGAAGAAAACGTTTTAGTACATCCTACAGATGGATACATCTTTCTCAGAATAGCAAATTTAGGTTCAATTGTATAAAACTACCGTTACTGCAGAATTACAATCACTGCAAGTTGTACACAGTACACCTGCTGATGCAATATACTGAAAAGGGGGTAGTGTTCAACAATTACCAGAACACTTAGCATAAACGTTTGCAATTACTTTTAAAACTCCTGATAAGAGCAAATGGAACATTAAAAAAGTGATAAAACTTCAGACTATCTTTTCTGCATCATCAAGTGATATAGGTCATTCAACATTGATAAAACATCAAATTGGTACAAGAGATGCAAAACCTGTTAAAATGTATCCTTACAGAATACCACTTGCTAAAAGACAAGTTGCGGAGAACGAAATTAAAACGATGATAGAAGATGAAATTATAGAAAATGTTCACAAAGCCCTTGGAATGCTCCCATTGTAATGGTGACTACATCTGGTGGTTCGATAAAGTTCTGTTGTGATTTTCGAGGATTTCAAAAATTCTCAACCATTGCCTAGAATAGATTATAGTTTAGATGTTATAGCACGATCAAAGTGGTGGTCTTGTCTGGATATGAAATCAGACTATTGGCAAGTAGAAATGAATGAAAAGGATAGACATAAAACTGCATTCTCCATAACAGGAGGGAACAATGACAATGGCGCAGATTAGCACTGCAATGCACCTGCGACTTTTACTCGTCTTGTCCAGATGACTTTTTCAGGTCTCTTGTGGAAAATGGTCATTTTGTACCTTGATGATATCATTTGCTATTCAAAAGCTTTTGAAAAACACTTCACTAAGTTGGAGATAGTTTTTCAAAGTCTGACGATGCTAACTTGAAATTGAATCCGAAGAAATGCAAACTGTTTCACAAAGAGGTCACCTTTTTAGGTCATGCTATAAGTGACGCTGGTGTGGGCACAAGTACAGATAAAATCACAGCGGTAAGAGATTGGTCAACATTAAAATCTAAAAGAAACTAGAACCTTCATTTCTTTGACAAGTTTCTGCAGATCATATGTGTATCAGTTTGCTACTTTGGCCAAATCTATGCAGGAATTGTTTGAAAATGGTAGAATATTTGTAAGGACTGAGAATTGTAACAAGACCATCAAGGAGATAAAGCATGCACTGATAAATGCATAAATATTGGCATTATCTACAGGAAATGATATATTTATTTTAGATTGTGATGCCTCAAATGTTGGTCTAGGAGCAGTACTCTCCAAAATTGTATATAGAAAAGAAATAGTAGTTAGCTACTTTAGTAAATGTTTCTCACAACTGACAGAAAATACTGTGTCACAAGACACGAACTTCTCGCAGTGGTAAATGCGGTCAAACATTGTCATCAATTGCTTCACGGAAAGAAGTCCACAGTGAGAACTGGTCATGGCAGTCTGAAATGGCTGATAAATTTTAAAATGCTAGAAGGTCAATTTGCCAGGTGGTCGACTTTTCTGGCTACCTATGATCTTGAAAGTATACACAGAGCTGGCAGATTGTATTCTAATGCGGATGCTTTATCAAGACGTATGTGTCAAAGTGAACTGTACCTATTGTGGACATTCTTTTAATGACAATACTCTAGCGAGAATTTTGTTAGAAATTTCATGCGATAAAGCACGAAGAGTCTTGAGTGAAAGCTTTAATCACCTGAAGGGTACAAGTGATAAATTTATGTTATGGTACAAAAGAGGATACGAAGAAACTCCCATCTCCCGACAGTAGCATAGGTACAGAGAGAAATATCACTTCTCAGTCAAAAGATGATATGGACAACTTGGATATGTCCAAATTACTCCATTTACAAAATGAGGATACAGTTCTAGAAGTGGTAAAGGGGATGGTGGCAAGTGAACAGAAATATGAATGGTCATATTTTTCACATTACTATCCTGAAATAAAATACGACTGGAAACAGGTTGATTCCTTTGTAGTAGAAAATGATATATTGTATAGAAAATGAAAACGTGCTGATGAAATGACAGTCACCATGGAAATTGTTGTCCCGGAATGCTTAAAGAGCCGTATACTTACACAGTTACATAGCAGTGTCAGAGCTGCACACATAGCAGTAGCGAAAACTCTCCAAAACATGCGACAAAGATTCTTTTGATATGGGCTGAATAAAGATGTTGAAGATTGGTGCAAGAAATGTGATGTGTATGCCAGTAGAAAATCTTTCCTTAGGAAACCAAAAGCACCCATAAAATCCTACAATATATGTGCTCCAATGGAAAGGGTGGCTATTGACTTTATAGGTCCACTCCCCAGGACCAAACTGGGAAATAACTACATAATGGTCATATGCGACTATTTTATCAAATGGTCAGAGATATACCCAGTAGAAAAGATTGATGCGACAACTACAGAAAAAGAACTGATTAATAATTTATCACAAGATTTGGAATAACTCTTCTTATTCACACAGATCAGGGGGAAAAGAAACCTTGAGTCAGAACATTTCAAAGAGATCTGTATCATATTAGGAATTGAGAAAACACGAACTTCTATTGCCAGACCATAAAGTGATGGCATGACAGAGAGAGCTAACACAACCATCAATACCATGCTTTCAGCATTTGTGTCTTTACATCAAGGTAATTGGGATGAAATCTTACCTTTGATCATGATGGGGTACAGATCAGCAGAACGTGAATCAACTGGAATAACTCCCAGCATGATGACATTTGGTTGAGAAATCGTTCGTCCCACTGACATGGTACTGCGAACACCTGAAAAAAAGGAGATTGATAATGAACAAAGATACAAAACATAGTATGCAGACAAACTTGAATATACAATTAAAAAGTACACGAGTTTGCAAGAAAAAGATAGATCTTGAAAAATCCAAACAAGCACAGCAGAGATACATTTTATACACATTCACCCCTCTAAGCCCCACCTGGATTTTTGGTTGTGTTAATCCGGTTTATCTGCAATGTCATAATCCGCTGCTGTCACGGATACATTTTAGACATTCTGACCAAAGTGGATACCTTCTTCAATTATGAGATGAAGCATCTAGGTATACTGGGCCCACGGAACAATCCTTTTTTTTTAAATATTCGTGCGGTATTATATAATGAACCAACACGTGAAAGTTTTCATATACAAAGCTATTATCGAACGCGCCGTCAGAACAATTTTGACACTTTCAGACACATTAAAGTCCAGTGTTGACATACTCGCAGATGATCGTGGCGATGAGAAATTTTTGTTAAGTTAGGAACAGTTAAATGAACTGCAACGAAATCATATTATTACAGCTTTATGTGATAGAGATCAAATTCTGAATTACGCACATTCGTGCCTTGAACGGTCCAAGTTACATGAATTGAATTCGTAGCCAGTCATTGACGGTCTTCTTGTTTTATAATTTTACGTGCATTACCGTTGTTCAGGAACATTATCAATAATGCACACACTGCCATGCGCTCAGATGTTGTAAATTTTCTGCCCAAATTAATTTCTTTCTCAGGTATGTAATCGTTACACTTTTTCTCAAAAACACATTTGTAACCAATTCATGTATTTCTTCTTCGTCTTTGTAACGAACGAAATCACAAAATAATTTTTGAGAAGCACATTTCTTAGCGAAATTTATACATTTCTTCTTCGTTTTAGTCACTATTTCTTGTGAAGTCATTATATTAATTTTTGTTTCTTTAAATGTTTGATTCGGTCCGAGTTCGACAATTTTGAGGGCAAAAACCCGACCCCATTCTCTGATTGATTAAATGAGATAAATTGAGCAATCTTTGGAAAAGTCAGTGCAAATTAATAAAAAAAATCAGTGAAAATTGATGTTTAAAAAAATCAGTGAAAATCCATTAAATTTTATTAATTTTCCAAAGACTCTTCACTTTCTCTAATAGAGACAGTTAGAGAAGGAGGACTTGGTTTTGCCCTCAAAATTTTCGAAATCGGACTAAAAACAATTTAAAAATTCATTGACCCGAATGCAGTGAAAAAATTGACCAAAAATCAGTTTTAAAAAATTAAGATTTTTCTCTAGATGTTACAAAACTAAATTAATTTTAAAACTGAGCAAGCGTTTCTACCACTGATCAAGAATATTTTTAGTTTCATAAAAATAAAAACTGAATTCTCGGAAGAATTCCAAATATCTTAACTGTGTCACAACTGTCGCTTTGTTTAGATGTCACCAGACAGATCCCCTCCCCCGATTTCCCAATAAATACAAAGTGTTTTCATGATATTCTGTTTTCCCCTAAGGTGCGAGTGTGTGTTTTTCCTTTTTCTAAAAGAATTTTGATTAAAAAATTATTTAAATAAAATATTTTGATGGGGTATTTTATTTCCCTAGTGTACTCTACAGGGTTGTTCGTCCGTTCGTCCGATCTAGGCTTCATTGTTCCGGTCGAATTCCCTTCCCTTTTTGTTTGAGAGTGTCCTTTGCTAAGGGTCTCCTACGTCCTGTGTATGCTATATGTTTATTTGCTATACTGTTTGTGTGCTATAGATTTGTAAGTAAGGACAGCATTAATGTCAAATTTCTCCTCAGGTTGTCTTATAATATGGTTGATTTAGTTTAAAAAGAAAAGGAAACAGTTATTTACTTGGGAAAAAGTGGGTTTATTTTAGCTCTCTTTCTCCTTGTTGGTCTGTCTTGCTTGTTTTTTTATGAGAAGCTGCTGTACGAAACAATTAAAAATAAAGCCTGTTGTTTTATATGCAAGTGTTGTTTATAAAGTTTCTTGTGTTTTCCTACTTTTACTTCTTGTACGGTCTGTCAAAGTTGAAGAGCCGCACTACCTTTCTTTTTATTCGTGGTTCTCTCTGTGTAAGGTCACAGAGTATTAAAGAAGTGGGGTTCCCCTATAACATGTGCGCTAGTAATTGTGTATTTTCTCTCCCTGGGGATCTAGCCCGTTCACAGGCCGGTACACGCCCATAAGCGGGCTGTAAACCAAATTCCCTCTTCGCACTTCCTGGCAGTGTTTTTTCCCAAGTGTCGTACTGATTTTCTAAACGCAATTGCAATTTGATGGCGAAGATATCCGACAATTAGTATAAATTTCCTACTAAAGATTTATTGATTCATAAGTAATTGCCAATTAATAAAAAGAACGTTTGCCTAAAACATTGACTCAACAAAAGAATTTTTAAATTGATTTTTATGAAAGACGATTTTTTAGCACAAGCGCTAGATCTGTATGGCAGATTGAAAAAGCAAATATTATTTCCACAGGGCGCATTCTAAATAGCCTCTAGATCCAAAGCACAGATGTACTACATCTGAACGAAGTATGCAAAATGCAATTACATGATTTGTACTCGGATACATACATACATACATACATACATACATACATACATACATATAACGACCACTAAGGAACCATGCTGAGTCGATATTTATGGGCAAGTGGTCATTATACCAAAACATTGTCTTGATTTGTGTGTCAGTGAGATGCATCAAAGCATGGTCTATACGCACAGGTGATTTTTATTTACAAGTGGTCGCTATATCAAATCATACTGGGCCTAATATACGGTACTGAATTTTTTTTCGATAAAGTTAAGAAGCATGCATTGAATTTATTATTTATTTATATAAACACATGTTTGATATAAAAAGAACGATTTGGCGATAGGGACTAATATTTTTAGCTTGGGTACCACTCTTCTACATGTACTTTGCATAATGTGTGTGTGAGAGAGAAAGAAAGAGGCGTGGTGAGGTGGGGTGGAGGACAAGAATGAAATTAATGAATATGTTTGATACAGGTATTAATATTTACGTTGTCAATGCAAATAATCATTTACAAAGACATTAACAAGATCATAATATCGTCACGTTTTTTTATATAACATCTTGCACATCTCTGGAAATTCTATAATTTATATCATAAGATACTCTGTACAAACCTTGGAGTACCACGTCAATCGTCCAAGACAAAAGGTGGGGGTGGGGGACAAAAGATGGGGGGGGGGGGGTTACGATTTATATATAAGCTCATGCCTTTGTGTCCATAACGACTACACTCCCGAAAAAAAATATGCACTTTGAGGTGCTGTTTATATTGACATTAACTTTTGATGGTACTAACAACACTTTAAATATGAAGAAAACCTTTCAGCTGGATTTAGGATAATTACACTTGCATATAGGTCTATGCCTCCACCGATTACAGTTGGTAGGATTGTGTTTAAAGGAGACTAGAAATCAAAATTTTCCTTTTACGTATGTAATTCTCTTCAGATTTTAATTCGACTGCAATGCTTATAAATTAAATATCGTAAGCGGGTAGTGATTATATTGCGTGGAAGATACCACGATTCCGTAAATTGCCGAGTTTTGATGAGACGATAGATCACGTGGTACCGTGACGCTATACTAGCCAGTCCTCGAATACAAGCATGAACATTGGCGAGCGAGGCAGACAGGAGACCACATTTGGGTTGCACATTCAAAAGTTGAATCTGCAATCTGATATAATAGTTTATGTACTGTACTGGTAAGTGCTAAAAGAAATTTGTTAGGCACAGGCCCCCGGGCTGGTGACTTAAATAAACTAAAGTCCTGAATGAAATTCCACGAGCCCGGATAGTTCATACCTGTCAACTCTCAAGCCGGGAGAAAAACCTCCCGATTTTGGGGGTATTTCCTCATCTACATCCCGATCTCGTAATATCTCTCAATTTTGCGCAGCGAAGTCCCGATTATTACATTATGTCTGTCAATTTTCATTTGTCAGAAGAAAAAAAACCAACCCCAAACCATTTTTAAATATAACGTATGCAATCCACAGTCTAAACTGCCACACTGCAGACATCGTAGCGATATGACTGAAAAATTGTTAAAGCTACGTTAAAAATTCAAATCACACGCACACACGTCTAAACCGGCACTGGACGAAATAATTAATATCATACAACAGTTTTTTTTCTTTCCATTTTTTCTTCTTCAGTAAATAGAACGTGAAGATTAAACATTATTCAAGTAAATTTCAGATTTTTTAAACAACTACAACAGTACTATAGTATTAAAAAAAATTAAAAGAATAAAATTGTCACCAATTAGCTTAAATGAATGATCACTTTGAAATTTTCTCTGGAAACAAAATCGCATCTCCATTTCCGCCAAAGAAACTCGGCCAGTTAACACCTGACATTCCTCTACCGTATATGAAAAGTTTAATTATCATGATTAAATTACAAGGAATAAAACAAAATATACCATGCAGTATATGTGGACCTAAAGAACTAATTCTGAATAAATATTTTATTCAGCAAACAGTGTTACATACATTAAGACTTAAACCTAAGGAAATAAGGTGGGGCATAAAACGTGCGAAAAACATTTGCCACAAGTACGGTAACTTGTGACTGCAGATATGAACTGTTAAAATTAAGTACATGGCATCGTAAGTAACAACAAAATAGGCACCGTTTATTTGGTAATCAATTGTTGGTGCTTACGCATACACACACTGTCGAACATGGTTTCTTTGAAGTATGTCCGAAGGGCAGTCCTTTTCACAAGATCAATGCAAGGATAAGGATTATGTTCATTAGTCACACCGGCTTTATCGTTTGCGTACTTAAATCAAAACTTCAGCTATTTTGCAATTTAGCCAGAACTGACCAGAATATGCAAAAGGGGCTTGTCATGGGGGAATAATAAGGCGTATCACAGGGAGAAAAGGCACGTCAAATGGGCGGTCGCACAATGGGGCAAGGGGGGGGGGGCAATAGTCCCCAACCCCCCGTTCTATTGTCAGATAGTTAATGTGAAACTTTGACATCAGTGCTTTCAAATAATTGTAAACAGGTTGGAGATAATATGTGTCGCTCTCACAGCGCGGTTCCGGTAACTGAATGATAAATGCTAATGAGCTATTTGTCTTCCTGCTGTTCGATTATATTCACAAAGACATTCAAATAATTTTATCGCCTAGGTGGTGGATAGTTGGTTTCTGAAGCTGCATGGGAGGCATGCGCAATTTATTATAAAAATACAGGCCTGATTATCCATTGCTGTAAGCATGGATGGGTCAATTGGTTCATTAGGGAACTGGTTTGAAAACAAGATAAAGAAGAAATAATTACCTTCATTTACAACAGCATATGTGTACACGGACATGAACTAATGTTTGTTTAATGACACATGAATATATGAAACGTCATATTATGCTGAGCAATTGGAATAACACGCGTTACAAAGGTACACTTTATGATCTCCGACTCGGTCTGTTCTAGGCACGATATAAACCAGCGTACTTCATGTGGTGCGTCCAGCCCACTAGTATATATTACACCTACAACATATGTAGTGCTCAAAGTGCAAGAAAACTGTCCATCCATTTCCAAGACAAGGACATTGGTTTTTGCTATGTTGGTAGGTTTCTTTGTAGCAAAGTACTAGCATTGATAGGGGTCCCCGAGTGGCCGAGTGGTCTAAAGCGCTCTCCGTTACGGATCACTGCCATCTCACGTCTGTCTGCGTGGGTTCGAGTCTAGGATTCGGCCAATGTGGGTATCTGAGAAAGCTTGCCAGTAGCTTCTCGTGGGTCGGTGGTTCTTCCCGGGGTTTTCCCGGGTTTTTCCTCCACCATTAATACTGGCCGCCATGCATAGCCTATCGTGTGCTGAAAAATGGCGTTAAACCCCACAACAACAACAACTAGCCTTGGTATGTCTAGATACGATTTCGATGAATTTTTATGCATTAAATCCTGGGTTGTACTGTCGCACTATTGAACTAGTTATTTCATCGTGTATTCTGTATATCTAATTCCTTTCTTGCTGACGCCAACAAATGTTCAGTTAGACTGAGATTACTGTTGTAGCTAATACAGCCTAGGGCGTGAATGTTTCGGTTAGCAAACCATATCTTTGTGTAGTCAGCCATGTGTTTAATGTCACTAACGTGTTGAAAGATACATGAATTATTGTACAAAATGTGTGAAGTCAGCCATATTGAAAGATGAGTGCATTATTGTAAAACATTCGTTGTGTTGGTTGTTGTTGTATTAATGTTTAACGCTATTGGCAGCAAAAGAGAGGCAATATATGGCGGCCAGTATAACTGGTGGAGGAAGAACCATGGAAAACCCCGGGAAGAACCACCGACCCACGAGACGCTACGTTAGCCGAGCCTGAGACTCGAACACACGCAGACAGAGGCGAAATGGCAGTGATCCAGAACCGTGAGCCCTTTAGACCACTCGGCCACTCGCGCCCCCGTTCCATTGGTAAAATACTTTCATCCGAAATATCCAGATATCGCTCAACTGACAGACTTTATGTAAATATTCACCAGGGTAGGTTACCTGGAGACAGAATGACACGCAGCATATGGCTGTGTTTTTCACGTTGATACGGTTGTCTTTGAGCATATTTTGTCCTGATATTGGTGTCATTAGGGTAAATAAATATAAAACTCAGAACAGAAGGAAATATATTCCCAGTTGTCCAACTGAAGCTCGAAGCACACACCCTTCTAATTTCACGCTTCAGTTAATATAAGTGACTGAATTTTCTTCTTGTTCTCTCAGTGCAGTCAATGATCGATACAGCTAATTAGAAACTGATGTATCCTCCTAATCACCTGTCTAAGCCTTACATCTACTTCTTAAATCTCCGTGCCATAAAGTATGACTGCAATCTATGGAGTCGAATGTATTAGGCCCCTCTCTTCCATTATTTTTCGCGCACGTTTCCTCGCTGACCTGAATATTCTTTACAGCTCTGGACACATTGCATGGAAGAATGTTGACTACAATGCAATGAAGAAAGTTGATTGTACACGGTTTATAGAGTAATGTTGACTGTACACATTATATATATATAAGAATGTTGATTGTACACGGTGCATATAGGAATGTTGACTGTACATGGTCTACAGGGGACTGTTGACTGTACACGGTTTATAGAGGAATGTTGACTGTACACGGTTTATAGAGAAATGTTGACTATACACAGTGTATAGTACACGGTGTATAGAGGAATGTTGACTGTGTACACAGTTTATAGAGGAATGTTGACTGTACACGGTGTATAGAAGAATATTGACTTTATACGGTGTATAGTACACGGTGTATAGAGGACTTTTGATTGTACACCGTGTATACAGGAATGTTGACTGTACACGGTTCATATAGGAATGTTGACTGTACATGGTGTATAGAGGAATGTTGACTGTACACATTGAATAGAGGCTGTTTACTGTACACGGTGTATAGGGGAATGTCGACTGTACACGGTGTATAGAGGAATGTTGACTGTACACTGTGTATAGAGGAATGTTGATTGTACACTGTGTATAGAGAAATGTTGAATGTACACTGTACACGGTTCATATAGGAATGTTGACTGTACATGGTCTATAGAGGACTATTGACTGTACAAAGTGAATAGAGGAATGTTGGCTGTACACAGTGTATAGAAGAATGTTGACTGTGCACGGTGTATAGAGAAATGTTGACTGTACACAGTGTATATATAGTACACGGAGTATAGAGGAGTGTTGACTACAGTGTATAGAGGAATGTTGACTGTACAAAGTTCATAGACAAATGTTGAACGATTCTGAAATGACCTTTCAATTTGTTTATTATTTGACTGATTTTTTCTTCTTCTTCATAAATTAGGTTGCTTGGACTCGTAATCCACGGGTCACCAGTTCGAAATCCGACTTGGACATTATGGCTGCCTCGATATTTTTTAATGTGAAATTTTGTTGAAACGTGCCATTTTAAAACAACAAAGCACAAGCAAGCTCATAAACTATCTTTTTCTCTCATATACATCCATTTCGACATCTTCACTCGGGGCCCCGAGTGGGTGAGTGGCCTAAAGCACTCTCCGTTACGGATCACTGTCATCTCACCTCTGTCTGTGTGGGTTCGAGTTTAGGATTCGGCCAATGTGGGTATGTGAGACAGCATGCCAGTAGCTTCTCGGTGGTTCTTCACGTGGTTTTCCCGTGTTCTTCCTCCACCATTAATACTGACCGCCATGCATAGCCTATCGTGTGCTGAAAAAAATGGCGTTAAACCCAACAACATCAACATCGTCGCTCATAAATATGGACTGCTACTTGTCAGCGTAGGTAACTCTAAAACTGACAATTCGTCTATAATAACTTGAGTTGCCTCCCCTGATTATGCACATGCCTGCCTGTCTTATTTTCTATTTCTCGCATATATTATGTATAATGACCGATGGAAGTAATTTTAAACAGGGACCGCTCAGTGAACAAAGAGTTTGTTATTTTCAGCAACAGAGGATCTTAGAATGTAATACATTATATTGAATCAAGGGACATACGTTAATTCATAATCCAGCACCGACGTACATGCCGCATATACGTGTATTAACGAAAAGCGAACTTAGTTATTAAAACAAAAAAAAAAAAAAACCTACATGGAAATGTAATATATATGTATACGCATGATAACAAATGCCAACAGCTTAAACATATCTTTAGCGTTATAACTTCGTAGATGATTTTTAGTTTACACTGTCTCTTTACACGCTCGCAAATTCTCATACACACGTTATCATTTATAATTGTTTATGACCTCTTACAGAGGTTCTTCAAAATATGCTATATATTACAGCAAGCGAGACATTAGTTCCGCAAAATATATAGCGAGACATAGGTATCACTTTGCATTTCAGAAGGAAACGTGGGTTTATAAAGAATATAAGGTTGTATCTCAGTAGCTCTTGGTAAATTAACATTTAAAGGATTATTTAATTTACAAAGTAAATTACAAATAGAAACAAACATTTTATATGTTGTTAGTATTTAATACTTTCAATATCTAATTGATTTGTAAGAGAAAACTTAATCTTTTATACAAAATAATCATAATTGCAAATTACATGTGGTATAATTACAAGGACTGCAGTTATTTCCCTTAACTGATTTATGAGTTCATGCCCCTTCCATAGTCTGCCGTTATCAGAATGTCGTGAACTCAAATTTCTAATCAAACTTGTCTTCAAAAATAAAGCATATTAAAGACTATAAACATTAGGCCTAAAATAAAGTTAGTCCAGTTTTATATATTGACATCTATTACTTCTTACGTACAAAACTGATCAGTATTATATATTGACATTATTACATCTTACGTACAAAACTGATCAGTATTATATATTGACATCTATTACTTCTTACGTACAAAACTGATCAGTATTACATATTGACATTATTACATCTTACGTACAAAACTGATCAGTATTATATATTGACATCTATTACTTCTTACGTACAAAACTGATCAGTATTATATATTGACATCAATTACATCTTACGTACAAAACTGATCAGTATTATATATTGACATTATTACATCTTACGTACAAAACTGATCAGTATTATATATTGACATCTATTACTTCTTACGTACAAAACTGATCAGTATTATATATTTACATTATTACATCTTACGTACAAAACTGATCAGTACTATATATTGACATCTATTACTTCTTACGTACAAAACTGATCAGTATTATATATTGACATTATTACATCTTGCGTACAAAACTGATCAGTTTTATATATTGACATCCATTACATCTTACGTACAAAACTGATCAGCATTATATATTGACATCTATTACTTCTTACGTACAAAACTAATCAGTTTTATATATTGATATCTATTACTTCTTACGTACAAAACTGATCAGTTTTATATATTGACATCTATTACTTCTTACGTACAAAACTAATCAGTTTTATATATTGACATCTATTACTTCTTACGTACAAAACTAATCAGTTTTATATATTGACATCTATTACTTCTTACGTACAAAACTGATCAGTTTTATATATTGGCATCTATTACATCTTACGTACAAAACTGATCAGTTTTATATATTGACATCTATTACTTACGTACAAAACTAATCAGTTTTATATATTGACATCTATTACTTCTTACGTACAAAACTAATCAGTTTTATATATTGGCATCTATTACATCTTACGTACAAAACTGATCAATTTTATATATTGACATCTATTACTTCTTACGTACAAAACTAATCAGTTTTATATATTGACATCTATTACTTACGTACAAAACTAATCAGTTTTATATATTGACATCAAGTTTTAAAACATTAATCTTGGTGCCTTGTGACAAGTTTTAAAACATAAATCGTCATGCCTTGTGACAAGTTTTAAAACATAAATCGTCATGCCTTGTGACATTCAACTACTACAAAATTAATTTAATAGGTCAATCGGATTTTGATGATGGTGTCGATTATTATTATTAAGAAAAAGTTAGCATCAACATATTAAGCTGTTTATTGGTGTGAATCAGAGGGGTACAACAAGAGAGAGAGAGAGAGAGAGAGAGAGAGAGAGAGCGGATTTCAAATGGGTAATGATTTAAAATTGAATAAAAGAAACGAGTTGAATATTATCCACCTTTTCCGAGCCTTGGCGAGCAAAAGCTGGACATTATTCAACGAGTTTCATAAATTTAATATTAAATCATTACCCATTTGAGAATATTTTTATCACAAAGTTTGTATTTCTGTGGAAATTAGTCAGAAAGAAAGAAGAACGAAAAAGTTCGTTCATTCTCACAGACGGTTCACCTTTCATTTGTTTTGCATAAATTATAGTCCCAAACAAAGTTGAACTAGTAAAAGTAGATCGTATTTTTCTACAAACTATAAATCAAATGAAAAGCTTTGATCCGAATACTCAGAACGTTTTATAAGGACAAAGTCATTTTTGAAAAAAGAATGATTTTTGCGATGTGATGCCACATTGTTTGATACGGTGCACAGTAGGCCTAGAGTGCACGTTTACCGTAATATGTCACTTTTAAAACTAAGCATTACATTGTTCCTATTTTCATTTGGAACAGGATTACTGGATGCAGAAATTCCCATATTTACTGTAATGCATTTGTGACCAGATATTTGCAGTATTTGATTTGGAACAATAGACTCCACAGAAGACTTCAACAAATTTCTTGTTGAGTCGGATCCGCATCCCATTTAGGAACATGCTGTAGTTGGATGAAGTTCAGTCAGGTGGGACACCCATTGAGGTCCACATTTTTATGTTAACAAAGGTGAGTTTATTTAGCTATGTACGTTAACACTTTAACCACGCTTGTATATAGGGTGAATTATATATCTATTTTACCACCACCCCGCCACCCGCTATCAAATGAATAATACCCTTAGTTTTACTTATTAATGTTGTTCTTGTGTTGTAGTTTTACGTCGTGTTTCTCATTATGATATTGTTATACATAACATAACAAACCCCTGTGGGGGTAACATATCCATATTCAGACAGCCGAGATAAATTTTTTCCTCAAATCACATTTCGCGATTCGAGTTGAAAAATGGCTGCCAAAATATTTATTCAAAACAAAACTTTACAGAAGGCAGGGCTAAAAAAGTTTTCCACCGATCACAGACAATCAGTACAGAGAAAACTACAGAATAATTTCATGGCCTTATTTGGACCAGTGAGAATCACATGAAGTGATATGTTCACATGTTCTAATATCAAAACTATTAAACTGCACACAATATATGCAAAGTGTACTGACTATGTGATAAATACACATATGTATCTTCTATTTAATTTATGATATAATTGTATTATTGTCATTCGGATTTATGACATTTATGTATTTAATTATATAATTCAGTGGCTGGCTAGCGTTATTATTAGGACAGAACTTTTAAGCAAAAGTATTAAGACTGAAATTTATTTTAAATTGTATTAAAAGTAATTTTTCATTAATTTATATTTAAAATAATTTTCCACTAAAATATATTGAGATAAAATTTAATGAAAAATTATTTTTAATACAATTTAGAATAAATTTCAATCTTAATACTTTTCCTTAAAAGTTCTGTCCTAATAATACCCTCCGAGTCTTTTGGGCTTTTGTCGCTTGTGCAGGTAATAGTACAGTCGACAATATTCTTAAACGCATTATGAGCCAAACAAATGCAAATGTGTTAAGAACAGACAAGGAAACAAACATATCATAACATTTGGTGGAGGAGAAGAAACTAAAGAACAGTGAAGATTATGATGAATAAGGGTGTCACTCCTCAAGACAAAGTTTAGTTCGCGCATTGGATTGTGAAATCCATTTATAAACTTGGACAAGGGCAATTGTAAATGTCATGATTGAAACTGAGAATATCAAATGATCCCAAGAGAATACATCCGAAATAGTAGTAAACCAACTGGGAGGAGAACTCGTAGGTACAATGGTATACTGGAAGTTAACTATAGATTGGGCTTTTGTCGCTTGTGTAGGTAACAGTACAGTCGACAATATTCTAAAACGCCATATGAGAAAAACAATTGCCAGTGTCTTAAGAATAGACAAGGAAACAAACATATCATAACAGTTGGCGGAGAAGAAACAAAAGAATAGTGAAGATTATCATGGATAAGGGTGTCACTCCTCATAATTATGATCTACGGAACAGACTCGCACCAAAACTCTTGCGACCATCAGAATTCATGCCGCCCAGCTATGCTACATCAACTCCACAAGTGACAACGCCACCATATTCACAAGACAGATCCCTGATTCCTACAACTTCGCTCCTATTGGATGGTGCAGCAGCCATCTACACACCGCAAGTGACAATCCACCCACCACTGACCACTTTGCAGACCATTTCAACAAGTTCAACAGGTACCTTGTCCACACCTAGGCCCGCACCTGTGATTCAGCCTCTATTTGACCGCGGTTCAACTGAACTAACACCACAAACGCTCAGTCTAACACCAGTGATCCAGCGCCCACTTGATGTGACCACAGCAACGTTCGAAAATTCAAGCCAGTTACAGCCAACCTTTCCGACAAATTCGCCAGTGCTTGTGACTCCAAAAAAAGTACTCTTTTCACGGCAAACCCACTGAACATTACACAAAGTTTGCCTGGTCTGTCAGAAACTAGAACATTTACGGTTCAGCCGTCTAATTCAGTGCATGTAACTCTAACTCCGCCAGAACATTTTTCTAGGAGTGCTAATATTTTTGGAAACAACTGATTCTCACAAACAGGTATATGTTCTGCTATTAAATTAGATGTTTTTAATGGTGATCAATCGAAGAATCCTGTTAAATGGTTAGATCATTTCGTACAATCGGCTAAGTTTATGAATTGTCAGAAGCTAAAGTTTTTAACGCTTTTTCTTCTCATCTTCAGTGGCATGCTAAAATCTGGTACGATACCTTACCAGATACTGTTACAAACGATTGGCACATTCTAGTCACAGTATTTAAATCTAGATTTCACAATGACGATGCCATTTTAGATCCATCAATTTTGCAAACTCAGCAAGGTCTTCTGAATCAGTCATTGACTATCTAAGTCGCTTTTTGCAAATCGCAACTAACAAAACTATCCCAGATCAAGTTTTATTAGCGGTGGCATTGAATGGATTGAAACCATCCGTTAAAAAGATCGTAATGAACAAATTTCCAACAAACAGGGCAGATTTATGCCAAGCAAAAGTGCTAGCAGAACAATTTATCGCCACTACTGATAACACTGACCTGTCTGCCCTTAACACAATTTTAGATGAAGTAAAACAACTCAAAAATGAAGTTAAGGTTGCAAACTCGAAACAAAACCCGTACATTGATTCGTGCTCTCAAACACATGCACATAGTAATGCCACTCAACAGCAATTTCGCCCTCAACATGCAAACTACCAACAGCGCGGTATGTATTACAAACAAAATACAAATTTTCAAGCACAGCCACCAGCATTTCCAAACAATTGTACTGGTCATAACTACTCACGTACGCGCTACCAGCCACAACAACAAAGTCGTCCAACTACTAATTGTTTTGTGTGTGACGGACAATGTACATCACGTTCAGTCTGTCGCGCTCGCAATGTACAATGTCATTTTTGTCACAAGATAGGTCACTTTTCGCGTGTGTGCTTGACAACCCGAAAACAATATGGATTCGCATCTCACGAGAGGACACAAACCTGTCGTGAGTATGCTCAACAGCCACAAATTACCTTAGTCACACCCATTCACAGAAACCTGGTTCCAATTTTTGTTAGAGACAAACCAACACATGTATTAGCAGACACAGGCGCGACTATTTCAGCCATTTATTTAATTTCCTTCGTCGTGTAGGTTTAAATTCAAGCCAGTTTCAGAAATCAAATATTTCTCAAAATTGTAGGAGCCGGTGGTGATCATTGTGTTTCAGGTCTAGTTCAACTTAATTTGAAAATAGCAGGAATACGCTTCTATCATTCATTCTATGTTGTGCCGGATTTACAACATTCAGTAATTTTGGGTATAGATTTTTTTATTAAATACAAAGCTGTCGTGAATCTAGATACACAAACACTCTCCTTGCTAGACGATTCAGTAACTATAATTTAATCCAAAATCAGACTGGTCTAGCACGCACCACGAAATTTGCGATCATTCAGCCTAACTCAATATGCACAATGGCAGTACGTATAAGTAAGATCCCAAAAGGAACATGTTTTACTTGAACCGTCTTGCACCATGCTAAACTCTACAATTCTTCCAGCTAGAACAATTTTGACAGTTGCCAAAAAGAACTTTGTACAAATAGTTAACCCTAGTCCAATGGTTATGCAAGTACGTGCCAATACCGTATTAGCATGTGTTGACGTTCTACACCCACAAACAATATTTAACATCAATGAGGACACTCTTGACAGGAATGACACACCTAACCTCAGGAATACACAATCTAGTCAACCACAAGAACCAATTAATTTTAATTTAAACTCTTCAGATTTGACAGAAAACCAAACACAGGAACTTCATTCATTTTTGAATCAACATAGGGATGCTTTTGCTGTTAACGTAGAGGAATTGGGAAGTACCACTTTATTCACCCATCGAATACAAACAGATGATCCCTTGCCGATTCGTTGTCAACCTTACCGTGCACACCGCATATCAATAAGGAAATTGATAAACAGGTAGTGGAATTATTAGAACATCAACTAATTGAATACAGTTCATGATATCTAGTTATCCATCCCCAGTCGTATTGGTCAAAAAGAAAAATGGTGACTATCGTTTTGCTATTGACTATAGGAAGCTTAATCCCACTCACGAAACATAAGAGCTCATTTATAACATCACGTGGTCTTTAGCAATGGAATGTAATGCTGTATGGACTTAGAAATGTACCCGCCACTTATTGTGTTCTTTTAAGTCATATTCTTAGGGATATACCATGATGACATTATCACTTTTTCCAATCCATTTGAAGACCACCTTAAACATCTTGAACTCATCTTTGATCGTTTACGTCAAACAAACTTAACACTCAAACCTTCAAAATGTGTATTTTCAGCATCAGAAGTTGTTTGTCTTGGTCATAAATTTTCAACAGAAGGAATCAAAGTAGATGAATTCAAAATAAATACAGTTACACAATTTCATGTTCCTAAAACACAGAAAGATGTCAGGAGTTTTCTAGGTTTGTGCAATTTATTACAGGAAATTTGTTCACGGTTATTCTACTATAGCAACACCATTTAATATATTGTTGAACAAAGACAGTTCATTCCTTTGGACTGATAAGTATCAAGAGGCATTTGAAACTCTTAAGACAGCTCTGACCTCATCACCTATTTTGGCTTATCCTGATTTTAACAAAACATTTTGGCTCAAATAAGATGCTAGTGGCACCGCTCTAGGGTATATTCTGTCTCAAATAGAGACAGATGACAAGGAACATGTGATTGCTAATGCTGGAAGAGCTTTAACAAACAATGAAAAGCATTGGTCAGTTACTGAACAAGAATGTTTAGCTGTTTTGGAGGGTATCCGAACATATAATGTTTACCTATCACATCAGAAATGACTGTCGTTACAGATCACAAAGTACTAGTGTGGCGTTAGACAGTTAAGTACACTTCAGATAGATTAATTCGTTGGTCACTTCGTTTGCAAGAATACGATTTCGAAATCGTATACACTCCGGGACATAGAACACAAATGCTGATGCACTTTCACGTCGACACTACGAACAAACTGATTACACCCACAGTGAAGCGGAGAAATCTCTAGATTACATAGACACGCATACCACTCAATCAGAGCCAGCTGCTCAGTCTAAAGGAAAAGAATTAACAGACATTACATTATACTACATTTGCGAAGATATCCAAATCATATATGTAGTACACACTAATGATATCAAATTCAGTGATCCTTCTTTAGAACTACCAGATATCGCTCAATATCAGCGTGAGTGCCTTGATTTCAAGGACATGTATGTTTACTTAGAGTAACGAATATTACCAGCAGAAGCTATTCCATATGAAGCAAGTCAGTATGAACGAATCAATGGTGTCTAACATCATTTTTTCTCCAGGACATAAAAACACAAATGATGATGCACTTTCACGTCGACACTATGAACAAACTGATTACACCCACAGTGAAGCGGAGAAATCCCCAGATTATATAGACACACAGACCACTCAATTAGAGCCAGTTGTTCAGGCTATAGGAAAAGAATTAACATAAATTACGTTATACTACACTAATGAAGATATCCAAATCCTATCTGCAGTATACACTAATGATATCACATTCAGTGATCCTTCTTTAGAACTACCAGATATCGTCTAACAGGCATTAAAAGAAGCATTTCACAGAACACGCAAACAATCGAATTCACGTCGCAAACGACTAGGTCGAATATTTCGTCATTGAATTCAATACGAAATTCAGAAGGGGAATTTCTTCGTAATTGGGAGAGATAATTCTGGTCCTTTCCGCCAATCCGTCAATTCCTCGTGCCTTCTATTTCTTTTTTCTTCTCTTTTCGACATATTTCAGACCTCTTTCTTTTTCTTTAAGGTATGGGTGGAGTGTGGATTTGGGTCGATGGGCTGCTTCTCCTGACTCTGAATTCAGGGTCTGCAGTGGACGAGCAAAGATTGAACAATGGAGTTATCTTCCAGTCTCTCCCACCCGTATATTGTTCAGCCGATCCGTTCATCCACACTTTTCAAATACGGCTTCCAGAGAACATTTCAGTCGAACATATAGAATATTGTGTTAAAGATGTAAATTATACCTACAAAAATTCCCTTCTTCAGCAATTAAATGCAATACGTCTTACAACGAATGCACAGTTTGACACAAAAATCTCCTTAATTAATGAGTTAATACCAGAAGGTGTTTTTCAACCTTCCAATGTGTCAAAAAGAGCAATTTTGCCTTTCATTGGTGAAATTGGTAAAAACCTATTTGGGTTGGTCACAACGGGAGACGTTGCCACATTAGCAAGTCACATACATATGCTGATGAGACAGAATAATAAAATTATAGGTGCTCTTGCTCGACATGGATGTGACTTTCCTCCTATATCTCACAATTCGATAATCGATTTAATATGTTAACAGCGATTGGTCGAAACTCGAAAACTCTTCCCCTCTTAGAGAAAGCGATGATTGAAAATGAAGAAAATATACGTCAATATGTAACTTAGGGGTATGTAATGGTCAACATGTCTTGCATACATAGATGAGATCATTTTTTTTCCAGGGCATTTGAAGACCACCTTAAACATCTTGAATTCATCTTTGATCGTTTACGTAAAGAAAAAAAAATTGACACGCAAACTTTCACAATGTGTATTTCCAGCATCTGAAGTTGTTTATCTTGGTCATAAATTTTCAACAGAAGGAATCAAAGTAGATGAATTCAAAATAAATACAGTTACACAATTACCTGTTCCTAAAACACAGAAAGATAGTCTCCTAGGGTTGTGCAATTATTACAGGAAATTTGTTCACGGTTATTCTACAATAGCAACACCATTAAATAAATTGTTGAACAAAGACAGTTCATTCCTTTGGACTGATAAGTGTCAAGAGGCATTTGAAACTCTTAAGACAGCTCTGACCGCATCACCTATTTTGGCTTATCCTGATTTTAACAAACCATTTAGTCTCACTTGTGATGCTAGCGGCACCGCTCTAGGGTATATTCTGTCTCAAATAGGGACAGATGACAAGGAACATGTGATTGCTAATGCTGGAAGAGCTTTAACAAACAATGAAAAGCATTGGTCAGTTACTGAACAAGAATGTTTAGCTGTTTTGGAGGGTATCTGAACATATAATGTTACCTATTACATCAGAAATGTACTGTCATTACAGATCACAAAGCACTAGTGTGGCTTAAGACAGTTAAACACGCTTCAAATAGATTAATTCGTTGGTCACTTCGTTTGCAAGAATACGATTTCGAAATCGTATACACTCCGAGACAACACAAATGCTGATGCACTTTCACGTCGACACTACGAACAAACTGATTACACCCACAGTGAAGCGGAGAAATCTCTAGATTACATAGACACGCATACCACTCAATCAGAGCCAGCTGTTCAGTCTATAGGAAAAGAATTAACAGACATTACATTATACTACATTTGCGAAGATATCCAAATCATATATGTAGTACACACTAATGATATCAAATTCAGTGATCCTTCTTTAGAACTACCAGATATCGCTCAATATCAGCGTGAGTGCCTTGATTTCAAGGACATGTATGTTTACTTAGAGTAAGGAATATTACCAGCAAAAGCTATTCCGTATGAAGCAAGTCAGTATGAACGAATCAATGGTGTCTTACATCATTTTTTCCAGCCTCGGACAAAACACAAAACTTCATCAGATCAACTCATAAAACAAGTTGCTCTACCAACAAACTTAAGACACGATGTCCTTCTGTCTTATCACACTTCAACGGCAGGTGGTTGTCATTTACGTGCCCAAAGAACATATCAAGCTATTAAGCAAAAATACTTTTGGCCTAAAATGTATCAAAATGTGTATAACTACATTATATAATGCTCTCAATGTCAACTCATTAAACGAGACTAAAATGCTCGAAAGGCCCCATTGCACCCATTTAAGATGTATTTTCTCGGTGGCACATTGACATTTTGTGCATGCCAACAAATAATGAAGGTTATCTTATTGGTGACAGACAGTTTGTCACATTGATGTGAAGCCTTTCCCTTGCGTTCTCAGACAACAACGGAAATAGCCACTGTTTTAAACAACGAAATGTCTCTATCCAATAATTTCATCAGAGCATCTTCTTATTTTTTTATTCCAGAGAAAATGATCACTTGAATTAAAAAAATTAAAGAAAAAAGATTTCATCCCGAAATAATACTGGATACAACATATAATACAACTTGATTGTTCTAGAACTTAACGCAAGAATGCAAAATCATTTCAATAGAAAAATTATATAGTTCTCTACTTGACTGAAGGTCACGATTAGCATTTTCTATATATATAAAAAAACACATATTACCGAGTATAAAATAACCCTTTGGAATGATCCTGATGTTCGCAAAATAAAAATATTAGTTATTATTAGAAACCTAATGCCGAAATTAATATAGAACCTGGACTATTTCAAGTACTCATAGAAATTTTAAAAACATTGACCCATACCAAAATAAACATGTTTACTTCTTCTTTTAATAGCGATTCTGATATTAAGCCGATACACAGAGAAAATATGTTAGCTCTGTATTAGTTACTTTCAAAAATAAAAATAAAAACAATTAATTCATGTCAAGTAGAAATGAACAAGGTCAATTGAAACACAATATTACATTACATTAGCTTGTAATGAAATTAATATTTCAAAGACCGAAACTAACAAACAATGCAAATTAAATATAAATTAAAAGAGGAGAGTCAGCAGGTGTTGACCACATACCAGCAGAGCTCATTCATGAAGGTGAACATATAGTCACAGTCCTAACAAAAACCAGCAACAAGATATGACAGACAGGGGAAATGCCCCACCACATGGACTTAATCTTTGATCACCATGTTCCCCAAGACATAGAACATCCAGCTGTGCCAAAACTACATAACCATCAGTCTGATCAGCCACCAAAGACTAAAGACTCAGACAGAGACATTATTGCTGAAGAGTAAGGCAGGTTTCCGAGCAAGAAGGAGCACCACATAACAAATCTTCAATATCAGAATTCTTTGCGAGAAATACCGTCAGCATTAGCAAAATCTCTACTGTTTCATTATAGATTTCGAGAAGGCATTTTATACGGCATGACATGCAACATTATTATCAGCAACGAGGAAGTACAATATCAGGTCAGTCATGTTGCGCGTTGATAGAACACCTCTTTGACAAACCACCAGTACTGTTCTCGTGAATGGCAGCAGACGTGATTGGTTCCAAAAAACAGTTGGAGCCAAACAGGGATGTATACTGTCACCTACACTCTTCAACACTTTCCTGGAAAGGCTCATGGGGGATGCCTTACAAGACCAAGAAGGCACTGTCAGTATCGAAGAAAGAATAATGAAGAACCTTCGTTTCTTTGGTTATATTGATGGCTTAGCATGAGATGAAAAAGAACTGGCTGCCTTGGTTGAGCGCCACGAATCAACCTCCACATCAAACGGTATGGAGATTAAAAACAATTTGATGTCAAACAACTCCAGTGGCACTAGTGCAGAAATAAAGATCTGTGGACGGAAGCTGGAAACAGTCACAAGCTTCAAGTACTTGGGATAAAATATCACAGGCGAGGGCACCTCTCGGATTTGTGAAAAAATAAACAACAACGCAAACTGAAGTAGTACGGTCAAGTCTCAAGATCATCTTCACTGTATATACATTATGATGATGCCTAATCATGATTTTGTATTATAATTTAAACGCGCACGATATTTATACATATCACTGTTCAAGTGGACATATCGATCTTATTACCAATATTTTGATCCATATAATGAAAATAGTCTAAAAAGATGGTATATGTCTCTGTTGTATGTTTATGTTTTGTTGTTCGTGATTGTATATTTTAAGAGTCATCTTTTCTTCTTCTAGGTAGTCTCTCGAGCCGAGGAAGACAATTTATGCGTTCTCATAGACGGTGAACGCGAATGTAGCTCCGAGGTCAAAAGTCTGATGCACAAAGGTGGTTGTAGGTGTGGAATGGGACACCGGTGGTTGGGGGTGGCTGTGATACAGCTCTGTGGAGTCTCTCACGAGCTGCAGTAAGACGCTGCCGGCGGTCAACCTCGAAGATGGAACAGGCTTTTGCTGGTCAGGCCTCGCCAGTGGCTAGTGACTGAGGCAGCGAGCTCGAGCTGGTGGGTTGATGGCCTGTTGGTCTGTCCATTTGATGTGCATCTTGAGATTGTATTTGTACCTCTTGCTAGGGCGGCCTTGATTTAAGTTGCCCTGAGCAAGCTCGCCAAAGAACAGTTGCTTTGGGATTCTTTTTTGATCCATGCGGCTGACATAGCCAGTCCACTGAGCCTGGGCCTGGATTACTTTGGCTTCGATGCTTGCTGTGATGGCTCTTTCAAGGACTTTCTGGTAAGTGATCCGCATGATGGATCTCAGAAAGTGCTGGTGGAATTCCTCCAACTGACTGAAATGCCTTCGGTAGATAGTCCAAGTATCACAGCCATACAAAAGATACGTGGAGACAACTGCATTGGACACTTTAATCTTTGTTGACAGGCGTACATCCTTGTGCTGCAAGACCTTAGATCGGAGTTGTACGAGTGCTTAAATGGCATTTTGGATCATCGCAGTGATCTCTTTGTCCAGGGAGCCATCACTGATAATTTTGCTGCCAAGGTATTTGAAACTGTCTACATTCTTCAGCTGAATTTCGCTAATGGTTATGCAGTGTGGTGAAGGAACATTGTTTGGGGCGGGCTGGAAGAGGACTTTTGTCTTTTCCAGCCTAATTGTGAGCCCAAATAGGTTGGAGGCTGGATAGAAAGTGTTCATGATTGCCTATATGTGAGTCTGTTCATGGGCCATCCGCTTTCCTTTCCCACCAAAGGTCATACATCTTGATGATTGTTCCTCTGAGCCTCAGTTTGATAGGATTTGAAGCGGTCTTTATTGGGGATGGGTTGTTTGTCATTATGCCAGTTCATGAATGAGTTGTTCTTTCAGGCAAACAGATCTTCAATGGCACCATTGTTCACGTCGAACCAGTCTTGATGGGTTGGCTTCTTGGGGCCCAGATTCGCCATAGCTGTTTCTCTTATCATGTCCCTGAGCTTGTTCCATTTCTTAGAGGTATTGCCACGTATAAGTTCATTGGTGGACAGCTTGTCATCTAGGCTCTTCTGGAAATTGAGCTGGGTGGAAGGCTGCTGAAGTTTGACAATGCTGAATGGTGTGCGCACAAGCTTAGGACGCCTTGGATGACGTGGGGCAATGCGCACCTTTAAGGTAGTTCGAACAAGTCTTTGATTTGTTCAGCATTCTGATTCTCGCATGGCCTTGATTATGAGGCCATCCTGGGCATCGCGCTGGCGGACTATTACATAGTCGATTAAGTGCCATTGGCGAGATCTGGTGTGCATTCATATGTTCCTGTGTTTGTTTGCCATTCTGAACAGTGGGTTTGTGAATAGGAGGTCAAATTCTTCGCATCTGCTGAGTAGAAGCAGGTTGTTGTTGTTCATCTTGCCGACACCGTGTTTTCGAAGCACACCTTTCCATCAACCATAATCGCATCCAACACAGGCGTTGGAGTATCCCAGTACTATGATCTTGTCGTCAGCTAGAACTGAGCTAAGTACAAAGCTGAGGTCCGTATAGAACTGCGCATGGTTTCCGCTGAGCTCGAGAGGGTTGGGGCGTATGTGCTTATGCTTGTTGCGTGGTGTTTGTGGTTGATAGGTAGTCGCAGTTTCATTATCCTCTCATTAATACCAAAAGGCAGGCCTGGAAGCTGATTCAGATGACTTGATTTGATAGCCAGGCCGATTATCCTCGTTTTGGGCTTTTCGTTTCCAGAAGAAGGTATAGCCGCTTGCTAGCTCAGTCAGAGAACACTCCTCTGCGAACATGGTTTCACTTAAGGATGCAATGTTGATTTTGGAGCGTAAAATCTCCTTAGCAACTATAGTCTGATAATACAAACCCGTTTGTTTGTATCCCCCCCCCCCGATTTAAATAATGGAAACGTTTAATGTGATAAAAAGTGCAAGGAACTTAGTCAATTCATTCACTGATTTATAGTTTTTAACCTGACTCTGAGTAGAGTGGACCTAACACCCCATCTTACGCGCGTTTCATGCTTAACGGAAGTTTTCAGTGTAATAGACGGACATGCTCGGATCCATTTCCAGTTTCTGGACAATTCCATTTTCAGCAAAGGGGTGTAATACGACTATAGATGTATGTATATAAATCGTCTGCTTCCGATATTTACAGTGTCGAATCAAGCAATGGAAAATAATGGCAACTACAAATTTGCTTTCATTGTGGATTTAACAAGCGGTTTAATTTATATGCTCATATATGCAGAGGGATATAATTCCAAATTCTCAACGTTATGTAACTTACGCAATTATTCTGCAGTTACTGAACATGATGAACTACGTCATTGTGTTGTCTGATGGAAATAAACTAGCCTATAGTGTACGCAGTATGGCGCCGTGTTAGTATGGAAAGTACGTTAAGCATGAAATGGTGCAAGGGATGCCAGCATTAATCCATTCTGCTCACAGTCAGGTTAGAAATTATAAATCAATGGTTCAATTGACTTAGTTCTGTGCACTTTTTTTATCACATTAAACGTTTTCGTTTTTGAAATCGGTGGGGGGGGGGTACAAGCAAACGGAAATGTAGAGTCAGACTATAGGGCTGTTCTCCTGTGAGGTCATGCTATGCTCTCTTTGTCCATGAGAGAACGGATATTCCATGCTCAAAAAGGAAGCATTTTCTTCGATAGTTTCTACCGTAGATATGGATGCTCTTGGCAGCCGTGGATAGCTGGCTAGATTTTGATAGGCAAACTATTTTTATGCCTCCTTTTCTATGCCCCTCCCTATGCTGGGTGAGTAGCGCTGTCCTGAGTCGCCCTGGATGCTGCCGAACTGATCTGTCTCCCTGGGTACAGAACAGAGCAACCACTTGTTCAAGGGCCGCCTACGCGCAAGTCTCTGACTACAACTTCTAGTGATCATCTCCACATATTGAGTCGCCAGTTGCCCATCGCCTTAGGACTTTGGTAGGGGCAGTTAAGGAACGACGAGTGTGATGATGACGAATGACAGGTGTTCAAGATAACCTGTGCGTGAAGGAGATTAAAGTGAAACAGCCTTTGCACAGAGACATACTCACTCTCTCATCCTTGGTAGTTGGAACTCAGTGGTACGAAGATTCGTCACGGTTGGGAACTACTTCGGCTGCATTGGATGGCCATGACGACTTCAGTGCCGTGTCATGCATTACAATCTCCACTAACCATTTGCAGATTTGCCTTCGTGGCCGTTGGTTCACTCATTTGATCTCTTCCGCCTAGTCAGTCGAAGCTGGCTTCAGATGAAAGGATAGACAAACTCCTAAGTCACCGAGGGTTTGAGGTGCGTCGGCTACCCTCAACCTGGTTTAGTCGGCCAGTCGACGCCTCTTGCTACAGCTGCTTGGAGCCACAGGTGAGAGCTGAGCGCCTGGTGGTGACCAAAGGTGGACAAGCTTCTCCCGAAGGAGCATGACATGCCCCCTTACCATATGTACTACACCTCCCAGAGCACCCGGAACACCACAGACATCTTGTCAACAGTATATTAAATAACTAAGTGTTTATCTTTCTATATTATATTTACAGATAATGTGTATACACGTGTACTTGGATCTGAGTTTAGGACATTGGTTTACCGCTCCGGAATTCATGGTCTACCTGATGTTTACCTTATTCTTTACTACACTTTAAGTGAAAGAATTGGATTTATTTATAACTTAGATTGTTCTTGAAATTAACCTTTGATCCTCATACTGGCCCTGGTCCTCTTATTGTGTCTTAGGTTTCTTAGTGTTTAACATTTTTTAACGTTATCGTGAATGTTTTTTCTTGTCTTAAGATCTGAAATGGAATCAGACGATTAGTTGTGTTCAGTTTTAATGTAAGATGATTCATTTATTGAAATTATTCATTGGAATTACAAAGTGCTCATTAATACCTTCGGACCAAATCAATATTTAATTATTGATAATTCGTTTAGAGACATTTTGGATTATATTATTGTGAAATATTAATACTGTTAAGCAGTACCACTATCCCGGGATATTGGTACAGCAATACATTCAAGATTGCAATTCATTCTGAACACTACTTTAATTAATTCAGAATACTCTACACTTTTGGACAAGTGATACAACTTTAAGGACTGTTTAAGGATTGAATTCACAATGCTGTAAGATCTTTTTAATTTTTACTTTGTATTGAAGGGTGTGTGTATGTGATTTGGGTTTTAACGTAGCTTTAACAATTTTTCAGTCATATCGCTACGATGTCTACAGTGTGGGGCAGTTCACAGTGATGCTTAGCATGACCTCCCGCAACCGAGGATTAAAGGGAAAAGATTACTTGTTGAAGTTTTCAAAACGTGTTGGTATTCGCTCTTTTCCGTTACTTAGTTTAATACCAAAGAATCGTAACGCAAGTTATCAAAGGACTGGACATATTAACATGAACAACAGATACCAAACGGATGATGTTACAAATGATATTACAGGCAAAATCTGGACAGGAAATAAGTAATGATAAAAGCTGGGTTTTTCAACTGAGTAAACCATTGACTACTAAGCGTGGATAGATATATTATCCCTTTAAACTCTGACTCATATTGACTAATTAGATTACGTAAACGCTACAACAAACCTGAAATAAGATCAAAAATAGAGTATACAAATGTATTTCTGTTGGAAATGTAAATAGTAGTACAGCACGAAATCCAACTTTGTAAAATACTCATATTGGTTTATTCTATGCCAAATTTAGAAAAGATATGTTGATAATTTTGAAGGTGATATATATGTGTGTGTGTGTGTGTGTGTGTGTGTATATATATATATATATATATATATATATATATATATATATATATATATATATCGCATTTATATTAAGGATCCACCAATTTAATATTTTAATTCTCTTTGGCAGAAGCCTGACACATTTTTGGTTAATTTCCTTCTTAAAATATCTTGCTCTGATTTATACCAAGATCACACCATATTTTGAGATCAAAAGAAAATCAGGTGACTAAGCAAAATCATAGACCTGTCCACTCTACACTCATTTAAATTACCAGTACCTTATACTAAATTACTAAATGAATTTGTTATGTATGCTTTAATTGTTTCATACGTCGTACTCTAAAAGCTGTAAGTAAAGTGTAATGATTTAGCTTATACTATCGGTGATATCTTGAAAAGCATCGTCTTGATAAAAATAGGAAGGGTTGATAATAAAGACAAATTTCATACGGAAAACAAGTGCGCCAATTAAAATAGCAGGATGATTCGCATTCTTATAAAGGAATACACATACTTAACACATATACTAGTAAGTAACTCAAGCGTGATATGGGGGGGGGGGAGTCGATTTTTTTTGTCGATACAGTTGCATTTGGCCGAATATGTTTTACAACACCGCATTTGGCCACCTCGAGTTGGCACACGTGGCACGAGGAAAACATACCATTAAAGGATCCTAAATATAGTTAATATTCACCATGAAATTGCGAACGATACGACATTTGCATATACAGATGTGTGTCTGTTAATATTATTAAGTCGTAACAAAGGTTCATATGGAATTTACGTATATTCCCCATTGACGGAAAGTACAAACGTATCGGTACAGGTAAAAAGTACCCTGGTACGTACCACCTGAAAAATAAAAAATTAAATAACGTTTGCGGGAAACGGGTACATCGTAATACTGAGCCCCCTGTGTGTGTGTGTGTGTGTGTGTGATTTAAATTCTGACGTATAAACTGTGATATATAATATTTCTTCGCGACCATTAGAGACCCTAAGTCGTCACATTTTGGAAGGTTTGGCTTTAAAATAAAAAAGTTACGAACGGAAATCCCTCTGATTGGACAGCTTCATATGCGGTTTCCGTTTATTGATTTTCTGTTTCATAACCATCAATTGTGTAATACTTTTGGTTTGATTCACGTATCCTAGCATTAATAACTAAAATATATCGTGGACACACATACTGCCAACATTAAACATATTCTTCAATTCTAAGTAAACCATAAGAATAACATGAAAAGAAGCAGAATTTACCGAAAATTGTTACAGTAAATATGGTACTGAATTATATAACCTCCATTCCGAGATAAAATAATTTTGATAAATTATGCAATATCAACGAGTTGTGCCCCCTGTTCCAGGCTGGTTCATCACTAACCAAATAAAAATGTTCTGATTTCCTAAAATGTTACTGAACCTTCTATAGCAGACGGTTCATAATGGCGAGCTCTAGAGGTGATCTTGAAGAGGAAGAGGAGCATTTTCGCTTCATCAATGAAAGAACCGTTGATGATATCTCCCTAGAAATTTTCTACAAACCCCACACTATCACTCTCCTGACAGTTTCTGTTCTTGGATTGCTGTACCTGGCTTTTACAAGGTAAACACCACATTTTCTCACAAGCACGTGACTTGTTATGATAAAGCGTCAATCAATCGATTATCTGGGTTTTTATTTGCATTGTTAGTTTAAATGTATTTCAGGATGTTGCTAGCAAGTGGCAGTATGTCTACAGCTATATATGTCATTTGTTGTTGCATTACATTTTGTAGAACAAGATATCAAGATAAAACTTAGGCTCTTAAAAGGCATGATGCCATTGAAATCAGCTGTGACCTCTGATTTACTGGCATAATGCTTTGACAGAGCTTATGCTTGTTTGGAGCGGTGGGGGGGGGGGGAGTTCTCAATGATTTTGAAAACATAAGAACATGACCTAATATTGCCCCCAAAATAAAACTTACATTTATTATTATTATTTTTATTTATTTATTTATTTTTGTTTTGTTTTTTATTTGGTGACTGGAATTTGAAAACGTAAAATAATAATAATAATAATGAGGACTTTCTGTAGCGCCTAATCTTTAGAAGCTCTAAGCGCTTTACAACATTAGACAACACCTATAACATAAAAAACATATAATGATATGATTACAAGAAACAAACGCAATGAAATTAGAAAACATTAAAAAACATGCTGAGAATAATTAAGGTAGGATACATTATTAGGTCTTTAAGTTTGTTCTTGCAGTCGAAATAAGTGAGTTTTGATAGCCCTCTTGAATGTGATCACTGTGTCTTGGTGTCTAAGTTCACAAGGCAATTCATTCCACATTGCTGGGCCCTGGTATGCAAAAGAATGCTGTCCATATGACTTTGTTTTCATACTTGGAATAATGAGTATATGATTGTTAGAAGAGGAGCGTAAGTATCTTGCTGGTGTGTAGACATGGGTGAGGTCGGATAGGTATGTTATTATAGAGTCCGACAGTGAAATGTAGTACAGAGAACAAATTTTGTGTTTGATTCTGGATCGAATGGATAGCCAGTTTAGGGTACAGAGCAGCGGGGAGGTGTGCTCTGATCGCGGTACTCTAAGTATGATCCAATCAGCTGTGTTTTGAAGTTTCTGGAGCAGATATTGAGATGAACCAGACGGAATTGAGTTACAATAGTCCAGTTTTGAAAGTACTAATGAACACACAAGTGTTTTAGTGGCATCAACTGAAAGATGTTTGCAAATTGAGCTGATGCGTCTCAGCTCAAGATATGCAGCCTTGCATATGTTCATGACATGTTGGTGCAATGTGAGAGTGCTGTCCAGAGTAACACCTATGTTTCGTACTGATTGTGTGAATTGAATGTTGGCTTTGCTAATATTTATTGTTTGAGGTAAACGATGTAAATGAGAATGTCTTTGTATTGTGCTCAGAATGGCCTCAGTTTTATCATCATTCATCTGCAGCTTGTTACATGTCATCCATGATTTCACATCAAAAATGCACTTCTCTACACCTTGGATGGTAGCATCAACTTCAGTTGGGTGGCTAGATTTGTATATTAGGGTGTCATCAGCATACAGTTGGTGAGACACTGGATGATGATCTATGACACTTGAGAGCGACTGAGTGTACAGAATGAAGAGAACATGTCCAACAACAGACCCCTGTGGAACACCACAACACAGATCAACTGGGCTGGAGTGTATTCCATTTGCAGATAACATTTGTGTCCTGTTGACCAAGTAGGACTTGAACCACGGTAAGGCTGTATCATGAATGCCAAATGCATGCTGGAGATGGTGAAGTAATATATCATGGTCTGTTGTGTGAAATGCATCAGACAAATCAAGGAGGGTGAGGACTGTAATCTTTCTGCTATTCAACGCAGAGAGAATGTCATTAACTACTTTTATAAGAGTAGTTTCAGTACTGTGGCAAGGGCGATATGCAGATTGTACATTGCTAAAAAGACTATTTGAATTTAGATGAGATACAAGCTGGGATAGAACAACCTTTTCTAAGATTTTTTATGTGAATGGGAGATTAAAAACTGGGCGGTAGTTCTTTAAATCTTTATGGTCTAGTGTTGGTTTCTTTAGCAGAGGCTTTACAGTGGCAGTTTTGAAAAATGATGGGAATTCCCCGGATGAGAGAGAGGTATTAATAACATCAGTTAGTGAAGGCAATACTGGATCTAAGCACTCAAGCAGCAGTGATGTTGGAATTGAATCAAGTTCATATGACTTTGGTGCACTCTTCATCAGGATTGTACGTACGAAATCCATAGAGACAGGTTCAAGTGCTGCTAATGGTTGCCGCTCAAATTCTGTATCCCAACTGTGTGGTGACGACGAGTCAATTGAAATTGTGGTGTCAAGCTTATCTCTAATGGTTTGTACTTTGTCACGGAAGAAATTTGCAAACATGTCCGGAAGGTCGACTGGAGAGAAGGTAGATGGAAGTGGTTTAGATTTGTTCCTTGACATTAGGTAATATTAATCTCGAAGAGCTCTTTGCAGCTGGAACTTTTCATGATCTTAGTAGTGTAGTGGGCTGATTTCGCTGCATGGACTAAATTTGTGACATTCTTCTTAGTGGCTTCATAGATATGCTTATAAATAGTGAGTCTGGTGGTAAACCAAAGCCTCTCAGCTTTACGGCTGTCTCTTTTAGCAGTGCGAAGCTGGTCCTTAATACTGCTATACCATGGAGAACACTTGATACTCTGCACTTGGTAGCTGGGGCATGTTTGTCAAGCAATGAACTGAGGCAGTTATCGAGTTGTTCAGCGGTAGAAGGTAAGTAAGTTATCTTGGATGTCGTGCATTAGTTTGGTTCTATTTATCATATGAAGGTTTCTCTTAGTAGCAGATAAAGGTGGAGGGTTAGGGACTGATTCATCAAGATGGCATATAATGCAGAGGTGATCTGATGCAAGGTCATGGGATACCAGGGAGGACCGTAGAATGTTATCATCAGGTCTATGAAGAATCCAGTCTAAAATGTGACCGTGTTTATGGGTGGGTTGGTTAACTGACTGTTTCAGGTTGAAAACATCAAAATGGTCCCCATCCCTAGCCTCAGAGCTTAGAGCTTCTGTAGATTAGGCACTATACAAAGTCCTCATTATTATTATTATTATTATTATGTCCCCCCCCCCATTTATACCTATGAACCATTATGGGATGTGGTGCCTTCCACCTCATTGACTTTGGTCTATTATGGCCCTATGGACTACTGGACCTTGCCATACCAATCAAAATGATGCTGCGGCTCGTGTCCCACCATCACCTCGCCAAGTGGTTTCCTTTCAGAAGGCTACAAGTGATACATCATTGGTGGTAGTCAGATGTTCCCATCTCCCCTGTGAGCCTCCTGACCAAACAGGGGCTGCAACACATGTTACTTTTATGTTCCACCATCAAGAGACATATCCTGCCACTTTCCAACTCAGATTGTCCTTGACTATGAGGTTGATGATTCTCTCTCAATCCTCGTTGACATGTTTGAGACAGAAGCTGTGGTAATGACACCTTCTCTCAGGCCCACTTCCTTGTCTCAGGTGGATTAGGAAGAAGAGGAGGTCTGGTCTTTAGATAAGGCAGTAAACAAGGTTTACCATTTGTTACACCCCCACCCACTCCTACTTGTGCCCCAGACCATGTGGCACACGGTACAAAAAGATCCTTTCCAATTTGGAAAGACCTCTGGGATATCACCGCAACCAGACCGATAAAATTTCCCTTCATCTACAATTGAGGAAATATCAAGCCGGTTTTTTCACAAGGCCAAAATGTTGCTCAACAACATAGTTGCTCAGTGTAGTAGTTCAAGCTTATAACAATGTAGTAGTTCAAGCTTATACCAATGTAGTAGTTCAAGCTAAAGCCATGGTAGTAGTTCAAGCTTATACCAATGTAATAGTTCAAGCTTATACCAGTGTAGTAGTTCAAGCTTATACCAATTTAGTAGTTCAAGCTTATACCATTGTAGTAGTTCAAGCTCATACCAATGTAGTAGTTCAAGCTTATACAGATAGTAATTCAAGCTTATACCAATGCAGTAGTTCAAGCTTATGACATTGTAGTAGTTCAAGCTGATACCAATGTAGTAGTTCAAGCTTATGACATTGTAGTAGTTCAAGCTTATACCAATGTAGTAGTTCAATCTTATACCAATGTAGTAGTTCCAGCTTATACCAATGTAGTAGTTCAAGCTAAAGCCATGGTAGTAGTTCAAGCTTATACCAATGCAGTAGTTCAAGCTTATGACATTGTAGTAGTTCAAGCTGATACCAATGTAGTAGTTCAAGCTTATGACATTGTAGTAGTTCAAGCTTATACCAATGTAGTAGTTCAATCTTATACCAATGTAGTAGTTCAAGCTTATACCAATGTAGTAGTTCAAGCTAAAGCCATGGTAGTAGTTCAAGCTTATACCAATGTAGTAGTTCAAGCTAAAGCCATGGTAGTAGTTCAAGCTTATACCAATGTAGTAGTTCAAGCTTATACCAATGTAGTAGTTCAAGCTTATACCAATGTAGTAGTTCAGGCTTATGACATTGTAGTAGTTCAAGCTCATACCAATGTAGTAGTTCAAGCTTATACCAAGCTAGTAGTTCAAGCTTATACCAGTGTAGTAGTTCAAGCTAATGCCATGGTAGTAGTTCAAGCTTATACCAATGTATTAGTTCAAGCTTATACCAATGCAGTAGTTCAAGCTTATGACATTGTAGTAGTTCAAGCTGATACCAATGTAGTAGTTCAAGCTTATACCAAGCTAGTAGTTCAAGCTTATACCAAAGTAGTAGTTCAAGCTAAAGCCATGGTAGTAGTTCAAGCTTATACCAATGTAGTAGTTCAAGCTTACACCAATGTAGTAGTTCAAGCTTACACCAATGTAGTAGTTCAAGCTTCATACCATTGTAGTAGTTCAAGCTTATACAGATAGTAGTTCAAGCTTATACCAATGCAGTAGTTCAAACTTATACCAAGCTAGTAGTTCAAGCTTACACCAATGTAGTAGTTCAAGCTTCATACCATTGTAGTAGTTCAAGCTGATACCATGGTAGTAGTTCAAGCTTATACCAGTGTAGTAGTTCAAGCTGATACCAATGTAGTAGTTCAAGCTTATACCAAGCTAGTAGTTCAAGCTTATAGCAATGTAGTAGTTCAAGCTTATACTAATTTAGTAGATCAAGCTTACACCAATGTAGTAGTTCAAGCTTATACCAATGTAGTAGTTCAAGCTGATACCAATGTAGTAGTTCAAGCTTATACCAATGTAGTAGTTCAAGCTTATACCAGTGTAGTAGTTCAAGCTTATGACATTGTAGTAGTTCAAGCTGATACCATTGTAGTAGTTCAAGCTTATACCAAGCTAGTAGTTCAAGCTTATACCAATGTAGTAGTTAAAGCTTCATACCATTGTAGTAGTTCAAGCTAATACCATGGTAGTAGTTCAAGCTTATACCAATGTAGTAGTTCAAGCTGATACCAGTGTAGTAGTTCAAGCTTATACCAATGTAGTAGTTCAAGCTTCATACCATTGTAGTAGTTCAAGCTAATACCATGGTAGTAGTTCAAGCTTATACCAGTGTAGTAGTTCAAGCTGATACCAGTGTAGTAGTTCAAGCTTATACCAATTTAGTAGATCAAGCTTATACCAATGTAGTAGTTCAGGCTTATACCAATATAGTAGTTCAAGCTGATACCAATGTAGTAGCTCAAGCTTATACCAATGTACTAGTTCAAGCTAATACCAGTGTAGTAGTTCAAGCTTATACCAATGTAGTAGTTCAAGCTGATACCAATGTAGTAGTTCAAGCTGATACCAATGTAGTAGTTCAAGCTTATACCAGTGTAGTAGTTCAAGCATATACCATTATGGTAGTTCAAGCTGATACCAAGGTTGTAGTTGAAGTTTATACCAATATAGTTGTTCAAGCTTATACCAGTGTAGTAATTCAACCTTATATCAAGCTAGTAGTTCAAGCTTATATCATTGTGGTAGTTTAGGCTGATAACAATGTAGTAGTTCAAGCTTATACCAAGGTAGTAGTTCAAGCTTATACCATTGTAGTAGTTCAAGCTTCTACCAAGGTAGTAGTTCAGGCTTATAACATTGTAGTAGTTCAAGCTTATACCAAGGTAGTACTTGATGCTTATACCAATGTGGTAGTTCAACCTTATACCAATGTAGTAGTTCAAGCTAATACCACTGTAGTAGTTTAAGCTTATACCAGTGTAGTAGTTCAAGCTTATACCAATGTAGTAGTTCAAGCTTATACCAATGTAGTACTTGATGCTTATACCAATGTGGTAGTTCAACCTTATACCAATGTAGTAGTTCAAGCTGATACCATGGTAGTTGTTCAAGCTTATACCAATGTAGTAGTTCAAGCTTATTGTGTTGTAGTAGTTCAGGCTCATACAATTGTAGTTAAAGCTTATACCAGTGTAGTAGTTCAAGCTTATAGCAATGTAGTAGTTGAATCTTATACCATTGTAGTAGTTCAAGCTGATACCATGTTAGTTGTTCAAGCTTATACCAGTGTAGTAGTTCAAGCTTATAGCATTGTAGTAGTTCAGGCTCATACATTTGTACTTAAAGCTTACATCAATGTAGTAGTTCAAGCTTATACCAAGCAGAGATCATGGAAATGCCTAATTACGCTTATTTGGCTGCCAATTTTTGATCTGGGATGCATAAAATCAGTGATGCGGGAGTCCTCCTTATGCATGTAATATGTGTGCGGCAAAATTCAAAGACTTGCCAGTCCTGCTTTGTGGGAAAATGTGTTGATCAGTTAGCTGTGCTGAACATTTAGAATGACAGAATTCAGTGACTGAAAGACCCCTTGATACATACATGTTGCCATTATAAGAGTAAATAAAAAGAACATGATGCAATAGCTGGGCAGCCAGTTCAAAGGCTTTGACTGGCGGCCAGGTGGGAAAATGTGCTGATATTTACAGTGATTGAATTCAGAGTTAGAAAGACCCAGAGACGTACATGTGGTCATTCATAAAAGTACATAAAATAAACAACTTTAGCTTTCGTTATTGTGTTCATTTCTGAATATATCGGAAAAAGTAGTGCACGAGAATCAAGACATGTTGAGACTTTAGACAAAATGCCATTCGAAAATTTGGAAAAATATTTTGGGGTTAAATGGCTAACTTACGAAGATTGTAACGAGGTTCAGAAGAGTGCTAAAGCTGCTAGAATTGATAGTTCAGATAGGACAGTAGCTAAGTGTAAGAAAGTATGTGATGCCTAGCTTAGTGTTTGGAATAAATCCTTACTGAGATTGACAAAATTCAGCATGACTCTGATGGACGAACGAGAGCTATTTAAGAGGTACATTGACTGACCATATTTTTTTTTAATGTCCATTGCCTTAACCCGGTTAGGTCTAGTGTTGTAGTGAAATGTATTCATCAAGGCATCATTAGCCAGGCCTATTTTTAATATCAATTACATTGACAAACAAACTCTTGCCCATTCACGAGCATTACCTTTTGATAGCTGATTGACCATTAACCCTTTTCCGAGTAAGGTAGCAACTATCAGTATCCTGCATGCTATCCTTTGATGATAAAACATACAAACATGTTTTTTTTTTAAGATCAGAATCAGTGATCTGGATATATATTAACTGCCTCTTATACACTATTTTGTCATAAAATTAGTTTTAAACTGTAAGTGAACCAGTAGACCTTACGGGAAATAATGGCGGACTTTGCTAAGTCTGGGATGTACCAGTTTATTAGATTGTCTGTTTTTATACATCATCGGGCAAATATTTTCAGAAAAATATACAAATCATTGAAAGCAAAGCCACGGTATTATTTTATTAAAGATTTAACTTTAAACTGCAAATTATGTAGGTCAGAAACATAGAGGACAATGCTATGTTGTGGAATTAGTGAGATGCACTTAAGATCTAAGCTGTTTTTCGACCTGACACGTATTTGCGAAATTACGGGTTAAAAACAGCAAATCAGATACTATTTAACCATTGCCTAAAATTACTACAAGGACGTAGATACATAAATAAACCATAAATTTGCAATCCTGTCAATGACTGTTGTAATGAAGCTATATTGAAATGAGTGATTACATTACGGAAACCTCTCCATCTAAAAATAGATGCACAAACGTCTGTGTTGATTCTATAGAAAAGAAGGGACTGCAACTTTTGATGGTGGGACTCCTATTTTTACCAAACTGGGAGTCCTGTACTCCATGTTTTAAAATCCTAGCGAGATGTCTTCCAAGGTAAAAGTTCAAGCTTATACCAATGTAGTAGTTCAAGCTTATACCAAGGTAGTGGTTTAAGCTTATACCAATGTAGTAGTTCAAGCTTATACCAAGCTAGTAGTTCAAGCTTATACCAAGCTAGTAGTTCAAGCTTATACCAAGCTAGTAGTTCAAGCTTATACCAATGTAGTAGTTCAAGCTAATACCATGGTAGTAGTTCAAGCTTATACCATGGTAGTAGTTCAAGCTTATACCAATGTAGTAGTTCAAGCTTATACCAAGCTAGTAGTTCAAGCTTATACCAATGTAGTAGTTCAAGCTTATACCAATGCAGTAGTTCAGGCTTATACCAATGTAGTAGTTTAAGCTTATACCAAGGTAGTGGTTCAGTCTCTTCACAATTGTTCATTTATACAACTCTATTTTTTAAAAACACTTCAGAAATGTTGTATTAGTACAAAAAGAAGTTACATCAGAATTGTTATATTTATACAACACTTAATAAACACTTAAGAATTGTTCTGTTTATACTACACTATTAATAAGCACTTTTCAGAATTGTTGTCTATGTAACACTGTTAACACATTAACCCCTTTAGCTTTTTGTCATTTTTGCCTGAAAATCTAGTAGGAAACACATTTTTGAAAGCTATTTCTGAATATACTCGAAACACCAAATACCCGGTCATCTTTCAATAACATACTGCCTAGTTGTGTTAGAAACAGTTTTTCGTTGGCTATTTGACTCGCGCATGATTAGAAGGGTAAGAGTTGAATTTTTTAATATTTTTTGCCTTTATTTTTGTATGGAGACCACTCTTTATTCCAAATGCCCATCTTATCCTACTTTTTGTAAAGGCTCATCTGTCTGTTTGCAGTTCATACCAGTTTGCCTTAGATCTCTGACCAAAAAGTCGAAAATCCATATACAAAATCGGATTCCAACCACGGGCGAATTTTGGGTAAAAAAAAGTCAGGTCCAAAAAGTGAGGTTTTTCTATCTGTATTTTGTAGTGCAACCAGATATTCCAGATTATTTGGTATCATTGTAGAGCTACATCTGTCTACCTTTCTATAATACCACCCACTTTAGTGTATCATGCATGACCATGATGTTACAGAGCTCGGCAGTATGCTACTACCTCCTGCCCCGTAAAGTCGTCACTTGGGGTTAATGTGTTAATAAACACTCTTCAGAATTGTTCCATTTATACAACACTTAAAAAACACTTTGTAATTTGTTTATTATTTATAGCCACTGCAACAATTTAATTTGAACTGAGGGCATTGTGAAATCAATTTATCCCATTGTAAAATAGCATGCTCTTTTCACTGGTTAACTTTGGGTCAGGCAATTCCTTGTAGTACTGTGTAGCTACTGGTAGCTCTATATGGATTTTCTGATAAAGTCACAAGGTTGATGATTAAGTTTGGTTCCAGCTGCTGCTTAGTTGTACATGTACCTTCATGCAATATTTAAGGTAATACCATGCCTAGACTTGGCCATCATCTGCATTGTCATCACACGGAATAACAGAATTGTTTCTTTTGTATGTGCATATACAAGGTTGGGGGACAAGATGAAAATTATCAGACAGAAACTGTTGGTTATCAAAGGTATTTTGTATAGGCCATGTCTGGTACATATATTTACAGTGATGAATTGCAGCAAAATTCCTCAAGATGTAGATACACTATGTGCCTGATGCTGTTTAAGACAATTCACCAAAATTAATGGACAGGTATTCTTTGAAAAATTTTGTGTTGTGTTTTGTTTTCAGCACTCATTAAGGCAAAATTAGTGCAGTTTTTGATCATGCATTGCTTGTTACAATTTAGTATTTTCATCAAATAGCTACTTTATAATTTACACTGTATTAAGCAGTTATGGTCAATAGGAAATTTGGGTAATTGCAAATGTGATCATTTGAACTAAATAGTTAAGGGAAGTTAAAATGTGTTTTTTAAAAGTATTCATTGTGACCAATATTCTTAAGTCACATGTTTGCTATGGGGATTTCTTTTTTGTTATACATGTAGTTTTTATTATATACTCATTTTTTTCTCCATTAACTTTACATTGTCAGAATTGTTCATTATTTTGTGATACTGAACACCTTAATAGTGCACACATGTGTGTCTAAAAATAGTATAGTATATTAGGAGCTACTTTGTAAACAAAACAGGTACACTGATGTAGTAGATGCTTTTGGTGTTAGTTTATTCAGTTTGTTTGTAGATGAACTCAGAAGCTGTTTCATCTGTTTGAAAGTAGAGATGATAAAGTGAACAATGTGGACAAGTTTACTGATTCACAAGTGAAACTTTTAAAGAAGCAAATGAATGAACATGATATTTGCAATGTCATCAACAAACGTGAGAGACACAGTATTGAAAATACCATTTTGGTCATTTAAATAGTTATCTAAGAGAAAGTTTGTAACTTTTCTTAAATGGAATGGTTCTGACTATGACCTGCCAGTGCTCTCTGGGGTATATAAAAATAACATAGAAATGAATATTGAGGTCAATGGCTGTCAGATATCTATCGGATACGTATCATAAGTAAAAGTACTAAATTTGAGGAAACAAAATGCAACTAAAGGTTTTGTAGAAAAGTAAGGGTCTTGGAGCCAATAAGCCAAAATGATGAAAATTCTTATTTCTGCTGGTCGAATGGTCTGTTGTACACCAGCTGCTTTGCAGTTTTCCATATTAACTCTTTTTTTTATTATATAGTGTTGTGGATTTGGGCTAGCGATAAATGCCATACATGCTATAACACAGCCGGAGTCTCAGCAAGCGATAAATGCCATACATGCTATATCACAGCCAGAGTCTCAGCAAGTGATAAATGCCATACATGCTATATCACAGCCGGAGTCTCAGCAAGCGATAAATGCCATACATGCTATATCACAGCCGGAGTCTCAGCAAGCGATAAATGCCATACATGCTATATCACAGCCAGAGTCTCAGCAAGCGATAAATGCCATACATGCTATATCACAGCCAGAGTCTCAGCAAGCAATAAATGCCATACATGCTATATCACAGCCAGAATCTCAGCAAGCGATAAATGCCATACATGCTATATCACAACCAGAGTCTCAGCAAGCGATAAATGCCATACATGCTATATCACAGCCAGAGTCTCAGCAAGCGATAAATGCCATACATGCTATATCACAGCCAGTCTCAGCAAGCAATAAATGCCATACATGCTATATCACAGCCAGAATCTCAGCAAGCGATAAATGCCATACATGCTATATCACAGCCAGAGTCTCAGCAAGCGATAAATGCCATACATGCTATATCACAGCCAGAGTCTCAGCAAGTGATAATGCTTATAATCTTCTTTAGCTGGTAATAAGAATGACAAATATGTACTTTTATTTTTGCATCTTGAATTTCCTCAAAATGTACATTTTCGGTTTTGGAAATTCAGATTACATGAGTTGTCTCACTTGTTCTAAAACTTGATTACATGCATGAAATTGTACCATAATTTTGACTACATTTCCAACTGCAATAACATTCTCCTAACTGCACACAAAATGAAATGAACGCAACATTCCATATTGTCTTTTTGGTAATTTAAATTGAAAGAGTTCATATTTTTTACATGTTATGATTCCAAACATTTAGTGACAATAGCCGATAAATAAATGACTTCAGGTTAATCTTGCAGTTTCTTTTATAAGACAACTGGATTTTATTGGCAATATAAACCATTGACCCAAATCACTACATGACAGTATCTCAGTATATAGTGTGTCATATTGCAATAAAATTAACACAGTGAAATAAATAAACAAAATCAATGGATCAAACATTCATCATTCATAATATAAATATATGTACTATAATAAGATGAAACACGTTGCAGATAAGATCCCAATGGCAGGGGGACACTGTGCCCCCCCCCCCCCCAACTTTGGGGTACAATTGCCACATTATGATTGTTTGCTTCAGTGTAAAATAATCTTTCTTGGACAGTTACATTAATGCAGTGTTTTGTCAAGTCTCAAGGGGCCCCGAGTGGCCAAGTGGTCTAAAGCGCTCACCGTTCCGGATCACTGCCATCTCACCTCTGTCTGCGTGGGTTCGAGTCCAAGGCTCGGCTAGCGTAGGTATGTGGGAAAGCCTGCCAGTAGCTTCTCGTGGGTCGGTGGTTCTTACCTGGGTTTTCCAGGGTTCTTCCTCCACCAGTTATACTGGCCGCCATGTATAGCCTATCTTGTGCTAACAAATGGCGTTAAACCCTAGAACAATAGAACAATCAAGTCTCAAGGAACTCTTGAATCATGTTTGAATATCTGGTTAACCTGAAATGAGCTGTCTTTTTCCATTCTTGATCATGTTCTCATTTCACTTTAGTGTGCATTCATCATCTACCATCATTTAACTTTAGAGTGCATTCATTATCTACCATCATTTAACTTAGTGTACATTCATTATCTACCATCATTTAACTTAGTGTGCATTCATTATCTACCATCGTTTAACTTTAGGGTGCATTCATTATCTACCATCGTTTAACTTTAGTGTGCATTCATTATCTACCATCATTTAACTTTAGTGTGCATTCATTTTCTTCCATCGTTTATTGTTAAATGCCTGTGTGTTCTAAATTACATTTCATTCCAAATCATTAAATGACAGTGTGTCTCTTAATCTTCAAAATAAATTGCACCTTCCTTGCCATAGGGTTGGAGATGTTACACTGATGCCCATCAGCCATGTAACACTTTACATTGCAACTTGGCCAACTACGATAAACTGAATATTTTCATCTGTCACACATTGTTTTAAAATAAATATTTATTTACAAGCATCAACAGAGACATGGATTAACATCCACTATGAAAGCTTTATGCATATTTTTCTTCTTTTTTTTTGTTTTCTTCTTTCTGATCAAATGCATATCGAGGGTGCTTTGGTTCAAGATGTGGGGGACACCATGATCTTACACTCATTGTGCAACACTGAAAACAGGAATAACATCAGCTGGAAGTGATATTATATACAGAGAAAACTCATTTGATACTTCTAATATATCCTGACAAACTTTCTCGTTAGAGAAGGCCACCTTCATTTGATCTACCACATAATTAACATTGCTTGAAAAATGGAACTTTTTTAACAATTGTCGGTAAACATAACAGACACATAGCTTACAAGTATTATTGCAGATGCTCATAATCCTGAGTTGGTCTTGTCTCAAGTAAAATTGGTTTCATTCTGCATGATTACAGTTAAAGAAATCATACCACATGTACTTTATTGCATAAAATTTGAAACCATCAGGTTAGATTGAATCTAAGCAGATCATGTTGGAATGAAATGTTTGAAGTAAATTTGAGCCGATCATGTTATTGGGATTAAATCTAAGCAGATCATTTTGGGAAAACAATATATATAGTTTGTATGGAAATAAACTTTTCAAGATAAGATTGTCCAAGTTTTTAAAATAAAGCCTACATGCACACTATGGTAAAGTGTCCCTTTAGAAAACAGGTTTTAATAACATCACTACATTACCTGCTACTAATGCATTGCTTTCCTTTTTTGGGACACTACTAGTCCCCAATCCATGGTAATATTCCCTCCTCCAATTAGTAATTGTTTGCCAGGAATTGAACAGAACGTGATACTAGTCCCACACCTTAGTCGTATCCAGCATACAAAATAAACTTTCTTTTTCCATGCACTGGTCATGTGACTTAGTAGCGAGGACAACTCCAGTGATTGCAAGGATGTTGTTGTTAAATATATGTTCAGTCACTCATTGACCTTTTTGAATTGCCTGTTTAGTCACTCTTTAACCTTTTTTGAATTTGTTGAATTAGTTTCTCCCCAGGCCTTGCATAATTGAGTCTTGTCTTGTGTTTTTCTTTTAGTATTTTGTGTTTTAGTGACTTGCTTAGTGAAGTAGTTCTTCTGTTATTTAATCCCCTTCTTAGTGTCAGGTTAAGTATCATATACCTTTTACTTGTTCTGGTTGTTTTATATTTTATGTTCTTTTATTTACCCTGTTGGATACTCAGCCCATCTTCCTAATGGAATACGTCTGTTAAAAAAATGTAGTGTGTGTATGGCTAATACTCATTTTAATTGGTTACAAGGATTTCCCTCCAGGTATGATGTCCTGTAGTCTTGGTAAAACTCAAAAGAGTAGGGGTTTGTTGGCTATGCCTGGTACGTTTCCCTTTGTGCCACATCACTGCACCTTTTCATTCAATGAAAGCAGCTCATATAAAAGGTAGCCACTTGAAATGTTGGAAACAAGAAGTAAACAATGTAACAATCAATTTTTTATCAAAAATTGATGCATGTGAAGAACAAGTTGGCATTATGAATTATTTTACAAAATGTAGGTGTCGTTGCGGGCCAAAGGGCAAAACTTAATGGGCTGCATACGGCCTGCTGGACATGTGTCAGATACCCCTAGACTATGTAGTCAGAATGGTATTATGTTCTGTTCAGTTCTGGGCCTCCAGTTACTAATTGAAAGAGGGAATATTAGCTTGGAATGAGGGCGTAGCTTCCCAACAAACAAACAAAAAGCAATGCAAAAGTACCTCTCCACCAACAAAACTACATATGTTTGTCAAATTTTAAGGGTCCATTTTCAACATGGCTACAAAGAATTCCTTGCCTGTAGTCAATTGGACCCTTGATAATAGTGTCCTGTAAATATTTATATGCAACATTCTTACATATTGCTTGACCGCTCTGGTGGCCTAGTGGTTAGAGTGTCCGCCTCGGATGCAGGATGTCGTGGGTTTGATCCCTGGCCAAGTCATACCAAAAACTTATTAAAATGGTACTAACAGCTGCCTCGCTTGGTGCTCAGCACTAGGAGGTTAGTGTTAGGACTGGTCGGCCAAGGCGTCAGGATAATGTGACTGGGTGGGTCATTATGCTACATGTCTGCGGAATGATGCCCCAGTGATAGTCATCACTATGAACTGCCATGCTGCAGTCATTGTAGCAGTATGAAATCTTTTTAAAGTGTCATTAAAAATCCAAACCACATAAACACACACAAATGAAACCTAGAGTCATATCAGCATATCCGCCTCAGTGTTTTTTTTTCTTCCCAGACATGGAATTTGTCAGAAGTTCACAAGTCTGGCAGCAAAGATTTGAATAACTACATACCATTATCTATCTTTGAGCTCTGTTCAAACTAAATGTACTTGAAAAACATGTTCTTGACAACTAAACTATAACTTAATTCATCAAAACCAATCCAGGTTCGTAGAAAACCACTCCTGTAAGACAGCCGGGATCTCCATGCTAGTTGATCTTACAAAAACTTTTGACCTTGTTGATTATGATCATGACCTTGCTGATCATGATATTCTTATTAATAAATTCAATATTTATCAGTGTATGATTCAATTATTGATTGCTTTTCATCATATCTAACAGTGAGAGAACAATTTGTCAAAATAAAGAAGAAACAATTAATTTATACATTGAGTACCACAGACATCAAATCTTGGGCCTATTTCTCATTTTTACTAATGATCTGCCACTGTATTTCATCTGTTGACTTGTATACAGATGAGAGTACTCTGTCAGATTTCAAACATCTACTGACTTGTATACAGATGACTGTACTCTGTCAGATTTCAAACATCTACTGACTTGTATACAGATGAGAGTACTCTCAGATTTCAAACATCTACTGACTTGTTTACAGATGACTGTACTCTGTCAGATTTCAAACATCTACTGACTTGTTTACAGATGACAGTACTCTGTCAGATTTCAAACATCTACTGACTTGTATACAGATGACAGTACTCTGTCAGATTTCAAACATCTATTGATTTCAAACAGCAAAAATCAGACCTAGAGGTTTCTTTTTAGATAGCCTTAGATTCCTGGCATAAGGAAAATAGCACGAAGATTAACACTGACAAGATGGACATATTAAAGATTAATACCCAGCGAAAGATAGGAATATTGGAAAATAACTTTTGGAATATTAGACAGAATAAAGTTTGTCTACAAATGATTTTACCATGGTAAAATCCTTGAGGTGATGGGTGACAACAATTTGCAATGGAGTGAATATATTCAAGTCATGTCTTAAAATCAGTTCATTTATGTGGTTATTTAGCTAGATAATGACACATCTACCAATTAAACATGGGTTAATATATTACAAAAGCACCATACACCCTTACCTAGACTATTATAATGTTATCTGGAGCTTGCATACTATCATGCAAGAAAATGCTGAAAACATATCCCAGATGTAATGAATGATATTAAAATGGGGACAAAAAGTGAATGAATATTTTTTTAGATGGCTAGACTGAGTGTCAGTATAGCTCATTGTATCTCAGGGATGCTAGGCAACCAGAAACACTCTGAATTTAAGATCAGTTTCAGCTAACCAGCATTCCATTTCAAAACCGAACAGAGAGCTCTTTGAGAACAGTTTTCAATATTTGGGGTCACAAATTTGGAACCGAATCCCGCAGGAAATGAGAATTCAAATTACAAATATAAATGTGTTTAATTATCATATTTATTGTATGAATAGTTGAACCTGTTTGATTTGACAAATATATTAGGCAAAACAAAAAGTGTTTCCTATTGCACTGGTTTTAAAGTTAGGGTAGGTAAGATTTTTTAAACATTGTATAAATTATAATGATTAGTATTAATGTGCTAAAGCCTTTAAGTACTGGGCAAAACCGGCCCAGTTAAGATGCAAACATTAATTTCAGGATTTTTCTTTTTATTTTAATTAAAATTTTAAAATTTTGTTTTTTACCCTGGGGGATAAAAGTGCATGTGTGTGAAGAAAAACAGGGATGGTCAGCCGACCAGAAACAATTTTATTTAAAGCACAAATTCCCAAAACTACTACTTCGTTGTCTTAATACATGTAGTATGAGCATTTTCTTTACATGTACAGTAGCTTTTTATTAATGCCTAATTATTATTATTATTATTATTATTATTATTACTTTATGGAGATATGGTATCCACACAATGGCTTAAATGAGGTAAAATTTAGCTTAGATCCCATCAGGATGGATAATGTTCACTCCCCCATGTGTGCACCCCATCTAGAAACTTATTGTCATCTTCCTATATATGTTTTCTCATTGTTCCAACCCTTAAAATGAATCAATACTTTCTACATAGCTTGGCTTGGGTATGCAAATAAACTGGATGTTCATTTGCATACCCAAGCCAAGCTATGTAGAAAGTATTGCCCATAGATCTTAGACACAATCACACTGATCTCATTCAAGAGTGCTATTAATTCATTCGGCCCCGGAGACTTTTTCACCAGCAATGGGGGTAGGAAACACATTTGGGGGGTTAATTCTTAATACATCCAATACATTGCTTCTAAAAGTTTTTCACTTACGCTGATGCCAAGTTGTGTTAGAAACGTTTTTCATTGGCTGTTTGATTTGCACATGTGCAGAAGGGTAAAAGTTGGAGTTCTATTTTTTTTAATTTTTTTTTTTGTCATTTATTTTTCTTTCTTACTGGACCCATCATTTTCGACTCCTGACCACTTACTCCCAACCCCCAACTTATCCTACTTTTTGCAAAGGTTCACCTGTCTTTGTGCAGTTCAGACCGGTCTGCCTTAGATCACAGGCCAGAAAGTCCAAAGGTACCAAGTCCATGTTATTATTATTATTATTATTATTATTATTCCACATATGCCACAGGGCCTGAAAATAGCATTTATCTGAGGTCGGGGATCTGCAGTTTTCTCTGTTGGACCCAAGAGATAAATTTATCAAGTCTGTTGAACCTACCACTTTTCCCAAAAATGGAAACCAAAAGTATTCCTCAGCAGTCTTATCTCACAACATATAGTACTCATGCTAGATGTAAGTATAAGCGGATTACGATATAACAATGTACTGTTAAGATGATTTGTCAATATGAACAAATAATTTGTTTATTTAACAATAGCTAAATTTCAGAACATTTTATATAAAGTTTGCAGCTTCCTTTCATGGGGCCTCTGAATTTCTCCACTCCAAACCAATGGATGTATAAACATATTTAAACAGTCAACAATCTTGCCAATAAAAAAATTGCCAAATGGTATATTTTGCTGCCAATAAGAAAAAAAATTGTAATTTGCGGCACTGGCGAAGCCCTGCATGATCCGCGAATAAACTTTTTACACGTTATTTTTTTGTACTTTTAAGAAGAAAAAACTATTGTTTTCATGTACGAGAAAAATTCGTAAAATTTAAGGAGTCATGCCATGATCGTCTTGTATTATTCTATTGATCTCTTCCCCAAAATGATAATAAACTTTTGACGTTTCTTTTGTACTTTTAAGAAAGAATTTTTTCGTGTACAAGAAAAATGCATGTTTATGAAATTTCAGGAGCCAATTGCCATGACCATGTTATATAAGAATTTGTGTTATAACGGAGCGTGTTATAGCAGGGTCACTATATATATATATATATATATATATATATATATATATATATATATATATATATATATATATATATAATATAGAGAGAGAGACAGAGAGAGAGAATACATGTAGATGAGAAAGGGTATGCAGATAAAGTTAGAAAAGCAAACACAGATATGAACATGGATAAATGGAATGGAAATAGAAAAGGGTTTCGAAATAGCTAGATGTTTAGGTAAAGGACCTTGAAATGAAAAATTAGACAACCAATAATGGCAGTGGTAATTTAATTTTAATTAAGTTTTAATTTAAAACTTATTTTTCCACTTAAGTTCACATGACAAAGTTTTATGTATCAATCCAACAAAAACAAACAAGGTAAAAACGAGTCCATCACTAAAACGTGTTATCGGTATTAATGATTTCCCATTGTTTTTTCTTCTCTGTGTTGCTGTGTTCACTTGCACCTGCTTTTGCTTCCACACTATCAATTTCCATCTTGTCATCATCAACTCAGGGAACATGTATCAAAATATTAGACATTACAAGCCTTCATTTGAAAGTGATTTGAGAACACTTGTTATACCTGTTTTGACATACTTAAGTCTTGCATAAAAGGTGCTCAGAAAATGGTATAAAACTTTTAACTTGTGTACAAAAGTAAAAACAATAACAAAAATAAACATGAAATGACCCTTTTCCAACACTGAGTTTAGTTGCATAGATTAGCAGGGGTAGGGAGCAAGAGGTGCATCTTGCACAGGCAGGTCTGGTTTTTGTTGTGTTTTTTTTTTTTCATAGATGTATGTTAGTGTTGTTAATCTGATCCCTAACATACAGCATAGATGCAAAACAAAAAACATCAATTTTGTGTCCTTTTTATTTGGCAATCTAATCCCTGATCTGGAATGATCGAGCTAGGAAAACAGCATCAGTCATTTGAAGTAGAAAGGAATATTTTTCACAGCAAGTCAGAATATCTTATTACACATTGTTTTCAGGCAGCAGTTCAATCAATATTTACCAAGTACAGCTGTGAAGATGTTCCCTCTAAACCTATCAAAAAATATTTGCTATGAACAGTCTAATTATATTCCTTTGAGAACATACTTACTTTGCCATAGCAAGAGCCTGGTCGATAAAGAGTGTAGATTGGGTAGTAGTTTGGCTGCTGGTGGTAAGTCATTCTTATGGACAAGATAATATTACAAATTTCAAGGCATCTGCTGGATATTGGTTTTCTTGTGGTTTTGTAGACTTAATGCCATTTTTCAGCACACTGTAGGCAATACCTGGTGACCAGTATATCTGCTAGGGAAATAACCAGAGCATAAACCCCAGGAAAAACCACCAACCTACAGGATTCTACTGGCAGCACATCAAAAGACGTGAGATGTCAGTGATCTGGAAAGGCAAGTGCCTTAGACAACTTGGTCACCCTAGGTCTTCTGTTGAATGTAATAGAGCTGGCCAAGCAAATCATGTATGTACATGTATGGTCTTGTATATTTTCACACCTATAATTTCTAGGTTTGGTACAGTTTGGTGTTTTGCATCACAGCAGTCATAAAGGTTATTGAGTGCCTGTCAGTTGGAGTTAAGTGACTTGCCCAATGAGAGCTGCAAACCTGAGTAATCCAATGGTAGGATTTGAACTCACATAGTTTTGGGTCACAAATCTAGCACACAAACCACTTTGCAACCATGGCTTGCATTAAAGTTTACAAATAAAAAGAATATATTTATCACTTGCCTGGTAATTAGCACAATTTTTTTTTACTGGTAACTTTTTAAATTATTTGACTGAGTTTAAATAAAATATAGTAGGGACTTTTTCTATGATTTAACTGTTTTCCAGTTTTCTAGTCTTGTACATCATAAGTCATATTAAATAGAATCCATATCTTCCAAAACGATACAAGCAGAATCTTTACAGCACACTCACCCCATGGTCTTATGGATATTAATAATAATAATAATAATAATAATAATAATAATGAGGACTTTGTATAGTGCCTATCCTTTAGAAGCACTAAGCTCTTTACACCATTAGACAACACCTATAAGATAAAAAACATATAATGATATGATTACAAAAACAAACACCTTGAAATTAGAAAACATTAAAAAAAAACATGCTGAGAATATATAAGGTAGGAAACATTATTAGATCTTAGTTTGTTCTTGCAGTCGAAATAAGTGAGTTTTAAGAGCCCTCTTGAATGTGATCACTGTGTCTTGGTGTCTAAGTTCAGTAGACAATTCATTCCACGTTGCTGGGCCCTGGTATGCAAAAGAACGCTGTCCATATGACTTTTGTTTTCATAGTGGGAATAATGAGTGTACGATTGTCAGAAGAGGAGCATAAGTATTTTGCTGGTGTGTACACACGGGTGAGGTCAGATAGGTATGTTGGACTAGAGTCCGACAGTGAAATGTAGCACAGAACAAATTTTGTGTTTGATTCTGGATTGAATGGATAGCCATTGTAGGGTACAGAGCAGCTGGGAGGTGTGCTCTGATCATGGTACTCTAAGTATGATCCGAGCAGCTGTGTTTTGAAGTTTCTGGACCAGATATTGAGATGAACCAGACAGAATTGAGTTACAATAATACAGTCTTGAAAGTACTAATGAACACACAAGTGTTTTAGTGCCATCAGCTGAAAGATATTTGTGAACTGAGTTGATGCCTCTCAGCTCAAGATATGCAGCCTTGCATATGTTCATGACATGTTGGTGCAATGTGAGAGTACTGTCCAGAGTAACACCTAGGTTTCATACTGATTGTGTGAATTTAATGTTGGTGCTGCTGATATTTATTGTTTGAGGTAAAGGATGTGAATGAGAAAGTCTTTGTGTTGTGATCAGAATGGCCTCAGTTTTATCATCATTCATCTGCAGCTTGTTACATGTCATCCATGATTTCACATCAGAAATGCACCTCTCTACACCTTGGATGGTAGCATCAACTTCAGTTGAGTGGCTAGATTTGTATATGTGGTGTCATTGGCGTACAATTGGTGAGACACCGGATAATGATCTATGACACCTGAGAGCGACTGAGTGTACAGAATGAAGAGAACAGCTCCAAGAACAGACCCCTGTGGAACATCACAACATTGATCAACTGGGCTGGAGTGTATTCCATTTGCAGATACAATTTGTGTCCTGTTGACCAAGTAGGGCTTGAACCACAGTAAGGCTGTATCATGAATGCCAAATGCATGCTGGAGACGGTGAAGTAATATATCATGGTCTATTGTGTCAAATGCTGCAGACAAATCAAGGAGGGTGAGGACTGTAATTTTTCCCCTATCCAACGCAGAGAGAATGTCATTAACTGCTCTTAGAAGAGTAGTTTCAGTACTGTGGCAAGGGCAATATGCAGATTGTACATTGCTGAAAAGACTGTTTGAATTTAGATGAGATACAAGCTGGGATAGAACAACCGTTTCTAAGATTTTTGATATGAATGGGAGATTAGAAACTGGGCGGTAGTTGTTTAAATCATTATGGTCTAGTGGTGGTTTCTTCAGCAGAGGCTTTACAGTGGCAGTTTTGAAAAATGATGGGAATTCCCCGGATGAGAGATAGGTATTAATAACATCAGTTAGTGAAGGCAATACTGGATCTTAGCACTCAGGCAGCACTGATCTTGGAAATGGATAAAGTTCACTTCACTTTGGTGCACTCTTCATCACGACTGTACATACTCAATCCATAGAGATAGATTCAAGTGCTGCTAATGCTTGCCAGTGAAATTCTATATCACAACTGTATGGTGGCATAAATTTTTAACAAAAATAATTTATTTGTGCATCTAATTGAGCTAGTTTATTTAGCCAAGTAACTGAAGTGCTTGTTAAAAAAAAATACCTACCTGCCTACCCTAATTTTAAAATGAGTGCAATTAAAAATACAGAAACAATTTTAAAACATTGTTGGCCTAACACAGCTTCTATGGCCACAATTTTCACCCATAGATAAAATGGCCCAAGAATATATTGGAGACTGAACTTTCTTTTAAGGCTCCCAAATGAAGTAGGATGAGAATATATCAAGGAGTTTAGGAAATGAAATTTCATGCAAATGAAATTCCCTATCAAACTCTTGATACAGCTGTCATCAGAAAAGTTACTGCTAAAATGAACCTGACAATAAAATTGGACTATTATTAAACTGTGAAAAAGACAAGGGCTGCCTGTATCATCCATCTTTCTTCATCTACAGTCGGATCTAACAGACAGCTCTAAACCACAAGAATCGTTTTTGACAGCGGAATGGAAAATTTAGCACCAGTGAGGTTTGAATGAAATCCTTGATCTCTCTCTGACTGCTTACTTTTGTCAAATCAAAATTCCATAAGTCAAATTATAAATTCAATACTCTTTAGAGTAATTGTAATGGCAATAGATTATACTTAGTAACTGTATCAAAACACAGAATAATTGGTTACCATTTATACTCACCTATAAGTTAGGTCCAACTATATAAACTGTATCTACTTGTACCTGCTGTCACACAATACACTGTATCTACTTGTATCTGCTGTCACACACAATGCACCTGCAGATATAGTCAATGCCTTTTTTTAGGAATAAAGAGTAGAACAAACAACACAGACCCTGATATTTTGGAATCTAAAATCAGGGTCTATAATGTTAGTCGTTATACCAGACTTATATGCCAGTATAGACATCAGCAGTTCATTCAATTGATCAGTAACCACTCAGGCGGCCTTGTAGTTAGAGCATCCGCCTCAGATGGGGGAAGTCATGGGTATGATCTCTGGCCAAGTCATGCCAAAGACTTACAAAAATGTTATTAACAGATGCCTTGCTTGGCACAATGCATCAAGAGGTTAGCGTTAGGACTGGTCGACCTGGTGTCGGGATAATGCGACTGGGTGGAACATCATGCTACGTGTCTGTGGCATGATGCCCCAGTGCTAGACATCATTATAAACTGTCACACTATAAATAACATAGGGATATGACTGAAAAATTGTTAAAGCTACGTTAAAAATCCAAATCACACATACACACGCAATTGATCAGGGCTCAGAAAGGAAGCGAGCAGGAATTTCGCTAGTTACAATTCAGAAATTGCTAGTAAAAAGAAACATTTTTTGTGAATGATATTTTATGCCCAAAAAAATTCAGAAAAAGACATATGCCAGTAGACACTGAAAATAGCCCAATATTTCAAGTTGAAAATATTGTAATTATCAAGATGCTGTCAGTAGTGATAAAAGTTAAATGAGATAGAATATAGTAGTGGTTAAAACAATGAAAAAAGTATGTCAGGCTGGATGCATATATGAAGTGTTAAATTTTGTCATTTCCATGTTTTTGTTGTAGCTGTGTGGGGTGGGTGACAGCTTAACATTGAGGAATTTGCTGGTAGAGCAAACAAACATCTAGGTTACATATTTTTTTAATTCAGAAAGCCCTCTCTAACCCTTTTCTGCCTCTGTATATATATCAGCCTAGCAGGCGCAGGAGACATCTTGATTCATATTTCTATAACTGGCTTGATTGTTTCTGGTACATAAATCTGTGTTTCCTACTTTAAACTAAATATTTGATATCTCAATAATGAGTTGTCTAGAAGTTGATTTAAAACATATAAATGATTATAATTTATCTAATCAGACTCACACTCACTTTCAACCTCTTCCTCAAAATATAAATGTTAAATATATGTAGTTTATGTGTAAGGGTTGGCAAAGAATGTCACAGTTCAAATTATAAATTATCTGTTTCTTTAAAATCTATATATATGATACTCTTGCTAATTAGAGAGACTTATTCTACTATCTTGTCTCTAATATCATCAGCATTTTCAAAATCTAAAACTAATTATAAGTCCTTTAAATAATCATTTAATTCATTTGCATAAACACAAATGACTGTTCTCACTTACATAGACCATAGAGCTAGGCCTGTTAAACCAAATGATAAAAGTTGGGATACAGAATTTGAGCGGCAACCATTAGCAGCATTTGAACCTGTCTCTGTGGACTTCGTACATACAATCCTGATGAGGAGTGCACCAAAGGCAAAATATGAACTTGTTTTTTCTCTTAAATAGTGCACTCCATAAGATCGTACCATATTTTAGAGAAAAACTTGTTCATATTTTTCCATACAAATGCAGTAGCCTAAAAATACATGGGATGGTTCATTATGAACCTAGATGAATTCATTGGGTCACATAGATGCATTGGCTTTGTGATCAGCTTTTTTTTAATTCCCTTATAGTTTCTATTTCCTGGACGGATTTTTGTCATGCTTTGGATAAATTATTATGAAGCTATGTCAATTAATGTGGTAACATGCATGCATATACTTTTGATCTTGAAGTCAAGGTCACAGTTGTGATTGAATCAGGTGATAAAGACAGCACAGTGTTTATAAGAGAACAATGTGCTCAACAATTGGGTCTTTCTTTTGTTTTCGGTGCAAGTGGCAAAAGAGTGACAGATTTTTTTTCTTTAAATATTTTCATATGGTGTTAATTGAAAGAACTGTGCCTGAAACTAAAAACTAAGAAGCAAAATGTAATAAGTATGAGAGAGGACATTGAAAGGAGAGAGACAGCTTGAGGTATGGTTAATGTCCAAGTTGTGTGATGTTTGTCTTTGTGCAAATCATAACTGCTTTTTCACATACCAACAATAAGCAATTTCAGAACTAGTAGAATATAATGACCATATAATATATACCGTAAGCTGTATTCAGCTCAAGGATTTTCTTGTCACTTCTGTCAAAGTCATTGGGATAAGAGAATCACACAGACAAAAGATTTGTATAGCTTTTATATATGCATGGTTTTAGTTGGTTATGAGGAAAATAATGTTCCAAAATAACAATTGGCCCATATCCTCAAACCATCAACTAAAAGTTATCATTTGTCTGTAGCATCATCAGGCTGTGGTAGTTAGGCCCCCGCCCCCAAACCAACCTGCAGTAGTGACACTCTGACCTAGGCAGCATAGTGGGTCAGTACAGATCTGGTAATTTAAGAACTTATGGGTTTCCATTTGCCTATATTTCCAAATCCCATGATGAATTTTATTAATACATTTAGTTGGGGTGAATCATTTTGAAACAAAAACAGTGCATTCTGACATGGACACCTTTGATTTTGGAGTCAAGATCACAGCTAGATCAAGTTTGCATTAGGTGTTGGTCAGTGTTTTTAAATTATTTGTATTTCTTAAACGCCATGATGATTGTATTTGATATGTATATGGAATGAATCATTATGAATCTTAAAGATTTTATTTTATATGTATATGGAATGAATCATTATGAATCTTCAGAATTTAATTTTTTATGTATATGGAATGAATCATTATGACCCTACAACATTTCATTCTGTATCAATGATCAGTCAGAGTCACACACATAATGATCATGTGTTCATTTCCATAAGGTCATCAAACAATCTAGGAAGTAGTTGCAGCCATACATATCAATATGATGTGTTTGGTGACTCACCTGTGGCAGAGCACACCACACATGTTATGACAGCAATGGTCAACTGTTACTTTGTCTCCTTCCACCACCATATTGTTTCACATGATTGAAAGTAGTTTGGAATATAGTTGTAAATGGTGACAAATTACATCATGTGTTATGCTGTGCTGATCCATCAACACAATTTCTTTCCCAATTCGTAGATTCCTATTTGTCTAGATAGTGAATTTTTCTTTAATTTAATTATTTATCCATATTTTTATGTATATTTAATTTGTATTTGTTATTTTTTTCTCAACGATTGTGCATAATTGTATTTTGGACTTGACCTTGTCCAAAATCAAGTTTTTGTTGTTCCTGACTAGAGACATTGATTATTTTTATTTTGGTAAACATAGTTAGTATTTCCCTTTGAGTGTGGGTAACAATATTAGGATCATTATCTTGGTCTGGGTCAAGGAATTTATGTTTATCATGTAATTTATTATAATTTGAGTAACAGACCTTGTCTAATTATAACTTGTATTGTTCTAGAAATAAACTTTCATTCAACAGTCTTCTGTCTTTTGTGTCAGTGTTTTATGTAATCTTATTAACTTGAAATTTATTTATTTTCTGCAGTAACATCTGAAGCAGAAATCAATCTTACTGTTGTGCTCAGTATTTCATTTTGGGTGGAATTTGTTTATTCAGATTATTTGTTCACTGGAAATACAAAGTGCTCTTAAATAATATTCTTTGACAAAAACATTAATTTTGAGTTGTAGTGAATTCAGACATGGTCATGGAATATATTATGATTAATTGGAAGACTGTTAGCACATCATCCTACTTTAGGGTACTGGTACATTAGTACATTCAAGACTGCAGGCACATCAGCATCTTCAGCGCTTGATCTTATTTTCGAACATCTTTGAAATTCAGTTAAATCAAATGGCAATAGCAGCTGCCTCACTCGGCACTCAACATTAAGACGATAGCATTAGGGCTGGTCAGCCTGATGTCAGGATAATGTGACTGGGTGGGACATCATACTACATGTCTGCGGCCTGATGCCCCAGTGCTAAGACATCACTATAAACTGGCACACTGCAGACATCATAGCAATATCACTGAAAAATTGTTAAAGCTATGCTAAAAATCCAAATCGCATTTTCAAATTTCCATACGAGTCGATACAGTACAGAGCAATGATAGGTTGTCATATACTATAAGATTGTAATATTTATCTTTATCAGTTTATTATCATGCTAATTCAGCCTTATTATGATTATTCTTTCCCCTTCCTCACCACCACCCACTTGACTGATTGGGCACTGTAATATGTACTTGTTTCTTTTCTTATTAGCCTGCACATCATGTGAAAGTCTTTATGCCTACAAAATGTAATGTGTGCAATTTTTTCCTTTCAGGGATGATGATGTTCAGGAAGACAATATCTGGACTGGAATGTGTCTAGTGGTCTTCTTCTTCTTGATCATCAGCATACTCGCATTTCCTAATGGTAAGAAGGAGTCCAGTTCCAAAGTATTATTGATTCTACTGAACATAGGACAACCATCAGAGATGAGAGGTTTATATGTAGCAATATTTTTCGTAACATAACTCTAGGAGTCTGAGTTTCCACTAACCCTTGCCACCCCATTTTTTATATTTGACATTTATGTTTGGGTGTAGCATCAGACTCAATTCCCTATCGAAAAGTTGGAATTCACCGACACCACTTGGTGTCGGCATAGGGTAGCCACTTACTAGCCGGTCTAGCAAACTAAAACGACCTTTCATCGAGATATACCAAGCATGAAATCAATATGAATATGATTTATTTTCTCAAAAATAGCGAATATAGCATTTGTTATATCTTTAATCCATTCAAAGATGAGATGAAATTTGTTCTGGAACTTGCCATTTGCATTCTGAGTCACATGACTACACAAATCTCACAACCTACATGTCAGTGACATCAGAGGTCTAATAACCTGACATAGAGCGTAGCGTTGATAGACAAGAAACTATTAATATTACTTGTCCGTTTACTGAACATATCATTTATATAGTTCGGCACAGAACCACTAGAAACTTTATACATAAATTTTGCCTTTCTTAAGCATATTCTTTTTTAGATAGTCATCATCTTCAAATCCTTCATACATTCATGACAACTTTTTTCTCATGGATAATTTTGATGGCTCATATTTTTGAAGTCTTTCCACTTTTAACAAATTTGTTTTAAAAGCATTACCCAGTATGGTGTTGCACTAGTCCAGAAGAGTTTGAATTTGCGTTTGTATAAACGTTTTAAGAAACTCTTATTATTAGAACTAAAACAAAATCAAGATACTCCATATCTGAAATGTAATTTAGAATTATAGGCCAGAAGAGCTTATGGGATAGTGCCTTGTTCTTTGTCCATCATGCGTCTATTAGCACAAGTTTATAACTGCTACTCCTCCTAAACTACTTAGAGAAGTGCCATGAAACTTAATTCACATTCATCCCAAGTTGGGCCTGAAAGAAAATTCTCTTACAGAAACATTCAGTATCTTCTCACTACAACTCCTGAATTAAATGACCGTATAGGCATGGGGTTATCACTAAAATGTTTATTATGGTGTCTAGTTTGTCCTAAGTCATCATTGTCATAATGGTGCTTATCTGACCTCAGATATGGTTGCCATGGTAGCCACCTTGAAATCTTACTATCACTACTTAACCAAGATGTATGATCATATCAATATGGGGTTTTCACCAAAGTATTTGTTATGGTGTCTGGCTGGTCTTAAATGACAAAGGATTTGTTATGGTGTCTGGTTGGTCCTAAATGACAAAGGACTTGTTATGGTATCTGGCTGGTCCTAATAATAATAATAATAATAATAATGACCTTATTTAAAAAGGGTAACACAATTAGCTAAAAACTAATCTACCTTGAGACCCTCATACAAAGGAATTTATTTATTTAAGCTGCATCTCTGAAGCCACTGGATATATTGGGTTTGGAAGAAGGAAATAGAGTGGGCATTTCTAATCTCAACTGGAATACTATTCCAGAGCAGAGTTCCAGAGTATTGGAAACTTTTTTTAAAATAACTCCTTATTTGGTTTGGGAATTTTATACTGTTTGGTAGACATGGATCGCAGGTTGGGAGTATTACCAGGTAGCCTATACTGGAATAGTGATTGTAAATATTCAGGAGCACTATTATGAGATATCCTGTACATTAATTTGGCTTTTCTCAAACAGATTCGGTCTTTAATAGGTAATACTTTTAACCTACCAGCTAAACTTTCCTTGCTTTCTTTCTGGATTGATATTAGCCCAAATGTTCTTTTTTGAAGATGTGCCAGCTTTGCTATGTTTTTATCATTTGAATTACCCCATACTGTACTACAGTAGTCCAAATAGGGTTGTATGTAACTGTTATAAAATAGTTTTTTGTGCCTATTAGGGAGAAAATGTCTTATCCTACTGAGAAGCCATAAACTTGAATTGACTTTTTTACTGATATGTTTGATATGTTCAGTCCATAATAGGTTATTATCTACCAGAACACTAAGTAGTCTATCATGAAAAACCATTTGCAGATTTGTATCCTTCCATGTCAGACATAGTTCATCACTATCAAGATTTGTCCATCTTTGCCGTGTTGAGATAAGTAATATTTTAGTTTTACCAGTATTTACCACCATGCCATTACATGTGCACCAGTTTTCCAGTTTGTTTAGGGCATTCTGTAAAGAAATTTCGAGTTCATGCTTTGTGTTTTGGATGTCTGACAGTGTTGTGTCATCTGCCTAGAGGTCTGTAGTAAAAGTGGTCGGTCATTAATAAATAAAATGAATAGTAATGGATCTAGAATTGAGCCTTGTGGTACTCCATATCTAATTGTTTCAGGTTCAGACAGAACATTATTTATGTAAACATGTTGTGTTCTCTCATTTAAGTAAGAAGTAAACCATCTAATTGTTCTTTCATCGCACTGGTAGATTTTCAGTTTCTTCAAAAGGATTTCATGATCCACCATGTCAAAAGCTTTCCTGAAATCTACAAATACAGTTCCTATTATTCTACCTTGGTCAAGTGCTTGAAGCCATTTATCAGTTAGGGAGATCAAGGCAGTCTCACAGGAATGGTTCTGTCTAAAGCCTGATTAATTAGGGTGTAACAGCAAGTGTTTGGTTAAATGTGACATGAATGAGTCATGGACATGTTTTTCAATCAATTTTGACAAGTTTGGTAGTATTGAGATTGGTCGGTAGTTATCAGCATCATCCTTAGAACCAGATTTGTGAATAGGAGTTACTTTTGCAGTTTTCCATATTTTGGGGACAGATGAGGTTGCAATACTTAAATTAATTATGAATGTTATGCTATCTACAATAGCAGAGGCAGAAAATTTAATGAGTTGTGGACCAATCTGATCAAGTCCTGTAGCTTTCTTGGTATCAAGTTCACTGAGACATTTTTTAACAAAGTTTTTTGACACTGGTGGGATAGAGAAACATACCTCCTTAGAGATTTTGCTGCTGCAGAACTTTTTCAGTTCATTAAAGTTGTTTTCTATCACTGGTTCTTTTAACTTTGTGGTAATGTTGGTGAAAAAATCATTGAAAACATTTGCAATGTCAGTTTCATCAGTGACTATGGCGTCATTTACCAGAAGTGAGTGAATTTTATTTGTCTGTTTTTTTGTGCATTCCTCCAGTGAGTTCATTGAAGATTTTCCAAATGGAGTTTGTGTTGTTCTTTTTGTTTTCAAGCAATGATTGATAATAAGTTTTTTTAGCTTTTTTAATCATACTTGTTATTTTATTTCTCCATACTTTATATTGTGCATGGTTTTCCATAGCCTTGAATTTGTCTTGTGTTTTCATAGCATCTAGGATTTCAGTAGTAAGCCAATTAGGTTGAATTTCAGTCTTTACTCGATGTACTTTCAGTGGTGCATGCCTAGATACTACATCCATGAATAAGTCAGTCCACACCCTCAGAGCTTCATCTATGTCATCCAAATTTTGAATCATATTCCATGGAATTTTATATAGGTCATTGAGAAATTGTTCTTCATTAAAAAATTTGAACGATCTGTAAGTGATCGTTTTATGTGTATTTTTCTTATTTTTCTTGCATTTAACCTTTCTTGTCAAAAAAGTAGGATAGTGGTCACTAAGACCAACATTCGGTACATTAACATAAGCGACATTGTCTGGTAGGTTGGTATAAATGTGATCAATAAGAGTGCTCGATTTTTCTGTTACCCTTGTAGGTTCATTTACCAGCTGGTCTAGGCCTAATGATTCAATAAATTCCATCCAGTTGTTCCTTATTTGAGTATTGAGAAGGTCCTTATTTATATCTCCGAGTATATATGTTTCTTTCTCCTGTGCAAGAACATTTTCCATTTGTTTCAAAAAGTTATCATTCCAAAATGCTTTGGAGGAAGGTGGCCTATAAATGAAACTAGCTAGGAATGATTTTGCATTATTTTGAAAAATTTCCACCCAGATACTCTCAATTTCATGTGACCCCAAGTCAAGCCGCCTTTTTACATTTACATCTTCCCTAATGTATACAACAAGACCCCCCCGCTGTCTCTCTGTCCCTACATAATGGTTTATTGTAGCCTTGACAGTGAAATAGATCATCATTGTGGTTAGCATTTAATTTGGTTTCAGTGAGTCCTAAAACATGTATATTATTTTCCTTGGAAGACAACATTAACTTAATCTGGTCTATCTTTCCCACTATACCTTGTACATTTAAGTGACCTTTGTTAAAATCTTTTTTATTTAGTTTCATATCAATTATATGTATGTCATCATGCAATGGGGTACTCACTGAGATTGTCTCCATACTACTTTTATCATTCTTACATCCTATTTCTATATTTAAATGTTCATATATATTAGCATCTTCAAAGTCACATAAAAACCCTGAAAATCCATTTACATTTGCATCTACAATAGTGTGCATTGCATAGTTAGAGTCAAGAGTCCCACTGTGTACATTTAGATTTTTTGTAAATGAAGCATTGGCATTCTCCTCTTTGCCAGCTTCCTAATATGTATACATTGATGGACAAAGTCTTTGTTTGTGTCCATATTTATGGCACCTGAAACACTTGATCTGTTTGCCATGATGGCATACCTGTGTCATGTGCCCAGTTTCTCCACAGTAGAGACAGCACTCTTCATTAAAGTGCCTGAAAATGGGGGCATACATGTTAATATTTTTCAGTAGTTGAGAGGTTCCTTTCCTGCTTAAATTAATTTTGTCTCTGTGGTAGAGACTTAGGTTGACATCCTGGTTCTGAAGAAAGAAAGACATGTATTGTGGAATGTACTGTAGGTTGAAGTCTTCACATAGGTCAATTATCAGATCATTGATTTCTTTGGCCTTGGTGTCCACACGAGGAGGTAGTCCTGATATCATTATTTTACATGTATTTGGGCCGCAATACCTAGCAGCATACAATAAACTTTCAAAATCTGTTCTGATTTGATTTAGTGACCTTCCCTCACAGGCATCATTTCCACCTACTAAAATAATTTGTTTGTATTTGGTTAGGTGACTGTTCATTATTCTGTCTGTGATGTTGTTGATTTTTGCACCTCTTAAGTCTGTACATCTGTTTTAAAAAGTCTTCTTGGTATTATACTTTTCAAAATTGAGGAGCCATTTAGAGTCCTATCTTTTCTGGCTTGTGATGTCGTGTGTTAGACTCTGGATTGTATTTCAGACACATATCTTGGAGGAAGGGATGCTGAAATTGGTGTTTCAGTTGTGTGAACCACTCATGTTGATTTTGACACATTTGTCTGAGCACTGGGAAATGCAGTTGTTGGTGAAGGTAACAGACTTGTCTGAACTGCGGTACATGGATGTACACGTATTGCTGCTGTTGCAGGTGCGACACATGACTGAGAGGTGGGTACTGTTGTTTGCAATGCAGGATTACTTTGGGCATCAGTTTTTATTTGCATGGTTATTTTACATTTTCTTTTGGCTGGTACTGGGATTGTGTGTCTGAGCATCTGATACTGTTGATATTTGGGAGTCTGTCTGAATTGCTGTTTCACATGAGGTTACTTGCTCATTAACCCTTCTCTGTGCTGATTTAATAGCATGTAACTGTAGTTTTAATTCTTTGATTTGGGCCTCCATATTCCTAATTGTTTTTTGATGTTCACACATGAAGAAATCATTAAGGTTTAAGCCATCACTGCTATGGTCATGATTTATGGAGTGTGTAATTGCCTGACACTCTAGAGGGGTGTTAATTTTATTGCCTGAGTCATTTAGGTCAAAGACTTTAGGAGCTGTTTCATGTTTGGTACTACATCTAGTTACTGGTGTAGATGTCAGCATATAACTGCCTTTAGCATGGGTATTCTCATCCTGTCTACATTTACAGATAATATGATCTAACCATGTGAGACTGATCAGCCCCTGTATATGTAAGACACATGTTGTTTTATACAATGTAGCTGTCACAGTGTTTTTCTCTTGTGTTCTATAGATAATACCATTTTGTACACTTGAACTGCATGAAGTCATGCAAGGTTCTGAATCCAGTATCTGTTTTATTAACTCCAACTTTTGTGGATCTATATTCACAGTGATACTATATTTATTATGTTTGACCCTCAGGAATTCTGGATAAATGTCAGCCATATTGGATAACTCCAAATCATCATCTGCACCATTGTTTTCATTTTTATTCTGAACATGACTTTCCTGTATGGGATTATCTGTGTGGCTCTGATCTTCAGGTATATCAGACATACTAAAGCCAGAGAATGATGCAGAAATGGTTGAGCTGAGTGTGTTGAGTAAGGAACCTACAAGGCTGGTATTTAAGTATGTTTCCATGATTCTGATATTTTCAGCTTGTTCATAACAGTGATAGCAAGTAAATCAAATCCTTATTTATGACTAGCACATATCCATAAACTTTTGAATGAAACTTGCATAATGTGTTTGAGTTGGTATCAACTGAAGTTCAGATATGGTAGGTGTAGTTCAGTTTCAAGTATATCCACTTTGGTAGCCATCTTGGATAACCAAAAATCCTTTGTTTTGAACGGGTTTCGAAATTCACTTAATACATGAACATGTGCACATAAAATTTCACTTACACTAACTTAATATTGTCATAAATCCACAGTATAAATTATGGCAACTGGTATTAGCATATTTAACACCAGTTTTTACACCAAGTTCATTGAATTGAGTAGAGCTGTGTTAAGACCAGATATACATGGCAGCCATCTTCGTCCTAAATGAATATAATGCCTATCTGGAATCCAGGATCACTCCACTGACAGCTTTCTTTATAATCTGGCATCCATTCATATGACAGTTTTCTGTATAATCTGGCATCCACTCCCATGACAGCTTTCTGTATAATCTGGCTTCCAGTATCACTCCCATGACAGCTTTCTGTATAATCTGGCATCCAGGATCACTCCCATGACGGCTTTCTTTATAATCTGGCATCCAGTATCACTCCCATGACAGCTTTCTGTATAATCTGGCATCAACTTCCCATGAAAGCTTTCTGTATAATCTGGCATCCACTCCGATGACAGCTTTCTGTATAATCTGGCATCCACTCTGATGACAGCTTTCTGTATAATCTTGCTGATAATACGGCTACTATTTCCTAAACCAAATGTCGTATTGACAAGGTATTTTCCACAAGGAACTTCTAGATTAAAATGCTGCAAATCTATTAGCCAATATGATACCATGAAAACCATCTTGAAAGCCTTAACACTACTTCTTTGTGGAACATGACGTTAGCAAGAGGTTTTCACCTGAACATTTTGTATAATATCTTGCTGGACCTGAATGAAAATGATGTAAATCCTATGTCCAGTATGGCTGCCATGACAGCCATCTTGAAAATAGCATAACAACCATCTTGACAATTTTGTAATTACTACTACCCCAGAATAAATGGATGTAATACAATTAATTTCCTATAGAAATTATAAGGGACTGTTTTGTGACAGGGAACTGTAATAAAGTGGAGTAGAATTTTCATTCTGAGTTAAAAAAAAATTAATTCGTGAAAGCTTTGAGTTTCTTTGACCAGAGTTTATTTATATGGTGTTCTGTCTGCCATCAATTACATATGCTTGTTCACACAACCATCTTAAAGTGTGTAAGCATTTCGTTTGCAGCTTGACATAGTCACAGTCCTGTAATGTTCACATTGTAAAAGAGGCCAAAAGTTAAATTCTGTGTTAATTTTTATTTTCTGCAAGTTATTTTTTGTTTCTTTAAGTTATTGCATATCAGTATGCCATTTTTCTACCTGTTTGAAATTATGTTGAAAGCCTTATCAAAATCTAGCTGAATTGTGCAGATTTCTAATCATAATCAGGCTTCCATCAAGTTTTAGCTCATCTGGGCCACAAACCAAGAGATCATATGGTAGTGCTGTTATTCTTGATAATCAAGCATCACTCATTCAGCCAGTTTGATTGATTAATCGAGTGTGACTTTTCATGATAGACTTTCCTTGCGTTACTGATACATTTATTAAATTATTCATTACTATTGAGTTGAAATAGCCCCCAAATATATCAGTTTAATAATACAGTTCTAGAAATGACACTATATAGACCATGCAAAAATTTTAACAATACAAAGAGTATTTAGTTTGATTGGTACTTTTTATCCACTTTTGAGACATATTGTAGCTTTGATATAACCAACCCGCTTTTTAATTGGCAAGCAGAAGTGAAAGTGAACATTTTGAATTTCCTGGAAGAAATGATAAAAGTGTGGGCTTACTTTGGCTTCCAGAAAAAGGGAGACAATCCAAACCTGTTAGAAGTGATTTGCAAGTTGTACAAAAAAGAAAATACATTGAATTTCATTGGTTAGTAAAAGACATGTTTTTACAATCTTGAACAAAAGTATTTTTATTTTTATTTTTTAATCTTTTCCTGGTGACTGCTCTGGTGGTCTAGTGGTTAGAGCATCACCTCAGATGGGGGAGGTCACAGGTTCGATCACAGGCTAAGTCATACCAAAAACTTATAAAATTGGTACTGACAGCTACCTTGCTTGGCATTCAGCATTAAGAGGTTAGTGTTAGGACTGGTCGACCTGGTGTCTAGATAATGTGACTGGGTGGGACATCTTGCTACGTGTCTGCAGCATGATGCCCCAGTGCTAGGCATCACTATAAAATGCCACATTGCAGACATCATAGCAATATGACTGAAACATTGTTAAAGCTACGTTAAAAATCCAAATCACATTTTCCTGGTGAGTATTGCCATATTATTTATTAAAAAGCAACAACATATATATAAATATTGTTTTGTATTATTGGCCACAAGTGTCAATCACAACACATTTACTTGCATTTTGATAAAGTGCCAACAGGAAGTGGAAGGGAAATTGAAACCGACATGTGTGTCGACAAAACATGGAGAATGCTTTGCCAAACTAATTAACTTGGTGTGGATTTACCATGATAAGTTTTTCAAGAAGATAATAATTTTCACAAAAAAATCAAGAAATTGTTGATTTGCACATCTAATCAAGCTGCTTTAGTGGTTTAGCCCAGTACTTGAAGTGCTTAGTAATATATATATATATATATATATATATATATATATATATATATATATATATATATATATATATACCTTCCCTAATTTTAAAAACAATGCATATTTTGTATGGCAAGCCATTTTAACTTTTTTTTGTGTGCACAGCTCCCCTCATTATAACTTGATTCTGGATATAACATGCTTCTGGATATAAAATGGTACTGATGTGGAATGCATGACCAAAATTAAATCATTATTATTATTTGAATTGGTTTATCAAATGTGTGACAAAATGGGTTGAAAGAAACAACATGGAGCTCAGTTCATTGTTGAAACATTTTCAAACAAGATTTGATGGTTCATTTTCTGTATTGTAGTTTAGTACAAACATGGTTTTCACTGCACACATTTGTGCAGAACAGTATTATATAATGAATCACAGTACAGTGAGAAATTTGTATGCATCAAACTATGGTATAGCAGGAATCCTTAAATTTTGTTCAACAGTGGATACACAAGGAAATAGTCACACTACTAAGATTCACACAGAACAGCTGCCATATATGTGAAGAAGAATTTCACATGTAAAATAATTTTGACTCGATTCTTTTATGTAAAAGAAACTGTATGTATGTTAATTAGTTTTCAAGATACATGAAAAAAATTATTTCCGTTTTATAATAAATTTCACATGTGAAAATTAATTTAACGTTACATGACGACAATAATGTGCACTATTACAAGCAAACACAATCTTTTTTTCACAATCTGTTATATATTTTACATTGGCTGTTGTACACCATAACGACAATAATGTGCACTATTACAAGCAAACAATCCTTTTTTCACAATCTGTTATATATTTTACATTGGCCGTTGTACACCATAACGACAATAATGTGCACTATTACAAGCAAACACAATCCTTTTTTCACAATCTGTTATATATTTTACATTGGCCATTGTACATATATTTAATGTCACAAAAAAACAATGGAAATCTGAAGGGATGAGCTTGAAAAAATACAGTGGTTATTGTTTTGCTTTAGTTTTAAATGTTTGCATGTACTGATTTACGCTTTTAGAATGTAACCATAACCATTTGTATGGCTGCTGGCCAAACGATGATGACCAGGGGATGACCAAGCAAGGCAGCATAACAGCCAGTAACTTTTAACGATATCAACCGTGCAACTGATGAAGAATTCACTGGCTGAGGACTGGTAGGAACATGGTGCTTGTATGAGAAGTTCAACATTCCTTTCCTATTCATTGTGTAATAGCTACATAAAATGATGATACAGGTCCAGGATGCATACCATCATTATCACGCAGCTTTTATTTCTACAACATACCTTCTTAAAGTGAAACAATTGTTGACGAACATCAAAACAGGCAGCTGAATTCTACAGTTTATTAGTTTCATGGTCAAAAGGTCAAAAGTTGTGATCAAGGTCACTGAAGAAAGAAAAATGGTTTCTGCAGATGAGAGGAGTCCTCATTCCGCAGTTACCAAACTTTGCGGATGGCTTGCACTAGGAACAAGGAAGAACAGTACTGATTTTGAGGTCAAAGGATTAAAGATCAGGGTCACTGGTTGAAAGAAGAAAATGGTTTCTGGACATTGCATTCTACATCACAAATGGGGAGGGAACTTGGTGGATTAATTGCAACTGCAGTAAGGTTGACACCTATTGAGTTTTGGGGTCAAAAGCAATGGTCATGGTCAGTGTGGCTGATAGAAGGAAAATCGTTACGCATGCTAACATCAGGTCTAAACCACAACCCTTTGCTAAACTTTATGGAGGGCTTGCATATATGATATGGAATAAGTCTCTTGATTTGGAAGTCAAAAGATAATTCTGTGTTAAAATAAAATGGGTTTTGCTGAATAACATTTATACGTGAGTAAGATCCTTGTTGAATAACATTTATACTTGAGTAAGATCCTTGACCCAACTTTATATGTGGCTTGCCCTTAGGGTCACATAACAACCTATAGATTGTTCGGTATTGAAGTTAGAAGTCCTGGTTATTGTGAGTCTAAATGGGATAAAATGGTTCTGAACAGTTACTTTAAAAGACTGCTTGCCTTGACCAGAGGTCAAGGTCATTGAGATATATTGGTCTGTAGTCCCCAGAGTTAACCATGCCCTACTAATTCCCTCATGGAGGACCATCATACAGGTGGTGGCTGTACAATGTGTCATTCATGGTAATGTTGATAATGTGGGTGAAAATTTTCTGAACTTGGTAATTCTTAATCTATAAATATATCATTTATTTTTGACAGATTATAAAAATTATTGTACATTGTAAAATAAAATTATTTCTAAGAAGAAGAAAAATTTGAATGTGGAAAAAAGAATTTCATGTACTGGGTAAAATATGTGGAAAAAAAATAATGTTAAAACAGTTTGCCACAGGCATGTGTCTGATTGACAGATTATTCATAAAGACATAAAGATAGACATATTTTGAAATATTAGTTCATTTGAAAGCAGAATATATAATTATTAATAAATATAAAGATATAATTTACTTTTATTTTCCTAGTGTTTCTTACTGAGGATTGTTACAGATTTAGTGTCCAATGTCAGCAAGCCTGAAACATTAACAGACACCATACATTTATTTTGAGTATTAAGGGGCATATTTACAGGGAGTTAACAGCAAAAGGACACAAAAGGCTGCTTGTAGCGAGCATTTCTTTGGGCCTAGAGTAAAATGAGTTATGGATTCATGCTTATATATTTCTGCTTTCAGGGCCATTCACCCGACCACATCCAGCAATATGGAGGATGGTGTTTGGTAAGCAAACTTCTAATGCTTATAAAAGTAAGTAGGGCTCCCCACCCAACCCCTCTCCACCCAGTCAACCACGTCAAGATATGGGAGCCCAGTACTAATCACTTTTTCTGTCTGACCATTGCATTAAAGTAAATATATGAATTTAGTTTTTAAAGTTACACCCCACATGGAATTCAAGTTATAGTGTGTTTGGCAGGGATGCATTTTAGTGACTTATCCCTATTCAACCCATCACTTCTTGAAAGCTACATGTAAAGTGTTTACAGAGTAACTGAGGATCTTCTACTGTGCTGTGTTTTATATTTATTACTAAAACTAATTTTGTAAGAATATGAAAAAGATTGACTTGATTCACATTCCATTAATACATTTTCTGCAGTGATATTTTTGTGTATTCAGTAATTGTATTTCAAAAGATGTGAATATTCTCAGGGACCCCGAGTGGCTGAGTGGTATAAAGCACTCACTGTTATGGATCACTGCCATCTCACCTCGTCTGCTTGGGTTTGAGTCTCAAAATTTCAGCCAATGTGGGTATGTGAGAAAACTTGCCAATAGTTTCTTGTGGGTTGGTGGTTCTTTCTGAGGTTTTCCTGGGTTCTTCCTCCACCACTGATACTGACTACAACAATGTGAATATTCTCCATGTATACTGACTGACTGCAGCAATAACATGAATATTCTCCATGTATACTGACTGACTGCAACAACAGCATGAATATTCTCCATGGATACTGACTGACTGCAACAACATGAATATTCTCCATGTATACTGACTGCAACAACAGTGTGAATATTCTCCATGGATACTGACTGACTGCAACAACATGATTAGTCTCCATGGATACTGACTGACTGCAACAACAATGTGAATATTCTCCATGGATACTGACTGACTACAACAATGTGAATATTCTCCATGGATACTGACTGACTGCAACAACAACATGATTAGTCTCCATGGATACTGACTGACTGCAACAACAACGTGAATATTCTCCGTGGACTGACTACAACAACATGAATATTCTCCATGGATACTGACTGAAAGTACTCAAAAATTAGGATAACAAATATTACATTTCATTGTATTCTTTATTGAGACTAACCTGATGTATATGGTCAAACAGTTACAGCCTCATTTTCACAAGAAGATTCAGGTTTAATAAATACCATCTGTACCTGCTTACAAGTCAAGTCCAGCTGCATATGGACCCTGATCTACTGTCACTGGTACATCAGGTTCTGTGTTGTTTGTATTATTACATCTGACAAATTGCATAGACTCAGATCCCAGGAACATTATGCGACAGCAGGCCTGGACCTGTGCAATTTGCAGTCAGACCTGACCTAAAAGTGAGTATGTACAGTAACGAAATAGAAATGTATCGAATATCTCAATCCCTTTCAAATCACAGCTGGCACTTTCCAAATAAATCAAGTCATTTGTGTCATGGAATAAAAGGAAGGAAAAGAAAGTTAATTAAATGTAACTAATATACTGATGACTGAATTGGTCCCTGAAATTTTGTAAAATACAATTATGATACAAATAAGAATCAAAATGACTGAATTGGTTTCGGAATTTGTAAAATATAATAATGCTAGGATTAAAATCAAGATGACTGAATTGGTTAATACAATAATGCCTTGAATAAAAAAGCAAAACGCAGTGAGCAGATGCAGTTTATTTTCATTAAATGATTTTGTTCTTTATATGTATTGGTTTTATATTATTAGTTCTTTATATGTATTGGTTTTATATTAATGGTTATTTATATAGATGTATTGGTTTTACATCATTGGTTCTTTATATGTATTGGTTTTACATGTTTTGTTTCTTTATATGTCTTGGTTTTAAATTATTGGTTCCTTATATGTATTGTTTTTATATTATAAATTTATTGGTTCTTTATATATATTGGTTTTACATGTATTGGTTCTTTATATGTATTGGTGTTACATGTTTTGATTCTTTATATGTATTGGTTTTACATGTTCTTTGCATGTATTGGTACTTTATATTATTGGTTTTACATTATTGATTCTTTATATGTAATAGTTCTTTTGACTGAGGTGGATACGAGTCGACAGCAACAAAATGCTAATGCCGCAGTGTAACATTTTGAAATATTTTAAGATTGGTTTTTAGAAACAAGCAACCTTGTTCCATAACAATATTTTGAACACAAGTTGTCCATGCAAGATATAGAATCTATCAAGATATCAATGTGGAGCAAGCCTGCTAAGTTTATAGTACAGCTCATGTGAGTGCTTGATTCTCCATGGTGGAGGTTGAGAAAGTGGAAAGGATTAAAGCTAAACCCTCTCCATCTCACAGTGGATACTGATGAAGTTGGTAGGGTTTCTTGCAGAAAAAAAGCTCTACCCACCATGCTTTCTTCTTAAATAAACTGGGATAAACACAATACTGCCGTACATATTAATACGGATGAATGGTAAGGCCATGTCCAGCTTTATCATCTGGGATCCAAATATAGTAGTTTGAATAATAATTTATTCTTTAATCATTTTTCCTACAAATGTTGTGGACATATTGAAACCCTTTCTGTTAAAATGTCAACAATGTACAACTCTAAAACAGCATGTTCTTTTCACCTTAATATTTCAACTTACAATCAAGACAGTATTTTTGGGCAGTTCCACGTACACTGATGAAATTAATATGCATATATTTAAGGCAGTATGGACCTTCATTAAATCATTCAAATGTTTTTCAGATTATTTCTCAGATCACAACCACACTTATCTTTTCTAAATTATCTCTCTGTTATGATCTCTGCAATAATTATTTATAATCAAATTAATTACATAAATATTGATATTTCATTATGAACTACCTTTGTGCTGTAAGTAGACAAATATTGATGGTTAGACTGCAGTTTTTAATAAACTTCAGCTTTCAACTGAAATCCTCTGATATTGCGTTGCTATGAATTATATGGGAAGATATTTTCTTGAATAGAGATTGTATATTAACAAACAGACATTCAAAGCTTTTTTCCCAGTCCTCTGTTCTGAATCAGGTACACACACACCTGCTCTCTTGTGAAATATGGACACCAAGTCAATACGTTATAGTAATCAGTTGCACCTAACATAAGAAACATTTGTAGTTCTACTGACTTTTAGTATGGCCACAATGGCCGCCATCTTGAAAATAGCAATAGCTGATTCGGAATGGTGACTTGATGTACACATTTATCCCATGGTCTACTTGGTACTAAATAAAAATGTTGCTGCTCAAACATCCAGTATGGTTGCCACAGAGGCCATCTTGAGGATCTTGTTATCTTTGCTTCTTCTGAATGGATCCTCATATCACTATGGGGTTTTCACTGAAAAAATCTGATGTCTTGATGGTCCTAAATGGAACTTTGCTTATCTGACACCCAGTTTGATTGCCACAATGGCTGTTCCTGAATAATAGGTGACAAAGTTATTACTACTCCTCCATAACTACTTGGAGGATTGCCATGAAACTTTACATACACATTCATCCCATGGTCCACTTGGTCCTGAATGAAAATGTTGCTACTTGGACATTCAATATGGTCACCACAGTGGCCATATTGAAAATAATGTTATTGCTACTCCTTCTACACCTTATCAACATAGGGTTGTCATTATAAAGAAATCCTTCTTGTGATGTTTTTGTGTGGTCCTAAATGAAACTTGTGCCAATCAGACATCATTATGGCCACAGTGGCTGCTATCTTGAAAATTGTTATGGCTGTTCCTGAATGGATGGTCAGACAAGTTTGTTATCACTACTCCTCCGTAACTACATGGAGGATTGCCATGAAACTTTACATACACAATCATCCCATGGACCACTTGGTCCAAAATGAAAATGTTCTGCTTGGACGTGCAGTATGGTCACCACATTGGCCATCATAAAAATCTTGTAACTGCTTCTTTAGAATGGATGTTCATAGCAACATGGGGTGGCCGAGTGGTCTAAAGCGCTCTCTGTTACGGATCACTGTCATCTCACCTCTGTCTGCATGGGTTTGAGTCTTGGATTTGGACAATGTTGGTACGTGAGAAAGCTTGCCAGTAGCTTCTCGTGGGTCTGTGGTTCTTTCCGGGGTTTTCCGGGTTCTTCCTCCACCATTAATACTGGCTGCCATGTATAGCCTATCATGTGCTGAAAAATGGTGTTAAGCCATACAACAACAACAACAGACAACATGGGGTTTTTGCTGATCTGGCATCCATTATGGCCACCCTGAAAAGCCATATTGAAAATCATTATTGCTGCTCCTGAATGAATGTTCATATAGGCATAGTGTTTGCACCAAAAGACTTCTTACAGTGTCTAGTTGACCCTGAACAAAGTTGGTGCTGATCTGACATCCATTATGGCCGCAGTGAAACCATTGTCAGAATTTGGTTACCGGTACTCATTCTGAATGAATGGTCACATCACTAAAAGGCTGCTTAATGATTTCTGGTTGCCCATAAATCAGAGTTATGCAGATCTGATGTCCAATATGGCCACCACAACAGGCATCCTGTAAATCTTATTATTGCTACTCCATCTTAATGAAAGTCATGTCTTGGTTACTCCTCTCCAGTGGATGGCTATATTAACATGTAGAATTAAGATACCTATCAGTATGAGGATATATAAAATAAAATATGGGAATATATCAGTCGACCAGTCAGTCTGAGAGTATATTGGTCAACCAGTCATGACATTAAAAAAAATGGTAAACAAGAACCTTATATTTTAATATAGTTTCACACAAAATAATATAGAAATGTAAAACTGAGAAAAAAATTTAATCTTGTTTAGAAATTGTAAATGCAATTTAGTTAAGAGTAGAGAATTTTATATAAATTTTAATGATATCACAAAGATTTATCTATTTAGCAAATCGTGAACAACTCATTTTAAATCATTGTAACAATCAATTCTAAAGTTTAGATGCAACCAGCGTTTTTATATCAAGTGATCTTTCTTTATATTATTATTCATCAAGTTCTTATCATCATTTTTCAGGTCTCAGTGTGTTTTACTTCATGATGCTACTGTTTGTCTTGTTCCAAAACCGCAGAGATGTTCGCAAAATGATTGAATGGCTCTATCCAGACCTACGTAATACCAGCCTGGTAGAAAAGGTAACATATTGTAAAATTTGATTTACAGTTTTTTTCTCATGCTTCTCTTACGAGACCCAATCCTAATTTCATCATCTGTTATGTAAGACCATTGAGTTTGAAACTTACCAAACATATAGGACCGTACTCTAATTTCATCATCGAACTTGAAAGGCCATTGATTTAGAAACACACCTATCATATAGAACTAGACCCAGTTTCATCATCAAATTTGAAATGCCATTGATTTGGAAACAAACCCATCATATGAGACCATTTTCTAATTTCACCAACATAAGTCATGAAATTAAATGTAGACTAAACATTTTATTGATTGTATATCATACTTAAATTTCAGCCAGTCTGGATCACTCAATTCCAGACATAAATTTCAGCCAGTATGGATCACTCAATTCCAGACATAAATTTCAGCCAGTCTGGATCACTCAATTCCAGACATAAATTTCAGCCAGTATGGATCACTCAATTCCAGACATAAATTTCAGCCAGTCTGATCACTCAATTCCAGACATAAATTTCAGCCAGTATGGATCACTCAATTCCAGACATAAATTTCAGCCAGTCTGGATCACTCAATTCCAGACATAAATTTCAGCCAGTCTGGAGCACTCAATTCCAGACATAAATTTCAGTCAGATTAGGTCATCTGATTCCAGACATAAATTGTTTTGGTGAAATCCAGGTCATAGCCTCACTACAGACTTCAGCTTTGTTGTAGAACAGAATGATCTCTTTTGAGAGAGCTATCCTGTCTTAAGAAACCATATTGTGTTGTAAAGGGATATCTCCAGGATGTTTACACAAGAGAAATTACCCCTCAGTCATTTTAGTATAGGGGTGGGGTAGATGGCTGGTTGGCATGATACAGTATTTGTGAATAGACCTTTATAGTATGTATTGATAAACATGAGTGATAAATGTCTTTTGAAGAATAAAAATACAGTTCTGTGTCATTATTACTGGCACAGTGGTAACAGTCATGCGTTATGACCATGACATCAAGTCATACGCAGTAGAACTGCATGTAACAGTTGTGTGTTACGACCATGACATCAAGTCATATACATTAGAACTACATGTAACAGTTGTGTGTTATGACTATGACATCAAGTCATATGCATTAGAACTGAATGTAGCAATTGCATGTTATGACTATGACATCAAGTCATATACATTAGAACTACATGTAACAATTGTGTGTTATGACTTAACATCAAGTCATATGCATTAGAACTGCATGTAACAATTGTGTGTTATGACCATGACATCAAGTCATATACATTAGAACTACATGTAACAATTGTGTGTTATGACTTAACATCAAGTCATATGCATTAGAACTGCATGTAACAATTGTGTGTTATGACTTAACATCAAGTCATATGCATTAGAACTGCATGTAACAATTGTGTGTTATGACCATGACATCAAGTCATATGCATTAGAACTACATGTAACAATTGTGTGTTATGACCATGACATCAAGTCATATACATTAGAACTACATGTAACAATTGTGTGTTATGACTTAACATCAAGTCATATACATTAGAACTACATGTAACAGTTGTGTGTTATGACTTAACATCAAGTCATATGCATTAGAACTACATGTAACAATTGTGTGTTATGACCATGACATCAAGTCATATACATTAGAACTACATGTAACAATTGTGTGTTATGACTTAACATCAAGTCATATACATTAGAACTACATGTAACAGTTGTGTGTTATGACTATGACATCAAGTCATATGCATTAGAACTGAATGTAGCAATTGCATGTTATGACTATGACATCAAGTCATATGCATTAGAACTACATGTAACAATTGTGTGTTATGACCATGACATCAAGTCATATACATTAGAACTACATGTAACAATTGTGTGTTATGACTTAACATCAAGTCATATGCATTAGAACTGCATGTAACAATTGTTTGTTATGACCATGACATCAAGTCGTATACATTAGAACTACATGTAACAATTGTGTGTTATGACTTAACATCAAGTCATATGCATTAGAACTGCATGTAACAATTGTTTGTTATGACCATGACATCAAGTCGTATACATTAGAACTACATGTAACAATTGTTTGTTATGACCATGACATCAAGTCGTATACATTAGAACTGCATGTAACAATTGTTTGTTATGACCATGACATCAAGTCGTATACATTAGAACTGCATGTAACAATTGTGTGTTATGACCATGACATCAAGTCGTATACATTAGAACTGCATGTAACTATTGTGTGTTATGACCATGACACCAGGGCATGTGAATTAGAACTGCATGTAACAATTGTGTGTTATGACTTAACATCAAGTTGTAATGCATTAGAACTGCATGTAATGACAGTGACATTAAAACCAGATGTTAGAATGGTATGTGCACCCTCTGACCATTGCACGACCTTGCCAAGTGCATTTTAATAACTAGATATCTGTCAAAGCATCTCATTTCTTCTTATTGCAAAATGTTGTTTTGTAAATGCTTGATTATGGAAGTCGTTAAAAAAGTTAAGCACTCTTATAATTGGATTGAGATTTTTAAATATTAATGTTACTGGTTTCATTACACTCATGGCAAATTGACTGCACAATTTTTGCAAAGGGGTTGGGTTTATTACATCTAGTTGAGATTTGCCTAAATTGTACTTCCTGTAGATAACACAGTTTGTAATGTATATACATTATTTCTTTATGTAATGTCTGCATTCCAGGTGTAGTAAAGCCCATGAAATAGCATGTGCTACCATGTGCTGTAGGGACTGTTTAAATATACCAGTAAAATGTGTTCTTCATCCTTTGAGTTGGAAGAAGACCATGACATTAATAACTGCTTTGCTTTTTGAGAGTACTTGAATGGCTGATCAATTCAACTTGTACTCTGAACTGTCTTTGGCACACTTGACAGATGATGCTGTTTGGGTTTGCTTGATATACAGTGGATGTTCTGCAGTTCTGAGATTTCTGCTGCTCGTGCTTCTTCACTATCTCTGCAGTTCTTTTTTGTTTATAATCTGTGGTTCCAGTATGGATGAGACTCCACCAGGTGGTGTGATCTTGTATGTGATCTTCCCAAGACTCAGGGTCAGCATTTCTTCTAATGCTCTGAGATGGCTTTCCCTACATGTCTGATGAACTGGTGATGTGGCCTACCAATCTCAACTGTGGTTTCATTAGCAGAATGTGGAATCTTGGAATGCCTGCCCATGTGAGAACCTCAGTGTCTGGGATCCTGTCCTGCCATTAGTTTCCTCAGGCAGTGCATGTGAAATCTGTACACTGTCCATATCAACATGTACCTGAACAAAATCACTAAAATTGTTGAAAGAGCTTGAAATCTAAAGTATCAGTGAGACATCTTTCCACTGTGTAAAAGGTGTTAGCTTTAGGTCAGATAGACTGATCAATGTAACCTTCAAAACTGTTGTGGTAAATCATTGACATATATCATATTCAGTTGTTTCTATACTGATAAGAATATAAAACATGAGTCATTGGCAGTATAACATAAAAATATGTCGGAAAAGTAATGTGCTAATCAAAAGCACTTGCTTGCCTCATGTGACATGAGATAACATCCATGTGATATCAAGTAGGAAACTTGAAATAGAAAAATCACACTGTCTGACCTGTCAATCATATACTGTCTGTCCTGATGCCTCATGCTATATCTTATCCATCTCATCCTCTCTTGTTATATTTTATCCATCTCGTCCCCTCATGTTATATCTTATCCATCTCGTCCCCTCATGTTATATCTTATCCATCTCGTCCCCTCATGTTATATATTATCTATCTTGTCCCCTCATGTTATATCTTATCCATCTCGTCCCCACATGTTATCCATCTCGTCCCCTCATGTTATATCATATTCATCTCATCCCCCTTGTTATATCTTATCCATCTCGTCCCCTCATGTTATATCTTATCCGTCTTGTCCCCTCATGTTATATCTTATCCATCTCCTCCCCACATGTTCTATCTTATCCATCTTGTCCCCTCATGTTCAATTGTATCTATCTTGTCCCCTCATGTTATATCTTATCCATCTCGTCCCCTCATGTTATATTGTATTTATTTTATCCACTCATACTGTATCTTATCCATCTCGTCCCCTCATGTTATATCTTATCCATCTTGTCCCCTCATGTTCTATCTTATCCATCTTGTCCCCTCATGTTATATCTTATCCATCTCGTCCCCTCATGTTATATCTTATCCATCTCGTCCCCTCTAGCTATATCTTATCCATCTCGTCCCCTCATGTTATATCTTAACCATCTCGTCCCCTCGTTATATCTTGTCCATCTTGTCCCCTCATGTTATATCTTATCCATCTCATCCCCTCATGTTATATCTTATCCATCTTGTCCCCTCTTGCTATATCTTATCCATCTCGTCCCCTCTTGTTATATCTTATCCATCTCGTCCCCTCATGTTATATCTTATCCATCTCGTCCGCTCTTGTTATATCTTATCCATCTCGTCCCCTCATGTTATATCATATCCATCTTATCCGCTCATGTTATATCTTATCCATCTTGTCCCCTCATTTTATATCTTATCCATCTCATCCCCTCATGTTATATATTATCTATCATGTCCCCTCATGTTATAGCTTATCCATCTCATCCCCTCTTGTTATATCTTATCCATCTTGTCCCCTCATGTTATATCTTGTCCATCTTGCCCCCTCATGTTATATATTATCTATCTTGTTCCCTCATGTTATATCTTATCCATCTCGTCCCCTCATGTTATATATTATCTGTCTTGTCCCCTCATGTTATATCTTATCCATCTCGTCCCCTCATGTTATATCTTATCCATCTTGTCCCGTCATGTTATATATTATCTATCTTGTCCCCTCATGTTACATCGTATCCATCTTATCTGCTCTTGTTATCTCTTATCCATCTCATCTTCTTGTTATATTTTATCCATCTCGCCCCCTCATGTTATATCTTATCCATCTCGTCCCCTCTTGTTATATCTTATCCATCTCATCCTGTCTTGTTATATTTTATCCATCTTGTCCCCTCATGTTATATCTTGTCCCCTCATGTTAGATCTTATCTGTCTCATCCCCTCATGTTATATCTTGTCCCCTCATGTTATATCTTATCCATCTTATCCCCTTATGTTATATATTATCTATCTTGTCCCCTCATGCTATATCTTGTCCATTTCTTCCCCTCATGTTATATCTTGTCCATCTCGTCCTCTGATGTTATATCTTATCCATCTCGTCCCCTCATGTTATATCTTATCCATCTCGTCCCCTCATGTTATATATTATCTGTCTTGTCCCCTCATGTTTTATCTTATCCGCTCTTGTTATATCTTATCCATCTCATCCTCTCTTGTTATATTTTATCCATCTCGTCCCCTCGTGCTATATCTTGTCCCCTCATGTTCTATCTTATCCATCTTGTCCCCTCATGTTATATCTTATCCATCTCGTCCCCTCATGTTATATCTTATCCATCTCGTCCCCTCTAGCTATATCTTATCCATCTCGTCCCCTCATGTTATATCTTAACCATCTCGTCCCCTCGTTATATCTTGTCCATCTTGTCCCCTCATGTTATATCTTATCCATCTCATCCCCTCATGTTATATCTTATCCATCTTGTCCCCTCTTGCTATATCTTATCCATCTCGTCCCCTCTTGTTATATCTTATCCATCTCGTCCCCTCATGTTATATCTTATCCATCTCGTCTGCTCTTGTTATATCTTATCCATCTCGTCCCCTCATGTTATATCATATCCATCTTATCCGCTCATGTTATATCTTATCCATCTTGTCCCCTCATGTTATATCTTATCCGTCTCATCCCCTCATGTTATATATTATCTATCGTGTCCCTTCATGTTATAGCTTATCCATCTCATCCCCTCTTGTTATATCTTATCCATCTTGTCCCCTCATGTTATATCTTGTCCATCTTGTCCCCTCATGTTATATATTATCTATCTTGTTCCCTCATGTTATATCTTATCCATCTCGTCCCCTCATGTTATATATTATCTGTCTTGTCCCCTCATGTTATATCTTATCCATCTCGTCCCCTCATGTTATATCTTATCCATCTTGTCCCGTCATGTTATATATTATCTATCTTGTCCCCTCATGTTACATCGTATCCATCTTATCTGCTCTTGTTATCTCTTATCCATCTCATCTTCTTGTTATATTTTATCCATCTCGCCCCCTCATGTTATATCTTATCCATCTCGTCCCCTCTTGTTATATCTTATCCATCTCATCCTGTCTTGTTATATTTTATCCATCTTGTCCCCTCATGTTATATCTTGTCCCCTCATGTTAGATCTTATCTGTCTCATCCCCTCATGTTATATCTTGTCCCCTCATGTTATATCTTATCCATCTCATCCCCTTATGTTATATATTATCTATCTTGTCCCCTCATGCTATATCTTGTCCATTTCTTCCCCTCATGTTATATCTTGTCCATCTCGTCCTCTGATGTTATATCTTATCCATCTCGTCCCCTCATGTTATATCTTATCCATCTCGTCCCCTCATGTTATATATTATCTATCTTGTCCCCTCATGTTTTATCTTATCCGCTCTTGTTATATCTTATCCATCTCATCCTCTCTTGTTATATTTTATCCATCTCGTCCCCTCGTGCTATATCTTGTCCCCTCATGTTATATGTTATCCCTCTCATCCCCTCTTGTTATATCTTATCCATCTCATCCTCTCTTGTTATATTTTATGCATCTCGTCCCCTCATGTTTTATCTTGTCCATCTTGTCCCCTCATGTTATATCTTATCCGTCTCGTCCCCTCATGTTATATATTATCTATCTTGTCCCCTCATGTTATATCTTATCCATCTCATCGCCTCATGTTATATCTTATCCATCTCATCCCCTCATGTTATATCTTATCCGTCTCGTCCCCTCATGTTATATATTATCTATCTTGTCCCCTCATGTTATATCTTATCCATCTCATCGCCTCACGTTATATCTTATCCATCTCATCCCCTCTTATTATATCTTATCCATCTCGTCCCCTCATGTTATATCTTATCCATCCCGTCCCCTCATGTTTTATCTTATCCGCTCTTGTTATATCTTATCCATCTCATCCTCTCTTGTCATATTTTATCCATCTCGTCCCCTCATGTTATATCTTGTCCATCTTGTCCCCTCATGTTATATCTTATCCGTCTCGTCCCCTCATGTTATATATTATCTATCTTGTCCCCTCATGTTATATCTTATCCATCTCATCCCCTCATGTTATATCTTGTCCCCTTATGTTATATCTTATCCATCTCGTCCTCTGATGTTATATCTTATCCATCTCGTCCCCTCTTTTTATATCTTATCCATCTCGTCCCCTCATGTTATATCTTATCCATCTCGTCCCCTCATGTTTTATCTTATCCGCTCTTGTTATATCTTATCCATCTCATCCTCTCTTGTCATATTTTATCCATCTCGTCCCCTCATGTTATATCTTGTCCATCTTGTCCCCTCATGTTATATCTTATCCGTCTCGTCCCTTAATGTTATATATTATCTATCTTGTCCCCTCATGTTATATCTTATCCATCTCATCCCCTCATGTTATATCTTGTCCCCTCATGTTATATCTTATCCATCTCGTCCTCTGATGTTATGTCTTATCCATCTCGTCCCCTCTTTTTATATCTTAACCATCTCGTCCCCTCATGTTATATCTTGTCCATCTTGTCCCCTCATGTTATATCTTATCCATCTCGCCCCCTCATCTTATCCGCTCTTGTTATATCTTATCCATCTCATCCTGTCTTGTTATATTTTATCCATCTCGTCCCCTCATGTTATATCTTATCCATCTTGTCCCCTCATGTTATATCTTATCCATCTCGTCCCCTCTTGTTATATCTTATCCATCTCATCCTCTCTTGTTATATTTTATCCATCTTGTCCCCTCATGTTATATCTTGTCCATCTTGTCCCCTCATGTTATATATTATCCGTCTCCTCATGTTATATATTATCTATCTTGTCCCCTCATGTTATATCTTATCCATCTCATCCCCATATGTTATATCTTGTCCATCTTGTCCCCTCATGTTATATCTTATCCATCTCGTCCCCTCATGTTATATCTTATCCATCTTGTCCCCTTATGTTATATCTTATCCATCTCGTACCCTGATGATTTATCTTATCCATCTCATCCCTTCATGTTATATCTTGTCCATCTTGTCCACTCATGTTATATATTATCTCTCTTGTACCCTCATGTTATATCTTATCCATCTCATCCCCACTTGTTATATTTTATCCATCTCATTCCCTCATGTTATATCTTGTCCATCTTGTCCTCTGATGTTATATCTTATCCATCTCATCCCCTCATGTTATATCTTCAGATTGCAAGGTAATTGTGGCTAAAGAAAGATGGGTTTTGCAGCATAACTTTAATGTAGAGTGTTAAAGTTCTGGACTTTGAATTAACACCATCTTGCCATTATTGTGATTGAGCACTTATAATATATACATGAATGCCTTATATTTAAGATAATAAGGAAGCCAATACTACATTTTCACTGTTAGGACTTTAATATTTACCAAAATCTTTTAATGTGTACATGATATATGCTAACCAAACAATGTCATTCACCAGTTTGAAACTAGACCAACACCAGAATTGATAAAGCAACTGTGGCCTTTTCCAGACTATGCGCAAATGTGTGGGAGAACTGAGGTATCACTCCACAACAAAAAAACTGAAGATCTACAAAGACACTGTGTTGTTGGCCCTGCTGTATGCATGTGAAACCTGGACAATGTACAGACACATTGCCAAGAAGCTGAACCATTTTCACATGGTCTACCTGAGAAAAATGATGAGGATAAGAAGGCAGGACAGGTTCTCACATGAACAGGCATTCCAGGCATCCACTATCGTCTGATTAAATCATATTTGAGATGGACAGGCCATGTCACCCTGATGTTTGAAGAGAGACTGCCAATAACGATCTTATAGGCCAGCTGAAGGAGTGAAATCTCAGGGTTTTCAAAAGAAGGAGTGAAATCACAGGGTGGTCAAAAGAAGAAGTGAAATCTCAGGGTGGTCAAAAGAAGGAGGGAAATCTCAGGGTGGTCAAAAGAAGGAGGGAAATCTTACGGTGGTCAAAAGAAATGCCACAAAGATTCCCTCAAGTCATCCTTGAAACACTTGCACAAAGACTCTGAGTCCTGGGAAGATCTCGCACAGGATCACGCCACCTGATGCAATTTTATTCATACTGGGGCTAGACTTTGAGGTAAATCGTGGAGGCAGTGCTGATGTGTGAGCAGTGTAAATTTTATAAGTGCAGCATGCCCTGTACTGATAAGGAAACCCACGTGGCATCAGCAGTCAAGGTTGCCACAGACAGTTCAAAGCATGAATTGGCCTGATCAACTAGTCACATACTCACATTAACAAACCTAATTAGTGATGTCCTAGTCATCTACAAACTCGTACAGGTACTTATATTAGCAAAGACGGAGGTCATGTTTGATGTTCCATGTTTTCTGGCCAAACGTTATTGAGTTATGGCTCCTGTGTGACTTAGAACTTTGCCCTTTTACTGCATCCTGTTGGATAGGTTATTTGTAGAACATTGAAACTTTGACTGTCTAATAAAACATAGCAAATAGTGTCAGAAGCAATTTTTATGGATTGATTTGATAATTGTGCTTTTGAATAAAGAAACCATGATGCTGCATTCCATGTGTCAACATAGTCTCACATGTGTGCATACATTTTTATTTATTTTGATCAAGTAACAACCATTATTACCTCAACAAATTAAAAATTTGCCTGTTGATGTTTTATTAAAATTTATGTCACTCAAATGAACTGAATTGATAATTCATAAAAAATGTTATGATGTTGCATAAATGTGAATTTATATCGTGTTTGGACATACTCTGACAAGAACCTTTTGAGTTAAGATTCTTTGATTTCATCAATTAGTACATGTATTTTTTTTATTAATTAGGAATATGCTATCAACTGCTCCCAGATAGATCTGTCTAGGATTTGGAGTCACTGTGATGTATTTGCCTTTGCTCATTTCGGTGGATGGGCCTTGAAAGCTCTTTTGATACGACATGCTGGAATACTGTGGACAATTAGTGTAATGTGGGAAGTGACTGAGGTATGCAGAAAAATAATAATACAGTAATTGAAACCTGATATTTAAGATGGCATGAATTAAATATCAGGATTTTTTCATACTGAATATTTGCAGATGATATCAATATGTATGTCTCAAATTGTTTAATATTTCTATTCTTCACATACTGTTTTGGGGAGTTTAAATGTGCGAATGCATGATGGGAACAGTTTAGTCTTCACTGGTGTTATACCCAAAGTTCAGGTGATTTATGGAAAATCATTTAAAACAAAGTGAGCTGTAATTAATGCTGACTGTTCAAACTGCTTTCCTGATTAATGGGTCATTCATTAAAACTACCAATTCACTGATTTGCATAACCCATTGCTACTTATTGATTTGCATAGTCAGTTGCTACACTATTTATTGATTTGCATAACCCATTGCTACACTACTCATTGATTTGCATTATCCATTGCCAGTATTCATTGATTTGCATAATCAATTGCTACACCATTTATTGCTTTGCATAACCCATTGCTACACTACTCATTCATTTGCATAATTCATTGCTACACTACTCATTGATTTGCATTATCCATTGCTACTATTCATTGATTTGCATAATCAATTGCTACACTATTCATTGATTTGCATAACCCATTGCTACACTATTCATTGATTTGCATAACCCATTGCTACACTACTCATTGATTTGCATTATCCATTGCTACTATTCATTGATTTGCGTAATCAATTGCTACACTATTCATTGATTTGCATAATCCATTGTTTCACTTTTCATTGATTTGCATAATTCATTGCTATTATTCATTGATTTGCATAATCCATTGCTATTCTATTCATTGGTTTGCATAATCCATTGCTACACTGTTTTCCTGCTGTGAATTATTTATTAATGCAGTAATCGAATTGAAGTAAAATAGCTTAATATTAAGTAATAATGAAGTGTTGGATATTTTGTTTTATGGTCTTCTATAGTTCTTTTTGAAATTGTTCTGTAATTTTTATATTGAAACAGGATCCATACTGATTTTAGAGAGGTTTGTCAGGAGATTATTTACTAAATTGATAGTCATAATTGGCTGGAAAAAAGTGACAAATGATCACAGAATTTTAATTGATGCACTTGTTTGTAGGTGATGTTTGCTCATCTGTTGCCAAACTTTGCTGAATGTTGGTGGGATTCGTGGGTGCTTGATGTGTTATTGTGTAATGGACTTGGCATTGTAGTGGGGATGTACATCTGTGACAAGTTGGAGATGAGGAACTATCACTGGGAGAGCATCAAGTGGGTATTTAAAGGACAGCAAAATTAATTTATTTACATGCAGGGCTGATAAAATGTCATAAAACAATGTAACAAGATAACCAGGTTGGATTTCGGATTCATAGAAGAACACTTTTGATAGTGATACAAATACAATGTTTAATGATGAATGACTTGAACGAGAAAAGAATTATGATTAATATGTGTGTGTAAGAGATCCAACAAATATTGGACAAATTAACACAATCCACACAAACCTAATGATGCAACAAATGTAAATACAAATAAATGACCTTACACAGTACAAGGACAGAGGTGAAGGATTCACAATAATTTCACACGACGAAAAGAACGATGTGTTTTTCTCAAATAGTAATAATGATGTACTTGACTCATAGTAAAATGTATTCACTCAAATAGTGAAAACATTAGGTATTTTACTCAAATAGTAAAAATAATGAAAACAAATTTGACAGATATCATACAAAATATCTTTACAATCCCCAAAACACTGGGTATTACAAACCCCAAAATTAGCCCATGACTTAAAGATTGCATGTATGGAGTTACACACTCTGTCACCAGCACACTTGGCAACCAGTTCTAATTCCCAACTAAACTGAATTCATTACCTTTGAATGCATCATCATCAGACTTGTTCGCAGAATTAAAATGGTAAAAAAAAAATGAGAGGGTAAAGTTTCTGAAAACAGTTCTTGTTTTTAAAAGTATAAGAGATGTTCAGTTCGGGTTTCTAACAGTATCAAAGGATATGTTCCTGAATACACAAGTAAATATTCTGCAAACTTCATCTCCCTTTAATCTATGATCGAATTTAAACATCAGTTTAAAACAACCCAAACCTTGCATTGAATAAATCAAAAGAGTTTACAGTATTCAGGGGCTAAAATAGGAAACTCATGTTCCTGATAATATTTGACCTGTTGAATCAGTTTAATCATTGTACATGCAGTATTTAAAATCTACAAAGTCATGAAAAAAGTACATTGATTGTGGGATTTATTGAAATATTTCTCTTCAAATTTATCACTTGTTTGTTTTGCATTTTTTATTTTAGGTTATTGATAAAAGTATTTATAAAAGGTCTTATAGAAGCTCAGTTTATGAATGTCTTGCTACTTTTGTACCTAATAATATTTTATGACAAAGTGTAATACTGGTACTTGTATAAACTTGACTATATAGCACACATGTACAGAACAGCCTAATGGTATATCTAAGCAGAACTGATCATTAACTCCTATGTATACATAAAGATCATCTTAGAGTCATATTTGGGGGCCCCGAGTGGTCTAACGCGCTTTCCATTACGGATCACTGCCATCTCTCCTCTGTCTGCGTGGGTTCGAGTCTTGGATTCAGACAATGTAGGTATGTGAGAAAGCTTGCCAGTAGCTTCTTGTGGGTCGGTGGTTCTTTCTGGGGTTTTCCCGGGTTCTTCCTCCACCATTAATACTAGCTGCCATGTATCTATCATGTGCTGAAAAATGGTGTTAAACCCTACAGCGACAACAAGAGTCATTTTCAAAACAGTTAATTGAGAGATGAAACAAAAATGTATATATGCAGTTAAATCCTCCCAATTTCATAATGTATTTAGTATGTACTTGTAAATGTGTTTGGTTGTTAATAGATTTTTTTGAGAGAGAGAGATTTTTTTTAGTTTAGTTTTTAGTAGATGATCCCCAAGGGGATTATTTGTATTTAACTAATTGAGTTGCCCTCTTTAAATAGATATGTTTCATAATAATAATAATAATATTATTATTATTATTGTTATTATTATTATGATATAGCAGACAAAAGATATTCTGCTGACATTACAGATTTTATTGGTATAAAAAGGAAGTGTTGACACTAAAGCCTACAATTTGCTGGCTCCATGATGCTCAAATAGGTTGGAAAACTTGGAGTCAGATGCCAAAATGCAAGCAAGATATCTGTCCAAGATGGTCAGGAAAATTAAGAACATATTGACTCAAAAAACCAGTAAATATTTTGTTTACTTGTGAAATTACTTAACATTCAAACAGAATATAAATGCTCTCCTTGAAATCATAGAAAATGATTTACTTAAACACATCGACACATGCTAAGAAATTTAAAAAATGACATTTTTCCAAAAAAGTGTCAAAAATTTGATTTTGGCTTTGGCCTGAATATCTTGTACAAAATTCCATTTGTCCACCACATTGACACATGTAAAATATTTGATTAAAGGATCATAAATATCACCAACAGTCAAGATTAATTTGTATTAAAATATGACTAAAAATTTTTTTAAATTATTCTTTTAAATGATGATGTCATTTTAATATCACTAAATTTGTAACAAGATTACTTGGGAATTTCTGTATGTTTCTTGCTGACAGAAACTACTGAAGTACTGGTACAGGTGTACAGGACACCTCTACTTACTATAATCATCAGACCTGTACATGTTTGGCCATTCATTGCCCTTAACACTATTAGTTACTTTTATTTGGGTAGGAGTGGGATGTAGAAAACACAAAAGTAGAACACTGTGACACATATTTCATGGTTAATTGTTTTGACATTTGTTTGGGATAGGCATCTTCAGATAATGACATCAGTACAAGGTTGCACAATGATCTATAAAAAAAATATTGACACTTGTGCATTCACATGTCAGACAATTCACTGAGCATCAAGGCAACAAGGGCAATAACTCTTACAATTGCCCACGAGACAGACATCATTTAACAAATCAACAATTTCACAAAAAGGTTTATGTGGTATTGAAAGAAAACAGAAAATGTTCATTTTTCATTTGCTGATAGAAAATTGATCACATTTGACTGATAGAAAATTGATCATGTTAGGATAGAAAATTGATCACATTTGACTGATAGAAAATTGATCACGTTAGGACAGAAAATTGATCACATTTGACTGATAGAAAATTGATCACATTAGGATAGAAAATTGATCACATTTGGCTGATAGAAAATTGATCACATTAACATTATCATGTATTATAGTTTCAATTGTATCATTGCCTTCAGACATTAAAGTATTTTCTATCACTTTTCCATAGGGACATACATTCTACAACAGGAAAGATCAGGAGAGCGCTGCTGCAGTTCACTCCAGCAAGGTAAGATGAATAATGAATATACAGGACAGGTAGTTGCAGAAAATTCACTTGTCCCACCTACAATTTCACATGACCCGAAATTTCAGTCTATTGCCAACATTTAGTGAGATATATATGTTGCAACCCATAGAAGAAGAAAATAGAACTAATGTACAACATATTAATTTTTGAAAGGGGCTTATTTTCTGTTTTTATTGTCAGAGGTATCTTGTAAATTACACTCTAGTACAGTAGCAGCCGAACTTGTATTAAGAATGGACAGGAATTTACTGTAATTCAGACTATCCAGAACATTACAGTTAGTTTAAGTACATGCATTAGACTAGTGACCCAGATGTAACACTTGTTATTCACAATTCTTTTCATTCATTTTTTAAAAACAATTTTATCCATTTTTCCATTCATCGTTATATCTGTCATTCAAACTTTTTTCTCAGGATCATTGACGTTATTATAATTTGTTACACTTGTTAGACTAGAGATCCAATTTCAGTAGTTTTTGTTTTTGGTTAGATGGGTGCTAAATCCTCCCTACATATGGCATGGTGTCCATTCCTTGTTACCAGCTATAGTGTGTATTACTAAAAACAGTAACAGACTTTATGCCATAATTAAAATTAGCAACAGATTACTATATTAAGGTGTTTTATTTCAAGAGAAGTAACTCATCTGTGGGTCAATGTTTTGACTAGATAGTAGTTTTTCTCTTGGACATTGTTCTACTGGTGGTGTTAACTAATGCAATAGAAAATGCTTTTAAAAGGAAATAAACTCTAAACTTTCAAATAAGGATGGCCCAGTATTTATGAAATTCAGAACATAAGTTTGATAATATATGAATTAAATCTTCCAAATGTCATGAATTTTTATTTATGAGCAAGATCATCTTAATGAAATTCAGCACAGAAGTAATTCTAATATTGCATGAAATATAATCAGGTTTACATTTCCATGTTTTCCAACCCATGCTGTATGCTATTTAGACTCACAGGGTTGAGTTCTTCCTCTTTCAAAATTTTGAAAGCTAAAGAAGTCATTAAGTTTCAGAATATATGATGCGTAGTTTCAGTTAAAGCATATTTTTAAAATGTGAAAAATAAAGCCCCTTAGGGATTGAAATATGTTTGGAGAAAATGTATAGCCACATTCTATCATAAGTAAGCTATGTGTAGTGTGGCAATTAACAATCAGAACTTCTTTACTAAGTCATGTTTATTTGTTTGCATGTATTTGCATTTTTTTTCTGATATTGATTTTAATTGAACATAAATATATTGTTAAATCCATGTTTAAGTTTTTAAATTTATTTGCAGAGAATTATTTAGACACATTTATTACAATCGATAGTCATAAATATTTTTTTAAGCTATTTTGATATTTTTGGCAAAATTAAATTTGAATTTTGTTAGTATTACCATTTTAATGTTTCTGAAAATTTGTCATTGTTTTCTTGTTACATGCATTGTGTATAATTTATGGTATTTCATACATTCTGCACCAATAAGACGTTAAAAAATTTGTATTCTGTATTTCGACTTTTTAAAAAAGCATGCTTTTCTCCTGAGACTACAAGTACAAAAAAAAACATGGCTTTATCTCACAAAACCCACTGAATTACAGTTTCAGTTTGTATGAAAAGCCATGTGACCTAGTAGACCACAAATTATTTTCATCTCTGAAGTTTATAATTTTCATGCATGAGAAAGAGACTTTTAATTACGTCTTTGTCCTGGAAGGAATTGTTAAAGGCCTGTAGCGAAATAGATATGCTATGTAATGCTTATTAGCTTTAGCAGGACCACATCGGTGTCTTTTTTTCTTTTGATATCAGCTATTGTTAAAACATTCTGAATGATTGTATATTTATTTTCGTATTTGAAATTGTATTGTCTCTGAAATTTAGCTGTGAGACAGGACAGGCTGAATTAATTTTAAAATTGTCTCCTTTCCAGCTGGACCCATGTGAGATGGCTTGATCCCTACTCGTCCTACATGAGATGTTTTGCTGTTGCTATTCTCATATTTGTGTGGCTGGTAGGACAAATCTTTTGGGGCTTTTTCACACACAAATTAAAGTGTCAAGATTTTTAACCATGTAGCACAGAGTTTTGCCTTGTGGCCACTTGGTTACAAGTTTTGTGGGGACATAACAAAAACATAGATTGACATAGTTCCAAAATCAAGGATCTCAATTGCAAGAATATTCTTAAAGAACAAAATATAAATTGTCTGAATTTCCATTTCTCTGAACTAAATGTTTAGGATACTTAATCACATATGGCTATTAAAAATGGCTGGGCATTCAAATTTGGAATGAAGCTAAATAAAATATGCTTTTTTAAATATGAAGTTATTATGCTTTTAAACTAAAATAGATGTTTGATTTAGCATGGACATGTATCATCAACACACACATGCCCATGTAATTAAAACCAAAAAGAATTTTAATGAAAAAAGCTATGTTTCTCTCTTTAAAATCCAAGTAACAGTGGAATACATTATTAACATGATGTTGACTATGCTGGTCATTGGAGGGTTCAAAAGTGATTATCATTAGTGATCATTGTTGCACTATTGAGAAACTGGATGGAAATGTTGTCCCAGTGTTCCTGAAAGACCTTGTTGAATTTTGATCAGGATTGAAAATGCTTTGTTTGTGTCTGCCTTGATGCAGTGTTTCATTACTATGGTGACAGATGTCATATAATCCAGGATGACTAATGTCAGATTTGGAGTTTACAGTAAAAGCCCTTGTTTCTACACTTCACAGAGTCAAACAGCGTCAATGAAGAGTTCTAAAATTTAGTTCTACTAGCTTTGTGGATGACTGATCCATTTAGTTCTACGAGCTTTGTGGATGACTGATCCATTTAGTTCTACTAGCTTTGTGGATGACTCATCCATTTAGTTCTGCTGGCTTTGTGAATGACTCATCCATTTAGTTCTGCTGGCTTTGTGGATGACTCATCCATCTAGTTCTACTAGCTTTGTGGTTGACTCATCCATTTAGTTCTACTAGCTCAATGGATGACTAATCCTTTTAGTTCTGCTAGCTTTGTGGATGACTCATCCATTTAGTTCTGCTGGCTTTGTGGATGACTCATCCATTTAGTTCTACTAGCTTTGTGGTTGACTCATCCATTTAGTTCTACTAGCTCAATGGATGACTAATCCTTTTAGTTCTGCTAGCTTTGTGGATGACTCTTCATTTAAATCTACTAGCTTTGTGGATGACTTATCCATTTAATTCTGCTAGCTTTGTGGATGACTCATCCATTTAGTTCTGCCAACTTTGTGGATGACTCATCCATTTAGTTCTACTAGCTTTGTGCATGACTCATCCATTTAATTCTGGCTTTGTGGATGACTCATCCATTCAGTTCTACTGGCTTTGTGGGTGACTAATCCATTTAGTTCTACTAGCTTTGTGGATGACTCATCCATTTAGTTCTGCTGACTTTGTGGATGACTCATCCATTTAGTTCTGCTGACTTTGTGGATGACTCATTCATTTAGTTCTACTGACTTTGTGGATGACTCATCCGTTTAGTTCTACTAGCTTTGTGGATGACTGATCCATTTATTTCTACTAGCTTTGTGGATGACTCATCCATTTAGTTCTGCTGGCTTTGTGGATGACTCATCCATTTAGTTCTACTAGCTTTGTGGATGACTCGTCTATTTAGTTCTACTGGTTTTGTGGATGACTCATCCATTTAGTTCTGCTGACTTTGTGGATGACTCATCCATTTAGTTCTGCTGACTTTGTGGATGACTCATCCATTCCTGAGCCTCAGCTGTGTTTCAGCATTTTGTGCTAAAAAATGAATCACATTTCTACATTGCTCCACTTTCAACTTTCAAAATAATGTGTGGATTGTACAACTTTGAGAAATCCCGGAATTTGAGTTTCCCATAAAATGTCCTTGAATTTATCCTAGAAAAGCCCTTGAATTTGTGAGGAAACTCCTTGAAGTTTTGTTTACTTAATTCCTTAATGTTATTTGAGTCATAAAAAAATGGTAAAACCAGACAAATATTGTTATTTATGTTTTTACAGATATAAAGATTATATATATACATAAAATGGGATAAAACAGATGCATGAAATGGTACATGACACATATAGTTACCATATGGAGTAGCTTCCCTTTTTGCTGTAGTGGTGTGTTAGTTTTTTTTCCAAAACATTAGTTGCATGTTCTCTTTTTCCTCTAGTTTTTTGTACATATTAATGCACAGAGTAACAATTTCCACAAGAAGAAACAAGCAACTGTCTAGAATGTTCAAGTCATGTACCTGCAATTGCATAAAACATCTGACATAAGAGAAACATTGCCACAAATCAAGACCTAAGCATTAATCTTAAAAATGCATGCTTCAACATTGCCACTGATCTAGCCATTATTTATTAATAGAACTAGCTTCAACATTGCCACTGATCTAGCCATTATTCATTAATAGAGTTAGCTTCAACATTGCCACTGATCTAGCCATTATTCATTAATAGAGCTAGGTTCAACATTGCCACTGATCTAGCCATTATTCATTAATAGAGCTAGCTTCAACATTGCCACTGATCTGGCCATTACTCATTAATAGAGCTAGCTTCAACATTGCCACTGATCTGGTCATTATTCATTAATAGAACTAGCTTCAACATTGCCACTGATCTAGCCATTATTCATTAAAGAACTAGCTTCAACATTGCCACTGATCTAGCCATTATTCATTAATAGAACTAGCTTCAACATTGCCACTGATCTAGCCATTATTCATTAATAGAGCTAGCTTCAACATTGCCACTGATCTAGCCATTATTCGTTAATAGAGCTAGCTTCAACATTGCCACTGATCTAGCCATTACTCATTAATAGAACTAGCTTAAACATTGCCATTGATCTTGCCATTATTCATTAATAGAGCTAGCTTCAACATTGCCACTGATCTAGCCATTATTCATTAATAGAACTAGCTTAAACATTGCCACTGATCAGGATCTGGTCATTAGTTATTAATAGATGTGGCTTAATCATTGCAACTGATCACGACTTTCCCAATATTCATTAATTAAGCTGGTTTAAACATTGCCACTGATCATAACCCATCCATTAATCATTAATTAAGCTGGCCTAAATATTGCCACTGATCATAACCCAGCCATTAATCATTAATTAAGCTGGTTTAAACATTGCCACTGATCACACGGACAACTCTGATGGCCTGTTGTTTACAATGTCCACCTTGGATGCGGTAGGTTGATGGTTTGAACCCCAGCTGAGTCATAATAAAGACTTATTTAAAAAAATGGCACTCACAGCTGCCTTACTTGGTGCTCAGCATTAAGAGTTTAGTGTTAGGACTGGTCAGCCTGGTGTCAGGGTAATGTGACTGGGTGAGACATGATGCCACATGTCTTCGGCATGATGCCCCAATGACAGACATCACTTTAAACTGTCACACAGTGGACATAGTAGTGATAAGACTGAAATTTATTTACAGCGACGTTAATATTCCAAAAACAGAAACACAATTGCCACTGATCAAACCTTGCCATTAATTGTTCATTAATCTGGCTTGAAAATTATCATGCAAGGCAATGAAGTGTAATAGCTTATGTTTCTTCAAGTTCCATCTCTGATTGACCAGACTTATAGCAAATTGAGCTGTTCCACTTCTGTACATTACCAATGCAAAATAGCTTAATGGGCTTTCCAACAATAATATTTAGAAGATTAGCTTTCACAGAATCACCCTTGTATTATCAATCAGTTTAGTAATCTTTGAAAAGATGTTTGTCTTATTGCCATTACTTTTTTAGTTGTCTTTATTGCCATTACTTTTTTAGTCGTTGCTTTAAGAACTGTGTAAAGTGCCCAGTGATGATAGTTTTCAGTGAATATTAAGTGAAGTGATGCAAATCATGACTGTTTACTGTTTAGCAGTTATAGGATAAATGTATATATCATAGCTTCAAGAAATGTCTTTTTCTCATTTTAAGTTTTCACAAGATTTACTGAAAAATTATGTGGGTTTTATTGTTAACATGACATGGTAGATGGATGCATAGGAGAAAAAACATTTGACAGGTTAATCAGACATCTAGTGCACTCCAGCTTAACATGAAGAAAGATGCCAATGATCCCATGGGTCGAAGTTATCAGATCATGTGCACTTTCAGAGGGCACTGCTTGTTTATTTGTTTATTTACTTAATGTTTATTTATTACATTAATACAGTTATGAACTTTTTACCTGCACTTCCTTTAAGTTATTTGACTGGTAGTTCTCTCTGATAATCAATTATTTTTAATTCTCATCATATGTTCTTATTCAGTGTAAAACCCAGATATGCTGGCACATTATGTGATGTCAAATCGGGGCAGTGTTGTTGTTTTTTCTCTAGTGATTAATCTTAACAAACAACACCTATAATCTGCTGGCACATTTTGTGATGTCAGCACATTGAGAGGTGTCAGTACATTGAGTGATGTCAAATCAGTACATATTTGTTCTGCTGATTAGTACTAATAAACAACAGCCTGAGCTGCTGGCACATTATGTAATATCAAATCAGAGTCAGTGTTTGTTCTACTGATTTGTCCTAACAAACAACAGCCTGAGCTGCTGGCACATTATGTAATATCAAATCAGAGTCGGTGTTTGTTCTACTGATTTGTCCTAACAAACAGTAGCCTGAGCTGCTGGCACATTAATAATAATAATAATAATAATGAGGACTTTGTATAGCACCTAATCTTTAGAAGCTTTACAACATTAGACAATACCTATAAGATAAAAAACATATAATAATATTATTACAAAAACAAACACCATGAAATTAGAAATATGTAATATCAAATCAGAGTCCGTGTTTGTTTTACTGATTCGTCCTAAAAAACTGCATAGACCCTAATCTGATGTCACATCATGCAATGTCATTATGGTCAGTGTGTTTGTTCTACTAATTAGTCCTAACAAATTGAAATGGAGCTAATCTGATGTCACATTATGCAACAAAAGATCTTAGACTTTACTGTTTACAGTTGGATCTAATTTGTAGGATATTTTATTATAGATCAACATGTCTTCTTAGTTTTGTTCTTACCTTGTGATCAGTGCAAAATGACATCTGTCAGTAATTTCCTATAGTCATTGTTCAGACATTCCTCAGGGCTTGTCATGTAATTATTGCACATTCTTTCTCATCCAACTTTAAAATTAGTATGTGATCTTGGGTTTGTTTGCCTTTGCTTTGTTCTTTTTTTTCAGACATCTGAATTGAACACATTCTTCCTGAAACATATATTTGAGATACCCCCAGCACACTCCATAAACATCATAAGATTATTCCTGATCAGTGTCATATCTGCCCCATCAATAAGGTGAGCTGCCTCACAGTGTCCGTCTCTCCCTCATATATGAATGTCTCTATTATTTATGAAGTTCTTATATATATATATATATATATATATATATACACACACACACATAAGAAAGCATATGTACATGTATTGAAAAGGATGAAAAGTATCTGGTTTATTAGCTACAATCTATGCAATAGATTTAAGAACAATTACATTTGAGGAAACCAAAAAAGGTTATAAGTTTGTAAGTTACTTGATTTAACAATAATTTGGGTCAAATTTGATTTTTTTGCATTGAGACAAAATTTGGAAGAGTTATATCCTCTTGTTGACTAGGAACATTGTTCTTCTGTTACATCATATTAATTTTGGGCATCTATGCCAAGGTTTGCACATACTTAGAAAACATGGAAATGCTAATTTCATGCCAGTCTTTGATGTGTATTTTGGGCATCTATGCCAAGGTTTGCACATACTTAGAAAACATGGAAATGCTAATTTCATGCCAGTCTTTGATGTGTTAAGTTACCAGCTCACAGACAGGCAATTCAGGATTTGAAACTGATAAACTTAAAACTACATGCATGATAGCTGTCATGTGATATGCAGTAAATACATCACACTGTTTTTTATAAGATTGACACGATTGCAACCCAAGGTTTGATTCTTTAATTAAAATTATATTGAGAAAATACTGTTAGAAGACACAAGATTTTGATTTCAGTTCAGTGTTTTATACTTAGAAATATCGGACACCTATGCATTTTGTGTTATTCCAACATATATAGAACATGTGTATTTATTGTTGTCCCTTAATACAGAACATGTGTATTTATTATTTTCCCTTAATACAGAACATGTGTATTTATTGTTGTCCCTTAATACAGAACATGTATATTTATTGTTGTCCCTTAATACAGAACATGTGTATTTATTGTTGTCCCTTAATACAGAACATGGTATGCAATAAGTGTTATACTGTAATATGCAGCAGATATGTATTTAGTGATATTTTGTAATATTTAAGAAAAATGATGTGCATTTAATACACTTGTTACACTTGCTATTGCTCTGTTTGAATCACTTAAATTTGTACAAAAATGGTAGGCCCCTTATTGTTGTGTTTGGCCCCTCCCCCCACCCCTTCATATTCAGTGAGGGCAAGTGTACCAAATCCTGTATGTAACTTCTTGGTAGCTAGGTGCTTGCCTATACAGATTATACACAAATCTGTGTGCAAACAAGTTCAAATCTCAGCTCAACCATTGTAAGTATGTGAAAAAAGCTTTCCATTAGCTTCCCGTACATCAGTGGTTCTTCTCGGTTTTACTTCTAGCGCATCCTGTGCTGAAGTAGAACATTGAACCCACAAAAACCAAAACTCATATTTAGATAAATACGTGCCATCTTGACTTGCTTATTTAGTCGTCCAACTGCAAACTGCACTGATTGAGATCTGCCATTGCATAATGCACCATCAGATCTGGGGACCTCGCAACTAGTTAAGACTAAATAGCAGAACAAACAACTTAGACTTTGATCTGCCTGTGCATTATGTGATGGCAGATCAGGGTCTATGTTATTTGGATTGGACTTACAAGTGAATATGTATGGTAAGTCTGATATTTGTCATCAAAATTTTATTTGAAATCAGGTTTAAATGATGATAATTAAATGTTTTGTTAAGTGAGGAAGACAAGAGTCTTATAAGACTGCACATTTCTTGTGTGTTGTATAAAACAATCTCAAATATTAAACTGTTTTATAACATGACATTAAATACAGTGAGTTTTTGTTTGAAACTTTCTAAAAAGTTTGTTTTGATAAGTTGAATGAATTGGAATGCCAGGTGTCTTTTATGCAACATTTGGCTTAATATAATGGATTTGTGCAAGCTCATGTGATATATGTTCCACAAACTAAATTTGCATTTATCTCTCTTTTCTTATTCAGGCAATATTTCATTTATGTGACAGACACGAGATGTAAAAGGGTCGGAACACAGTGTTGGATGTTCTGGTATGCAAAATTTTATCCTATTATTTTTTTTAAGATCAATAAGTATGCTACAATAAAAACAGTACAACCATTGAAATGGGATACCATCAAGAAATAGTTTGGGATAGCAGATATTGTAATGTAATGGTTTTAACTTAATTTGTAAATATAGTTATTTTTCTAAGTTTTGCAGTTAATATTTTGTGAGTCGGGTTGATTTTCCAAAGGTTTATTTTTAGCTCAACTGGGTATATATTATGAAAGCTTTTGGGATATCAACTTGGGTTTTCACCAGAGGAATTTTTATGATGTCTGCTTGGCTGTAAATAAAAACAGTGCCAATCTGAAATTCAGTAAGATCACTTTGGCAGCTATTGTGGCAAGCTTGTCACTGAATGGAAAGTTATATCACCATGTGGTTTTCATGATATCCAATTGGCCTTGAACTAAAATGTCCTTCTTAAAAATCTTGCTATTGTTATTTGTCCTAGATGTCAAAATATGATTTTCACCATGTGAGATCCAGTTGAAGCCAAGTGAAAGTAGAGCTTATATGACATTCAATATGGCAGCTATCTTAAAAATATAGTTGCTATTTCTTCTCAGTGGAAACTCATATCGACATTGGGTTTTCACCAAAAGGCTTGTTATCATATCTAGTTAGTTAAAAATGAAAATGGTGCTGATCTGACCTTGACCTCAGAGGTCATTATGGTGGTCATTGAAGATGCTTATATTGCTACTCCAAGATAGATGGTTGTATCGAAATGAGGTTTTCATCAAAGGAGTTGTGATGCTTATTTGGACCTAAATGAAAATGTGCAAATCCAGCATCCAATATGACCATTATGGTGTGGCCATTGATTGACTGATTGATTGATTGGATTTGCGTCACATGCACCCAGAAGGGCATGTGGCCAGCTTGAAAATCTTTTTATTTCTTCTTCTGTAAAATGGATGGTTATATTCACTTAGAGATGTGACCAGAAAACTTTCAATGATGTCTTATTGGTCCTAAATTTAAATTGTGCCCGTCTTATATCCATTATGTCTGCCCAGTTCCATGCAGTTATTGTTGTTGTTGTTTATGGCAAGGGTGACTGAGGTCATGGTGCGCTATGTGATGGAATTTATCAATCTCTGTTGTTCTGTTTCATTTTCAGCATTTGTAACATCCATCCACATTATAGTCAAATCCATCTTCGTCTGCTTCAATCACTGCTATTATTTCTTTTAACTTATTGTCATCTAATTGTTCAAAATGCTCCGCAGAAAATTGCAGTGAAAAATCACCGTAATCATCCATTTTGCACGACTATGTAGCACCAAGTTGTAAACTATGCATTTCAATCAAAGAATATTTGAAAAGGTATAAAAAAGGGTATAATTTTAATTGCTGGATAAAAAATTCAAAAGATGAAACAATTGTTTCACAATGACACGTCTGCAATGTTTATATTGCAGACAGTACAAAAACCATAAGTAGTCCCAGAATTTATTGATGTGTACACAATTCCAGATCAGTATCACATGACCATTCACAGCCAGTCGTATTGCAGAAAATATTTAATTTATAAATATTGGAATTACATGTATTTAGGTATGAGGTGGGGGAAAGAGCCACACCCCTCACACATTTATGCACCCAATTTATGCTAGTTAGTTCAGTGTTCAAGGGCAAAAAGGCCCATTCAGATTGTTTGCTGAATTAGAGGGAAATGAACCAGCACACTCCTTATGGTTCTGTATATTTGCAATATAAGATGTATGGTTTGATTGGACAATACCCTTATGAGTCACCCTAGTTCCATGCTTCACAAGGTACCTATTTACTAGACAAGTGGGAATCTACCCACACACTTGTCTTTGCTTGTCTGAGAACAGAAAGGTGGAAAAGTGCTTGGCTGGAGGCTCAAACATTGGCTGGAATGTTCCTGAAATGCCTGGGTGTACTGGAAATTAAATTCTGCCCAGTTATAAATTGTGGGCTGTTCCGTACTGTCAGTATGGAGTTTGCCTCCTTTGTAATTAGAGTCATGCATCATAGTTGCAAATTTTCCAACTTATATAATTCATAATTTGGAATTTTGTGTACAGTGCATACTTCTTAGGTTCTAATATTGTTTAAAAATTACAGGTCTAACTGACCATTTGAGTTTTGCTCTGCTTTGTTAGGTTTTATGGGTTTGCTGGAGCAGTGGATAAAGGATCATAGAAGGATATATTGGGGTTCTCAAAATCAGCATCATGACTAAAATGTATTTCACCAATCAAGTAAGGCTTCTTCTTTAGAAGGGCTTTTTGATGAGGATAATATGAAGACTGTCTTGAAATGATCATAAACTGCTTTCTTACTTGATCTCTTTGTTTTCCAGGATTAATCAGGTCGGCAACTGTCATATTCATTTGGTCATTGATTGTCAAACAGTCCTCAGGGTCTTCTTAGGCCCCAACCTATCTGAAGCATATTAGTGGTGCCATCATAACCAAACATTCTACATTTCCCTTCCATAATTGTCTAATGTTGACCACTTTGTGCCACTTGGCTTTGTTGCTTTGTCCTCCTTTATTTCCTCATAGAAGAGCCTTGTGATCATCTATGAATTGTTTCACAGATTTTTTCAATGCATAGTTCCATCAATCCCATCTGTATCCTTTGTCAATGAGGTATTTAGAGACTTGGCATAATTCACTTGAAGGTTCCTCTGATTCCTTTCTCCCTTTTATTTATTGGGGCTTTTGGTGAGGGGATTGGTGTAGTAGCTCTGGTTCTTGGTCTGGCTTGTGTTGTCCGTTATTTTTCATCACTCGGTTTCTTTCTTTCCACACTCCTTTCTATCATGCCTTGCTGCTTTGATGAAGTTGAGGGATGTGAGATGATATCAATGTAGTTATTGATATTGTTCCAGGAGGATGTATAAGGGATGGAACATCACCGGAGGGTTAGATCTAGTGGGTAGGGATTCCTTCGTCTCGGGTTCACTTGATGTCCATTGGGTTTGCGTTGAATGCTACTTCAGCTAACTCGGCAATCTTCTCCCTTACTTTTCCTGTCTTGCTCTTCTAGTCTCTTTAGTTATTTTTTTCCCAGATCAGGAGGAGTGTAGGTCTGTTCGCCTGAGCTCTTCAGCTCCAGCCTGAAGCTATTGAAGACCAAGATCTTTCAAGGCACTGAGAGCTTGAGCGGGTATTGATTCCATCACTGGTTCCATTATTACTTCTTTCGTGCTACAATGTTCACAGTAGACTGAATGACTCTGATAGTTTTGATTCCATATTATTATGGTGTAAACTCGGATAGTGTCGCAGAATGGATGAATGGGTGGTTGGAATGCCACTTATGAAGAACATAGAGACAGTGTTCACCAAAAAAATGATTAAATGTTTATGATGAATTTACACAAAATTATTGTATAATAATAAAAAGAAAACATAAGCAGTTAAACTGTTTTTAAATGTTATTCACTGTTTTGAAAGTTCTTAGGAGTACTTTGTGGTTCCGCCATATATAGTCCATCATGCACTGAAAAATGGTATGCACCTTATGACACTACATACTTTTATGTAACTTTTATACTTTTATATAACTACTGCATTTTATACTTGTATATATAACTACATTTTATGTTCATGATGGAGAACCTGGAACTTGTGTTGTTTAAAAGACATGAAGAATATACATGTATATAATTTACTTGTACAGCATCTCAGATAAATTTTCAATACATATGATCACACATTTATGTTAAGAAAGAATAAAACACAAAATGGGTATTATCAGTGTGTCAGTCTATGTGTCTTTTGGACTATTCCTAGTTTTTGTCACTGGCTGTCCTGTACCTGAACAAAGTATTCATATCATTGTGTCAGTGAATGTGACCTTTTGTCAATTCCTAATTCTTGTCACTATTTGACAAGTAGCTGAACATTGTAATACAATTTCACTTAAAGGTGTTGGAGGATATGTTCTTCTTGTTGTTGTTGTAGGGTTTAACGCCATTTTTCAACCCACGATAGGCTATACATGGCGGCCAGTATTAATGGTGGGGGAAAACCCAAGAAAGAACCACCGACCCACTGGGAGCTACTGGCAAGCTTTCTCACATACATTGGCTGAATCTGAGACTCGAACCCATGCAGACAGAGGTGAGATAGCAGTGATCGGTAACAGAGAGTACTTTAGACCACTCTGCCACTCAGGGCCTCCTGGTCATTGTGTCTTTTGGACTATTCCTTGCTTTTATTTTTAGTTGCATGTAACTGAATATTGTATTCACTTATACATGTCAAGGTGTCTTTTGGGTTATTGCTAATGTTTGTCACTGGCTGTCATGTACATGAATATCATATTCATATAAATGTGTCACTTAATGTCTTTTTGAATATTCCTAGCTTTTGTCACTAGCTGTCCTATACCTGAACATCTGATTCAATGACTAATGAAATGTTTTGTTTATGTGCTTGTCAATTTTAGTGCCATCACATTTACAGAGGCCATCATTTGTATCAAATTTGGATCTGAGTTGTTTAAACAGACAGAGGCCATGTATGTCATAGCATGGTTTGCATCACAGGTAAGAAAAACCGGTTTCAGGCTTGTTAGAACTTAGTATATTATTATTATATTTTCTGTGTGAATAATCACAAAACACAGCAGAACATTACTGTTTAACTGCAGACATCATGTGGGATCCAGTAAGAAATCTGCTACTGCAACTTGTTACACAAGACATTTTGCTAGCCAATATCTTTGAGTATAAAATAAAAAGAGAATTTGCTTGCTATGAGTGAACAGATATACTTAATCTTGTAGTTGAAAATACTAAAGTTTTTGTCCACTGTATGAAATTTATCCATTATTTACTTGTTTCAAGTTAATATCCTCTATATAGTAGTGGAAAAGTGAACATTTGTTTATGTCAATAATTCATAAATCCATAACCCAAGTATCTGTGGTAATGTTATCAATTTCTTTAATATAAATTAAATAAGATAAAGGTACTGGTGATCCCTGTTGTTCTTTGTCTACCTCACTCACTTTCTGACCTGGTATGGGCCATTGGGTCCCACTTCTTGTAATTGTGGAATGAACACTGGCATTCCAACATTGTCCCTAGCTTTCTAGGGGATTTTTAAAAGTGCAACACAAAATATTGGGTATTGATCAACAGAAGCCATACTACTGTGCTATGTTATGCCGTGGTAAATTATAGTACAGAAGCCATAATACTGTGCTGTGTTAGGCCGTGGTAAATTATAATACAGAAGCCATAATACTATGTTGTGTTAGGCCATGGTAAATTATAATACAGAAGCTCTAGTACTATGCTGTGTTAGGCCGTGGTAAATTATAATACAGAAGCTCTAGTACTATGCTGTGTTATGCCGTGGTAAATTATAATACAGAAGCCATAATACTATGCTGTGTTAGGCCATGGTAAATTATAATACAGAAGCCATAATACTGTGCTATGTTATGCTGTGGTAAATTATAATACAGAAGCCATAATACTGTGCTGTGTTAGGCCATGGTAAATTATAATACAGAAGCCATAATACTATGTTGTGTTAGGCCATGGTAAATTATAATACAGAAGCTCTAGTACTATGCTGTGTTAGGCCGTGGTAAATTATAATACAGAAGCCATAATACTGTGCTATGTTATGCCGTGGTAAATTATAATACAGAAGCCATAATACTGTGCTGTGTTAGGCCGTGGTAAATTATAATACTGAAGCCATAATACTGTGCTGTGTTAGGCCAAGTTGAATTGTAATACTGAAGCCATAATACTGTGCTGTGTTAGGCCGTGGTAAATTATAATACAGAAGTCATAATACTGTGCTGTGTTAGGCCGTGGTAAATTATAATATAGAAGCCATAATACTGTGCTGTATTAGGCCATGGTAAATTATAATACATAAGATAATAATACTGTGCTGTGTTAGGCCGTGGTAAATTATAATACAGAAGCCATAATACTGTGCTGTGTTAGGCCAGGTTGAATTATAATACTGAAGCCATAATACTGTGCTATGTTAGGCCATGGTAATTTATATTATTATATGCTCATTTTTTTCACTGTTAACTTTACATTGTCAGAATCATTCAATATTTCCCGATACTGAACACGCGCAACAATACACATATAGCATTCACGTGAATAAAGGAACTACTTTCTATTGTAAACAATGACGCAGACTCCAGCACTTTTGATTTGTAAACAAATCATATACACTCGCATAAGAGGCTGTTTACATTGTGGTTGTTTAAATTTGTTTCTGACAATGTAAAGTTAATGGGGAAAAAAATGAGCATATATTAATGATGCCATCATGTACATGCATAAAATTACAAGTGTTCTTGATGGAACATAATGCTACAAGGCCCTAAAGGGAAACACCTAAAAGCAGATGGACTGTCTTGCTTGGCTCTCAGCATTAAGAAGTTAGTGTTAGGACTGGTCTGTCTGGTGTCAGGATAATGTGACTGGATGGGACATCATCTACATGTTTGCAGCATGATGTCCCAGTGCTAGACATCACTATAAACTGCCACACTGCAGACATCGCAGTGAAGTCTAAAATTGTTAAATCTGTATTAAGAAATTAAATCCTACATACATAAATGGATTCAGCATGGATACATGGGAAAGCCTGCCAGTAGCTTCTCATGGGTTGGTGGTTCTTCCCTGTGTTTTCCAGGGTTCTTCCTCCACCAGTTATACTGACCATCATGTATAGCCTATCTTGTGCTGAAAAATGGCATTAAACCCTAGAACAACAACAACAACATACTACTTGGATTCATGAATGGATGGATGGATGGACCTGGGTAACACTATATGCTCTTCCAATATTCTTGTCCTGGCATGGAAAATAATGGATATAAAGGTTAAAGCTTTAAAGCTTTCCCAAGAAAGGCTGGAACTTTTTTTAGGAATTCATCGTGTCAAGTTAAAGACAGTGTGCGACTCTCACTGAGTGGGTTACAAAAGTACCACTGGATACTACCACAATAAGCAAAACACTGATTCAGCAGGACTCATTGAAACAAGGATCAACTTGAGCTATCAGTTAAAAGTATCTTTCCCAAGAGCACAACAGCATTAGCTAATATGGGTATCTACTATTCCTCCCTCCCATCTCCAACATATGCAAAATTACTAGTAAGAAATACATTTCTGCCATCTGTTCTCCTGTACATTTTGGATCCAATGTAATATATTTATGGTAAGTGCCTGTGGTAAATCCAATGTAGTATATTTATGGTAACAGTGCCTGTGATCATGTTGTTGTTGTTGTAGGGTTTAACGCCATTTTTCAGCACACGATAGGCTATACATGGCGGCCAGTATTAATGGTGGAGGAAGAACCCAGGAAAACCCCGGAAAGAACCACCAACCCACAAGAAGCTACTGGCAAGCTTTCTCACATAACCACGTTGTCTGAATCCGAGACTCGAACCCACGCAGACAGAGGTGAGATGGCAGTGATCCGTAACGGACAGCGCTTTAGACCACTCGGCCACTCGGGGCCCCTGTGATCATGTCATTGTGGTAAATCCAGTGTAGTTATTTATGGTAACAGTGCCTGTGATCATGTCATTGTGTATGGGAAAATATGAACTCATTTTGTCGGAAGGATATACTGCACTCCCAAGGTCGTGCAGTATTCCATCCCAAAACTTGTTCATATTTTCCCATACAAATGCAGTAACCTATAATTATTGATTCTGTCATATAATTTATTTATTCTGTTTATAGTTGATGATTCGATTCATCATTATCAATGCTGCATATAATTTATTTACTCTACAGTTGATGAGTAGTCATATATTTACTCTGTTTACAGTTGATGAGTAGTCATATATTTACTCAGTTTACAGTTGATGAATAGTCATATATTTACTCTGTTTACAGTTGATGAGTAGTCATATATTTACTCTGTTTACAGTTGATGAGTAGTCATATATTTACTCTGTTTACAGTTGAAGAATAGTCATATATTTACTCTGTTTACAGTTGATGAGTAGTCATATTTACTCTGTTTACAGTTGATGAGTAGTCATATATTTACTCAGTTTACAGTTGATGAATAGTCATATATTTACTCTGTTTACAGTTGATGAGCAGTCATATATTTACTCTGTTTACAGTTGATGAATAGTCATATATTTACTCTGTTTACAGTTGATGAGTAGTCATATATTTACTGTTTACAGTTGATGAGTAGTCATATTTACTCTGTTTACAGTTGATGAGTAGTCATATATTTACTCTGTTTACAGTTGATGAGTAGTCATATATTTACTCAGTTTACAGTTGATGAATAGTCATATATTTACTCAGTTTACAGTTGATGAATAGTCATATATTTACTCTGTTTACAGTTGATGAGTAGTCATATATTTACTCAGTTTGCAGTTGATGAATAGTCATATATTTACTCTATTTACAGTTGATTAGTCACATATTTACTCTATTAACAGTTGATGAGTAGCTTCCTGTGTGTCTACCTGTGTACTGTATATGCAAGAAGGTGGAAATGGAAGGTATGTTTGGCACAGCAAGTTACAAATTATGCAAAGAAGTATGATTTTAAAATTAAGCTTTACTTAATATAGGGTAAGAGTTAAAAGGGCAGAACTGATTCAGTGAAGTGTGGAGTAATCACTTACAGACACAAATGAAAATTTGCATCAGTGGACTTTGACATATTGGCATACATTTTAATAAACTGCCTTCCTTGGTACTATACATGCTAAATGGAGCAGCCCTCAATACCTTGGCAGATTCTTTACAGCACTTAATACAAAGAGGAATTTCTGATCTTTTTGATTCACACTGGGAACTAAATTGTGTGTTGTAATATTTTAGGGGTACTGTGCTGTACAGTCAGTTTGGTTCTTAACACTAATAGGATTATGTCACAACATCCATTTCTTGCTGCCATACAGTCAACAGTGGCAGATGTGGCACTTTATCCTAATGTAATTAAGACCAATTTTAGCAGGACTAGTCAGTCTACCAAGTTAACCGCTCTGTGTGCCTAGTAGTTAGAGTTCCACTTATGATTTGGGAGATTTTGGGATCAAAACCTAGTTAAGTCATACCAAAGATATAAGAATGGCACTCAGTTTTTATTGCCATCATTCTGTTAATGTCATTTATAGTAATGTCTGATGATTATCCTTTGTATTGACTTTGATTTCTGAAATATAGCTATATAGCTTTATGGATTTCAACTCGATTTGGCTTTCATTTTCACAATAGTAAGAACTTGAATGAGTTTTGTTTCAAGCATACCTTGATATTTGCATGAATTATTACTCCATATTTCCTGTCCGTATGAGTCTCAACCAAATTTATTATGCCGCTTTATATGTCTGGGAACTTTAATGATTTCACATTGCAGCATTCCTCAACATCATTAACAAGAGTAATGTCCCCTGTTTGCCCCCCACCCCCCACCAAACTTTGGTTTCTGTAGCATTACTTGACAAAGGATTGTTGGATTTAAAACATATTTTTGACAGGTAGTTGTATGTTGATGAGATCTTCAGCGAGTCTGATCTCCACAACAGCATTTATACTCTGATTACCCATTCTACTAGATTGACTGTCCACAACAACCTGTACACCCTGATTGACCATTCTTCCAGACTGACTGTCCACAACAACCTGTACACCCTGATTGACCATTCTTACAGACTGACTGTCCACAACAACCTGTACACCCTGATTGACCATTCTTCCAGACTGTCCACAACCTTTACACCCCGATTACCCATTCTTCTAGACTGACTGTCCTCAACAACATTTGCACCCTGATCGCCCAGTCTTCTAGACTGACTGTCCTTAACATTTACAACCTGATTGACCATTCTTCTAGACTGGCTGTCCACAGCAACCTTTACACCCCGGTTGACCATTCTTCCAGACTGACTGTCCACAACGTTTACACCCGATTACCCATTCTTCTAGACTGACTGTCCTTAACATTTACACCCTGGTTACCCATTCTTCTAGACTGACTGTCCACAACCTTTACACCCTGATTACCCATTCTTCTGACTGACTGTCCACAACAACCTTTACACCCTGATTGACCATTCTTCCAGACTGACTGCCCACAACAACCTTTACACCCTGATTGACCATTCTTCCAGACTGACTGTCCACAACCTTTACACCCCGATTACCCATTCTTCTAGACTGACTGTCCTTAACATTTACACCCTGATTGACCATTCTTCTAGACTGGCTGTCCACAACAGCCTTTACACCCTGATTGACCATTCTTCTAGACTGACTGTCCACAACATTTACACCCTGATTGACCATTCTTCTAGATTGGCTGTCCACAACATTTACACCCTGATTGACCATTTTTCTAGACTGACTCTCCACAACATTTACACCCTGATTGCCCAGTCTTCTGACTGACTGTCCATAACAACCTTTACACCCTGATTACCCATTCTTCTGACTGACTCTCCACAACCTTTACACCCTGATTACTCATTCTTCTAGACTGACTGTCTACAACAACCTTTACACCCTGATTACCCATTCCTCTAGACTGACTCTCCACAACATTTACACCCTGATTGACCATTTTTCTAGACTGACTCTCCACAACATTTACACCCTGTATGCCCAGTCTTCTGACTAACTGTCCATAACAACCTTTACACCCTGATTACCCATTCTTCTGACTGACTGTCCACAACAACCTTTATACCCTGATTGCTCAGTCTTCTAGACTGACTGTCCACAACCTTTACACCCTGACTGCTCAGTCTTCTGTACTGTCCACAACAACCTTTATACCCTGATTGCTCAGTCTTCTAGACTGACTGTCCACAACCTTTACACCCTGACTGCTCAGTCTTCTGTACTGTCCACAACAGCCTTTACACCCTGATTGACCATTCTTCTAGACTGACTGTCCACAACATTTACACCCTGATTGCCCATTCTTCTAGATTGGCTGTCCACAACATTTACACCCTGATTGACCATTTTTCTAGACTGACTCTCCACAACATTTACACCCTGATTGCCCAGTCTTCTGACTGACTGTCCATAACAACCTTTACACCCTGATTACCCATTCTTCTGACTGACTCTCCATAACCTTTACACCCTGATTACCCATTCTTCTAGACTGACTGTCTACAACAACCTTTACACCCTGATTACCCATTCTTCTAGACTGACTGTCCACAACATTTACACCCTGATTGACCATTTTTCTAGACTGACTCTCCACAACATTTACACCCTGATTGCCCAGTCTTCTGACTAACTGTCCATAACAACCTTTACACCCTGATTACCCATTCTTCTGACTGACTGTCCACAACAACCTTTATACTCTGATTGCTCAGTCTTCTAGACTGACTGTCCACAACCTTTACACCCTGACTGCTCAGTCTTCTGTACTGTCCACAACAGTCTTTACACCCTGTTTGACCATTCTTCTAGACTGACTGTCCACAACATTTACACCCTGATTGTCCAGTCTTCTAGACTGATTGTTCACAACATTTACACCCTGATTTCCCATTCTTCTAGACTGGCTGTCCACAGCAACATTTACAGCCTGATTGACCATTCTTCTAGACTGACTCTCCACAACATTTACACCCTGATTACCTATTCTTCTGACTGACTGTCCACAACAACATTTACACCCTGATTGACCATTCTTCTAGATAACCTTTACACCCTATTACCCATTCTTCTAGACTGACTGTCCACAACATTTACACCCTGATTGCCCATTCTTCTAGACTGGCTGTCTACAACAACATTTACACCCTGATTGACCATTCTTCTAGACTGACTCTCCACCACCTTTACACCCTAATTACCCATTCTTCTGACTGACTGTCCACAACAACAGTTACACCCTGATTTTCCATTCTTCTAAACTGTCCACAACAACCTTTACACCCTGATTGACCATTCTTCTAGACTGACTCTCCACAACCTTTACACCCCGATTACCCATTCTTCTAGACTGACTCTCCACAACATTTACACCCAGATTATCCATTCTTCTCGACTGACTGTCTACAGCAGCATGTACACACTGATTACCCATTCTTCCAGACTGACTGTCCACAACAACCTTTACACCCTGATTACCCATTCTTCTAGACTGACTGTCCACAACAACATTTACACTCTGCGTGCCCATTCTTCAAGACTGACTGTCCACAACATTACATACTGATTGCTTATTCTTCTAGACTGACTTGCCACAACAACATTGACACCTTGATTGACCATTATTGTTGCCTGGTTTTCCACAGTATAGCATTACTAAGGGATGCTAGATTTCAGTAAATGTCATACACCTTCATAATGGTCAGTCATTGAAGTAATTACAATCAAGTTTTCTATGTAAACATTGAAAGAGCTATTGCCCCTGAATATCCATTTTCCCAACTTTGATTGATCCTTGTTCCTCTTTGTAGAACCCAATCAAGCTGATTGATGTGAGCAGTGCTCTTTTTTATTCACTTAGTGCTGATAGCTGTATTTTTTAAAATAGTTAAAAATTCTTGAAATTTTATATAAAGTAGAGAAAACTTTTTGATATCTCATTTTCATTAGAATGAAAAGAAGATTTAAGTATTGTATTCAAAAGTCATAATTTATATTTTCCTTTTATCTCATTTATCATTTTATCTCATTTATCCTTTCCTTCTGTCTTATTATGCTTTCCTTTTTCTTTTTTTCAGATGTTTGATGATTTACTGGATGAAAAATTCTTCAGAGATAAACACCTACAAAAAAAGCTGGAGGACAGCATTGAGAGAACATCAGCACAGGAGCTAAAACATGGAAATAAATGTTTAGCAGAGAGGAATGGGTCTATTCTGCGGCAAAAGGGAAAACATTATGCCAACGGCCACTTATGAATCAAGGTGCCCCTTGTTAGAGTGGCAAATCTACCATTGGAAATAATATGAGCAAGATTATGAATAGATGCCACACCGTTTTATCTTTGCAATCTTTCTTTATCATTCTGTGCTGAAGTTCAAGACTAATGAGTACCATTTATTGTGGCAATGTTTCATATAAATTACGGTATACTAAAAAGTTCTCACTCTGGTAGAAGAGAATGCATGTGCTTCTCATTTATAAAAAAATATGAATTGTATTGTACCTCACATTGATTCATTATCATAATAATTGTTATTATAATTATTACATGACTGACTTTCAGAACCCTAATTTCTTCACATTTAATGGTTTGGTAAGGATGGATATAATTTTCATTACATGTTCGTATGAAATTATTGCAATATCAACTGTACATTACTAAAAAATGGAAGTTATCTCAGTATCAATTTTGCATTACTAAAAAAGGTGAATTATCACAGTATCAGTCATGCTTTACTAAAAAAAAGAGGAATTATCATGCAGTACTGAAGAAGGGGAATTATCTTATTGTCACTCATGTGTTACTGAGGAAGCAAATTCTTGTCATAATTTATCTTTTTCTAAATCGCATGTTTCAACATTTTTATCCATTTGAAATTTCACATTTTCTTGTGAATTTTTATTCATCTTGGTCATTTAGGACTAAAAAATATATCAGATATTTGCAAAATAATTCCACATGAAATCTTTGACCAATGCAAAAGAAATTTGGTAGGTCTATTTTCATAGTGCAGAGTTTGAAATGCCTGGACTCCCATTTAAAGAGAGATGTTGATTCCTGCCCTCCATAGAGTAACCAATAAAGTTCTCCATCTTTCTGATTGATATTGCTAATAGAGAGCTCTAGATTAGATTCGATGATTTCTGATACTGAACACGATTTATGCTGCTGTCAGTTTTGTGGAAGTGTTTATACACTAGGTCTGCGTCTTGTCATGGACATACCTTGGGTGTTCTTTTGTTCTCACTTGGAATTAACTTTTAATCTCAAAAGCATGTTGTTTGCCACAGAGATGACAGATGAGTAAGTAGATGAGATTGCATGTAGCACAGTAATCTCTTAACTTTGAACTATATTTTAGGTTTGTAAGATTCTAGATATTTGGGTTTATTTTAAAAATCCTAACCACACACACACACACATCATATACCATGATGTGGACTTTCTGCATCAGGATTGCTACACATCAAAAATGAACCATCATTGTGTCTTGTGTGAAACAATGTATAAACATCGTCAATCTCTGGAGTGACACAAATATTATAAATATAAGTTTACTATTTTCTTGCCAGCTTTGTCAAAAATATACAAAAGAAAGGAAGATGTCAAAAATAAATCAGGAGCATAAACATCACAATTTAATGGTTGCCTCTTGAACCCCAAATTTGAATTATTGGGAATACAGATTCAGTTTATGATCCATTCCAATTACATCCTACTGTGTCTGATATTTCAGAAACATTACAAATCATCCTTAATGAAATATTCCTTTTTGAGGTCATGATGAGTCCTCATTGTATTCGAACTTGATGCCCGTCATTTTACCCAGTTTGGTCTGTGTCTTCCCTTGACAATGCCTGTCTTTGCATTTACCCAGTTTGGTATGTGTCGGGAAACAGATCAAGGATTTCTTAAATGATGTTTTAGTTTGTCGATTCATTAATCTTGTGGACAGTCTCATGATCCCACTGGATTGATATGAAATAAACAATGTGATACCTGTGGGACACAAAAAGAACCACAAGCTAATATCATACCATGGTGGGTCTATGTTTTACAATTCAAACTTTAACTGTGTTTATTCACACAATACAGGATAACCAGTTCCTTTAACTATAAAATCAATATTCCAAAAGAAGTTCTAGCCACACTAATTCCTACCCATAATTTGTTTAACTTAAGTTGAACCCTGCTGCATGAAACAATATGTTTGTTCAGAACTGGCTGCATTAAACATTTAAGTCACAAACCTACACTGGCCACAACAGTATGTTATGATAATACAACCCCACTAAAATTGGAGACAGCAAATGTTACATGACCCAAAATATGGGTTGCACCACAGCCACCTATGGGTCAAGACATGATGATGAGTTCAAGAATGAAGACCAATTCCCTCTGATGAGCTGCAAAGGTAACAGAACTAGTCAGGGACCAGGGGTGACTAGACCACCCCAGCAGATGGGCGGCAACACCTCCAGATACTTTCAAGTAGTACCATGTTTTTGCATAGAACAGTTGACATTTTCATTCCATTGATATTATAATTTTAAGTTTGATAGTTTATGGGGAGATTTTGAATGCTGACTTTTGTGGAGTAATCAGTTATGGCATAGGGTCTTACAAACTCAGAGGTCGTTTTAATTGTTTTTCATTATCAGGCTTTTTTACGAAAGTATCTGATGTACAGAATTTGAACAAATGTCACAGTAATTTTTTAGATCTGAAAGTTTTGAATTGTTTTGACCTGAAACAGCTTCTTTAAATCAGCTAGATTATAGATATGGAATAGTCTTTCTTACATTCTAAATCCAAGTCATAGCTAATCATAATCTAAGAACTTTGTTGGTTTTGATTTGGATTGGTGTTTTTTGGCACAGTAACACATGGAGGAAAGTGCCTTGACCAAAGACTTGCTACAGTAGCTGACCCAGGCTGTTCCAGTGGTAGGATTTAAACCAACATCTTTTCTGTTGTGAGTCAGGCATGCTACCCACTGAGAAGCCACCTCTTAATCTTATACCTACAAGTGTAATGCACAACCCTTGTTGTAAATAGTGTCACACATGTGTAGATATGGTAAGGGTTATGAGTTACATGTGTAGATATGGTAAGAGCTTTGTGTTACATGTGTAGATATGGTAAGAACTTTGTGTTACATATATAGATATCGTAAGGGTTATGTGTTACATGTGTAGATATGGTAAGAGCTTTATGTTACATGTGTTGATATGGTGTGATATATTTCAGTGTTTTTTGTGGGGGTTTTTCCTATTTAGGAGAGGTAGGATCAACATAAGAAATTAAGAGTGCATGCATTTCAATTATGGCAGAAGCCTAGTCTTGAGTTACTTTCAACACCTATCATTTTATAAGAATTTCTCATCTTTGTCATATCTTCGTCATAGAACTGTTGAGGTAATGATCTCCGTTAAGGTTCAAATCTACATTGATTGTAAACTTCTCTTTGTTTAAATAACTTGTTTTATCACATGAGCTCATACTTCCTTGCATATATTGATATTGTATCACAGTCAGTTGTCATTACCCATTTCACTAGACAATCTTGTTGCTTAGAAGGGGTGTTGAGAAAATTGGAAACTTGATATGAATGTATATTGATGTTTTACAAAGAATATATGCAGTGTATAGAGGTATTCATATTTTGTGGGTTATGTTAGATGTATTGTTGTGTTTAATTTCTTCTTTGTTGATATTCACACATTTACAGTATTTCGCCATAATTGTGTATCTGTTCTCTTGCATATTTTTCCAAAATGTCTTACTCAACATGTGTACATTATTTATTGCGAAAATTGTTACAGAAAAATAACACCAAGATTTATGTCTACCTTAGGTAAATTTGCAAAGTTCATGACAATTCCATAGATTTTTACATTAACCATAACTTTTCAACAAAACAGTAAATGACATATTGAGATATCATTTATCAATTTCAATCACAGTTTTTAATGTTAACCTAACAGTTGCCTATTTCTTGCCTCTGTATAAGACAAAGACGGGATTCAGAACTGCCAGCACACTGAAAGTGGGTGTCCTAAAATTATTTGGTTTATGTCAGTTTTACAGTATTTACAGTATATATGAAGATGGTAAAGATTTAAGACTGAACAACTAAAATGCGGGCATACCTAAATGGTAAACATTTTAATTTTATATTTTGACTAAAGTGAAAAGCATTATAGAAGTGGACATATTGCATAAATTGATAGTACTATATTTCTTAAGTAGAATGTATGCCAGCTTGAATCTCAGTGTTGTACACCAGCTTGAATATGTCAGTGTTGTATGCCGGCTTGAATCTGTCAGTGTTATATATCAGCTTGAATCTGTCAGTGTTGTATGCCAGCTTGAATCTGTCAGTGTTGTATAGCAGCTTGAATCTGTCAGTGTTGTGTGCCAGCTTGAATCTGTTGGTGTTGTGCACCAGCTTGAATCTGTTGGTGTTGTACAGCAGCTTGAATCTGTTAGTGCTGTACACCAGCTTCAATCTGTCAGTGTTGTATACCAGCTTGAATCTGTCAGACTGAGTGTTGTATGCCAGCTTGAATCTGTCATTGTTGTATAACAGCTTGAATCTGTTAGTGTTGTATACCAGCTTGAATCTGTCAGTGTTGTATACGAGCTTTAACCTGTCAGTGTTGTATACCAGCTTGATTTACATTAAAGCCTGTCATCAGTTTATTAACTTTATTGGACTTCTTGCGATTGAACATTTGTTAAAATTATGATTCGTTGTATGAATATTTGCATACGATTATAACCCTCAAGTATCATTGGAAATTGCTTGATCTGTATACCCCCAACCATCTGTGCTAACCAAGACCAGTGTCTCTCACCTATATATTGCCCTTGCTTTGCTGCAGTTGATATTTATGTATCCCATTCCTTGCAAGTTATCGAGGCAGAGGTGTATAATGTAGACTAAGTATAGTATTTGGAAATATATTGTGGAAAATTATAATACAGACTGTGTATGTGACATGATTGTGTAAAATGCTGAAATAGTTGGGTTATCAGGACCCATTAGGACAGGTGGGTTGTGCTGGTTGTGTAGTTAACTTATAAACTTATGCAGTCTAGTAATATATGGGGGGGGGGGGCATTTCTTGGGTCATTACGATCAAACAACAGTGTTTTACTCATCTAGTTATATGCTTTGTGATTTATAAATGTTTTGAGATTTTTTTGTGTATGTAAAAGCAATGCATTTAAAGTGGACATTAGTAATGTAAAGAGACTGTATTTTGATGACTTACATTAATAGTGAAGATTGTTTTTTTTAAGCAGTATTATATTGATTTATGTACAGTAAATATGCATTATTTCTACATAGTCACTGCATTATTGTAGATGGTGTGTGTCCATGCATCATTTCCATGCTTTGATTTTTTTTTGCATAGACTGACTTATTGGCATACAGTGAGTTATGTTAGTACACAGTGGCTATGTATTATTTGTACTCAGTCTGATATTAGTGCACAGTGACTATTATTAATACTGTGACTGTTGGATGTGTTCTTTGTACACAGTGACTCTGAATTATTAGTATCTGTGTTATTAGTGCACAGTGAGTGTTATTTGTGCACAGTGATGTATTAATACACATTGGCTCCAAATTATTAGTACACAGTGTTATTAATATACAGTGAGTGTTATTTGTACAGTTACTGTTATTAATACACATTGGCTGTAAATTATTAGTACACAGTGTTATTAATATACAGTGAGTGTTGTTTGTACAGTTACTGTTATTAATACACATTAGCTCTAAATTATTAGTACACAACATGTTACTAATACACAGTGACCGCTATTCCTGCTCAGTGACCATTATTAATGCAGAGTGAATTTTATTAGGAGACAGTGGATCTGCATTATTTGTATGCTGCAACTATATGTTATTTGTACACAGTGACTTTCTTAATAATACTACATGTTGTTATGCAGCCATCTTGAGTCAGGCATTGTCTGTCTTTCGTTCATTATCATTTACCTTTGAGGTCAATAATGTTCATTAACATTTACATATAAAGCCTATAATGTTGTAATGGTTGGAAGGAGTTATCACAAAACTGAGTGGCTATCAAAACTAGAATGCTGCAATCCAAAGCATTGCCTTCTGCCTGTAAGTCAGGATGATCATCAGGACTATGGAATATGCAGTTCTGTGTCTTACATCCTAGTTTGAGAAATAACTTTGAAGCCATTGATATTTTGACAGCGCTTTGTCCATATCCACACATTATCATACTGTAGTGAGAATCCCAAACTGTCTTGCCAATTGCAGTACTGTTGTTTTTTGTTGTGTTGTATTGTTTCTTATTTTATTAGTTCATTTTGTGACCAGAGTTCCGGAGTTTATATACAGTCTGATCTCATTTGTCTTCCATCCATTGTATGAGAATCACTTTTCAGTGATGCTACAAATTGGAAACCATTTCTGAACTGTATCCTTTTATTTAACAAGCAGCTTTAGCTAAAGTTTTATTACTGTGTTGAATAAAAGATAGTTTGGCTAACTTTCTTTATTACCTTCAAAATTAGCACAAAATCCTATGCTTCTAGTGCACATATAATTGGGAAAATAAAAAGATTTGTTCTCCTATCCTAATTTCCTTTGTTCAAGTTTATTTTAAGTTACAAATTGTATCAGGAAAGTTTCATTCATAGAATAGAAAGATACACAGTGGAATTCCATCAGTCTCCTGGCAAATATTCTATTTTTCCATTTTCATTTTGGGGGAATTTCAACTTTTTAAACAAAAACAGGACATACAGTTTAAGTTTGTCAGAGAAAGGGAATCTCAGAAGATCGTTTGAATCTGTTATAAATATTTACTGTATTTATTCATACAGAATAATGGGTATAGTTTATTTTTGCTTATTTTAGGTTGTACAGTTTTTTCAATTAAGATGAAAAGATAGGTAAGCATCAATATTAATAAAATTTTCTTTGTGCTTAAAATCAGTATAATCTAAAAGCTTAAAAACAAATTAATTGCCACTTTTTATGACATAATGGCAGCAAAAATATTAAAGTGTATCGTGTGCAACCTTAACTTTAGATGCTGGCAGCTGACTCCAAAAGATTGTTCTTTTTTCCATTTCAACATTGTATCTTTCTTTGTATATTGTTGGCTTGACTTAATCCTGTAGTTTTAATATTGAGCTTGCTGTTTTAAAAGAAAATGAGAAAGTTGGATATTGGAATATATTTGACACATTTTGAAAGTTATTATTAATGTCGTTTTTAATAGTTTAAAATAATGTACTAGTCATTCGTCTGCTGTTTAGAAGAAAAAGTTTAATCGATTAATCACTGCATATCTGACAAAATACATGTAAATATGATATTTGTTTATCTTTGCATTTCAGTGAGTCATTGCATATTGGTTAATTGCTCTAAAGTTCCTGAATATACGATAGCCACTTTATAATGATGTTACAATCATGGATTTCATTTAATTCTTCAGTTGTTATTGATCATGACTAGTTGAATTAGTTCACCTCAGTTTAGTTGACTAATGAGAACCAACTACAATGGGATTTCACACCAATAGCTTGTTGGTTTTTGGTTTTATCTCAACTAGGCTAAAGACCATGCAAGCTTGCAGTATTGGCCAATTTAGCTTACTTAGCCCAAATACCATGTAAACTTGCAATATTGCCCTATGATCCACTATGAACTACCCCTTATGCATCCATCAGGAACCTTCTCAACAACCATAAAAGTGAAACAAACAATTTCTTCAGAATTTGGAAGATAGCATCCTGGCAGAAAGGATTTTAACCTTGTACAAATACTGCGTCTGTCATAAGATGGCCACCAGTATTGAAAAAAGACAAATCTATAAATGTTTTCTCTTGAATAATTGTTCACCAAAAATGGACCAGGTTGAACAGAAAGCATCCTAACATGACGGGCATTCAACTTTGTACAAGTGATGCCTGCCTATCACCATATATAAACACATTACTAAAAATATAAAAACCATAAAACAACTTCTTCTCAAACACTGCTTGATAGAATTTATACCAGCTTAATATCAAGCAGCTTGGACTTTCAGGTTTGCACAAAATTATGATGACAGGAGTGATACTGATCAGCCATCAAATATGGTCCCAGGACTGAAAATATGGAAATCATTTTATAACTTCTAAAAATCTGTTTAACAGAATTGGACTAAATTTTGTAGAAAGGATATGTACATGTCTTTTAATTCAAAACTTACAATTCTTACTTTATACTTTAAAGAAAGCTATTTGCATAAGAATTGTATTGTTCTTGGCAAGTCTTCTGAACAGCACTGGAGATTTTCAGTGTTAAACAGGTGACAGCAGTATAGAGAATCATATTGTTTTGAAAGAAGAAATACAGATTCAAAATTGATGCATATTCTATTTCGAGATGAGTATATATGTAACTATAGTAAATTATTTATATCATTCTAAATACAATAAAATTGCCATATTCACATTGAACAGATTATAAAATACATTACAAGATCTTTGCATAAATAAAATATAGTATTGTTGGTATCAGTTTTTTGGATATTTTTGCGCAAAATGTTTCTGTACTAAGATGTGTAGATGGCTAATAGCCTCTTCATTCTGTAATCAGTGGGTGCCCGTTTGTCTTAATTATGTAATCCTTGTAGATGGCAGATGGAGTTGTCTTCATCCTTTAATCTTTGTAAATTGCAGGTGATACGTTTTTGTCTTTATTCTTTAATTGTTGTAGATGCAGATTGTTTCCTTTTGTTTCCATTCTTTAATCTTTGTACTTGGCTAATTATATCCATATATCTTTGTTCTTTAATCCTTGCGAATTCCAGGTGAGATCCTTTTGTCTTCATTCTTTAATCTTTGTAGATGGCACGTGGTGTTCTTTTGTCTACATTATTTGATCTTTGTAAATGGCAGGTGATTTCATTTTTTTTTATATTCTTATACTTTAATCTTTGTAGGTATCAAATGGTGTTCTTTTGTCTTCACTCTTTAATCTTTGTATATGGCCAATAATATCCTTTTGTCTTTACTCTTTAAGCTTTGTAAATTGCAGGTGGTATCATTTGTGTTCATTCTTGAATCGTTGTAAATTGCAGGTGGTATCCTTTTGTCTTCATTCTTAAATCTTTTAAATGATTGATATTATTCTTTTGTCGCTTGATTCTTTGTACATGGCCAATGCTGTCCCTTTGTCTTCATTTTTTGATATTCATATATGGCTAAAGGTCTCCATTTGTTTTCATTCTTTAATTGTAGATATCAGATGGTGAGCTTTTGTCTTCATTCCTTAATCTTTATAAATAGAAAATGGCCTCTTTTTTTGTTCATTCTTTAATATTTGTACAGGACTGATGGCCTCTTTATTTTGATTATTTACTCTTTATTCATTGGCCCCATAAATTTGTGTTTTCTAACAACCATGAACTCCACATAACTTGGTAGTGCGCAAATAAAAATGTCTTAAAAGTTGTAATTATAAAATGTAATCAACCTCCGATAGGTTGACAGACTTTTTATAATTGGGATGCTACAGTAAAATTGTTGTAGACCTAATCTCATTGAAAATCCGTATATTTATTTAACCTTCAGAAAATATGTTAATCAAGAATACAAAATATTTAATCTGACATATCTTAAGATATTTTAACATGTTCATAATCAATTTAAATTAGTGACATGATTTGTACTTTGGATGTACTTGTACACAGAATGAACATTTTGTACATATTCAGTTGAAATTAGTGACATGATTTGTACTTGTACACAGAATGAACATTTTGTACATATTCAATTCGAGTCAGAATACATTTTGATAGGTATATAATTTATTAACTGGAATTTCTTAGTACCACAGAACTAATCAAGTGTAATGGGGATATTTCTTAGAACTACAGAGCAAATCGAGTACATTAGGGTTATTTCTTGGAACTACAGAGCAAATCGAGTACATTAGGGTTATTTCTTGGAACTACACAGCTAATCAAATAAACTGGTGATATTTCTGAATACTACAGAACTAAAATGAGTGTTTCAGAAAAATTAACTCATATTTCTTTATTACTGAATATATATAGATCAGTTAAGTCAATAATTAATTCAGGATCTGTTGTGTCAATAATTAATTCAAGTTCTGTTGTGTCAGTTATTGATTCAAGTTCTGTTGTGTCTATAATTAATTCCAGATCTGTTGTGTCGCTTATTAACTCAAGATCTGTTGTGTCGCTTATTTACTCAAGATCTGATGTGTCGCTTACTAACTCGAGATATGTTGTGTCACTGATTAATTTGATGTTATTTGTATCATATTAACTTAAGATTAGTTGTGTCAGAGATTAGTGCAAGATTAGTTGTCACTGATTAACTCCAGATTATGTCGCTGACTAACTCCATATTAATTGTGGCAATGATTAACTCTGGGTTCGTTGTGTCACTGATTAACTCCAGATTAGTTTAGTCACTGATTAACTCTGGATTAGTTTTGTCACTGATTTACTCTGGATTAGTTGTGTCACTGATTAACTCCATATTGGTTGTGTCACAGATTAACTCCAGATTAGTTGTGTAACAGATTAGTGTCACTGATATTCACAAAATAGACACTTGAGAAGTGCATTTTAGCATTTTATTGTAAACTTTATGTGCATTTAAATGTGTACATGTACATAATCTGTGAAATATGTGAGAGAAATACTGTATATTTTAAAACTTCTGCGTATTTTCAATTTTGCATTTTATACAAAGGGTCACAGATTGCAGAACGTTTTCTTACAGAAATTGAATCACTGGAAAAAGAGATAATATATTGAAGATCTCAGATTTTTATGTCCGTTAATATTTCAGAATGAAACAGTTTGGAAATATTTATCAGTGTATCTGTGGCATTGATGATAATAATTGTTAATTCATTGATAAACACATTGTTTCACTAGCCAGACCCAATTTTCCTACACGATGGAATGAACAGGACTCATCCCCCATATTTCTTACTTACAAAGATGTGATACAAATATGTTTAGCAAATCTCTCATGAATTAAAATTTTCATTAATTGAGATCCATTTGCTTTACATTTTTTCTGGTCATACTTGTATAATTGTGCTTTTTCATTATGTTTTCAGATTTTATGCTTGGCATAATTTCACGAATATTAATTAAAAAGATGGTACATTCAAAATATTTTATATGTATAAAGCTTATTTGAACGCTTTGAGAAGAAGTTAAAAACGTGTATTGAAGTTGTCTGAGGGACATTGAATTCCTTTGTTTTGGTGTACTTGATTTAATGCATGTGTGATGTGCTTTTTCAGAAATAGACTTTTTTATAGTTATTAATACCTTAAGTATCTAGTCAGTGGTAACATGAACATTAATAACGTGTTCAAACAGTAGTTTAAAATACATTCCACGAATGTGTAGTGTTTTTTATATACTATTTTCAGTCATATTGTAATTTTAGTCATTTGCATGATTTCCTTGCATTTCAAATAAAGCATTGTTGCTCAAGGAATTGGCCCATTTTTTATTTCCAAAAACACATACATGGTCATCTTTTAAAACACAATTTTCAGTTGTCATAGGAAACAAGACAAAGCAGGGAGTTGCTTTTCTTTACCACCATGATACATGTCGCTAACCTGTAGCCTGTGTAAAGAGTTGACCACCCTGCATAGTGCTCCTGTAAAACTATCCATAAGCTACTTCCTATACAGATAATAGTCACTGAGACAATTAAAACGTAAGATTTTCAGAGGTAAACAGCCGTACTTTCATGCGATACTTCACTGACAATAACTAGGGCGATACCATATTACGTCTTTTGGTCACTGCTCTAAAATTGCCAATTAGTAGTGTAGTGGGGCGATATAGCGACAATGGAAATCAGTCAAAAAGGTTGTGGGCCTGTATAGCGACATTTTCCCCGACCCCCTGGGACTGTGTAGCGCCAAAAGGTTGGGACTGTATACGGACAATAGGAATGGAACAGGTGGGAAACGTTACGGTACTGGACAGTGGCAACAATGTTGCAAGGGGCTGACCTCAATCGGACCAAACAGCAAACAGTGACAGCAGGGAAATAAAAAAAAAGCTAGAACGCTTGGCGGGACAGGACATAGAACTGGATAGAGATAGAGATAGACATAAAATAAAAATAAACTTTACGCAAGAGAACAAATCTTTTCAAGACAGTGGAATGGCCCTGAAAAGGGCCCTTGTGTTTCTTTTTCTTCTGATTTCTGCCTTGTCTTTTTCTTTGCCACCAGCACCTTATCTCCCTACAACATTCTTTTTCTTCTCCTATTTATCCTTCTCTTCCTTCTATCTCATTTTTTTTTCTCTTTTCATTCTCCACTTTTTTAATCTTAACATTCCATTCTCTCGTCCTGACTTTGTCTTCTATATTTACATTTTCTTCTTTAATCATTTCTCAGAGTTGTTCCTTCGCCTTTTTAAATTATTGATTTCCGTTTTCAAAATGTGTAAACCATAGGCACCATTCTCTATGGTATCCACGACTCCTGCAACTTCAACATCTTGCCCATATGTTTGCTGGCCATTTTCAGGGGTTATTCGAGGTTGGATGGCTCAAATGACTGATCGGTCATTTCAATTATACGGGCGTGGGTTGCATGCTTTGCATATGCCACTGTCGACAGCATATTGCGGTATATCAATTTTACTGAGGTCGACAGAGCGTTCTATGTCATTGATCATGATATTAAATAGGGCTTAATACGCTTCCTTAGAGGGTGCCATTTTCTAGTTCGTATTCTTCTGAATATTGATCACCTATTCTAGTTCTAATATGTCTATCTTTTAAGAAAGGTTTGATCCATTTATGCATGTGGCCGTTGATTCCATAGTGGCTCAATTTGGCGATGAGACCATCAGTCCAAGCTCGATCAAATGCTTTCTCAAGGTCTAGAAATATTGCTATGAGATGTGGATCGCACTTTCGTTTAGCATTGAAAGTTGGTTTAATGAGTGATTTGAGCCTACTAGTTGGTCCAGGGTAGATCTTTTATTGCGAAAGTCACTGTTTTTTTGTTGTTGTTGTTGAGAGAAGATTGTTACTTTCGAGGTGATGTTTAAGTCTAGTGTTTATCGTTGTCTCCATCACCTTACATGTAGTGTCGGTGAGGGAGATTTGCCTGTAGGATGATAGTTATGTGGGACTTTACCAGATTTTTGAATCAGAATAACTATAGCTTGTTTCCATTTTTGTGGTATTTGTCTTGTCTGCCATGATTGATTAATCATGTTTAGTATGATTTCTTCAATATTGGGTGGAACGTTTTTGTATATTTTTGATACATTTATTTTAGACTCTTAACGCTGCCAAAATGTCTAAGAATACCGACATCGTTTGACTTTCACTGACCACCTTCTTTCCTAGACATTGTTTCTTCTCTGCTACTTGTTCTTCCTGTCGTTTCCTTCTTGTCTCTTCTTCTTCTCGCTGTCTCTGTTGAATGAGAAAAGCTTGTTCTTCTTCTTTCTGTCTCTTTAAATAACTGGACGTGTGGTACGGAAGGAGAAGGTGGCGAAAGTGCTGGTACCGGAACAAATTCTAGCGAAGATGAGAGAAAATACACTAATACCCAATTAAAATCGGTCTCTTCTGGAAGTAGGTCCGTGCTGACTTTGGTAGCCGCTCTATACCATCGCATTTCTTTTCAACGGCTGGTGCACCTCAATTAAGTCTTCTTAGTTTCCGTCATGTTCTAACTCAGTCGCATGGATTCACTGTGCACAGACGCCAGTGCATCTATATAGGGAATGTGACGTCACAGGTAGCTCTCTTCGGATTGGAAGACAGACTCCACACTGTGACTGAATTTTGTAACGCGTGTTAGGATTGGTGGAAAAAACTCAATCCGTTTCGATCCGCTCTTCCACTATGAATAACCCCGGTTCACTTCATTCACTTCACCTATTCTCGTCACATGATGTGGACTAACGTTGAATTGTCTACCCACCTATCGTCGACGCTGTTCCGCACTTATTTACTCATGTATATCAAGTCATCATAGACAATCATCCGGATCATCAAGACGAGCGTTTGAAAAAGGATATATGTGGAGAGACAATGTTGTCTGAAAAGAGTCCTCATCTACGGTCCAGAAGTCAGAAGATGTTTGAGGACGATAAGAAAAAACATATGCGATGCCCTCTGTGTTAACGGAAAGGTGTCACTCCTCTTTCTCGAAAAGATGTATCATCTTGCCTACTAAAAATTATGTCTGTGTCTATCCAGTTTATGTCCCTTCCCGCCAAGCGTTCTAGTTTTTTCCCCGCTCTCACTGTGATATTTGGCCCGATTGAGGTCAACCCCTTGCAACATTGTTGCCAGTGTCCAGTACCGTGGCGTCACCAACCTGTACAATTCCTATTGTCCGTATTTTGACCTAACCTTTTGTTGCTATAAATCTTGTCGCTATACTGGCCCAGGGTGTGCCTAAAAAGGTTGTCGCTATACAGGCCTACGACCTTTTTGACTGCGATTTCCATGGTCGCTCTATCGCCCCACTACTCCCGTTAGACTAATTTACATAAGTGAAATATACTAAGTTTGAAGTTAGGTAAATCAAACGGATGAATGTTGAAGAAAAACATTATTGTACCGCCTTGCCTTGACTGAGCATATTTAAGTCGTCTGTTTTTAAAAGCATTGACAAGTGTTTGATCAGTGGTAATGTTTTTGTGAAGTTGGATATTACTTCTTATATACATCGCATGAATATTTGAGTAAATGGAATAAAGAAGTTCATTTTTAATGGTAACTATCCAAATGCAGCTGTGGTTCAAGAAAGGGTAAGCTATCTGTATAGTAAACAAATCCCAGAGTTCCTGGATTTACTTCTAACTCAAAATGGCTTAGACGTATCTATTGTCAAAAATCAAAAACTTCTCGGTATCTACATTGATCAACACCTCAGCTGGAATGCGCATATCGATCACTTACATGCAATGGTAGTCAAAAGAATAACTCTATTAAAATTGCTTTCAAAATTTCTACCTCCACAATCACTTGAAATTTATTTTTCGGGTTATATACTACCACTGATAGATTACGGCTGTACCATATGGGGAAACACATCAAATTATAATCTGTCCAGAATTGATAGACTCCAGAAAAGAGCAGCCCGAATAATACTGAAACCTCCTGTTATGACTCCCTCAAATGTTTTGTTTTCACGTCTGAAATGGCTACCTATACAAAAAGGTATTCTTTATTTTAAAGGAATCATGACATACAAGTCTTTAAACGGTCTTTCTCCAGATTATATCTCTAACATAATTGAACTAAGATCATCGAATACTGAGCGTAATCTCCGATCGACGACAAACAACGATCTCTAGATTCCTTGGTCGAAAACAAATCATTGCAAAAGCTCATTTTCTGTATCAGCACCTACTGTATGGAATTCCTTACCAGTGAGGATACGTAATTCAACTTCCCTTGCTTTTTTTAAAATATCATTAAAGAAATTCCTTCTAGACCAGCTGGAATAACATATAAAATGCTCTGAGTAGAAAACTTTAAAATCATATCCATAATTGATATATATTTGTATGTTTCCCAGTATAGTCACACATAGTCATTCATGTCAAATATGTATGAATGAATGTGCGACGATACATGGTTATGTGCATGATCTTCTATTTTTTAAATTTTTTTATTACGAAAACTGAGAACCACATGGTAGATGGGTCAGCCATGACCAAATGTGTTATCCTCGTTAAAGATAGTTTATTATTATTATTATTGACGCGATTGACTTTGTGACGCGCTGCAGTATGACAGCTATCGCCATAGCAACACCACCCGGCATTAGAATAATGCACGAATGCAAATTCCAATCCCAAAAGACACTAATATGTTTAAATAATCGTCAACCATGTCTCAAAAGCTAAATAATTTCAAAACCGTCATTTGCAGCTGAACTTTATTCAGAATTTCATCATCATATTGAACATAGCGATGCAGATGCAGAAAGATCATTTTATATATGCTGAGGAAAATTCAACGTCTTTGGAAATATTTTAACAACAGTACCACCCAGATAGAAACAAGACATAACGGTGAATTTAGTCTGATTTTGTAGTGTTATTTGCCTATGTCAAGAAGTATTCCTACAAACCGTCCAAACAATGCCCTGACCGTGCGTACGTAATCCTTTTATTTAAGTTCTTTGTGTACATAATAACACAGCGCTATGTGTGTATAGGTGCTCGAGACCTTTGTGCTTACAAAGATAAGAAAAGGCTAAATAGCGCCGTATACGTGGCATATTCATGGTCCATTGAGCTTGTTATACACCCTTTACAGTATTGATTTTTATATTCTCATATTGCAATACATGTCCTTAATACCTTTGGGTGATAAGGAGTATTGGCTGAAATATCGATATATGAAATTCGTTTAATCGTTTGAATTGAATACGATTACTTTTTAAAAGTCAGTCATGTATGCATGAACGTACGTACGAACACAAATACATATACATCTATCCATACAGTCACGCGAATAGGCAGATATGCATGTCCATGCTATGCTACTGTAATACAGCAATACTATTTGCTTAGTAATAATGTGACCATACATACCTTAACTGTAACGTTTGTTATAATTAATATTCTAATTAGTTTTCCCAAAGAGGGTCAAAATCAGAATTATTCCCATCACATAATGGACACTCATATCTCATAACATTTTCTTAAATTAAGCCTTTTCACTGCTCTTTAGAAATTTTAAATCCCAAACCACATTTATATGTTTAAGTATTTTTGGTTACGTGGGTGGATACCTGGAACAAAACTAGATTGATTATTGACTCTAATGTACAAGCATCGATAACGATATATAGGCAGGAACATGTATCATTTGAGCGTGAAAAGACTTTTATGATATTTAAGACTGGTACCCATCCACTTTGAAAGATTGTAATGTGGGGTTTTGTTTGGTTTGTATGAGGATGAAAAGAGTTCGGAAACCATGATAAACATGTACAGGTAAGGCCAGGTAAGACTTAATTGATTTCATATTGTATATCACATCTTAAATCACATGGTAAGAATCTATTTTACATGGTAATTCTCTTTATGTTAGACGGATTGCATTAACATTTTGTAAAGAAATAAAGCTTTCTATACATACATGATCTGTTCATAAGCTAAACTATAGAAGCGATTACTCGATGCATATGATATTGTTCCATTGTCCAACCTACTAACAGAACACAAATTTGTATTCCTTAAATTGATTTTATACAAGAAAGTGTTGAAGGATAAATATCCACGCTGTATCTTGGATTGAAAATCTTTTAAATTATTAGATAGCGCTGATTTGATATAACTATAAGTAAATATCTGCCCGATTATTTCTTTACACTGAATTTAGTGCTATTCACTATAACAACGTTTAATGAATGCATTGTTATTCACTATATGAACTTTACACTGAATGATTGTTATTCACCATATCAACTTTTCATTGAATACGATAGTATTCACTTCACTCTATCTACTTTTCACTGAATGCAGTGTTATTCGCTATGTCAACTTTTCATCCAATGCAATGTTATTTTACTATATCGACTTTTTCACACTGGAATTGCAATGCAATTTCTGTAGAATAAGAATTATATGCACACAATTTCTTTTATTTTTAATACATTGAAATTTCTACTACCTTTGCATATCGGTTGCACTTCTTTCTCAATGTTAATCTTTTGCATTTTCTATCCAAATATATTTATTCTTTGAAATTTATTGCTGAGCTGAAACACAACTCGTTATAACATGTTGTCTCCTGCACTGATTAACTAGAACATTGGTCCTTTTATAACTTGAGTGAAGCATTAAACTGTTATCAGAAAGTGATAAATTAAAACGAAAAATATGGTCCAAAAATATACTGCCGAATTTTCCACTTCACATTGAATTCTCTCTCTCTCTCTCTCTCTCTCTCCAAGTATGAGTTTTGCTACCAAATTGTTCACTAGCACAGAAATAAGACTTAAAAATCATATATTTTCATATTTCTTACTGGTATAGATTTGGTACATTGTTAAGACATTATGGTCTGAAACTTAGTAACAGAAAGAAGAAAGACCAGTAAGTTTTGTAAAACGCAACACATAATTTAATCTTTCAAGTGCTACGTGTTTAGGCCCTAAAAAACAGTAACAAGGAAAAGGTTGTTGTAGTTGTTGTTGGGTTTAACGCCATTTTTCAGCACACTATAGGCTATACATGGCGGCCAGTATTAATGGTGGAGGAAGAATCCGGGACCAAAATGTGGTAACTGCACAAGCTGGTCATGCATCAGGGAATTCTTTTTCAACTGGATCGACTTTCTGATCCAAACATGGCTTGTCAGTTACAAGTCGATTTACCACAACCTTGTCTCCAGCTAGGTCGTTGCCTAGTAATAAATGAATGCCCTCAACGGGTAAAACAAATACTAGTCCGACTGTCACGGGTCCTGAAACTTAAGTCTGATGACAAATTTACATAATGGAGTGGAACATTAACGATGCTACACTCTACTCCCTGAATAAAAACACTTTCATTAGAAGAAGACTTCTCAGAAAAAGGCAAAGTACCTGACTCAATAAAAGACTATGAGAAGCTCTTGTGTCCCTTAAAATTTTAATAAGGATATGATTGGTCAAATTACCGAAGAGTGATATAGAACCATTCGAGATGAATGCATCATAATTCTCCATAATAAAATCATACTGGTCTTTTTTAGACCCAACAAATGTATTGCTTTCAATACATGACCGTGACCTTGACCTCTTAGAAATAAAAGCATTTGGAATAGGTCTGTCTTGATTCTGATGCCTATTTTTCAATCAATCGCAATCAGAAATAACGTGTCCTTTCTTCTTGCAATGGGTACACGTAGGAAGAGACATGGATCTTTGATCAAGCTTATCTGAAGCTTGATTTAAGAAGTTGTTTCAGATTAAGTTTTAGAAGAGCTTGTACTAGGCTGAAATACGTTTCTGACAGAAGACTGCTGAGTGGACGTCCTATTTACAAAAGAAACTTTATGAGCTAAAGCATATTCGTCAGCGGCACGAGCAGCATTTTCCAAGGTTTCGACCTTATGCTCATCAAAATAAATTTCAGTTCTTAAAATCTTCAAGTAATACAACATGTTTGAGACTTTCACAATCTTTATCAACTTTCTCGGCTAAGCACCATCTATCAAATAACTACTCTTTTTCTCTTCCAAATTCGACATGAGTTTGTAAAGCTTCTTTTTTTATTGTTTCTGAATTTTTGCGGTAAGCTTCAAGGACTAACTCATAACCCCTTAAGATACATTCCTTCGTCAAATCAAAGTCAGCACTCTGCTGTACTGACAGGGATGCATAAATATCTCAGGCTTTGCCAAAAACGGTGCACTGTAATACTTGAGTCCAATGCTCCCTTGGCCATTTCAACTTTTCAGCAACTTTTCCAAAATAAGGAAAATATTTGTCTACATCTTTTTCTCTAAAAGGAAGCACCAACCTAGAGTTCTCTGTAACATCAAAACTTGAATTTGTTTCTAAAATAGGAAAGTGATTTTCAATTGCCAGTTCTAGTTTGATTATTCTAACTTGATATTCCCTCTCTTCCTTCTATCTTTGCATTTGCATTTGCTTTTCATCTTTATCTTTCTGTAACTGCATTTGCGTCTCTTTTCTCCTCTTTCTTTAACTGCATTTGTTCTTTCTGTAACTGTATTTGTTCTTTTTGTAACTGCAATTGTCTTTCTCTCTCTTTCTTCGATTGTAAATGCATTTGCTCTTTCTCCTTTTCCAGTTTCATTTGTTCTTTCTCTTTCTCCAATTGCAAATGCAACTGCATTTGTTTTTCCTCTTTATCTTTCCGAAGTTCCAGCTTCCTTATCTATAATTCCATCTTGTATTTTAATTGTAACTCCTTTACTTTTATGTCAGTCTGATACAGACTTACCGATCAAAAGCAATGCACGTTTATCCAAAACGTTTCTACCAAATACTGGACAAACACATTTTTTATTTCTTGCTTCGTTAAACAAGCTTTTGCCTCAGAAAGATTATATTTTATGGCAAGTTGAATCAATTCATCTTTTTGCAAAAGGACTAATTGTTCCTGGGTAGGACTTGAAAGAAACATTTCCACTTTCATGACATTGTAGATAAAGCTTGCTGATTTCACTAAAGATTTCAAAAATATAAAATAATTTTTAGGATTTAAAAACAATTCAATAACATGGGGAATTCAAACTTTACAAACAAAGTTTCCTGAAATATGTTAGGCAAAATTCATATTTCCCAAGGACAAGCAATCCACTTTTCTTTTGTTATGTGTTTAGGATCTCATAAACAGTAATAAAGAAAATGTGAAGACAATAAGCTTTGTAAAATTTAACAAATAATTTATTTCCCAAGATAAAAGGTAAACATGGGAAAAAGAACTTACGCTTTTAAGAATCAAATCCTAAAATAATCCAAGAATAAAAAATTAGAAGTCCTATTAATAAAATGTTCTAATGAATTTGAGTTCGAATCCCGACGAAAGCCAAAATGGAAGATAGTGACGTATACTGTAGTCAGTATAGCAATGAAGTGTCAACAGTTCTTTGTTGAACCACTAATAATAATATTCCGGTGTTTCAATTGCGAATAAAATTTCAATAAATGTCTTTGTCCATGAATTCTGTATGAGCACTTAAATATTCCTAGGGAAAACAATTAATCTCTTACTATCCAAATAATTTGAAGAAAAATTAAAGTAACTGGTCAGAACAGAAAAAAAGCACCACCTTGACGTCGAAGTATTTTGAAGCCCAATTGGATAATTCATTTCAAGAAAACGATTGTACAGTCTAAGTAAGACGCAAAATAGATACCCGTATAAGAGTCACGTGATCACTTTCTAGAACACGATTGAAGCTTCTAATGCTTAGCATCACGTACATCCGGTCAGCCTCGAATGAATTTTTAAAAAATAATTAAAAGTTGTTTACTCCAGCTCTGAATCAAAGCCAGGAACTAAGTCAGCATTAAGATACAAAGCTCCAATAATAGATGTTTACAGAAAACAGACAGGTCAAACTAATTTCTGGAAAATATTAAATTCAAGTAAACAAAATTACATTACTTTAATATGTAATGGAATAAAAGAAATAAAGCTAACAAACAAACAATTAAATGAAATCAAATCTAAATTAAATCTAATATACATAACACAAGTTATAAAATGAAACTTTAAGAGGAACTTAAAGTTTTATGAATTAAATCCTAAATAATCCTCAACGTTCCATCACATGTCCAAAAGAACAGTGTTCTGAATAAATTCAGGGTCCTGAATGTACTGATACATCAATATCCTTGAATGTACTGAAGTGCCAACATTGTTAAATATATCACATTGGCATTGCCCAGAATGTTTTTGAATTAATTCATAATAATAACAAATTGTTCCTTTATTCAGAGAGTCATATCAGCACTTTGTAATTCCAATGAATAATTTAAATAAATGATTCCTCTCAACTTAAATCTAATCATAATAATAAATACACCATCTGCGGAATGATATTAAGACAAGAGCAAGAATATGAATTAGCAAATATGAACAGTTGTTAAATACTTTCTTCATATACAACTCCACGACTCTCTTACGAACCTATGTCACCATTCATCATATGACTTATTTCACAATACGTGACTTATGTCAAAATATAACCCACCTGAACTATGTCGCAATACTCAACTATCCAAGCAGAAAATTACCCCAGACTTATAAGCAGGGTCATTATCAGGGCCAAGTTTAAATCTAGTTAAAACTTACTTATAGCTCTATCTAAAATTTGAATCTACAGTCATGTACCAGTAGTCAAATACTCAATACATATATATACACAGCAACATGATAGTTTCTTTCTTCTATATTTCAAGGATATTTATTTGTAGTTTAACTTCATCTGTCTGTATTTATACTGTAACCATATTTATCTTCAGTGTAACCATTTTTCTCTTATTTTCTTTGGATTAATCTTAATTTCCATATATATTTATATTGTGCACCACTCTGGGTATCGTCGACCGAACAGAACTTTGTATGGTAGGAAATAGTTTTCCTGAAATGATTGACCTTAGAATAACTCCCGAGATCGCGGTGTAAAATAGACCCGATATGCCTTCAAGGATGTAGTAAGATGCTGACTTAGAGTAGAATACTATGAGCCTTCCCGGATGTAGAAAGAAACAGATGTAGAATGACTATATACGCCTTCCGGTGTGCATTAAGAAACGGATGTAGAATATACTCTACACGCCTTCCCGTGTGCAGTAAGAAACGGATATGGAATAGAGCTTATACTTATTAGGTGGCAGCGTCTGTTTTGTAAATTGGCCCTGGCAAATTTCTTAACTTAAAGCTGTGTTGTGACTTTTTCAGCTATTATTGTTTACTATGTAAAGTTATGAATATATTTGTGAACTAGGTGTTCCGGGCTTGTGTTGTCAGGCATGTACACTTTAGTTACTCTGCAGTATGTTGATAGTGAAATACCAATAGTTGGCCAGGAAGAAGAGCTAGCCTCCCATAGCAGTAGACACGTGGGTTTGGGGAAGCAGAATATCTCAAAAACGGCTTGGATGACAACTATTGTCAGTTGCATTAGCCTCTTAAGTACACACTGTTTTCCAGAATTGTCATCTAGAAAAGGGCATGTGTTTGCACTGTGAGAATCACATGGTGTCAAAAATGACATTCGGACATGAAAATTGCAGGTAGAGATTATGGATTGGGGTGCATAAGCTTCTGCTATGAACTGCCATTGACTTCTTTGGTCAAGTGGATACAATTCTTATGCTTTGTTATAATATAGGTATCCAAAAAATATGGACCTTTTTGACATCACTTGTGTATTTGATTTTTATTTTTTAAGTTTTATACTAGGTCGCTGATTGTGGCATTACATTTGTATATAAAAACTGGCCCCTGCCCCTTTAGCGAATATAGAAATAGGCGGATGTAGAATACTCTTTACGCCTTCCCGGATGTAGAATAGACTCTATACGCCTTCCTGGAAGTAGAATAAACCCTATACACTCTCTCAAATGTAGTAAGAGACGGATGTAGGGTGGACCCTATACGCTGTCCCGGATGTCGTAAGAGACGGACGTAGAGTGGACCCTATACGCTTTCCCAGATGTAGTAAGAGACGGACGTAGAGTGGAACCTATACGCTTTCCCAGATGTAGTAAGAGACGGACGTAGAGTGGACCCTATACGCTTTCCCGGATGTAGCAAGAGACGGACGTAGAGTGGACCCTATACGGTTTCCCGGATGTAGTAAGAGACGGACGTAGAGCGGACCCTATACGCTTTCCCGGATGTAGTAAGAGACGGACGTAGACTGTACCCTACACGCTTTCCCGGATATAGTAAGAGACGGACGTAGAGTGGACCCTATACGCTTTCCCGGATATAAGAGAGACAGCTGTAGAATAGACCAATATGATTTTCTAAATGTAGTTAGAGGCGATTAATCAACATAGGAGCTGCGCTGACTCAGCGGTTAGAGTGCCTGACTAATGATCTTAAAGTTGTGTTTTCTCTTCCTACCATTCATCGTCTTAAGCCATGGGAGATAATCTGCCACGCTTCTTTATTCCCAGTGGCTGTAGGTACCAAGATTTCCTCGTTTCTCATCAATAATCATAGGCAATTTGAATCAATCAGTGACAGCGACATAAAAAATCTTCTAAGCATTGTGACCCGACATGACCTTTTACGCTGTTAAAATAAGCCAATCAAAGTTTCTCTTTCCAGCATGTTTGATAAAACAGAACTCTTTAATTTAGATGTTGGAGACTGTTAATTTTTTTTATTGATGACGTATTTATCTTCATAGGGACTCATGAAAAAGAGGAAATCTCCACACAGGCGAGGAACGTATTGTCTCCCTTGGCTTGCAAAACTGCCCGGGATTGGATCAGCTGTGTTCGTGGGCAAGATGAAGTACTCTAACTTGCTTCGGAACTGAATAGCATTCGAACAAAACCAACTTAACATCAGCCAGTTATTAGAAGGAAATTTCTCTTTAAAGACATTCTTTATTTTATAGAAGTGCAGGACGTAATTTTATCCTGGAGACTACACAATGATATGAATGGGGCCGGTACAGGTTGAACCCGAGAACACCGTAAGTTACATCGTGTGTTGCACTTAACGTAGATCGGTTGCCTTGTCATCAAGAAATAATTTTCCTTCATGCATGTAATAGCAGTAGCTTATTTCATTTCAAAGTTTTTGCTTAATCAGTTATCATTTGTGAATTGAATTTAATCAACTCTCGAGCGATTTGGTCATATCGATTGCTTTTTTTTTTTATTCTGGGTTACTCATACTTTGGTTTATAATGTAACCTATTCACAACTGGATAATGATTTCTCGGTTGTCTTTTTAATGTGTACTGGTATATCGATTTCGACCTAGAGTTGAACGGTCGTCGTTTTCGTTGCTAGAATGTCTTTCTAAAGTGTACTGGTACAATGATATCAGCTGATAGTTGTCAAGTTTTCGTTACCATGTTTTGAACTAATAATTAAGGACTTGTGTCTAATCCTTGCGCTAGTTTCACTGAAAACAGAATAGGGTAAACTAGTTAAGGAAGACAAGTGATCAATGAAGGTAAGATTTTCTGATATCTTAGAGAGTAAATTATGAATAAAATACTGTAGATCACACATGCTGACTGGCTTTTTATAAATGGAGAATTTATACACTACTCGTGGCAGAGTGATAATAAGGCAACGTTGGTGTCCCTCTTGGACAGCTGTAACTTACCTTTGTATTCCAAATTTGTACCCATTTCAGTAAACAAAATGGAAAGTTCTCATGTTATTAGCTAGTGTGTGCAAATCAGAGTTATATGTAAACAACACACAAACACACACATACATTCGTACGTACGTACGTACGTACGTACATACATACATACATACATACATACATTAGAATGTAAAGCCAGTTTTAGTCGCCTGTCACTAGCCAAGCCAAAAATAAACCAGCGAGATTGCGTTTACTACATTCTCATATAGAGGTACGTCCTCGTGAACCGTGATTACGCATCTAAAATCACACTTTTCACAATTCATGTAATATTCTCGTGTTCTCTCAAAACTTACGGTTGGAAAAAAATATTTTTGTGCAAGCTGAGTTGCTATGGTAGCTATAAATAAGCTGCATGCTTGCATGAATCGGACTCAAAGTGTTCATGTAAACATGTCTATGCGTTTATCTGGGGGTAGTCCGATAAATCAACTACCCCCCCCCCCATCTGTGTTGATACTGATGGACGATATGTGGGTCTGATGTGACCTGTTCATTAAAATGTGCAATTTTGCTGCATGCAAATCTTTCCAGAACAGGGGCCCCGAGTGGCCGAGTGGTCTAAAGCGCTCTCCGTTACGGATCACTGCCATCTCACCTCTGTCTGCGTGGGTTCGAGTCTCGGATTCAGCCAATGTGGGTATGTGAGAAAGCTTGCCAGTAGCTTCTCTTGGGTCGGTAGTTCTTTCTGGGGTTTTCCCGGATTCTAACTCCACCATTAATACTGGCCGGCATGTATAGCCTATCGTGTGCTGAAAAATGGGGTTAAACCCTACAACAGCAACAACAACATACCGGTAATTGGTAACAGCCACATCAAGCGCGAAATTTAAAATGGCCACATGACAGTTGGTTGTGCTATTCCAGGTGAATTTACAAGTCAACAAACATATTATATGCTCCGGAAAAATAATGTACATGTCACCAAAAGAACTCTACAGCCGACCGTAGCTGCATTGCCACGAGAAATACCAGTAAGTGTATAAAATGTACATCGATGTGTGCTGCCAAATTTGAATGCAGATAATTGCAGCTTTTAATGAATAGGTGATATCAGCCCCTCACCCGAAAACCAACATCATCATGAGTGAAGGGCTGTTGTTGTTGTTGTTGTTGTTTAACGCCATTTTCAGCACAAGATAGGCTATACATGGCACTAGTATAATTGGTGGAGGAAGAACCCTGGAAAACCCGGGAAGAACCACCGACCCACGAGAATTTACTGGCAGGCTTTCTCACGTAACCACGTTAGCCGAGCCTGAGACTCGAACTCACTCAGACAGAGTTGAGATGGCAGTGATCCGTAACGGTGAGCGCTTTAGACCACTCGGCCACTCGGGGCCCCTAGTGAAGTGTTGATTTATAGACCTAATCTGGGGGATACAAACAGATCTATAATGCGTTCCCGAATATAAATAAATGCATACATTCTGTTCGGCTGGACATTGATAGCTTAGTTATTATTGGTTGTTGCTGCTGTAGGGTTTAACGCCATTTTCAGCACACGATAGGCTATACATGCCGGCCAGTATTAACGGTGGAGAAAGAACCCGGGAAAACCCCATAAAGAACCACCGACCCAAGAGAAGCTACTGGCAAGCTTTCTCACATACCAACATTGGCTGAATCCGAGACTCGAACCTACGCAGACAGAGGTGAGATGGCAGTGATCCGTAACGGAGAGCGCTTTAGACCACTCGGCCACTCGGGGCCCCCAGTTGTTATTGGATGTGTTGATTGTGCCTGAATGTAGTCTGACCTAATGTTGCAAAAGTTAAAAGTTAACTTACGACGGTAGGGTTTTTATTCAGCCAAAAAAAACACAAAAAAAACAAAAAAAACCACAAATACAACAAAAAAAAACTACTGAAGATTTTTAACGTAACCAGAATGACATTTAAATCCCATCAAAACGTTTACGGTATGAGAAGAAATGTAATGCAACTTGAGTTCTGTCTAGTGAAGTGCAAATGTACATGTAAAATAGTATAGTCATGAAATACATTGATCAAGTTACCGTTTATGTTGAATGGGTTCAATATACGCATACCTGGTTTTGAATTGCACGTGAACTGCTCTAAATATTCAATGTTCAGAGAACAAGGAAAGTTTTATAGGAACGTTCGATTTTAACTGTGACGTATTTAATCAAGTATTTTTAATGGACCTTCACAAATATAGTTACGAATGACAATATGGTCGGAGCAAGTACCCACAAACGAAGCCCCTTTATTGATTTGGTAAGAACTCCTTCGATGAGAGACTTTAAAAAAATTCCAAGCATGCAGTCTTAATGAGAAAAATTCAAACGTCAAGTTGCTTAAATTATGTTACAGTTGTAGACAGTAAAAGATAAAGTTTAGAAAAGCAAATCGTTAAAATAATGTCTCAAAGTTTTTGTTGTATAGACGGCCAGGCTTTAGCATTTTATTTCTTGAGAAAATTCATTTTCACTTACAAAGTCGAAATACGCATTCTTTGAATCAACTAAACACGTAGCATGCATCTGTAGTCTGATTTAATAGTGTGTGTGTGTGTTTGTGTGTGTGTGTGTGTGAGAGAGAGAGAGAGAGAGAGAGAGAGAGGTCCGAGTTTGTAAGGTGAATGAACATGTGATAAAATTACATTAAGAAACGAAATGCAGTTTTGACATATATTCAGGTACATTGTCAAATTGAATAAAATTGTTCGCTAGATAACGTAACCTTTAGTATAATATAATGCAACACCTATATAATTAACTAGTTCAAACCTCATGTGCATAAGGCTTTAGCAACGAGGATAATCCGATATAATCGCTTGGTGTCTTATCTGGGTTATTGTGATTTTAGGTCACGGATTAATGCCACGTTACCAGCAAATCTCTCGATAATAAAATTCAACTTGAAACAAGCACTTATTTCAGCCGAAATCTCTTATCTGGAAATTTGTATTCCTGTATTATTTGCCAGTCTACACTGTTCGCCAAATATTACACTCCTTAACCAGCCATGGTGATTTTATTTTTTTCATACTAATGGCAGAAAAAAAAACATTCTTTTTACAGTGGTGTGTGTGTGTGTGATGTGATTTGGATTTTTTAAACTTAGCTTTAAAAAAAATTCAGTCATATCACTACGATGTATGTAGTGTGGCAGTTTATAGTGATGTCTAGCACTGGGGCATAATGCCGCAGACATGTAGCATGATGTCCCACCCAGTCACATTATCCTGACACCAGGCCAACCAGTCCTAACACTAACTTTTTAATGCTGAGCGCCAAGCGAGGCAGCTTTTAGTACCATTTTTATAAGTCTTTGATATTCTTATGCCGGCCAGTCTTCTTCCCGAGTGGCCGAGTAGTCTAAAGCACTAAGCGTTCCTGATCACTACCATCTCACCTCTGCGTGAGTTCGAGTCTCAAGCTCGTTATTGTTGTAGGGTTTAACACCATTTTTCAGTACCGATAGGCTATACACGGCGGCCAGTATTAATGGTCGAGGAAGAACCCGGGAAAGAACCACCGACCCATGAGAAGCTACTGGCAAGCTTTCTCACATACCCACATTAGCCTAATCCGAGACTACTGGCCTGCCTAGTTTGACGTATAGATCACAGTGGCCTGAATATATGAAATTAAAGTCTAATGTTTATGAGGATGTATTCCTTTATCATGCTTTAAATATGTGCCTTAAATATTCAATGTTTAAAATCAACCTTATCTATTAAAATGTTTTAAATGAAATTTTCATATTTAAATGCTTCAAATTAGCCTTACATATTAAATATTACAAAAGTACATATTAAATATTTTAAATGAACCTTAAATTTTAAATATTATTAAAGTACAGGTTAGTACAGATTCACGAACCCGTGTCAATGAAGCAAAACTTAAAATGTAATGTAGTAATGTTCTTAAAGGATCAGGAAGACGATACTTTTAAAGTCTAAAATGTCAATGGAAATGGCGAGACGTCCATGCATGTGCGACTGAAATGAGTCACGCCTTTATCTAGAGTATAAATACAAGTTACAGTAAAATATAATGTACTGTTTATTTCGATCTCTTAAATGGTCGACGTCTTTGGTAGCTTTTGCATTGCCGCCAGTTAGTTGCATAGGCCAGCTAAAGAAGCCGTTTGTAGCAATATACTCGTACTTTTATATGATTTCTCAGGCGTAGCTGCAGTATTTATTACTTTTCCATTTCCGCACAGTGTATATCGCGTGTGGACCTAATTTTCGAACTGATATTTATTATCATTGCACTGCTTTGTAAACACAATACAATCAATGAGTTGCAAGTGGCAACCACAGTAAGGCAAGTCTCTAATTGATCAACTTAAAGGGAAGTCTTACGTTACTCTGTATTGGTTACACTAGTATTCTGTAGGAACATGCATACTTTTCTTGTGTATACTATCACAAAATCTAGAAAAGCCTAAGAAGAATTCCTTCGGTGAGTTCTCTCTGTCTCTGTCTGTCTGTCTGTCTGTCTGTCTCTCTCTCTCTCTCTCTCTCATAAGGGAACCGGAACAAACTATAACCAACAGGAACGTAGCAAAAACGAATATAAATAGCAACATGAATTTGTTCGTTGTTCTCATGTGCCAAATTTCAAAATTAGTCCAACTCGGGTTCATGGGGCACTGTAAGGGAGTCCATCTACTTTGAAAATGCATTTAAGTAACCCTGGGTTAGTCTAAGCCTCTAAGGTGTTACTTTTATGATCGGGACGTATATACTGTATAAATCGTGCATATATATGTATCGGTATAACAAAGATGTACATGTGGGTATCGGTATAACAATTATTCGTAAACAAGTATATGAGTGAGGTAACCTTCGTGAACAAGTGAAATCGGTATTTAAAATGGACGTGGACACAATACACATCAGAGTTTAACTTTAATGGTATAATATTCGATCTATCGTAGTTAGATGTAACAGTGGAAACCTCGATCTATCATAGCTACATGTAATAGTGGAAATCTCAATCTATCATAGTTACATGTAATAGTGGAAATCTCGATCTATATCATAGCTGCATGTAATGGCGGAAATCTGGATCTATCATAGCTACATGTAATAGTGAAAATCTCGATCGATATCATAGCTGCATCTAAAACCAGTACAGTCATAAGTAATTTGGAGGGTGAGTAATTTTAGTAATTTATGTTCTGAAGCACTTGTGAAAGCGGGGCAGATTTAAGGTGACGACATATCTCTATGCTGTTTTCATGTCATGTGATAAAAATGTGCCCATGTAAACGAATTTGTATAGAAAATAAGGCGCAGTATGTAATGCGATTTTTAATGTGGCCTAAATACGATGTCTGCAGTGTGGCAGTTAGTAGTGCGGTTTTGAATTGGCAGCATGCTTCAAACATGCATGATGTCTCACACAGTCACATTATCCTGACACTATACCGACCAGTCCCAACACTAACCTATTAATGCTGAGTGCCTAGAGAGGCAGCTGTGCCCATTTTAATAAGTCTTTGGTATGCCTTGGCCGGGGTTCGGACCCGCGATCTCCCGCATCCGAGGCGGAAGCTCTAACTACAAGGCCATCGGAGGGGTCCAGTATGTAATGCCATCCATATACACACATACTGGCCTGTGTAGTATGTAGAGCCATCCACGTGCACACGTACTGATCTGTGTAGTATGTATTGCCACTGATGTGCACACGTACTGATCTGTGAAGTATGTAATTCCACCAATGTGAACACGTACTGACCATTGTAGTAAGTCACCCATTTGAACACGTACTGACCCGTGTAAGATTTAATGACACTGGTGTGCACACCTACTCGCCTGTGCAGTATGTAATCCCACCAATGTAAACACGTACTGACCCGTGTAGTGTGTAATGTCACCGATGTGAACACGTTCTGACCAGTGTACGATTTAATGTCAATCTTATGCACATATATTGGCCCGTGTAGTATGTAATGTCACCCATGTGCAGGCGTACTTGTATGCTAAGTCTCTAATGCCACCCATGTTAACATGTACAGATAGTAATACCACCCTTGTGTATACGTACTGACCTGTGTTGTGTTGATTGACCTCTTTCACACAGACTGAGAAAGGTACTATGAGGCGCCGTAGTGGACAAAAGCTGGTCTAATGACAAAGTTGCAGTAGACATTTCGATGTCGTTTGTCGAGAAATCCAATAATACATGTTGGATCAAATTGCATTTCCTTAAAGTTCTATTTTCTAGATCGAGATTTTAGATTTTATATGTTGAATTTTACAGTGGTGGTTTAAAGTTCTATTTCCTGTTACAGTGTATGTTTTGAATTACACAGCGGTAGTTGAAATTTCAAAGTAATATGTCGAGAATTCCTAATTCACACGTTGAATGTAACTGTTTGTGATGAAAGTTCCATTTCATACGGAGAGTATTTAGATTTCATCTCTTAAATTTCACAGTAACGAGAAGCAGTCTCCTTATTTAAAAATAATGCGGTCCGTTCACGAGAGCGACCTCTAGCGAAGAAATTCATAGTAATTCTCGACCTGTGAATGATAACTTTCAAACTGTAAATGCACGAAATGTAATGGCGCATTATAAATGAATACACGAATAATGTATCTTAATACTCGATATTATTTTGACTTGTTAAAGTGGACATTCTGTAACGATACTTTTAACATCAACAAATCATTTAACCATATAAAAATAACAATTCTGACAAGCACAATAAAATGTCCAATCACCGGTGTAATTCAACAGATACAATCTAAAAACTCAACATATGAAATGGAACTTTCAGCACCATCAATGTGATTCAACATGTTAATTTGAAACTCTCGACATATGACATTAAAATGTCTACACCCGCCGTGTAATTCAGAAGATACAATATAAAAACTCAACAATCGACTTATAATTTTCAATCAGCGCTGTGTAATTCAACAGATGAAATCTAAATACTCAACATATGAAATGTAACTTTCAACATAACTCAGTGAACCAATACGTAAATTAGGAATTCTCATCCTGTTACATTTAAATTTCAACCATCGCCGTGTAATTCAAACGACACAATCTAAAACATCGACATAGAAAATATAACTTTCGACCACTATTGTTCAATTCAACAGGTACAATCTAAAATCCCGACCTAGAAAATGGAACTTCAGGGACAAGCATTTTTGATACAACAAGTGAAATTGGAATTCTGGACAGGTGACATTAAAATTTCGACGGCAACATTCTGATTGGACCAGCTTTTTTCCGCTACGGCACCTCATAAGGTACTAAACAGCTGACTCGCTTGGCGCTCAGCATTATGAGGTTAGTGTTAGGACTGGTCGGCTTGGTGTCAGGATAGTGTGACTGGTGAGACATCATGTTACACGTCTGCGGCACGATGCACCAGTGCTAGACATCAGTATAAACTGCCACACTGCATACATCGTAGCGATATAACTGAAAAATTGTTAAAGCTACATTAAAAATCCAAGTCACACACACACACACACACACACACACACACACACACACAGAGAGCTGTAGTTTCCCATACTTTTGGTTAAAATCACCAGGAAACAACGAGTACATATGTTTAATTAATTACACCGGGGGAAAAAAGGAATAATTTTGTGGAAATCATTACATTGAGAAATAATGAGTAATTATGTTGAGTTTATTACACCGTGAAATAAGGAGTAATAACGTTGAGTTTATTACACCGGGAAAGAAGGAGTAATACTGTTGAGTTTATTACACCGGGAAAGAAGGAGTAATTATGTTGAGTTGATTACACAGGGAACTAAGGAGTAATTATGTTGAGTTATTACACCGGGAAATAAGGAATAATGATGTTACGTTTATTACACCGCGAAATAAGGAGTAATAATGTTCAGTTTATTACACCAGAAAACACAGTTGTAATAATGTTGAATTTATTACACCAGAAAACACAACTGTGGCCAAACAACAACTAGGGATCTTATTTATGACCATATACATGAAGGTGTCGTCTGTAATTCTGAAATGGAAAACTGAAATTCTGAAAAAAACTGTTGTTGGGTATTAACGTATTCCTCAAATTATATTAAAATGTTGGCTATGTTACGATTTACGTTACTGATAAGGCGAAGAGGTGATGCGGAAGTATGAGATTTTGTAAATCAGATGGAATAATTGTAATATAATAATATTTAGGACCATGGGAACATAATTGTCTAAAACAGATGGAAAACTATTATTATTATACTATTCCGGATTTAATGCTTTAGTAATACAAGTCATATTATTTTCAAATACCTTATTAAAGGGTTAAATTAGTTCCCACTTGTCAGGGTTGGGGATATCGTATACCCTTCGAATGTTCGTCCATCCATTCACTGTACCTAATAACACAGTGTAAACCACATTGGGAAAATGGCTGTGGTGGTAGGGTCTGTGATGGGTTTTAGGTTTTTGGCACCGGAGTCACTCTCCAGGCAGGTGGTAGGCTCAGGTGTGGGCGGAGATAAAAGGTATATAACACAAGGCATTGGGAGTTAGCAAAGGCAAGCTATTGAATTGGTTCTAGTCACTTCTTCTACATCCGACTTCTACAACGCATTCTGTTATTAATTAGGATTAAAGCACGTGCCATTCTACGTATGCTGCATTTTTCAAATTCTGTTGGACTATATCTCTTCATACATCCTTCAATGACACACGTTATTGCATTGTTTTTTCCCGGATACCCGTGCAACTCTGGATTTTTAACAAATGTAAACATACGATTAACCGTACTTATCATATCCCCACCGCACTCTCAAGAACTGGGCCAATGCTATTTACTGTCATCTGAAAATAGATGTATCCGGCATTACCGTGAATATTTGGATTAATAATTACGTTCTTGTTTTGTTAAAATGCAACGGTTGTGCTTGCAATTATTTTTTTTTAAAAAAAAAGGTGTTTTGCACCTCAGAATAAAATGTCTACCATTTCTCAATCCTCATGTAACGGCCCCTTCTCAAAATGATCAGCCTATGTTGACGATTCATCTCATAACGTCAAAACAGGCAACAATTTTATCATATTACCTTAAATAAACTAAGTGAAAAATAAACTGTTGCAAATGCATTGGTTAATGTGTCTTTTTTTTTTAGAAGAACTATGTTGTAATTGGCTCGCTAATAAAATATATCTTATTTTTCATATTTTCCAGTGTGGTTGTAGCTTGTTGAAAAATGGCTTACTCATTTCTCGGACCCGAGTCTCCTCGACCCTTTTCAGTAATATCTGAGAGTTACCAACATAAATTTATTCTACCGAAGTTTCCGGACATCGATATGTACTGCTTTGGAGAAGAATATGAAGACAAATTATTTGAATTCATTCACAAATACCTGGATTTGGAAACAATGGACAGATTTTGCTATGTAGGTGACGTAAAAGGAAGTATTGCGGACAAACTGAAAGAGCGTTTCTGCTTAATAGAGCCGGTACTTACCATTATTCCCGGACACTATAGTTACGTTGAAACAGATACACAAAAGATGCTCTCGATTCGTATTGCACATGTTGGAGCAGAAGAGTATTTCCGGTCCCAGGCTTTGCTGAAGCCAGAAAAACGACAGATTTTCGACAAGATTATTCTTAAAGACGCCATTAGATATTTTCAAAACCCGACAGAGTTGTACGAAAATATGATGAAATGCATGAGCAAAGATAGCCGTTTGCTTATTGTACATAGACCCAGCAACGTCAACACGCTCCCCATTTTTAGGAATGCAAAAGAGAGATTGGAGAACAACGAAACTCCATATACGGACATAATTAAAGATCTTCATTCGTGTAATCTAGATGTCCAATGGGAAATCGAGGCCTTGCCAGTGCTCATGCCAAAACGGAAGTGGTTTTCAATGCTGAGAGGGAAATTCCCGCCTCAAATAGAGATAATGAGTGACTCTGAGATAGTCTCAGGGGTGCGGGAACTCACTGAAGGGATACTTAAGTACGAGGGAGAGATGGTCGAATTTACTGACCGTCTTTTATTCATCACTGTCACCCCGACGCGAGCAAAGTCAGGAATGGCGAAAGTCAGGCGGTATAGTGCACCGGACTATGAGTCCTCCCAAGCCGCAAATTTAAAGTATTCAATGGCGGTTACACCAGAACTACGACAGTATGTCGTAACACCGGGGCGGGAAGCAAAGAAAGAAAGTGGAGGATTTCCTTGGGGATAAAGGACATCATATTCGTTTAACAATAACTTACTGCACATAAAGCCGCTCTATATTTGTTTTATTTGTATCAGAATTAGAACTTTACAATTATTCTTTCAAGTCAACTTTAAGACTGCCTGATTCATATGGTTTTGTTCTATGTTAAGTACATAGTCTGCTTCTTAGGTAGCTGTGGAGTTTTCATATTTGTGCGACAGAAGATATGCTGAAACTTTTAAAGACCGAAATCTTTTAGGGACCAGAACCAATTTTCGGGTTTTGAGGGTCTTCAATTATTAGGTTCTGTGTATTTACGTTGCAGTTAGAAGAATCCTTTCATATACAAGTAAATGTTGATATATATCGTGACAATACGTCAATAGCAGTCAGACACTTAAAAAGGTATATCTACCGATACATCAATAGTTTGTCAGATTTATAACGGTGAATATATATATATATATATATATATATATATATATATATATATATATATATATATATATATATATATATATATATACGATAATAGGAGGTTCATTTTATCTCGGTTTTTTTTTTGTTGGGTTTTATTTTCTCGGCATGGCTTTGAAGACCAAAGTCTTGCCAAAACCCTGTACATTTCTGTTTTATGGGGTTTATATTGTAAAATTGACATTTGGATCAATAATTTCTTTTCGGTTTTCAGAGTAGAAGGTTTTCGGTTTAATGTGTTATAACTCACTGAATCCAAGGCGGACTAATTCCTGGCCAGAAACTAAATTCGGATTTAAAGGGATATTAGTTACCTGATGTTTCAGTCTTGAAAAGTTTTTCACTGCAATGGTTTAACAACAACAAATGAAAATTAGGTTTTCTACTTATTCTGTGCTTGAAATAAATGCTGTAATACAGAAAGATGCAGTCTTGCATACTGGATCTTTCCTAACCTTGTTCTAAGCACTTCCCACGCTCATTTCCTTAAGAAAAGTTTTCCATATGCATCGGAAAATACACAATATTACCGACTTATTATATTAAGCTAAATGAAAGACAAGTATAAAATTGAATAAAAGCAGAGTGGAAGTTTCTGAGATATTTTCATTTAAAGTTACTATAAATTTCTTATACTTTACTCGAGATCGTGGAGCAGTTTTCCAATGTTGACCTACCACCTTATGTAAGATGACACCAACTACTAACACCATACCCGAGCGTCCGCCTCGGATGCGGAAGGTCGAGGGTTCGATCCCCAGCCTAGTCATACCAAAGACTTACAAAAATGGTACTGACAGCTACCCCGATTGGCGCTCAGCATTAAGAGGTTAGTGTTAGGACCGGTCAGCCTGGTGTCAGGATAATGTGACCGTGTGGAACATCATGCTACATGTCTGCGGCATGATGCCCCAGTGCTAGACATCACTATAAACTGCCACACTGCAGATATAGTAGCGACATGGCTGAAATTTTTTTTAAAGCTACGTTAAAAATCAAGAATCGCACTCACACACTAACACCATACCCACACCGATAGACCTTCTGTTATCCCTCGGTAGTTAAGTAGGTATCGGTTTAATAATTTTACCTTTCATACAAATAAAATTGAACAGCAAAATTCGGAAAAGAACTGTATCTCAAATTAATGCTCACAAGGAAATCTTGTAGACGTAACCAAGTGCAACTTTTCTTATGCCGAATCGTTGTCTGACAGCTGGATGTGTGGAATTGTTCACTGTGTGTCTAACTGCCACTACTTGTATGCAGAATCGTTGTCTGACAGCTGGATGTGTGGAATTGTTCACTGTGTGTCTAACTGCCACTACTTGTATGCAGAATCGTTGTCTGACAGCTGGATGTGTGGAATTGTTCACTGTGTGTCTTATTGCCACTACTTGTATGCAGAATCGTTGTCTGACAGCTGGATGTGTGGAATTGTTCACTGTGTGTCTAATTGCCACTACTTGTATGCAGAATCGTTGTCTGACAGCTGGATGTGTGGAATTGTTCAGTGTGTGTTTAATTGCCACTACTTGTATGCAGAATCGTTGTCTGACAGCTGGATGTGTGGAATTGTTCACTGTGTGTCTAACTGCCACTACTTGTATGCAGAATCGTTGTCTGACAGCTGGATGTGTGGAATTGTTCACTGTGTGTTTAATTGCCACTACTCGTATGCAGAATCATTGTCTGACAGCTGGATTTGTGGAATTGTTCACTATGTGTCTTATTGCCACTACTGGTATGCAGAATCGTTGTCTGACAGCTGGATGTGTGGAATTGTTCACTGTGTGTCTAACTGCCACTACTTGTATGCAGAATCGTTGTCTGACAGCTGGATGTGTGGAATTGTTCACTGTGTGACTTATTGCCACTACTTGTATGCAGAATCGTTGTCTGACAGGTGGATGTGTGGAATTGTTCACTGTGTGTCTAACTGCCACTACTTGTATGCAGAATGGTTGTCTGACAGCTGGATGTGTGGAATTGTTCACTGTGTGTCTAATTGCCACTACTTGTATGCAGAATCGTTGTCTGACAGCTGGATGTGTGGAATTGTTCAGTGTGTGTTTAATTGCCACTACTTGTATGCAGAATCGTTGTCTGACAGCTGGATGTGTGGAATTGTTCAGTGTGTGTTTAATTGCCACTACTTGTATGCAGAATCGTTGTCTGACAGCTGGATGTGTGGAATTGTTCAGTGTGTGTTTAATTGCCACTACTTTTATGCAGAATCGTTGTCTGACAGCTGGATGTGTGGAATTGTTCACTGTGTGTCTAACTGCCACTAGTTGTATGCAGAATCGTTGTCTGACAGCTGGATGTGTGGAACTGTTCACTGTGTGTCTAATTGCCACTACTTGTATGCAGAATCGTTGTCTGACAGCTGGATGTGTGGAATTGTTCAGTGTGTGTTTAATTGCCACTACTTGTATGCAGAATCGTTGTCTGACAGCTGGATGTGTGGAATTGTTCACTGTGTGTCTAACTGCCACTACTTGTATGCAGAATCATTGTCTGACAGCTGGATGTGTGGAATTGTTCAGTGTGTGTTTAATTGCCAATACTCTTTTGTTGAATCAGTATCAAATAACAATATATATGGAATTGTTCAGTGTGTGGCTAAGTACCACTACTTGTGGAACAGTTTTCCAATTTTGACCTACCACCTCATGTAAGATGACACCAACTACTAACACAATACCTGAGCGTCCGCCTCGGATGCGGAAGTTCGTGGGTTCGATCCCTGGCCGAGTCATACCAGTCATTATGCAGAATCGATGTCTGTCAGCCATATGTTTGGAATTATTCAGTGTGTCTCTAAGTGCCACTACTCTTTGGTTGAATTTTTACGAGACTGATTGTCTCATAAACTCTTAGTCAAGCTGTTTCCATGACCGGAGAGAGAGAGAGAGAGAGAGAGAGAGAGAGAGAGAGAGAGTTTAAGCTCTCTTGAAAGAGGTGTCACTTTGACAACAAAGATATGGTTACATCTGGGAAAAATGGCGATTCAGGAGGTACTTCAGGATGCTGTAACGAGGATGACCTTTCCACCCACTTATAATAAGCATGACCTTTTCCACCCACTCATAATAAGCACGACCTTTCCTATGCACGCACACTAGGCATGACCTTTTCCACCCACTTATAATAAGCATGATCTTTTCCACCCACTTATAATAAGCATGACCTTTCCTATGCACGCATACTAGGCATGACCTTTTCCACCCACTTATAATAAGCATGACCTTTTCCACCCACTTATAATAAGAATGACCTTTCCACCCACTTATAATAAGCATGACCTTTTCCACCCACTTATAAGAAGGATGACCTTTTCCACCCACTTATAATAAGCATGACCTTTTCCACCCACTTATAATAAGCATGACCTTTTCCACCCACTTATAATAAGCATGACCTTTTCCACCCACTTATAATAAGCATGACCTTTTCCACCCACTTATAAGAAGGATGACCTTTTCCACCCACTTATAATAAGCATGACCTTTGCCACCCACTTATAAGAAGGATGACCTTTTCCACCCACTTATAATAAGCATGACCTTTTCCACCCACTTATAATAAGCATGACCTTTGCCACCCACTTATAAGAAGGATGACCTTTTCCACCCACTTATAATAAGCATGACCTTTTCCACCCACTTATGATAAGCATGACCTTTCCACCCACTTATAATAAGCATGACCTTTCCACCCACTTATAAGAAGGATGACCTATCCCAGTCACTGGTAATATATATAGCTTATCACAGCCACAGATTGAGGCCAAACTATTAGGGTTCCTTGAACCCATAAAAGCCTGGGAGAGGTGGCACCATTCCCTTCCCCAGGAACAACTAGCAGACTGCGGTGCAGTCAGAAAAAAGTGGCACATGCATAATTGTGCGCACGCCGCTATAATTAAACTCAACAACAACAACTTAAAATAAGTACAGTAGATTTGACAAGCACTAATTAAGTTTTATATTCTGGCGACAGTTTAAATATTCCGTCAACTTATTTTAATTATGTTTGATAAAGCGATTGTTTTTCGTGTTAAGAAACGTTATCGTTAGAAATATTATGTTTCAGAATGACCCCATCTTATGTTTCATAAATGTAAAAGCCGCAGTTTGATTGGTGAATCAAAAGGTCGGCTTAAAATCGCCTTTGCATCGGTGTCATTCAGCTCTCCATTATGTGGGAGACAGATTTTAATCCACTGTAGAGCTAGTTGTATTTAGCAAGGGAAATAAATCATACACGATTGTATATTATCTGCATTGATTTCGCGCAAAGCAACTCCAAAGCTTCTTATTATACTTGTTTCTGATCTATCTAGTGGTATCAATAGAATGCAACTTGGTAATTTGTAAAGATTCTTGAATTTATATTCGGCTTACTCATTTATACTAATTACTAGAGTTACTCTAGAGTTACCAAATGATTTCTCCAGATTTGCTACCAATTGCCAGACTAGAATAATGTAAAACTAATTGATGATAATTTGAACTCGTGAGTCAAAACATTTCCGTATTCCTCTTTTGCACAAAACAATTACATTTACTTCCTTCTCTTTTACTTAACATTAAACGGCTTTTACAAAACTTGCATAATTAAAAAAAAACTCAAAAAAAAATGATTTATACCAGCCCGTCCGTACAAAATACAATGGTTAACATACAAAATAATATAGCATAAAACACAACGCAAACACCGGACAACACTGATCTTTGGCACGGATCACTTCTGTAAACAAAACTCTTAAGACCAGCCAAGGTCCAAGAATATGTAAACACTAGTTAGGATGGTGTACATACCCTAGAACAAAATTTAATAAAATCCAAATTATTAAAACTGATACAATAAAATACATATTGGGGAAAAACATAATCACATAAACACTTTAACTTTAGACACTAGAGGGGATCTCCTCTTGATGCAGGCCTGAGAGGGACCACGACAATAAAATTTAAGGACTTGCACATCTTCAGCTGCAGAGGTATGTGAATTATTAATATATTGCGTATAAGTTATAACTATTGTACTACCGCGTTTATTTTTGTATATTTGCTATGTAGCTTCGGTTTACGTAGTGTAATGCAAATATTTTATATCCTGGTTTGTGACTTAGCAAGGGATTTATATTATCAGTATAAAGCTGCATTTTTAAGAAACGTTTAATATCGTAGGATTCTTGTCGGGCACGGTTCGGTTTACTTCCAAACCTGTTTATTGTTTTGTAATTGTCCCGATAATGTAATCTGCATAACTTACCGTATATAACGTTATTACGTTTTATCATATATGCCCGTGTCATGCATATTAAAGTGTTAGTTGTATTTTGAGCTGACCAGAGTGACCCGGGTGACCAGAGCGATCCGATTTATCGGAGTGATCGGATTCGTCGTGGTACAAGCTGTGGAACTAACCATAGGAATTGGCCGTATCAGCTATGAAGCTGAACCATAGCAGCCGTAGAGGTGAATAAACAGTGTTGCTGGTCGGGTAGCAGGTGATCGGGCGTTACTGATCGAGATTGGTGGGCGCTGATTGCTTGATTGATCAACCTGGAATACTAATGGCTTGATTAGCCAGTGTGACTGGTAACCATGTATGCTGATGACGGAGTGTATAACTCCGTACATGCAATCTTTTAGCCGTGGGCTAATTTTTGGAATTTGTAAAACCCAGTGTGTTTTTGGGACTGTGAAGATAATTTGTATATCTGTCCCTTTTTGTCTGCATAATTTCATTATTTGAGTGAATACAATTTATTGTACATTTTACTATATGAGCAAAATACTATTTTTCTTTACTATCTGAGTAAAAATCATATCATTATTTCGTTGTGAAATCATTGTGAATTATTCACCCCTTGTGCCTCTACTGTGTACAGCCATTTATTCGTATTTTCGTTATAAAGCCCGTGGTAATTGATCCAATATTTCGATCATATACACGCACACATTAATGATAATTAATTGCTCATTCAAGTCGTTCATTATTAAACACTGTATTTGTATCACCATCAAAAGTGTTCTGTTGTAAATCCGAAATTTCACCCGGTTATCTTGTTACAAAACCCATGAAATTCGCCGATACCTCTTCCACCTATATAAAGTGACTTTTAATTGCACATCAGGCTCTGCTAAACAAACAATCTACCCAGTCTGTGCTAAATAATCAAGGTCCCAAGTGATTTAAAATTTCCTTCAAGACACAGTTCCTCTAATCTGTTACACAATCGTACAGCAACTAGTATACCACTCTTTCTGCGTTTATGTCCAATAATCTTAAACTTTTTAAGCCACCTATACGTATAATACATGATGCTGATGCACAGATTAAATACTTCTTTGGTAAAAGTAACACATAAGGCCAAATGTTTTTCTTCTGATTCGTTGTAGAATTTTTTTTATTTCTTCTCACGATCGGATAGTGTGCATGCCATAGTTATCTGCTGGTGCCAAAAAACTTCTCTTAACTAACTTATGCTGCTCCGTGTACTATATTCCCTAATGACATCCTCATTAGAGTATTCGCTGCTTACTTCATCCACACTGGATGGCCAACTCAAATTCAGTGCATTCCTATTTTCCTTTACAATATCATATTTGAAAAATCGTTACATCTTTTGTAACTCTCTGACAAACCTGTATGATGCATTTAAACAAAACAGAGAGAGATTCGTTCTGAAACGTTATAAACACACCATTGCTCTAGTAATATATTCTTAGAATTGGATATGCTCATAAATTATTTCAAAATACTATATGCATCAATCTGTAAATTTTTAGGCAGTTATAAAATATAACGCGGAGTTTTTTAAACATGGTTACACAATATTATCAGTGAAATATTATAAACATACTATAGTGGTGATCAATAATCAGGAATGGAATCTCAACATATGTACTATAATCGCAGTCAGTAAGATAAGTCTGATTATCTGTGGAGTCTCTTTCACATCCAATGCGCACATGTAGGAAATCACTAAGGTAAACATACTTGAGCACATTAGTAAGATAGGGGCATTTCATTTCGTAAAATCATTACAATAAATGCCGCCCATACGTAAGCACAAGCTAGGTGTTTCTTTGTTTCCAACAAAATCATGAAAGCAAACAGTTGCAGATAACCCTTGGTCCATCTTAACAAATCAATATCAACCACATCAACTAGCCGTAATTCAGTGACGAGGCGTAGTTGATTTGTTGCCGGTATAATTTTGTAATTATTATCGTTTATGACGATTGAGGTAAAGTTAGTAATATCATGTCATCTCAGATATATATATATATATATATATATATATATATATATATATATATATATATATATATATATATATATATATATATATATATATATATGTGTGTGTGTGTGTGTGTGTGTGTGTGTCTCAGGGATCGATAACGATAAATGCAATAAACTGACAACGAACAGTGCAAAAATAGTATCTAATTAGCTTGAGCGCTTTCGACTCTAAATGAGTCTTTTTCAAAGACAAATACAAAACAGAGACACGACAAGCAAGAAAACAAAGAGAAAAACCGTCGAAGAAAACAAACCTTTACATTACTATTTCTACAGGGATACAAGCTTGACATTTGTTTGTGTTTCAGCAAGTTTACTTCGGCTATTCTGGACAAAAAAAAACTGCCTGTCTGTTGTTTATCCATTCAGCAAAGACCCATCCGCGTAAAGTTCAAAAAAGGAATTCTTCAACTTGGACGACGGGGCAGATACCCCGATGTCTGTTTTGCAATCCGTCAGTGATGTCACAACCGACTTACAGGCAATTACAGGCTTGGTGACAATGTAACGCAGACAGTCGCAAGTAAGTGTTAGATTCATCAAGGCAGTTTTCAAGAAACCAGACCGTATCAAATCAGATCTGAGAAATTCAAAATCTAAGGTGGAGTATAAACTAGCAAACGTTTATGTTCGAACTAAATCTATTTATCAATCAGTACATGTGTGAACCTCGCCATTGGCGAATCATAAAGAAGTTGATAGCCATTAGACTGTACCCCTAGTGGCATAAGTTGCACGCTCGTTAAAGGCGTGAAGGAAATTCATGCTAAAATTCTAAGTTTAGGTTTGCGAACATAGGCTTCTTGATGTAACATATCTTCGCCTGAATATGTCATACTTTCTTAAATAGGTGTTGTAAGAGTGATACATTATTACGTACAGTTAGTTTATTAGAAATTGGATCTTCCACGTAAAGCTGAATTATCAACATATCGTAACGTAGCGTAGCGTATTACAAATAATTAAATTGCAAACTTAACGTATGTAGATTGCTGGACTGGAATTGAAGTGGATTGTGTAATTTGCTACTATGTTGTATTGTAATGCATAGTATAATTTATTAGATAACTGTGTTAGAACTTGTACGTGCTTTATCAGTATATGAATATATAGATTGTGAATTATGCAGAGTATTTGTATAGTTGTATGTGCCTTTTATAATTCGTAGGGTAGGAAATGCATATGATTGCTATTGATGATAATAGTTTACTATATCAAGAAATTAACAATTAAGGATGTGTATGCTTTTATTAGAAATCATTAAGAACGTTATTATAGAACAAAGTGTGCATTGAATATTTAGATGTGAGCGCGTGAGTTGTCCTGTTAATTTGTTCGCCTTTATTCTGATGAGAAGTTTATGAAAGTGTGGTGAAGGTTCCTCAGACTAGAATAAGGAGACACGAATATACGTCCCTACTAATTCTACAGGAAGCTTTCGGAGTGGGTGTTAGGGTTCGTCACCCAAGGATCTGAGACGAGGAAAGAGACGTGGCGAGCACGTGGTAGGTGTTTATAGTAACGTCAGCAGTTTGTGTGGAGGTACAGTGCCGAAGGAGCTCGCGATAGAAAATATCGAAAGTGCCAGAGGAACGTACCCGGAAGTGCCAGGAAAGCACGTTGTCAATGGTGCCGGAGGTACCAAAGAGAGACAAGAGGCATGCACTGATTAGTAGAAGATTCAAAAGGATACCACTGAAAGGAAACACTCTCACTTAAGACCTTTAAGTTCAAGTGATGACATAATAATTGACAACTGCTAATATGTCATTGATTCTTTTTGTTCGAAAGAAATTGCGATTGAGAAATTTGTCGATGCAATTAAGTAATATATTTAGTATATTTTATTAAATTGTGGTTCTTTTCACCTTGAGTGATTTATATATTGTCGGTATCGCTGAGCTACATACTTTCAATTATCCACATTTCTCTGGTATTAGAAATGGTACCGTAGGAAGTGTGCGCAGTGAGGCAGTTTATAGTGATGTATTGTATGTTCGCTGTATCATTGATATACCATAATACGTAAGAATTATTTATTGAAAGTAAACATGATTCGCTGAGTTTCCTTTTAATGAAAAATTTATACAACGAGTGGATTATCAAAGATGATATAAATATGTTTCATTTCTAGCAAATACAAATACACATACTTACATCTGCAACGCCGTTAAGATTGAATACAGGCAGATGTGCATTGAAAATATGAATGAACTCTTCAAATCACTGCCCAGTGTATCCGCTACAAATTATAGTTCTTTACCTTTTGCGGTTATCACAATACTCTTTGTAACTTGATAATCGGCTTTATTCTTGTTTAATTTTTTATTTATGACTGTTCACTTATAATGATAATAATAATAATAATAATAATAATAATAATAATAATAATAATAATAATGACTTTGTACAAAGCATAATCTTTAGAAGCTCTAAGCGCTTTACATTAGACAACACTAATAACATAAAAACATTTATAATGATATAATTACAAACAACAAACACCATGAAATTAGAAAACATAAAAAACATGCTGAAAATATGTAAGGTAGGAAAAATTATTAGGTTTTTAGGTTTGTTGTTGCTGTCGAAATAAGTGAGTTTTAAGAAGCACTCTTGAATGGGATCACTGTTTCTTTGTGTCGAAATTCAGTGGGCGATTCATTACATGTTGGTTGGCCGTGGTATGCAAAAAAAAAAACGTTGTCCATATGACTTCGTTTTCATAGTGGGAATAAGGAGTATACGATTGTCAGAAGAGGATCGTAAGTATCCTGCTGGTGTGTACACATGGTTGAGGTCAGATAGGTATGTTGGAATGGAGTCCGTCAGTGAAACCTAGCACAGAGAACACATTTTGTGTTTGATTCTGGATGGAATGGATAGCCAGTGTAGGGTACAGAGCAGCGGAGAGGTGTGCTCCGATATGATCCTAACAGATGTGTTTTGATTTTTTTTGAAGTTTCAGGAGTAGATATTGAGATGAACCAGGCACAACTGAGTTACAATAGTCCAGTCTTAAAAGTACTAATGAACACACAAGTGTTTTAGTGGCATCAACTGAAAGATATTTGCGAATGGAGCTGATGTGTCTTGGCTCAATATATGCAGCCTTGCATATGTTCATGACATGCTGGTGCAATGTGAGAGTAATGTCCATAGCAAGACCTAGGTTTCGTCCTGACTGTATGAATTTAATGTTGGTGATATTTATTGTTTGAGGTAAAGGATGTGAATGAGAAAGTCTTTGTGTTGTGATCAGAATGGCTTCAGTTTTATCATCATTCGTCTGCAACTTGTTACATGTCATCCATGATTTCACATCAGAATTGCTCCTCTCTACACCTTGCATGGTAGCATCAACTTCAGTAAAGTGGCTAGATTTGTATATTTGGGTGCCATCAGCGTACAATTGGTGAGACAGTGCATGATGATCTATGAAACTTGAGAGCGACTGAGTGTACAGAATGAAGAGAATGGGTCCAAGAAAAGAGGCCCGTGGAACACCACAACATAGATTAACTGGGCTGGAGTGTATTCCGTTTGCAGATACAATTTGTTTCCTGTTGACCAAGTAGGATTTGAACCACAGTAAGGCTGTATTATAAATGCCAAAATATATGTTGAAGACGATAAAATAATATATCATGGTCTATTGTGTCAAATGCTGCAGACAAATCAACGAGGGTGAGGACTGTAATCTATCCGCTATCCAAAGCAGAGAGAATGTCATTAACTACTTTTAGAAGAGTAGTTTCAGTTCTGTGGCAAGGGCGATATGCAGGCTGTACATTGTTAAAAAGACTTTGAATTCAGATGAGATACAAATTGGGATAGAACAACCTTTTCTAAGATTTTTTTATATGAATGGGAGATTAGAAACTGGACGGTAGTTCTTTAAATCATTATTGTCGAGTGTTGGTTTCTTCAGCAGAGGCTTTACAATGGCAGTTTTGAAAACTGATAGGAATTCCCCGGATGAGAGAGAGGTATTAATAACATCAGCTAGTGAAGGCAATACTGGATCTAAGCACTCAAGCAGCAGTGATGTTGGAATTGGATCAAGTTCGCATGACTTTGGTGCACTATTCATCACGAATGTACTTCCTAAATGCATAGAGACAGGTTCAAATGTTGCTAATGGTTGCCGCTGAAATACTGTATCCCAACTGCATGGTGACGACAAAATTGTGTTGTCAAGCTTATCTCTAATGGTTTGTAATTTGTCATGGAATGCATTTGCAAATAGTTCAGGAAGGTTCACATGACAGAAGGAAGTTGGAAGTGGTGTACATTGGTTCCTTGATATTAGCTTGTTAGTAATCTCGAAGAGCTCTTTGCAGCTGCGACTTTCCATGATCTTCGTAGTGTAGTGGGCTGATTTCGCTGTATGAACAATGTCTGTGACATTCTTCTTAGCAGCTTCATAGAGTTGCTTATGAATAGTTGGTTTGGTGGAAAGCCAACGCCTCTCAGCTTTACGGCGGTCTCTTTTAGCAGTGCGAAGCTGGTCCCTGACACTGCTATACCATGGAGAACACTTGATACTCTGCACTTGGTTGCTGGGGCATGTTTGTCGAGCAATGAACGCAAGCAATTATCGAGTTGTTTTGCTGTACGAGGAAAGCAAGTTGTTAGGTTTGATTGTAAGCCATGCATTAGTTTGGTTTTATTTATCATACGGAGGTTTCTCTTAGCAGCAAATAAAGGTGGAGGGTTAGGGATTGATACGTCAAAATGACATATAATGCAGAGGTGATCTGATGCAAGTTATTGGGATACCAGAGTGGACCGTAAAATATTATCATTAGGTCGAACAAAAGTTTTCATCTTGCAAAGTTCATCAATCATGCTGACTGATCATTTGTAATCTGTTGCTTTTTCTTGAACATACTAGGACTTTGCATACATTGGCTTATGATGTTCTAACGTGAAGGAAAAGAGGATATGACATCATTTATATGAAAGTCTAAACTTCCATGGCACTGCTATTCATATCTTGACGCTGGGCATTGGTTGATTTTTACAATTTGATTGGATGACCATATTTAAACGTACACTTCTTACAGAGCTAGTGCCCATACAAATATATACATCTTATCTAACGAAAACTACAGTGAAGTACAAAGATACCGTTTGGCCATTTGTTCTGTCTCTGAAATACATGGTAACTTATTCTGTAATAAATGCTTATAATGTGATGTTTATAAAATAACAGTATCGTATTACAGTTTTCTCCGAAAAACTTGTTAGCTTATTTCAATGTTGACAATTATATGCTTACATTACTCACGTTAGACACATTGTAAAGTTAATATTAGTGTTATTAATGACAAAGCTCATACGTGCTGTTCAAAAAATTACATCTCTTGTTTGATTTTACTGACTTTCTGTGATGTAAATAAAATCTGTTTAAATAAAATTGAAATATAAATATGACTATGACAGATTCTACTGCAAAAAAATTACTTTATTTTCTTTCATTTAATTATGAATGAATGTTTGTACACACGCCAAGGTTTCCTGGCAAATAAGGTCTGTTGTTGGTGTAAACCTCGCTCAAGATTGCATACAGTTCCGGATCTCTTTCTCTAATGTGTTGCCTTTCCTCCGCCTCTGACCGACAAAGTGACAGACCGCATCTAAAATGTTTTTAAAAAAATGTAAACAGCAAACTGAATCCATTGCAAAGTTAGTTCAAGCTATATGTAAACTGCACCCCACCCCCGCCCTTGCAGGAAACACTTTTGAAAACCTGAGGTAATTTGAACTCCTTCAGTTCAAAAACGCTTATTTCGTTATGAACTTATTGTCCTTTTAAAGTCTTTCTGACAGATTTTTAAGATTCTGAGGCACTAGGTGATTTTCACTCAAAAAGGTAAACGGGTTATGCCAACAACGAAAATTTTACAACTTATTTTTGGTGGAGAAAATTTATTTTCCTTGAGAGCGGAGAGGGCGGTTGGTGGTGGAGGGGATGATCAGAACTATTATTCTTATCAAAGCTGCTCTACACTGTTCAAATGTTTGAGTCATATGGTATTGCAGATAGAGCAACTAGCGAATCCGTCAGCTTTGGATAATTGACCATATACCGTTTATTTGATTCCTATGCAATATTTTTTACTTCACATTTCATCACAATCGATTTGTTTAAGTAAACATTCAAAATGTTCCCGTGTGGCCGAGTGGTCTAAATTGCTCGGCTTTACTAATTTTTGTCATCTCACCTCTGTCGGTGTGGGATCGAGTCTCGGATCCTGACTCTTGATAATCTTCGAGGCGACGCTGAAAAAACGACCAGGCTACATCGAAGTTGTGACTGAAATCATCACTGGGTTTGGATCTGATCCACGCGTGGATGCTGTTGTGTTTCTGACCAAATAAATGTTGAGAGCTTTGATGGATGTGTGGGCAATTTGTTGTGTTGATAAGTATGACGTGGAAAGTGCATTCTGTGTTTAGTTATTACGAAGCTAAACCGAAGAAAGAGGTGCTCGTTTACCGCGAAAGCGGTTTCGTGACACCACTTTGTCCATGCACTCGTGATCGTTTTTGTTGGCCTCGTCGTCCTCCTTTCGACCAAACCATCGTCGTTTAACCTAGCACGTTCTCACGATGACATCCATGAGGTATGGATGCAGTTCGTGAATGAGATATTGCACGGTGTCCTCGATGATTTTGACTAACCGTGCTGGCTCTCGATCGTTAAAATATTTAAAGATCGTCCATTTTCGATTAATGGCGTCTCCAAGCTGCTCTGGACGCATGTGTCCCCTCAGACAAATGCGACCGCTTGACCTAGTGATCTTTGCATCGCTCGTACGCCTCTTCCGGCGTCGATTTATCGGCATTTCTTACTTCGTGTAGCGCCTCGTGCACTCCCATAACTTTTCACATTTCCATAACTCGACGTGGTATCGAAACTAAAGTATGTTGTCGTGAGATGTTTTTTGATGGCATTTCCCGCATGGTGATGGCTTCGGTCAATGCACCTCCCGTGGTGCATAACTTCTAAACGAATTAAGCTGAGTATACGAAATCGCTTGGGTGTTATCGGTGATGGGTCACGTGTCAGGAAGTTCGTTCAGCTTTTGATTTTGCAATGTTGTCGTTATGTACAGAATAATTTGACTCTCATTGACATCTATAAAATCCTAGTAAATGGAATTACTGATAAGAAATCCTTCTACCGTTTGAACGGTGATGGGTGTATAATTTCCACACTCGCATCTAAATTCATCCAGATCGAACGATATTAAGTCCCAAAATTATAGACCATGGTGACTCTTGTGTTGAATCCTTTGTGCACCCCCACACGACATGGATTCTCAGACGTGGTTCCAGGCATCGGTGAGGACATCACCCTATCGCTCGTGGTTTGACCAGCGACGGAAAACGTGCCAGTCACCACGACATTGCCACTAACTGTATCACCAGATTTATCGTATTTTCCAGCCATATATACATCGAGATCAGAAGCTCTCATGGGCTGAGACGAACTCTCCGCCACCGAAAGAAGTCCGTACAAGATCATACCGCCTATGCTGAGAATTCTCGTCTTCGCTGCACCCGTCATTGACAATTTGGTCTGCACGATAAGACTGACGTGAGACCATCGCGCGGTATTAGTGTCCGGAGAAGGATAACTTACGTCTTCGAGATTAGTGAGACTGTTACTGCTGTTGTTGAGATGACCCTGCACAGAATCTACAGAGCGGCTGTCTTTCTGGTCCAACTCATTTGCAGAACTTCCCCATCCGATCAGCGTAACAAAAGACATGTACAACATGATGGCAAAATTATATACAGAACATGAACATCATTAACTTCGACGCGAAGGAAAAAACAACAACATTCGCATCATTTTTTTATGTCGGACTGCCATTACATAATCGTGGGTCCGACCGGTTGGGGTAAAACCAATCTCCTCCTGAATCTCTTGCTCAGCAACAAGCTCAGGTACGATCGCGTCATGATTTACACGCTTAATCCCCAGCAAGACAATTACCAAACACTGCACGAGTTTGGAAGTACCATTGCAGGAGACAATGTCAGCAACACAGGAGACGTCTTCACCCTAGCCGATCTAGACAAAATTCCACCCATAGAAGAGATGGATTCAAAAGAATATAATATCATCGTATTTAATGACATTAAAATAGATCGCGAGAACAAATAAAGAATAAAATCTGCGAATATTTTTAGCTGTCGAGACACAACGTCTGTAACAGTATATATCTCATTCAGCCGTACTGCGATGTGCCTAAATACATCCGACAAAACACGGGATGGTTTGTCCTGTTTTTCTACATAAGACTGCACGGAAAGACATCGTCCTAAACTTATCGGCATCACAACTATTCAAATAAGGAGTATTTCTCGAACCTCTGTTAGCATGCATCGCTCGATCCTTGCTTCCAGGGTTAATGGGCATCGGAAATGGACTCCAAATTATTGGAACCACGTGTGGAAAGGGCATGAGAAAAAAGGTTTCAACTAACATTGATCTCGAGCATCTCCTTTGTAAAACCATTAACAATTTCAGAGGTGTCTTTTCCAGAGCTGCGTCGTTATCTTGCAAAATTATTACGATGGACGCTTGGTCGTTGTCGTCAACGATCCGCATTTCAACGATGTTAAGTATTTCGACTCGTTTGGATTACCTTCATCCAGCGATGCCGTGTACAACTCGTTACAACTTCAAGACATCAGTGATAGCACTTGAAGATGGTATTGCATCAAGCACATCCGACGCAGGTGACAAGGATAGTCTCCTGTGGAAGGTGTTTTATTCCTCAAATAATGTCACACCTTAACACAGCAACATGAATTCATGGTGTCTCAAGAATAAGACCAAAACGGAGAGTGCAGATCCCGCCCAGGTGGTCGCCAAGAAACATCGCTTCATGATCAAATCGAGGTGAGCTGTGTGCGATTCCAAAAAATCACATTTCAACAAAGAACATGAAATGTAGAGTATAAAGCATGTATAATTGCACACACTGCAATCAAAAGCTGAGAAGACCTTCTCGAGGTAAGAAATATGTGCGTAGGCGACAGTAAAGGATGCAGACGACACATTTTTAGTGGAGCCGTAGACATCCTTATACTGATCGGAAAACATCCCAGACCTCGGATGGACGCTGCCAGGACATAATTCTACCGGACCGTGGAATCCCTTAGAACGACAACTGGATGAACACGATCAGCCACCTCCCGGTCAGGAGCCCTACAACTGTGCCGATGCCATCGCGTTACACCACGTTATCTGTTACCAAAATCATCCGAACGGTAAAGCTGGATGGGATCGAGTCATGAAAGAACTCAAGCCTAAAACCTTCAGAGAACGTGTAGATCGAGGTCACCTGCGTGACATCATTGGCACTAAATATAAGTTCGGCACCGGCGTGAAAACGCTCAGCGTAGCCATGAAAACTTTCACAGAAGAGCTGCATAAAAACGCACGTAGGCATTGTCCACGACACATAGTCGTCGCAGTCACCGCAGATGAGATATGTGCGGCAGAAATCCTCGATTTGAGAGATTAGGTGTGCATATAACGATCATTTCTATTGTCCCATGACGATCATCGATATCTTCAGCAAATACGCCTGTGTTGTGCCTCTGAAAACCAGACAAAGGAAAGTCCATCGTGGAGGCGCTGGATAACCTCATAGGCACTCATAAACCTCATAAATTCTGCGTAGATCATGGAAATGAAGTTTATAACAAAACCGTCCCAGACTGGCTTCAGAAAAATAATATTTACCGGTACAGTACACTAAGCCACCCTCAAGGCCTTTTTCATCGAGAAGTTTAACCGAACTCTTAAACAAAGCATGTGGAAGAGATTCACAAGCGATAACACTCACCGATACTTAGATTTCTTACCCGACCTCGTTGACCAATACAATCACACGCGGCATCGAAGCATCAACGTGACACATACGGAAGATTCTTCAGGGGACCAAAAACAACGGGTCACAGAGGCCTTAATTTTAAATCCAAATTCAAAGTTGGGGATCACGTCAGAATCAGCAGAGAAACAAAACCATGTTTGTAAAAAGGATGCACCCCCAACTGTACAGAAAATGTCTTCGTCGTCGATACCATTCCAAAAACCTTTCCAGTCACCTACACACTCAAAGATTTCTCGGGAGAACCTTTCCAAGGGTAGTTTTACGAGCAGGAATTACAATAACTAGACAGGACATCTTCAGGGTAAACAAGTAATATCTACCAGAGTAAAAACTTCGTTCGTTAAATGGCTTGGATATCCTGAACGATTAAACTCGAGGATCCCCATAGCGTCTCTGGAGAAGATAAGGCCTCATACGAATCATGAAGACCTTTTCCAGAGAAAGACTTACATTTCCATGCATGCTTGTGAAGACCCATCTTCTCACAAATGCACTTAAACACATACTCAAATTTTATGAATTGTGCACGAATTCCCACCTGAACTCGAATCACCTTATTCAGCCAATAATAAAACTCGTTTCGCCGAGACTCTGATGCACGCTTGAACCATTTCTAAGATTCCTCTTCACTTAATTCAGGTACAGGATTGCAAAAGCCAGTATCATAACCACTTTTAAAAGGTCAGATAAAAAAATCCATTTCGCTATACTGCAAGCACATCTCTAATATACAAAAACTGAGCAAAAAGGAGGACCTGAATCTCAATAGTATGGATCCATGGGGACTTGTTTATCACGTAGTGGCCCAGAACCCTCAATGTTTGCTTCAAGAAAAAAGTGAGCCAGAACACAAAGTGGCTTAGGCCTCCCATACCTCAGTAGTAGATCCATGGGGGCTTTCTCTAAGACATTATTTTATCACGTAGTGATAAAAGTGTCCCAGAATCCCCATTTTACTATACTACTTATGAAGAAAAAAAGAACATTGTAGATTTTCTCCCACTTGGATATACACATTTATTATTTATAATAAGGATTACCAGTTGGAAAAAACAGGGGAATACATTTTCTTTACATGTTGAACCCTGCAAAACTCAGTAGGTGAACCATACGAAGATCTCACAGAGCCACGCGAGAGGTCTGGTTAAACTCGTGCATCTTAAAGACAGCATTTTGAACTGTGCAAGAGTAGCAAGCCAAACAGAAACATACTGATTACATTTTAACGTCAATCGACAGTTTCCTATGAGGCAAAGTATCTCCGTAAAAAAGACATTTAAGTTTAAATATGAAGAGGTTTATCTACCTATTAATCTTTCAATCTGTCTATGCGATGTAGCCAATGAGAGCTGTCTTCTCCAGAGGTACTGATAAAAGAAGAAGAAGAAGAAGAAAAAGAAGAAGATGATGATGATGATGACGATGATGATGATGGTGATAATTATTATATTATTATTATTATTATTATTATTATGGTGATAATTATTATTATCATTATTATTATTATTATTATTATTATCATCATCATCATCATCATCATTATTATTATTATTATTACTATTATTATTATTATTAAAATGTCAATGCAGTTAATAATGCATACGTATTCATGCCGCCAGTGGAGTAGGATAGTTTTTCTGCTGCAAAGAAGGATTGGCTAGCTTCGGCGAAATATTCCAGTTCATTAGCCATTGAATAGGCACGGTCCTGCCACGTGGAGTAGGCCTTAGCATGGGCGTATGCTGAAGTTATCTTGAGAAAATGAGAGAAAAGAACAAAATATAATTATACAAAAGTAAAATTGACACCTCGAGACTATAATGATACATTTTTTTAATGTAAATCAATCTTACAGTGGTTTATGATTACACGCATTATTCAGATGAAACAAATTCTCACTTTATTCATAGCATATTTAAGGCCTGATAAAGGCAAATATGTACAGAACATGAAAATTTCGAGATATTATAAAGGATGCGGTGTAAACAATCCAAACACATGTTTAGTAGATACCGTAAAAATAAATTCATCTCCACAAGTTTTGCTGTTATAGAGTTAGCATTACTTTTTTCAGGTTTACTGTTATAAGATAATGCAGAATTAACCTTTCATTCTCGAAATTGCAACATCTGATTTTCACTGAGTAATAGAATAATTTGCTCAGGCGGGCATCTTATGTGATCCAACATTAGGTCATTCATAACTCCATCTTTATCGTTATATTTGGATTACTTAATTATAGACTTTAAGACAATGATTTCCAATGCAAAGCTTTGTTAGGCCGAAATAAAAGCACCAAATGACATCGCCACCATACATGAACTACTTTGATTAAAACCTGAGACGCGATATTCTTCACTCCAAGAAAGGCGTAAGATGTTTTTGACTTGCAGAAGTTTTCCAAAGAAAGCTTGCCTACCCTTAGCAATTTTTAAATGGTTTGCTCGTTGGATTGGTAATCAGTCGTTTTTTTTGTTCTTTCTTTCTAGCATTTACTTAAAAGGTTTTCACGTTGGACTGGCAAACAGTCTTTATTTCCTAGCATTTATTTAAATAGTATGCACGTTGGTCTGGCAATCAGTCGTTATTTCCTCCATAATAAGAGTTCAGTATTCAAATACAAAAAGAAAAAGAACAACAAGAAATATAACTATATGCATTGATGATTAAAATAAACAGTCCAAAAACTCAATGTTACTTGTTGTCATGTACATTTAATTTGTATTGCTTGTTATATTTCTTTTCTCCATGAGTATATCTTACTTATAATTGTATTTTAGATTTGACCTTGTCCAAAATTAAGTTCATTGTGTACCAGGAACCTTATGTTTGTAAACAATTAATACATAGTTAATAGTTCCCTATCAGTATATGTTAAATATTAGGATCATTATCATTAGAAGTAAACATGTTTGTTTTTAGTCTGGGTCTAGGATATTGGTATTCAGCTGTTGTACCTGGTGTTCACCACATTCTTTATTATAATTTTAGTAGCAGATTTTGTCTTGTTGACAAGCCAAAATATTCAAGAATGGAAAATTCCATGAAGTGATTGAGCATGTCCAGAAAATGTAGTTGCGACCTAGATCAAATAGAGGGGTTTATAATCCTGTTTACTTGAAACTAAACTATGTATTCTTGCTATAACATCAGAAGAAGAACCATTTGTATTGTTGTGTTTAGTTTTGGATTTGGGTGAAATTATTTATTCAAATTATTATTCTCTGGAATTACAAAATGCGCAGTAATATTTTTAGAGAGATACATTGATTTGGAACTTAGTGAAATCAGACAAGGACATCTTGGAATATATTATTGTGATTAATTGGTGTTAGCACATCATTACCATTCAGGCCACTGGTACGATAGTACATTAAAGAATACAGGCAGATCACCACCTTCAACATTGCATCTTATTGCAAGCACCAGTGGAATTTAATTAGAACCGTATTCATTAGGCTGGTGATATAACTTTTTGGACTATGTGGGTTTTAATTCGCAATACTGTAAGTTCTTTAAAGAATTTCACTTCGTATTCTAGAGAAATAAATTCTTTGTTGAATTTTACAAAACATGTTGGGTTTTTCGCTCTTTTTTATTACTTAGTTTAAAACAATAGAGTCGTAATACTGTTAAACCAATACTAGTAGAGAAGGAACAAATGAAATATTAACAAATAAATCTACATGAAAAAAGTATAATAGCACCTGCAATGTGTACATAACCTAAAGGAAGGTCATCTTTGTAATTCTGATCCATTAATGAAGAAAACTTAATTTTTTTAGTATGAATTCTTACAGGTTCAAGAGTTTTCATAGTAGATGAACTGGGAAGTTATGCTTTACGAAACAAATTTCGAACAGCGAGTCTGAGAAATACATTCGTAAGAAAACGAGAGGAAACTGGAATGAACAGAACTGAACACGATGAAGTTGTGCTTTGTCCAGTCTCATTTTAGGGTCAGAAAGGAGGGGCTAATTGGTGCATGAAGTTGTCGAAATCATCAAATGACTATACCGTCTATTCATTCTGCTGCGCCAAGGAGCCTCTTCGTTTCTAAAATAAAGTCTTTATTCACTCCAACAGACCAAACGGACTGAGTGGATACGTTCCAAAAGTTATAAAACGGACTGTGTGGATATATTCCAAAAGTTCAAACGGACTGTTTGAATACTTTCTCAGACTGTGTGTATACGTTCTAAAAAATCCAAACTGACTTGAAGGATACGTTTTTTCAATTAAATGAATCGAAAGGCGGATATATACTACAATAACCAACAAGGCATCATCACCTATGATGTATAATATGCAAAGAAAACCGTATGAAATAAAATCACCTGTTATGTACAATATGCAAAGAAAACGGTATGAAATAAAATCACCTATTATGTATAATATGCAAAGAAAACGGTATGAAATAAAATCACCTATTATGTATAATATGCAAAGAAAACAGTATGAAATCAAAACACCTATTATGTATAATATGCAAAGAAAACAGTATGAAATCATATCACCTATTATGTATAATATGCAAAGAAAACGGTATGAAATAAAATCACCTATTATGTATAATATGCAAAGAAAATAGTATGAAATCAAATCACCTATTATGTATAATATGCAAAGAAAACTATGAAATCAAATCACCTATTATGTATACTATGCAAAGAAAACAGTATGAAATAAAATCACCTATGATGTTAATATGCAAAGAAAACAGTATGAAATGAAATTGCATATGCATTTAGATCAATGCAATAAACAGGTTAATTCACAAAATGGAAACACCTTCGGAAAAGGAGATATCTACTTTATCTAGAGTAATATTATGAAGATCAAATAAGACATGACGTATTTTGAATTCATGTTAAAGCAATGAGCAGGTAAGTCAAATTACTAACAAAATATCTTAATGTACCATGCTGTTTCCATGGCTAAAAACCAATTTTCTGGGTATTCAGAAGTTCTTTACACTGAAACAGATTTAGTATTTTTCAGAATATTTCGCTGCATGTTTTGTCGTTTAGACCTATATACAATTAGCATTCAAGTCCACAATGATATTCATTTTCTAGGAGGTTACAATTAGAACAAAATATATCATTAATTGATTTATACGATCGGCCCATCTACCAGGTTCGAGTCTGCGAGAGAATACTCTAAACTAATCAACTGTATTTCTATATCTCAAAAGAACAGATGCTATCATGGTCATGTTTTGATTCGAAATTTGCAATATTTACAGAAAATAAACTCGACTACCAGTCTTAAGATGATTCGTTAAACATTTGATAAAAATGTCTGATTGTCGTAATTAAAAAAATAAACTGTAAAAGATATATCAGTGTTACGGACCCCTTGATTAAACCAAGCTTCATGGACTCCTAAACGTGACAGTAAACGTTTCACTAGACATGCCCAATTTGCTTTATAGGGGGCTCCGAGTGGCCGAGTAGTCTATAGCGCTCTCCGTTACGGATCACTGCCATCTCACCTCTGTCTGCGCCAGTTCGAGTCTCGGATTCAGCCAATGTGGGTATGTGAGAAAGCTTGCCAGTAGTTTCTCGTGGGTCAGTGGTTCTTTCCGGGTCTTCCAGGGTTCTTCCTCCACCATTAATACTGGCCGCAATGTATAGCCTATCGTGTGCTGCAAAATGGCGTTAAACCCTACAACAGCAACAACAACAACAACATTTTCTTTATATAAATATAGTCATGTTGACCAGTCGTTTCCACTTATAGGAAAGATTTATGGATGAATGAAATAAGACGAAATCTGTAATACCATACTCCTGAAGTAAATCCAAATATTTGGAATAAAAGCATTTTGTACAGATTGTGTGCTGTCAAAATACATATGAAGATATATCAAGAATATTTGCTTTGAGATCATTTTATTGGACACGGTGTGCAGATTGTGTGCTATCAAAATACATATGAAAATATATGTAGAATATTTGCTTGGAGATTGTTTTATTGGACACGGTGTGCAGATTGGGTGCTATTAAAATACATATGAAGGTATATCAAGAATATTTGCTTGGAGATTATTTTATTGGACACGGTGTGCAGATTGGGTGCTATCAAAATACATATGAAGATATATCAAGAATATTTGCTTGGAGATTATTTTATTGGACACGGTGTGCATATTGTGTGCTGTCAAAATACATATGAAGATATATCAAGAATATTTGCTTTGAGATCATTTTATTGGATACGGTGTGCAGATTGGGTGCTATCAAATTACATATGAAGATATATCTAGAATATTTGCTTGGAGATTGTTTTATTGGACAACAGAGGGCACGGTGATATCGGATTGAAATTAGTGACCCGAGTGAAGTATAATGCATGCTGATTGGTTATCAGAGAATATAAAATAAAGAAGACTTTTAAAAAGCATTTTGATTGGTTATCACAAGAATATAAAATAAAGAAAATTTTTAAAAAGCATTTTCAGTTAGAAGCAAAACAATTTGGGTCTATTAATGACATACAACGTGAACCAAGTAAATGAGTTTGAAGAAGAAAACTTGCGGGCTGATTTTTTTCCTTGTTTTTTAAAGTTCATCGAATGGCCAACAAAATCGAATGCTTTTTTTTCAAAATCAGTCAAAATTGCACCAGTAAGTTCGACCTCTAGCTTGTGTTCACATTGGCCAGTCAAGAATGAATTTGTAGGTCGGTAAGCAGAGCAGATATAAATATGATTGTAGTCGATGAAACTAAAACTCGATTCATATTGATTCTAATGTGGATATTTCGCAATGAGTTCTCCTGTAGGTTACACTGTTTGAAACGTACATTACATCCACCCGATGTTTTGGTGCCGATCTTTCCAGTGAAAAGTTGCTAATAGAAATAACATAGGTATATTACAATTAAGAAACATTTCGGGCTGCCCAAATACTGCAATGTTCGGGTAATCTTGTATCGTAAGTCATATTTCTTAGAAAATTGGTAAGATTTGTCTTATGTTGAGGTTGGAAAGGTGCATACATATGCAAAAAAGCTTACATTATAAATATTTTCCAATTGGTACAGAATCGAGGACAGGTTTCGTTTTTATTAGCGAGCTAGAGGAAGAGACATTATACATTAACATCGACAGTAACAATCAATGGTCTGGACTGTAAGACACTCAGAACAAATATCACCGTGAACATGATTCCAATGTTTGACCCAGGTACACGTATTATTATTGTAACCAGACTAATATACTAATGTTTATAATTACATGTAGTAATATCACGTATATAAAGTATGTACTGTTTAATGGATGTGTCCTTTTCCAAGAGAAATATAATGCAATCAAGTCTGCCTTGATAACCATGCCATGTATTCCGTGGAGTTTCGTTCTTCTCTCACCCAGTACGAACTTGCACTGTACGTCTGTGGCTTTTTTGTTGCCTAGGTTGGTATTGCGTAGCTGCCAAATGACCACTAACGCTGGTATACCCTGGTTTGGGTCAGGAGTTACATGGTACGTGGTTTTCAACAGGTTTGCTGTGTACGGGCCACTCAGGTGAATCAGAGTAGAATATAAGCAAGTGGGCGGTATCTGACAAAAATGTGTTTTAGTTTAATATATATTGTAGGTGGAATGATCTGCTAATATTTACAAACATATAGTCATATTGCGTCATGTCTAGAAATACGTCCTGGACGACCTTATATACTTTGGACTTGTAACTGGTTTCTATGGAACTTACATTTTATCCACGGAGGCTCGTTACCAAGGAAACTAAGATTATCCATAGAGAGGGCTGATGTGTGTGTGTGTGTGTGGGGGGGGGCACCACCTGAAGCAATATAACAGAAGCGAAGACACTAGTCCGCACCCTTTGATATTTTTAACACTGCTAGCTGGTCATTAATTACGTCTGCTTATTTCCAACTTAAGCCAGCAGTAATCAAGAATAGTTCAAATTCCAAAAAGCTCAACACGCTTCGTTCAATTCGTGAGGCATATGAGAAAAGAAAACAATTGTTCGCCGATTTTGACGAAACGACAAGTACGTGGGAGGAAGATTGTGTTAGCATTCGGATAGTTTTTGATTTCACCATTGACCGAAAAGGTAAGAGAGTTTGAGGTTGTTTGGATATTATCTGACGGAAACACTTCATTTTCTTGGTAGCGAGCCACTGTGATTGTATCCAATTTAGGTCCAGACATCTATCATCATCATTTTCTCCTACTTGGACTATAACTGTGTCTGTGTGATCTTGATGAGATAAGTTTGTTCAATTCTGTTTCGAGATTGTCAGTGGTGGCACGAGATTATTCTTTCACATGTACATCACATGCAAGTCCTGTAATGTATATCTGTTGTTTTTTTTTAAACTCCTGGTACCTGCTTTTATCTAATATTTAAATGTTGCATACGTGACCTGAGTATCTTAAGAGTTTAGTATTAAATGTAGCCTATAAATTGATGTTTACATATGTGTTGACAATTATTAATAATCGTCTTAATAATAAGACTTAAAACGTGCATATGACTTAATTTCTCAGTATCTGATGGTATTTCCAATTAAAGATTAACTAGAATAATTGTGTAACTTTACATTGGTTGGGCAAGGTCCCATTAATAGGTCAATTCGACGTACAAGGAGTAGTATATTGTGTCACGTGAGGTCTATTGCAAAATACATTCGCAATAGACAGTGCATATAACGAGAGAACTGGCCATCAGTTTCAGTGCAGTTTTGGGGTCATTCACATTTCTTGTGTTCCTGTTATAAGTCTTCAGAGTTTTTTTATGTTGAACTTGAATATTATTAAAGAGGAAAATCATTTGTTTGGACTTTTCAGTGGAAACAGAAAGTGCACATTATTTGAACAATAATATTATTCTGGAATTCTTATAAATTATTTGAAGGAATTCTGGACAACATCAACTTGAAAACGTGACGGTTCTCGGAGGACCAGTACATTTCCGGTTTTGAAATTTATAAGGAACTTCTCATTCATTTAGGACATTCATAGACCTTATAACGATTCGTCTGGAATTCACTACATAATAGTTTATGTTCCTATCACGTTTTCATTTATAACTTTGATAACTGAATTGCTTGTTGAGTTTTAGAAGGCATATTTATTCATCTAATCACGGTCTTTATGGTGGAGGAGGAGCATAACTAAGTCAATTTTGATATGTCTAAGGCAGTAAGTAGATTTATATTTTAAGTCGCTTTTGATCTGTGTGAGGCTTTTCCTGACTTTTTACACAAGAAAGTTAAGAACGGTCTCAGATAGATCGAAATCGACTTAGTTATGCTCCTCCCCAACCAATAAAATCCCCAATTTCCCAACCTGTCTTTTGGTTTGTTAATTCCTGATTTGCCCCATCTGTCCGGTTCGTTGCCATTTCCGGTCGCTCCATTAGATTTATCAATTCATTGAGAGTTTTGTTTACTTTTTCTTAAGTTTTAAATCTGGTGTGTGTGTGTGTGTGTGTGTGTGTGTGTGTGTGATTTTAAAAAAATCAGTCATATCGCTACGATGTCTGCAGTGTGGCAGTTTATAATAATGTATAGCACTGGGGCATCATGCCGCAGATATGAAGCAACATGTCCCACCCAGTCATGTTATCATGACACCAGGCCGACCAGTCCTAACACTAATATCTTAATGCTGAGCGCCAAGCGAAGCAGCTGTTAGTACCATTTTTATAAGTTTTTTTGTATTATTCGACGACCTCCCGATCCGAGGCAGACGCTATAACCATTTGTCCACTGGAGCGGTTCAAATCTGGCATCTAATGTGTTTAATTGATTTCTGCAAGTTGCATTGAGGTTGATTCTTCATACACAGCCATGCGTTTTGTGATGCTGGATATTTTGTCATGTATGCTTACAGACTTTGATATAATGATATAATCTGTATTGGGTTTAAAATGGCACGTGTACACGCATGTAATTCATGTATGAAAGTCTGAACGGTTTCCTGAATTCTTTATGTTATTCTATACACTGAGTACATATTAAGGTACGGCGTTGACAGTTAGAATATGAAATATTTCCGCAAATCATCGTAGCTCTGATATATATTTATCGAGCGGTTTCTCCGCCATTTATGTTTAGTCGAAAAGAAGCTGCACATGACAATAATTCCAGCACCCGAGTTGTAAGAATTGTAGCCTACGCTGAAAAGAATGAAAATAAATAGGATTATAAATTCCTATTTGAAACTATCAAGGACCTACCCTGCTCTTCAAAGTACTCGATAGTCCATAGGTGTGGATGGTATGAGAAAATTCATGAACGAGAATGTTTGACTGTTGATTATATGGATCATTTGAATTGCAGAGGACGTTGTCATCGACTACGACCGTTCTCATCCCCCCTGTTCCCGCAAGACTGCTGTACTTCCGGCCATCAAATGTACACGAACTGGCGCAGTATCCGGAACAGGAAGCTTCAGTAAATCAATCAATAATTTATTGAATTAATTGGTAAGAAACAAGGAAAGACGCACACATATATTTCGTTTCTTCAAAACATGGTCTCAAATCTAACAATAGAATAGCCTACATTATTTGAAAAACGTGTTATTTCCCGATTCGCTTTACTGTTTTATTTTAGCAAAAATCAAAGCATTAAAAGAACTTTAAAACGAACAGTCTCAAAAGGTTCATTCACACCTTTATGAAAAAATAAGTGCATTCCAAACAGCAATTTTAAAAACAAAATAAAAAGCGAATGAACGAAGAAACAAATAAACAGACACTCGCGCAATCTTGTCTGCTGTTAGTGTACCTCGATGACATCTTCCACAGAACGATATATACTTAATTCTACAAATTTAACACGAATTCACACTGGGAGAGTAGTTGTGTTGCCTCATAGTATTCTATAATTGGAAAACAAATATTTTGTAATTCAATGAAACAGTCTTCTTTGCCCTTCTTGCAATAAATGTTTTACAACATCTTTGGGAAAATGCATTTCAGAAAGATAAACATTAATTTGGTTTGGTGCGTTAATTTTCTTTTCGCTATGTTTTAATATGTTTAGCAAGCGATTTTCATATTTTCAAACTCCACATTCCTCCTTGAATTATTAACTGGTAAATAACTGCCACTGCTGTATATATATATATATATATATATATATATATATATATATATATATATATATATATATATATATATATAATATTATTTATATATAATATTTCCGGTTTTACTCAGCATATGCTCTTTTACGGATTTAAAACCTGAGAGTCTAAGCTAGTTTTACTCATTGTAGGGTAGGGGTTGGTTGGTGCAAATCGGAGAAAGGTAAAAACAAATATATGGCTTGGCCTTGTCATGCCAATCTTTATACTCATTCTGTTCATCCAATTTGACGAGTTTGAAAATGCATTTATGCTAATAGGTATGGATCTTCATTTTGAACACGGGTGGCTTTATCGAGAGGATAGGATACAGCCCTGATCAAGGCATCTGTCTACCATGAGACTTACATTCACATCCAGGTGGCGTTGCAAGTCCTGCATATTCCGAATATACCGTCAGAGTTTCCGCTTTGGTGAAAACACCCACCTTGGCATGTGTGGCCAGCGTTTGAAAGATTGATGGCGGCATGTGTTTCGTCACTCGAGCGACGGTAGTGGCAGCCTGAAAATATATGACAATGGCGCAAAGTCTGAGTTGAGATCAATATCAGAATATTTTGCTATTAAATATAACTAATTATAATAAATTTTATATAAACACGTACACACACATGCACGCATACACATACATGCATACTGATAGAAATGCCCCCCCCCCACAAACCACACTCACTTATATATATATATATATATATATATATATATATATATATATATATATATATATATATATATATATGCATATATATGCATGCATACATGCATATATTGTACGTACGCGCATGCATACGTACGTGCATATATATATATATATATATATATATATATATATATATATATATATATATATATATATATATATATATATATATATATATACATACATACATACAAATATGCATACATGCATACATACAAACAAACATACATACATACATGCATACATACATACGTACGTACGTACGTACGTACATACATACATACATACATACATGCGTACATGCATACATACATACATACATACATACATACATACATACATGCATACATACATACATGCATACATGCATACATACATACATACATACATACATACATACATACGTTTGAAACACTTACGACTTCATGAGCATAATCGCTAACATAAAGCGTGGCTGCGACTTCCATGGCAGCGTGAGATGTATACGTTGAGGAAATCACTCCATTGCTCTGTACGAATTTGTACTTTAATGTCGCTCCTCTTCGATGCAGTGCGCTCGTATTGTTTACTACATGCTTCAATGAACTGTATAAAAAGAAAAAGGAGACTTAAAGTTGGCCTTTTATGACACAGTTATTATGCATTCTTACACGATGTGATCTGCTTCATCAGTTTCGACGCGTGCTGATGTGTGACGTCAGTAGTATCGGGCAATGAACATTACTGTATACCTACGTCAGCCGTACTGAAATCATCAAAACAACGTTCTTGTGTTAATATACAGACAATGTACTAAAATTATTTTGGTTACTAAGGCAAACGTCTGCACAGAACAAACCGTTGATAAATTCTTATAATCTAAGGTTATAAGTACTGAATCGCTTTCCATCATGAAATTATCGATAAGAAGGACTTTTGTTTTTGATTAAATGGAGCAAGGCAGGCATTGCTATATTATCGATAAGAATGCCTTGTGTTCTTGACTGAATCGTTCTAGGCAGGCATTGGTATATTATTAATGGATGTACACATACACATATTCACACATACGCATATATCTATACACATATATAAAAGCTGAATGTACCAATTTAGTTTGCTTGCTAAATTATTTTCTTTGCATCGATTCATATCTACTTACCTTCCCTTCTGAAAAGCCATCCATTCTTCAGGAGTAGGCGGTGGAATCGTCCATGCGACTGTAATTAAATCGAAAAATACGTAAACATTTGCCTCCAGACCGCGGACACTAGTATTCGTTCACATTGGATAATTGATTCCAAACAACTTTTTTGTAGGGCTTCATTTTAGCAAGGGATCAGATAAATTTTAGGGTATTTTTTATGAACGCTTGTTTCGATGGCTTATAATATTGTAGCATTCACATTTTCTGTATTTCAATCAAATTTGATCTGAAACAAAATTGTTTTGAATGGATACGATAACGATCAGATATTACAAATTTACACAGCTATGGCCTTACATTGACATATATCAGGCATCAAATAGGAATGTTAACAAGGTCTCTCATGTGTTTAACGATTATACAGTACAGTTATCGCTAATATAATATACATGTGGCATATACACAAACTAAAATATGCAAATTTTGTTTGTTATCAATCAATTTTGTTATTAGGCTTTATTTTAAAAGATTTCTGCTGTTTGTTGATCTGCGAATTTTGCAATATCGCTAGAATGACATAGAGTTATGGCCCTTGATCAACATAGCTTATCCAAAAAAAAAAAACAGTGAAAATCTTAGCAGTGACGCTTAACTTTGATTTCAGTAGTGATGTTATACAAATTCTGGATGATATGAATTGCAAGAAAGAGTTGACTATATTTTCATAGAGTAACTGTCCTTGATTGAGTAATGATGCAGACTTTTGTAGATGCTCTTGCAGTGGTCAGAGTGACACGCAACCATTAAATTTGACGCATGGGCTAGGCTCGGAATAAATTGCTGCCGGTGATGGATGTTATATTCTGTGTTTGGTGGCACGATTGGACTTTTATTAGGATCCTCTAGGATAACAGTTCGACAGTTATGTTAGCGTAAGGTCAAGTAGAGGAAACGACAAAGTCGAGATAATTTTGGGCCATTTTAAATAAGTGTCATAAAATGACATTTTCCAAACTAATTATTAATACAGGCGGAATAGAGAGAATTATTTTAGCTTGGCGTGTTAAAGTTTTGGTGGTTTGAGAAAGTTAATCTTGATTGGCTGAGCGAAACGACGGCATGTTTTCCCAGACGAAACTCGAGGATTTAAGTAATCTCCTTTGCGAAATTAAGTCACTCTAAGTTTCTGAGGAAAGTCAGAATTTAGCTCCAGAAAATAACAAGTATTTCTCGTTAAATTGTCCAATCGACGGTGGTCCTGAAGAATTTGAGAGACCCAGAACCAGACAGAGATTCGGCTGCACAGAAAGAGCTAGTCTCGAAAGGGCACGAAGGGGAAAATAGCTCCATACCTATGCCACATAATGGGCAAAAGCGCAGACTGCAAACAAGTTTTGGTTGATGATCCGAAGAGGTTGGAGAGAGAGAGAGAGAGAGAGAGAGAGAGAGAGAGAGAGAGAGAGAGAGATTGAAATACGGTGACGCTGACCTGCCACAAACAATTGATTTGGAATGGACCGGAAGAATCATTGTTATGCTGACATGCTGAAACGTTTCGAGTTAGATCATTGACTGAATAATATGATGAAATTTGTTTTATCGGTATACCAGAACGGACAATTGCATCTCTCACACATTTTGTATTTGTATTTCATTCCAATGTCATGTTTAATTTTATTTTGTTTATTTAAATGATTAAATTGTTATATTTTACTTATTGGGGTTCTTGTTGTTCTATTCTATATCTTTGCTCACGCGTCTGCTATTCCATCTATTGATTTCATATTGTATGTTATTAATTACTCGCTCGGGGCAAAAACACCGTTGTCGATCATCTCCTTGATAACGTTAACCGAAACATCATAACTAGTGGTGGATATTATAGACCAGCTATCCCCCATTGACTTATCTCCCCTAGATCAGACCTACACTTCACGCTATAGAGACCATGTTAAATGTAGCTTATTCTATTTAATCAACGCTCAGATTTGGAGAACATCAATTATGTGATATCTCAGGTAACAGTAACATGGCTTTTAAAGCGTAGCAGCAGAGAGGGCGAACCCTACTCTAATTGGTTCACTCTCTGTTTCGCAAAATACGCCTTCCTGGAAAATCGCGATTGTCTCAGTATCCAGTATGAGACAACCCTGTTCACCAAACTTAATAGACTCAAACTGACTTGCGCAGCCTATAGCTGATCGCGAAAAATCTCAGGAAAATACGCGATCACGTCGGTGCCAAGTTGGAGACAGCGCCCTCTCTGCTGCTGTAAATTAAATCATTATTATATCAATAAAGGCAATCATCGGAGAAGCATATACCACGAGATTACCTCGAGCGCGATTAGAAGCAATCGAAAAATTTCTTGCTGTTCGTGATTCTGTAAGACAAAATTTCAAGAACGTCAAGAAGCACAAGTTGAATTTGATACGGGTATAGAACAGTTATTTAAATCCATTACAGCGGTTACTAAAAAACTATATGGGGAGATATCAAGGCTGATGAGGAGAGGAAGAAGGTTATTCTTTCAGTATTAAAACAAACCGCTGAGCAGACTGAAAAAATAGCAGCGAGAACTAAAAAAAAACAAAAAAAGATTTTACGAGATCTTCCAACTGATATAGCTGCAGCTCAGCCTCCTCCCGTCGGTGAAGAAATACTTGAAGGCATCAACGAAATTCGAACTGAATTCGCCGACTTGAAAAGGGGGGAGCCTGCGCCTAAACCCAAACCAGTAAAAGAAAATATTGAACTAATTGCAAACTTTAATGAAGGTGCTATTAAGCAACTTAAAGAACTACAAGAAAAAGATTTACCCGCTGCAATATTAGCAAGTCTAGATCGAAAAGACATAATTTTAAAAACAAAATATGCTACTGTAAACGATAACAATTTTATAAAATGGATATATCGTGTGCATTACAACAAAAACAGGCTAGAGATGATGATCTAAGATTTGTGAATTTTGTAGGGGAAATACAAAGACTTTATAAAGAATATACATCACAACCTCAACAGCAACCACCTCCCTATTCGCCGCCTGAGCAAGAGTCTTATCAACTTCCTCCATCTCTGCAGTAAATAGAACGACAAAAATCTGAACCCAAACCTCAACCAAAGGCTTCCAAACCATCACCTGCAGAAATATTTACCGGCGAAGCTCTTGATACTTTTACTGACCGAGGTAAATTAATTAATATTGCTGCGCATCATTATAGTTCTAAACAAAAATATATGAAATCTGAATTTGTTGAAGAAGTAAAACCTAAAAATTGGCTTCCTTTATTATATTTTGCTTCTAAAGATTCGCTTATTAATATGAAAGATTTAGGGTATCTAAAATTTAAACAAGATGTAAACAAAGCGAAGCAACTACAATCTCCAGAAGAAGAATTTTACTATGCGCCTACTACTAGTGGTTTAGAAGTGGTCTTATTGCTTGTCCTAAGAATATCCTCGATGACGTGCACCGAATAGAAATTCTGATTGGGGGTAAATGAGCTGGAAACAATTCTCAGGAAAAAACCCAATGAAGCAGCTGATATGTGTCGACTGTTATTTCAAGGTAGTATCATGGACATCAATGTTTATCGGGAACTCATTAATGAAATTGTTGATGACTAGCTGTTATCGCGATTAGATAAATGAATAACAAATAAATTGATTATACATATGCTCACCGTGGACCCTTAGCGGTTAGGGTGATAAACTCGCGATTACCAACCTATAAAGCAACTTGCGGAGATGGACTCGGTGATGTTGTTCAGGGTTTATTCAGAAATATAGCTCCCAAAGCAAATCGATCGCAAAACAATTATCAATGAAAGCTATTGACGTTGTTCGTGATAAAGCTCCTGGTGCTATTGGTAATGTTGCCAGTAAAACGTTCCTGGTAATCAAGGACAGACTAGCACGATTAATACGTAGACCAAAACCGGTCCAGCCAGTGAAATTACCAAGCACTGAAGAGATGCCTGCAAATGTTAGTAAAGTAATAATTCAAGCCGCAAATCAAAAACTAGCAGCGCTGATAAATCAAGGAGCTGAACAAATAAATACAAGTCTGATATCAGGAAGTAGTCTTCGGTTTAGAAGATAACAAATTATAATAAAATGTTTAAACGTACATCTGACCCAGCGTTTGACATGGATGCACCAGTACTAAAGGATGAGTCTGTGCGTGATTATCAGTATAATTCTTATGAAGCAGTATCGCCAAATCAACGTGGATGAATTGAATTACGAGTTCAGGATACAAGTAGATATTTGCTGAAGCATTTATTGAAGTCACAAGTGAACTTGTAACAAACGTCGCTGCTAATACACCCTACGGAGCTAATGTCAAAGTTGGCTTTGTTAATAATGGCATCATGGCGTTATTCAAAAGTGCTATATACATGATCGATGGAAAAGAAATTGAGACAATCCAAGACAATGTCGACGTTGCTACAACGATTATAGGTCTGGCAAGGCATTCACATGCTTATACTAGATCAGCTGGTCCGACTATGATGTTCGTCAAGGATAATTCTTAACATCCTGATTCCAACCCATTTCGTCTCATACAAATGGCGTGTAATACTTCGACTGACCCACAGCTAGCTGAAGCGATAGATAGACCAGCTGATGCATTTCTGATGCTACAAAGTCAGAACCCTGATTATAATTCAGGCTTTGTTACACGTAAATTTATGTCAAAAGGTGATCATATAAGATTTTTATGTGCAATTCCACTGTCCCACATCTTTGGATTTTGCAGAAATGTCAGGAAGGTCTTTTTTGGAGCCAAACATACATTTGTTCTTCATCGAAAAGAAGATAATGATGCTATCTGGCGAGAAAATGGCGCTCCTGATGGTAAAGTAATATTATTTAACTCTCATTATGGATGCCAGTAATGACTCCATCACTCGCAGAAGAACAGCGGCTACTTTCTTTTATGGACCAAGGCGGTAAATCAACAGTATCGTGGTTAACAACAACTATCGATATTAATCAAAATCTTGTAGACGGTTTATTTACATGGCATATATCATCACAGCAAGGTGTTTCTGCACCAAGACATATTTTTGCTCTTCAAGATGCTACACGATTAAACAATCAAGAAGGAAATCCAATGATATTTGACCAACTTGGTGTCTCTGAAGTATCTTTAAGAATAAACGGACAACAAGAACCATGCGAGGATATATTATTGGATTTGAACGAAAATTATGTAGCACGTGCATATCATCGTTTGATGACATTTATGGGACGTGATCAAAATATTGATACTGGTTTGCAAATATCACAGTTAGATTTTACATCATTGTATCCGATGTATTACTTTTCGCTGGAACATCTTGATTTAGTTAAGCAATGTGTCGTTGATATGCATTTTCGAGCTAGCATAAATTCAGGTGGTGTTAATTACAGAGCAATTGCTGTTATACTCAGCGACAAATCAATGTTACTTGAAGGTGTTGGTGGGCGAATGAGAGTTATTGATGCACCAGTGGAAAACATGTAAACAATTAGATCAATCGCGTTAATTATAAATGTCATATAGTCCCGTTAATGCCACTCTGACTCCTGGTCAGGCGAAAAAATTACAATCAAAAAACGCGAGTGCAAACTAGCGCGAGATCAAATTGCTAGTGGTAGTCCAAACAAATTATCGTTGATTAAAACTCAACTAAAACATTTCAGTAAAGCGCAGCAAGCACAAACCTGAGTTCAACTTGATTTCGCTCCAAAAGCCATCAGTGACAATATTAAAACCTGTGGTATATTTCCACTTCTCGCAGCAATACCAGCATTAATTGCTGCTGCTGCACCAGCTGTCGCAAAAGCAGCAGCGTTGGGGTTGGGGGTGTGGGGGCTGTTGGAATCGCTGCTGGAATGGTGTCATCACGGACACAAAAACCAACCAGGCGTATACAAAAGTCCAATATGCCTCAGCCGGGTCGTCTAAAAGTACCAGTGGAACAATACGGGGCGGGTCTAAGACTTCCAGGAACTCCGCCCTCGTGGTACCCAAAACGGTTTTGAAAACCAGCGGTTTTACACCGATGTCAAATTTTGATTTACTCGATGCTGCTAAACAATTAAATATAAACAAATTTTACAGGTGTTTGTGTGCGAAATCAGTTACCGAGCCAACCGAATACCAGCGAAACTGGAATTATTAATCTTGATAACAGCGATGGTCCGGGAACTCATTGGGTTGCTTACGCGGTACATCCACGTGGAATTGTTTATTTCGATTCGTATGAGTTAGCACCGCCAGTTGAATTTCTAAAATATGTACAAAGTACTCCATTCTCAGTTTGGTACTCAACGCTACCAACACAAACATTAACCGATCCCCCAATATGTGGCCGTAAAGTAATTAATGTACTTGACGCGTTATCAAAATCAACCAAACCACCTCACAAAGTCGTGCACGAGTATACCGAGGATAAATTTAACATTTTAAACAATCCGTAAAGAATATTGGTTGATATTTACGGAAGATCTCTCAGCACGAGTAAAAGTTAAAAACATATGCGACCAAAGATGAAATCGATAATCTTTTAACGTTGTCCGAGATAGACCCAGATGAGGTTGTTATTTTTCAGGACCGGCATGGCAAGTTAAAAACCAGCAATATCAAATGGAATGACATAGTTCGACGAGTACTCGGTGCGGTCACTGATAACATTCCTGTTTACTGACAGCGGAAAAATCAGGGATTCAAGTATATCGTTTACAACCATCAGAGATGAAATTGCAAAAAGTGTTGCTAATCGCTTAAAAAATACCGGTGACACAATGACAGGTGAGCTCAACATGAACGGAAATAAAATAGTTGTTTTAAGAGATCCAGCATCCGACGAAAATGCCGCGACGAAAAGATATGTAGACGTTTACTACAGCACCGTTGATGGTAAATTGTCCACGTTGCGGGCCGAGTATGACGTTCACGTCAGTATGTTTACAAATCTCCGTAGAAACTTTAGAAAAATTAATGAAACCGCAGATGATTTCTTCGGTACTCCGCTCACCGCTGACATGAAAATTTCCGATATCAAAACTAACATTAACACGGAGCAGTGGAGTTTGGATGCCCAGTTCTTCGTACTCTAAAGATGGTATGAGAAATCGTGTTTTGAACATTTTGAAGTGTTTTTAGTAGATACTGAGATGAACCAGATAGGGGTGAATTATGATAGGCCAGTCTTGTACGTATTACATTGTATCTACATGCCATGGGATGATGATACAAAGTAATTTGAAAGGAACTATATGTTAATGTTACCTTCGACTACAATCCATAGAGCCAGATACAACACGATTAGAGCCATCTTGGAACTGGTACTGTGACCCAATTATTTATCTTATCATTGAACTTTAACACAGAAATACCGCTGAGTCGTGCTGGTTCTAACTTTATCTACCAGAAACATGTACAGGTACAGATCCTGAAATTTCATTGTGTCATTGTATAGCAATGATCGACCGACAGTCATAAGTGCAAAAATAAAACACCTATTTACAGCTAGCAGACAGGGCTACAAGACGCAGTACAAAAATAATAATCGGTTTTTGTACTACGATATATACTGTGGTGCTTATATATATTGCTGACACCGGTCGATTTATGTGGTTTTAACCGTAGTTAAGTTATAGTATGTACAGCTTCCTCGTTTCCTTATTTGGTAAATGCGTGTCCATGATCTAAAACCACTTCTGACACCAAGCTGACCAGTCCTAACACTAACCTCTTAATGCTGAGTGCCAAGCGAGGCAGCTGTGAATACCATTTTTGTAAGTCTTTGATATGACTCGGCCGGGGATCGAACCCACGACCTCCCTCATCCGAGGCGGACGCTCTAACCACTTGGCCACCGGAGCGGTCTCTAGTTATTAATGACACTCTCGATGACTAGAAACAAACTTTACTATATGATAAAACATACACCAAAATATAAAATATTAACAATATTCATACAAAAGATTCATATATTATAAATATGTACTTTAAAAAAATAAGAAAATAATAAAGAACAACAACTCATAAAATATAATACAACATCTATAATTTGGGCAGGAGGGCGTCCCTAACTGGTCTGCAAAGATCAAAACAGGAGAAATCACACTCCAAAAGAAGAAAAAAAAATAAAAAATGGGGAAAAAAAATAAAAATCGAAATAAGAAAGAGTACTTTTTTGTTTTCTGACGTTATGGGTCTGCACAAATGCGACCCCGATGTTAATCAGCACTGGTATCACTTACACTTTATTTAAAAGTATTTTGACCTTATTGACTTTTTTGTTTTTCCTGCTTCTTAAACCATTGACTGTAAACATTAGAATGAAAGATCCATCACTGTTTAACATTTAGTTGCCAAGACTGCAGAAAATTTCAATGCACTATATGTGTACTGGATATGTACGTTTTTACCACATGAAGGAGGGCCCCACATTTTAATGCTTGCCAATTAACCTTTTCATTGCATACTTACATAAGTATATTAATCATTAACACAACTGAAACAGGAAAAAAATTCCAACGCTTTCTTGAATATTTCACATATCGTTCATTTTCGGAACGAAACCTGAACACCGTGCTGTATTATCCACAACTTTACAGCTTTGAACGCGCACGTGCATGGGTGATTCTCATTCAACATTGAACGAATCTAAGTTCGTTAAAGATCATTAAACAATTTATAGCCAAAGACAAAAGCAATGAAAATTCAAGATATCATTATGAAACGACGAAACAGAATAATTCAATCTAAGATTATCATTGTAATTGTCGCAATGTTTCTGTCATGGTGGTAGGTAAATTAACGTGCATAGAGCGTCATGATTACGGCCAGGATATCTAACGATCGTGGATACTATCTCATGATTACGGCCAGGATATCTCATGATTACGGCCAGGATATCTAACGATCGTGGATACTATCTCATTATTACAGCCAGGATATCTAACGATAGTGGATACTATCTCAAAAAGGATAGAGATTCATTTTTGGATCGCTTATGTTTCATTCCCATTCCAAAGAATCGATGACTGTATTGATAATATTGGGAGTGCCAAGTATATCATAAAATTTGACCCTCTGAAAGGATTTAGGCAAATTCCACTAACGGAAAGAGCAAAGGAAATGTTGGCATTCGTGACTCCAGATGAACTTTACCAATATAAACTAATGCCGTTTGGGATGAAAGGGTTTCCAATTACATTTCAACGTCTCATAAATATGATTACCTCTGGTCTAGACAATAGTGATGATAACATCGATGATGTCATCATCTGCAAAGACACCTGGAAATAACATTTAGCAACAGTTCGGAAATTCTTTGACAGACTCACTGATAGATGTTCGACAATTAATTTATCTATAAGTGAGTTCTGCCGTGTATTGTATTTTTTCTAGGACATATCGTGGGACATGGACAAGTTAAACCTATAGATGCTAAGGTCAAGGCTATCTCTGATTTCCCTGTGCCTGTAAATAAAAAGGAATTTATGCGATTTTGGGGTATAACCGGATACTGTCAAAAATTTTGTTCCGATATTTCTGTAATTGTTGAACCCCTGACAAATTTATTGAGTAAGAAAGACTGAAAAATATCAGGAGGCTTTTGACAAATTGAAAGCCATTCTTAAAAGTTTGACGGTTTTTACAGCTCCAAATTTCAGCCAATCATTTAAATTGTCTGTTCATGCAAGTGATGTTGGGGTTTGATCGGTTTTGATTCAAGAATATGAAAATGGTATTGATCATCAAGTGTGCTATTTATTCTAAGAAATTAAATAAGCACCAAATAATTTGTTCAACAATCGAGAAGGAATGTTTGGCTTTGTGGAATTGTTCAGTGCGTGTCTAAGTGGCACTTCTTTAGTTGAATCAGTTTCAAATAACATGATACATGGAATTGTCTAGCGCGTGTCTAAGTGTTACGAATTTAGGCTCTTACAAAAAGTAACCTGAAAAACGTGAAGACAACAAGCTTTGTAAAATTTAACAAATAATTTATTTCCCCGGAATAAAAGTTTAAAAAAATGAGAAATAAGAACTTACGGTTTTACGAATCAAATCAAATAATTCAAGAGTTAAAAATATAAGTCCAGTAATAAAATGTCCTGAATGAAACTGAGTTAGAGTCCCGATGAAATCCAAAATGGAAGGCAATGACGTCTGTTGTAACCTTTAAAGTGTAGACGTGTCAACAGTTTCTTGTTGAATCACCGATTATATATATATATATATATATATATATATATATATATATATATATATATATATATATATATATATATATATATATATGTGCAAGGTTCGTCATAATATGGCTTTCTTAACAACAGATGGAAACTGTTATAAAGTAATCCAGTTATAACAATATGCGTTTTCATTTCTGTTCGTCAACCAGTTTGGGATATGTGTGAAGTTCTGATAATTTATATCTATTGCATTTCAAATTCAAATCCAGTATTTTTGTGCAAAAAAATGAGTTTAAATTGCGATTGCCTATCGAATTCGTTCTGGAGTTATTTCCATCAACGAGGTTTAGTGAGTTTTCGAGACTACAGGAGACAGGTAATATTCACCCGGCATGGATTATATGTTTTCTTGGGGTAAAATCTTATCCTTTGATGGCCTCAAAATACTGTGTTAATGTTATTTTATATTGAGAAATACATGTTCTAACTATTCCGCTGGTGGCTTAACATACAGTCTGCGTAATAGTCTCAGGTTGTGTTAACTTCCCTTGCTATTTATAGTGTCAAAGATATAGATATATATGTGCCAAGGTCTTAACAATGAAGCTGGCTATATCTGTTTGGAAAGAATTTGTGAATTTGTTTTATTTTACCATGATCAAACTAAATAAACCCATCTTCACCCACACACAAAATATAACATCAACATTATCAACAGAATCAATTTGTTACGCTTAAACACACATTTTCATGCCTAGGTTTGCCTAAGGAATTTAGAATATAATTTAAGTAATATCGTATCAGGAGTTTTGAAGAAGATCAATAAATAATCCAACCTATATATTCTAAATGTATTAATAATTAATCTTTATATATTACATTCTTTACAACTATTGTTCATACTATAGTGTATCACTATAGATAGTGTATAATTGAAATTGGGATCCGAATTAATCACCATTTGAATTAACATACTTTCATAACTTAAGGTAACTGGAGATATGTATGAAAGTTAGGCACTTTTAGACTTATTAACTTAAATCGGTCACGTAATTTTGAGCTATTATTTTCTGTAAATTCAAAAAATATATATAATGGTGCCCGAGAAGGTAGACATATCTACTAATGAGCTAATTAAACATTTGAAGTATCATACGCTTTGCTTTAATTGAATTTTCTTACTTCGTTGTGCAGTTTTCAATATTTACAGTAGATCCTTTCTATAAATGAATTGTTCATGTGAGAAACGTAAGTTTCGTTTTCATCTGGAAGGATATATGACGATATGTGATTGCCTCGTTCATGTTGCTCCATACGATAACGAAGGATCATTGGCGAATGAAATACTTTATAGCAGCCAATCCATTAGGACATGTTACAGGTTTGGGATAGTTTGTTATTCCAAATTGCCCGTAGTTTTAGATTTGGGCCTATCCCACCTGCTACACTTGAATGCAGATTTCTAAGTCCTCTCCAGAGAGCTTTTTATTTTGATACTATGTTAATTTTTACATTAGAGAAGTTAATGATTGATTGCTATTTCTGCGGCTCACCAGCACTGTTTGGCTATTTAGCGCCATACAAATAGTTATATGTATGGTCATTTAAAAATGATATCAAAACCAAAAAAATGAAAGTAAAACGATAATAATAATAATAATAATGAGGACTTTAATCTTTAGAAGCTCTAAGCGCTTTACAACATTTGACAACACCTATAACATAAAAACATATATAATGATATGATTGCAAAAACAAACACCATGAAATTAGAAAACATGAAAACCATGCTGAAACAAATGTAAGGTAGGAAACATTATTAGGTCTTTAAGTTTGTTCTTGCAGTCGAAATAAGTGCGTTTTAAGAGCACTTTTGAATGTGATCAGTGTCTTTGTGTCTATGTTCAGTGGGCAATTCATTCCATGTTGCTTGGCCCTGGTATGCAAATGAACGCTGCCCATATGACTTTGTTTTCATAGGGGGAATAATGAGTAAACTATTGTCAGAAGAGGAGCGTAAGTATCTTGCTGGTGTGTACATATAGGTGAGGTCTGATAGGTATGTTGGACTAGAGTCCGTCAGTGAAACGTAGCACAGAGAATAAATTTTGTGTTTGATTCTGGATCGAATGGATAGCCAGTGTAGGGTACAGAGCAGCGGGGAGGTGTGCTCTGATCGTGGTACTCTATGTATGATCCGAGCAGCTGTGTTTCGAACTTTTTGAAGTTTCTGGATTAGATATTGAGATGAACCAGAGAGAATTGTGTTACAATAGTCCAATCTTGAAAGTACTAATAACGCACCAGTGTTTTAGTGGCATCAACTGAAAGATATTTGCGAATGGAGCTGATGCGTCTCAGCTCAAGATATTGCAGCCTTGCATATGTTCATGACATGTTGGTGCAATGTGAGAGTACTGCCCAGAGTAACACGTAAGTTTCATACTGATTGTGTGAATTTAATGTTGGTGTTGCTGATATTTATTGTTTGAGGTAAAAGATGTGAATGAGAAAGTCTTTGTGTTGTAATCAGAATGGCCTCAGTTTTATTGTCATTCATCTGCAGATTATTACATGTAATCCATGATTTCACATCAGAATTGTACCTCTCTACACCTTGGATGGTAGCATTAACTTCAGTTGGGTGGCTAGATTTGTATATTTGGGTGTCATCAGCGTACAATTGGTGAGTCACTGGATGATCTATGACACATGAGAGCGGCTGAGTGCATAGAATAAAGAGAACAGGTCCAAGAACAGACTCTTGTTGAACACCACAACAAAGAGATTAACTAGGATGGAGTGTATTCCTTTTGCAGACACAATCTGTGTCTTGTTGACCATGTAGGACTTGAACCACAGTAAGGCTGTATCATGAATGCCAAATACATGCTGGAGACGGTGAAGTAATATATCATGGTCTATTGTGTCAAGTGCTGCAGACAAATCAAGGAGGGTGAGGACTGTAATCTTTCCTCTATCCAACGCAGAGAGAATGTCATTAACTACTTTAGAAGAGTAGTTTCAGTACTGTGGCAAAGGCGATATGCAGATTGTACATTGCTAAAAAGACTGATTGAATTCAGATGAGATACAAGCTTGGATAGAACAACCTTTTCTAAGATTTTTTTTATATGAATGGGAGATTAGGAACTGGGCGATAGTACTTTAAATCCTTATGGTCGAGTGTTGGTTTCTTCAGCATAGATTTTCCAATGGCAGCTTTGAAAAATGATGGGAATGTTTTGGTGTACTTGCGAGGACCCGAGTTGGGATGCACACCAACATCTCGAGGACGTGACTACATTGTGAGGACTTGCACACCAGTCCTCGAAATGATCTTGTGGAAAAGTTTTGAGAATGATCATTTGAACTACGTGTTATTGTGAAAGTTCTCACAATGTCGATAATGTCTGGCAGGCAGTTACACTCCATGTATATAGTTCACACAATTTTCGGGCTTCCTCTGGCAGTAGGTTGGAGTGCTAACGCTAAGCCAATCAGAAGGCGATTGCCTTCGGAATCTTTGTCATCTAATCAGATCATCACCTCTGTGCAGTGTCACTGTAAATTTCTTATACCGATAAATACGGCTGATAAAAATAATTTCTAGTATTATTAGCGATTTTTAAAAGGAAATAATTGTGTAAAATGGTAAACTGGTGGTGCCAGCAGAAAGTGCGATATTTTAAGCACGGTGCGGCTGATATAGTGCAGTATTTGTGGCGCGTGATTTGGTATGTACATGGATTTTACTGCTTCGAGACTTAATACACCTAACTCTCGGAAGATGGCAAGACGTACTGAATCAGACAAGTAGGAAACAAATAGATTCTTTATAAAACTGTTTATTATAGTCGTCAAAAATGGTGTTTCTAGTTGTTCCTTCTTTCATTCGTTATCATGTTAGACACCTTATTTGTATCCCGTTCCACCAGTTAGCTTGATGCAAAGGGCCTCATATAATTGCTATATTTAACTATGAGTCATACACACAGTATAAAAATATTATGACCGACAGTTAAATTGTAAGCAACGATACTAGACCCTGTGCGAAGGTCTTGGTTGTTATATTCCCATGTCAAAACAGTTCACATTGATGTCATACGAGTTGATAAACGAGAAAGCAGTTCTCTCTCTCTCTCTCTCTCTCCATTTCCTTTTCAACTTGATTGTTGACAGAAACGCAGGGCAAAATTGGACTTTCTAGTACAAAAGAATATTGTGCTTTTTCTTGCTTTTTTAAATGTCATTATTCAAGAATTCTGTAGGATCACTTATATATTTTTAGGGAAATCGACCACTAGAAAGTCAACAAAATACAATTTCAACTCAGACTGGTCCCAATATATGTTTGGAGCCCGACTGACAAATCTCTATAAAGACAACAGTTATAAGACTAACTACAACGCAAAACAGATTGCCTGATGGCGGTCGAGTCCATCTTTCCAGATGGAATGGAAGTTTGTTACATGATAATTATCAGGTATGGCCTTGACTTAACTTAATAAGTCTTACTCTGAGAAAGAATAATAAAAAGGTTGTTTACTAGAACTGCCACTGGTTCTGAATCAACATGAGACAGTGTTTTTATAATTAGGTGTTTACCAATAATAATTAGAAAAGGTCTGGTCAAACAGAACTGAACTTAATTCAAAAACATAAAGTCCAATAAACATTGTTAGAATAGCATGTACTGGAATTTAAAAAAGTAAACTAACTAACAAACAATTAAATTAAATATACATAACACTAAGTGCCTGGGTTAGCGTAATGCATTTTTGGGCTTACATGTTTCTATAGCGACAATCTTTTCTTTGTGACACATACTTATGTTCATTCAGTATTAGTTTGAAGCGATACGATAAAGATACGATACAGATACGATACATATACGATAAAGATACGATAAAGATACAATAAAGATACATAATATTATTACCTTGCCATCGGCCGCAATGTATCACTGTCGTTCTCAAGAAAAGAGAAAAACACTGCTTATAACAAAACTGCACAAGCTATGGATTTTTTAATTTCCTACAAAATCATGAAAGCAAACATTTTCAGATCCATCTTAACAAATCAATATCAACCATAGAAACTAGCCATAATTCGCTGAAATTAAACTAGTAGCTGACGTGGCGAGGTTGATTTCTTGTTGGCGTACTTTTTTAATTACTTATTATCGATTGAGGTAAAGGTCATGGGTCATCTCATCTATCAAAATATAAATGCAACACTATGATACTACTAAAAAGCTAGCAAGCATAGCGACCTTGCACAGACATGCACAGACCTAGATGTTCGCACTGTCCTTTCAGTAATAAAAATACTTCATTCTGTAGTAATAATACGAACGAAACATTGAAAATGTATTGTGATACTAATTGTGCAACATCAAACGTTAAATATTTGATCACGTGAAAAAATGTGGCATCCAAGGTGTTGGACACAACAGTCAACAAATATATAAACCCATGAACCAACAGAGATTAGACATATAAAAAATTGTATCAATCAATCTTTTTCATCTCGTTTCCGCACATTTTAACGACAGTTTCCATAAATTGCAAGATTTATCATTTCAAACCTTAATACGGTATATCCAAAGGTCTAAATTCCAACTCCATACGCCATTCATTAAGTTTGTTATATTTGTTTAATTTTTTTTTTCAATTATTGTTTTCTAATATAATGCGTTTTGTTCTTTAAACTATGAAAAGGATTGGCATTTAAATTACATCCAGTTTTACAATTATTTAAGATTATTTTCATAATTATTCTAATTTATAGAATAACTTAATGGTAAAATTTATAAACTAGTATCACAAAAAAGGTTTACGAATTAATTTAGAAAGAAGAGGCATTATGAAATAAATTTTCCATGCATAATGAAATGTAGAATACTAATTTCTTTATATTATGGCAAATATCATGCATATCATAATATGTATTATGTAATTCAAGTTCTGATTCAATAGTATATCAATGTATAATATATTAAGAATAATACATTATACACAACACAAAATATTGATAAAACTGCTTATCTCTATGTTATTGATAAAGTTCTTATATATATATATATATATATATATATATATATATATATATATATATATATATATATATATATATATATATAAAATACATTAAAAATCATATGGCGAGTAACAGACCTTTCAAGTGCACTGGATCACTTGTGTCAGGTGTAGATTAAATTAAATGCACTAAACTGACAATGAACCGTGCAAAACAAGTATCTACCTATCCTGAACGCTTTCGACTCTAAATGAGCCTTGTTGGAAGGCAAACACAAAACAGAGACAAGAGAAACAAAACAAACCCCCAGAAAAACTATAGATCCTATTCTGGCCACAAATAAACCTGCCTGTCTGTTGTTTAAGAATTAAGCAACGACCCAACGAGGTAAACTTGAAAGGAATTCTTCAGCCAGAACGACGGGGCAGTTGTTTGTTTTGCCACATGTCAGTGATATTTCAGGCTTTGGGAAAATGGGACCGAGAGTGGCAAGTAAGTGTTAAATTAATCAAGGCAGTTTTCAAAGAGAAAAGATCGTATCCAATCAAATATGAGAGATTCAAAATCTAGGGCGGAGTCTAAACAATTAACCCTCTATGTTCGAACAAAATCCATTTTTCAATCAGTACATTTGGTAACCTCGCCAGGGGCGGATCATAGAGAAGTTGAGAACTATTAGACTGTACTCCCAGTGGTACAAGTTGCAAACTCGTTAAGGAAATTCGTGTTGGAATTCTAGGTTTGGATTTGTGAACAAAGACTTATTGATGTAATATATCTTGTCGTAAATAGGTATTGTAAGATTGCTACATTATTACGTACAGTTAGTTTATTAGAAATGGGATCTTCCACGTAAAGCTGAATTATTAACAGATCGTAACGTAGCGTATAGCGAATTATTAAAATGCAAGATTAACGTATGTAGATTGTTGGACTGGAATCGAAGTGGATTGTGTAATTTATTACAATGTTGCATCGTGATGTATTCCTGAAGTTATTAGAGAATTCTCTTAGAACTTGTACGCGCTTTATCAGTATATGAATATATAGATTGTTAATTATGCAAAATTAGTCATTGTTGGACTTATGCACATATAATTAGTTATTTGTTTATGCGTAAGTGTCTTTTATAATTGGTAGGAAATGCATATGATTGCTATTGATGATGATAATGTACTATATCAAGAGGTGGATAATTTTGGATGTGAGTACATGTATTAGAACTATTGATTAATATTATTATTATTGCACAATTATTATAGAACAAATTGTGTATGTAATACGTACATGTGAGTTTGTGAGTTGGCATGTTGATTTATTCGCCATTATTCTGGTGAAAGGTCCGTGAGAATGTGGTGAATTTTCCTAAGATTAGAGTAAGGAAACACAAAGCTTTCCAGGTGGGTGTAAGAGTTCGACATCCAAGGATCGGAGACGAAGAAAGAGACGTGGACGTTTATGGTGGCGTCAGTAGTTTGTGTGGAGGTGCAGTGTCGGAAGAAGAAAATGATAGAAAGCACAGGAAGTACCGGAGGAACGGATCCGGAAGTGCACGTTACCAAGGGTACCGGAAATATCACAGAGAGACAAGTCGAAGAGGCAGACACTTATTGACAGATATGTAACAGAGACAACACTGAAAGAAAAAACTCTCACTTAAGACTTTTAAGTTTAAGTGATGAAATAATAATTGGCAACTGTTAATAGGTCGTTTATTATATTTGCTCGAAAGAAATTGCGATTGAGAAATTTGTCGATGCAATTATTGAATACATTTGCTATATTTTATTAAATTCTTATACTTTTTACCTTGATGTGCATGATGTCCCACCGAGTCATATTATCCTGACACAAGGCCAACCAGTCCTAACAATAATTTTTTAATGCTGAGCGCCTAGCGAGGTAGCTGTTAGTACCATATTTATAAGTCTTTGGTATGACTCGACCGGAGTATTGATATACCATGATTTGTATGAATTGTTTATTAAAAGGAAGCAAGATTCTCTGAGTTTTATTTTAATAAAAAATGTATACAACGAGTGGCATATCAAAGATACAACGTACATGATATTAACATGTTTCTAGCAAACACAAATCCACATACTTACATTTACGAAACCGTTAAGATCGACTACATGCATCTGTGTGTTGAGAAAATGAATGAGCTCTTCACATCCCTGCCCAGTGTATCCGCTAAAAATGTAGTTCTTTACCTATTGCGGCTTATCACAATACTCTTTGCAACTTGATAATCGGCCTTTGTCATTTAAATTTTTTATTTGTATTCATGATGATTAAATAAATCTACGACACTCATATGACTTAAACACGAAAGATGGTTTCATTGAGGAAAATAGAGCGCTACAAACACATCATGGTTAGCAACTTCAACATTGAACGCGCAGCCATTTTACTTACCTGTATGCATATTGAAAGGGTGGGAAATATAAAATGAGCAAAATGGCGAACTAATAAAAAGTAATTCAAAGATTTACAGTAGGTCTAAGTCATTGTCAATCTGCATTGCTAACGACCACACAGTTGTTTATACCTTACATTTCCAACTTTTCTAGTTCCGCATTGCTATAACCATGTATGCTCGTTTTCTCACGGAGTTTCTTCCGTATCATCATTGGAAAGGAGAGCAGACTGCCAGCACATTAAGGTCGATGAAATTGTGTGCCACGTTTAATTCGTTTAGAAAACGGAGATTATTAAATATTTTTTTCTCGTTAATTGTTCTTACGTCGCTAATGATTAATCAGTGAAAATTCATCGCTGATTTAGAGAGTATACAAGCGATAGCCTACTGGCTGGTGAAACAATGTTTATATATGCGTAATGTTGCGCAAATGGCTGACAATCTGATTTACTAACAGTATCGGTATTTCACTATGCTTTATATCAACACTTTAAAAGCCATGATAGATAGATAGATAGATAGATAGATGGATGGATGGATGGATGGATGGATGGATAGATAGATAGGTGTGTGTGTGTGTGTGTGAAGTCAGAACGAATGCGCTATAGAAAACATTAAATTAGCCAAAACAACGTGGTATCGTCCTAGCGCAGGGAGCGTTACTCAAGTGCCCTCCGTTCTGTCTTTTGATCCAATATAACTAATTAAATATCTAACAAGGTTCGAGAAAGGTCCAGTGAAAACGAGACTGACAAGAATATGACTATTCACTTATCATTTAGCAAAGTTCATCAAACAATATAACTGATTATTTGTAATCTGTAGCTTTGTCATGAAAATACTAGGAAGTTGCATACATCGGCTGGTGATGTTCTAACGTGAAGGAAAAGAGGATATGACATCATTTATATGAATTTCTAAACTTCCATGGCACTGCTATTCACCACTTGGCGCTGGGCATTGGATGATTTTTACAATTTGATTGGCTGCCCATCTTTAAAGGTACGATTCTTACAGAGCTAGTGCCCATACAAATATATACATACATCTCATCTAACGAAAAATATAGTTAAGTACAAAGATGAAAGGAAATCAATCGACACCAACATCTTCATATTTTGCTTCAGTTTGGCAATTTGTTCTGTCTTTGAAATATATGATAAATTATATTTGCAGTTAATGCTTATAATATGATATTTGATATAAAAACAATATTGCATTAAAGTTTTCTCCGAAAAACATTAAATCTCTTGTTCAGTTTTACTGACGTTCCATGATGTAAATAAATTCTGTTTAAATAAAATGGAAATAAAAATATGAGTATGGCAGATTCTACTGCAGAAAAATTACTTTATTTTCTCTCATTTAATTATACATGAATGTTTGCACACACGCCAAGGTTTCCTGGCAAAGAAGGTCTGTTGTTGGTGTAAATTTCACTCAGGATTGCATACAGTTCCGGATCTCTTTCTCTAATGTGTTTCCTTACCCCTGCCTCTGTCCGGCAAATAGTCAGACCGCATCTAAAATGTTACAAAAATGTTTTAACTGCAAAATGAATTTAATATTGATCCAATGCAAAGTTCGTTCAAACTACATGTAAACTGCGCTCTCCCCCTCAAGGATTTTTTAAATACAAATTTGAAGTAATTTAAACTCCTTCCTTTTAAAAAGTCTAATATCGTTATTAACTTATTGTCCTTGTTAAGTCTTTCTGACAGATTTCAAGATTCTGAGGCACTGGTGATTTTCACTCTAAAAGCTAAACGGGTTATGCCAACAACGAAAATTTTACAAATTATTTTTGTTGGAGGAAATATATTTTTCAGAATAATGCATTTCCTTGGGGGCGGGGAGGACGGTTCGTGGTGGTGGAGATGGGGCGAGGGGGAGGATCAGAACTACTAAACTTATCAAAGTTGCTCTCTACTGTTCAGAAGTTTGGGTCATCCGTCAGCTTTGGATAATTAACCATATACAGTCCCTTGGATTCCTATGCAATCTTTACTTCACATTTCATCAAATCGATTTGTTTAAGTAAGCATTCAAAAGGTTCCGTTTTGGCCGAGTGGTCTAAAGAGCTCACCTTTACCGATTTTTGTCATCTCATCTCTATCGGCGTGGGCTCGAGTCTCGGACTCGTCCAATATGGGTATGTGAAACAGCTGCCAGTAACTTCCCTTGGGTTGGTGGTTCTTACCGGGATTTTCCAGAGTTTATTTCTTCACCAATTATACTCACCGCCATATATAGCCTATCTTTCGCTGAGAAATGGTGTTAAAACTAAGGAACAAACAATAGCAACAACAACAACACATTCAAAATTATTATGATTATTGGCATGCTGAGTAGGTAACTGGGCCAGACATTTTGAATTATGTAAACACATTTCTTTAAAAATATCTCATCATTGTTATCTCTGTTTTTTTGCTTAAAACAAATTGTACACGTTGTCCATGCAGTTGAAGTCAACTTCTTTGAAATGAAAGATCTGACCTCATATTTAGCATTGACTTGAATTTAGAGGAAAGACGAGTGCTTGCTGCATGTGCATTGCTCTACTTATTGATGGGTCATCTCAAAATGTGCAATACTGTACTTACTGATGGACCATCTCAAAATTTGCAATGCTGTACGTACTGATAGGCCATCTCAAAATGTGTAATGCTATACCTACTGATGGACCATCTGACAATATGCAATGCTGTACTTACAGATGGGCCATCTCAAAATGTGAATTGCTCTACTTACTGGTGGGCCATTTCAAAATGTGCAATGCTGTATTTAATTATGGGCCATCTCAAAATGTGAATTGCTGTACTTACTGATGAGTCATCTCAAAATAGGCTAAGCTATATTTAATTATAGGCCATCTGAAAATGCGCAATGCTGTACTTACTGATGGGCGATCTCAAAATGTGCATTGCCCTACTTACTGGGGACCCCGAGTGGTCGAGTTGTCTAAAGCGCTCTCCGTTACGGATCACTGCCATCTCACCTTTGTCTGCGTGGGTTTGAGTCTCGGATTCAGTCAATGTGGGTATGTGAGAAAGCTTGCCAGTAGCTTCTCGTGGGCCGGTGGTTCTTTCCGGGGTTTTCCCGGGTTCTTCCTCCACCATTAATACTGGCCGCCATGTATAGTCTATCGTGTGCTGAAAAATGGCGTTAAACCCTACAACAACAACAACTCCACTTACTGATGGGCCATCTCAAAATTTGCAATGCTGTACTTACTGAGAGGCCATCTCAAAATGTGCAATGCTGTACTTACTGATGGGCCATCTCAAAATGTGCATTGCTCTACGTACTGATGGGCCATCTCAACATGTGCATTGCTGTACCTAATAATGGGCCATCTCAAAATATGCAGTGCTGTACTTACTGAGAGGCCATCTCAAAATATGCAATGCTGAATTTACTGATGGACCATCTTAAAAGAAGAAATGTATAATTCAATTATACAATTATAAAAAATTAATCTAAGTAGAGAACTGTACTTTTTCAACTGGTTACTCATAATGAATGCATGTAAATATTTTAAAAAATTGATCGTGAAAGACAACAAACTTATTTATTTAATTAAAATGATTTGCCAAGATTCCGTTTACTTGTGACACAGTCTGTGTACTATTTGTACTTCTTAACCTAGAGTCGTATGAATATCTCCAAGGGATGCAACTTTCTGGTTTACGACTGTAAAGCTTTCCAGCGTAGATGTTGGCGACAAAAGTTGTTTTTTCTTCAAAATTATGAAATGGATAAAAAGTGTTTTTACCCACTAAGTTACGTACAGTCAATACGTTAACTATTGCGGTATTAAAACTGCCCTGTGGAATTTTGAAAAATATGAAAAGAAAATCAGTTATAAATTGGAATTAAACGAACCGTACTTTGCATATGGTATCACGGTACCAATTGTTTTTCCATATACCTCAATGCTAATGTTTTGTGAAATAAATATACTTTCTGTCCTACTTGGGCATGCATGTCACACGCTGTCATATAGAACAATGCTAGATTGTCAATTTGACAATGACATAACCAGGTACTCCATTGCATTTAAGAGAGATAACTCTACTGGAACTAGACAGGGGTAAGAGTTATCTAGTCACAACAAGCACATTTTCAGTCATGTGTACCATATTTTAAAAAAATCATAAAAAATACAAAATATGATCTAGATAGAAATTAACACAAACTCACATGTTGCCAAGAGGCTCAACTTTTTTTTTAAGCCAAACAGAAAGTACAAGTCTTACATAATGCACCAATCACAGCTAGTTTTGTTCTTTAATTCTGAATACAATGTTCCATACACCTTAAGCTCCGCCCACCTGGACTTGCGCAATTGGTACCGTTATACCTATAGCAAACCTTAATTTTTCCAATAATCTGTGAAATAGTTCAGGACTGTATAAGTAACAAATATACTTAGTCTCACTTGTGAAAAACAATTTGATGAGGTACTAACCTATGTCTTATATGAATGTGTATAGAAATGTCATTGAGCTGTTTGAACTATTGTTTTCATACTTTTGCTTCACCATCAAAATCATCTTTTGAAATAAAATGAATTCTTTCAACTATGAGTTGTATCTTATTCATATCAGCAATTATTGAACTTCACATAGGTGATATGGGATAAATCACATTATATCATATTATGTAATAACTAGGTCAAAGGTCAATGTACCAAATAGTATGCACCTGTCCTACTTCAAAATGTACAATTCACCTAAAAGAAAGGAATTTATATTTGTTTGGTAGGTGCAGAACTTAACATCAGAGACAGGTGGACATGACCCAATCTTATTATAAAGTATAAGCTTTGACCACTTTACACTATCTACAGATACAAGAGGTCACTAACCACCAGTCCTCACACAAAGGTCCACCTACCCATCCTCTTTGTAACACAAATAGTAAGCTTTCCTCCTTTGTAATGTGAATAAAATTGTTTCAATAAGCCAGTCAGTCACCAAATATAGTAAATCGCAGCTTCTAAGTGGTTATGTTTGGATTGGGAGGTGAAATTAGGGGAATAAAATACAGAAAAATGCCAAATATAAACACTAAGTATAGCACATCAAATGGAGTTAAAAACAGGAGGAAAGTGTTTATCTAAAAGGGAGAGGTAGCTTATGATAAAGGAATTAAAGGTGGCAAAATCAGCAATGCGAAAAATGAGAAGTGAAAGTTTGATGACCTTACCTTGGACAAATATATGGGGCAGGGCCCAACAGGTCCAAGGACAGCCCAAAGGCAACTGTGCTATAACATCCCTTACAGGACCCAAATTTCAAGTGAAGTTGTGTTCATTTCCATCTAATATAAAAGGGTGAATAATTTAGATAATATAGATACATATAAAGTATATTTCTTCTACATAAGAATTTAATAATAATTGGTATAAGATAGAGAGAAACTTATCTCAGAGCCAAGCAGAACATACCTTATCAGTTTTTTAACTTGTAAACTTTACTGTGAGAAATTATCAAATTGCTTCTACTTACATTTGCATCAAGATTGAGGGCTAATATAATACTTCACAAATCTTCTCTTTATTTTCATAATCAGTCACTGAAAATGTGAGATTTTATTTCCTTGAAATGTTATGACTGGTGTAAGGGAGATAACTGAATGATATACATAAGGTGTGGTAACCTTGAATACATTATCCATGTAATATAGATGAGTTCATCAACAACCTGTATTAACTTCATTGCAATTAAATTATCTCAAAATACATTACTGACAAAGTGAGAACCTAACATTTAGACTCCTATGTTTAGTGGAGACCTCAAGAGTCATGTAATTTTAATTTCTAAGATGACGCAGCTCTTTCATATCACATAGTTCATATTTTCTACAATGCCGGCATGTAGAGTGCAGCCTTCCATAACCATGCAGATATCATCTCATGCCAATTTGGATTCTTGCGATGGGATGCAAAGTTTCAAGAACAGTGTGGATTTGAATGGAATGAATACGCACTGTGTGACTAAAATGGTTATCATTCTGTAATGTTGGACCAAACATGGAAATTCCACAAGAGCAGCTTGACAGAAAGAAATAGGATTAATTGAAAGTCAGTAGTAGATTATAATTGGGCTTATACAAGTGCCAATGGGAAATGCTGACTTAAGGAAACTGTTCTTGTTTGTTGGTATTCACTGCTACTTCAACAAAAGGGAATGCAAGAGAATTGAACTAACTACATGAACAATTTCAAAGCAGGAGAGTGTAAAAAAAAAAAGGGACAATTAGAGCAGGACAATTCAAATCAAAATGGGAAGGAATACCAAATCCTTAATAAATTACCTAAAAATTACTCATGCCAGAACATCCCACATGGTACAAGTGATCTATCTACAAGTGTACTTAGAATGTTCTCTATCCTGGTTTATGGCATGCCTTACAAGAACAAGATAGTTGTTTTTGTACACATGATTTTTCATCTTTTGCAGGTACAATAGCCAATATTTGGCCAAAATCAACTATATTATGTTTACATAACTTATTTTGTTGCATGCATTCCAATCTAGGAGGTAACAGCACATACATAAAGGCATCAGGTAACACAAGTCTACATCTATCATAGCTATAGTTATCAAAAGTCCCCATCCAAAGCCATCTTGTGCTATTTTCTAAAGATTTCATACATTTTATTCTTAAAGAACTTTCAATATTTGACCAAAAGTGTTCAGCATACATTTGTTTTCCTACATCAAACTAGTATAGTTCATAAATGCCGCCCACATGTATGCGTTTCTATGGAAACACTGTGAGGCTATTCTTTCCTTTAGGTATCACGGTACCAATTGTTTTTCCATATACCTCAATGCTAATGTTTTGTGAAATAAATATACTTTCTGTCCTACTTGGGCATGCATGTCACACGCTGTCATATAGAACAATGCTAGATTGTCAATTTGACAATGACATAACCAGGTACTCCATTGCATTTAAGAGAGATAACTCTACTGGAACTAGACAGGGGTAAGAGTTATCTAGTCACAACAAGCACATTTTCAGTCATGTGTACCATATTTTAAAAAAATCATAAAAAATACAAAATATGATCTAGATAGAAATTAACACAAACTCACATGTTGCCAAGAGGCTCAACTTTTTTTTTAAGCCAAACAGAAAGTACAAGTCTTACATAATGCACCAATCACAGCTAGTTTTGTTCTTTAATTCTGAATACAATGTTCCATACACCTTAAGCTCCGCCCACCTGGACTTGCGCAATTGGTACCGTTATACCATATACGGAGCCAGAAATCAATCGCAGACTACACAGACGCTAAGTAAACACAAACAATGGTAGTAGTTAAGTGGGGCACCCTAGGGACAATAGGACTTAGCATTAAAAAGACCCCTGGGCAACTCTAGGGACAATGGAAATTTAACATGGAGAAAAATCGTGGGCAACTCTAGGGACAATGGGAATTTAACACAGTTTGGGTCTGTCTAGGGACAAGGGGAAATTAACATGGGAATAGAGTTTGGGCTTGTCTAGGGAAAAGGGGAATTGAGTATAGGATTTTTTTTTTTTTAAAAATTTTTTAAAATTTAAATTTAAATTTAGGCAATGGAAAGGCTATCTCTTTTCGAGAAATATGGCTGGCCCTGAAAAGGGCCTTTGGGTTTTCTTCTGCTTCTAGTTTCTTCTTTTTCTCCACCAAGTTCTTATTTTATCTCCAACACTCTTTCTCTTCTTTTCTTTCTTTTTTTCCTCCTGCACTTCTTTCTTCTTCTCTTCCTCCTCTTCTTTCTTCCTCTTCTCATTTTCTTCTTCTTTTTCAATCTTTTCGTTCCATTTGCTTATTTATATTCTTTCCTCTTCATCCTCCTTCTCCTCCTTTATCTCTTTCATGACACCACTAATCTTGTCCTTTACCTTTTTTAAGTTATTAATTTCCATCTTTACACGATGGGGACTATAGGAATAATGGTCTTCAACCAGTCTTATCAATATCTGCTCCATCATTCCTAAGTTGTCTAAAACGTCTTGTAATGTTTGTATTTTGTCCATTTGGTTAGAAGCCATCTTCTTTTTTTATTCTTTGCAGAATGGTTTGAACGACGAATACTGTGGGTTCTTATACTTAAGCGCGTACGTGAAGGAAAACATCCCCCTAAAACGTAAAATTGATCTTACCTAGATCATGACCAAACAACGCGCGGACGTGAAGGAAAACATCCCCTACTTTTTCATTTCATATAATAAAACCCAAACTATACTCTCTCTACATACGCTAAGAAACAATAAACAAATCCATAATCTACTATCCACACAATCGTACGTGAGCGGGTACAAACACAAACACACAAACGCAAACACACAAACACATACGCTAAGAAACAATAAACAAAATCCATAATCTACTATCCACACAATCGTACGTGAGCGCTTACAAAACCCAAACTATACTCTTCATATACGCTAAGAACAATAAACAAATCCATAATCTACTATCCACACAATCGTACGTGAGCGGGTACAAACACAAACACATAAACACAAACACACAAACACATACGCTAAGAAACAATAAACAAAATCCATAATCTACTATCCACACAATCGTACGTGAGCGCTTACAAAACCCAAACTATACTCTTCACATACGCTAAGAACAATAAACCAATCCATAATCTACTATTCACACAATCGTACGTGAGCGGGTACAAACACAAACACACAAACACATACCCTCACACTATCTTAAAAAAGAGTTAGTGTTTATATTCACACTACTCTACCTACACATTGGCAAATTGATGGTTATTTCTTTTCTAGAGTATTGGGTAGCCCTGAAAAGGGCTGTTTTTTTTTTTTTTTTTTTTTTTTTTTTTGAACTTCATGGACACCTGGTTAATGGTGGCACCTTCCAGGCCTGGCGCCACATACACATCTTATCCCCCAGTTACTTTTTACTTTTTTGGGGGAGAGAGCAGAGGCAGGATATGTCGCTTCAGAATCCCAATTTTTGCTCTCTGGGATTCTGAAATTTATTCTTCTTCTCTTCTTTTCCTTCTCCTCCTCCTCTTCTTTGTTTCTTCTCTCCTCCTCTTTGTATCTTCTTTCCTCTTCTTCTTTTTTTCTTCTTTCCTCCTCCTCTCTTATCCTTCCCTCCTCCACAATGGCTTCCGCGGCCAGTTCATTCAACAGGCGCCTGGCATATTCCAGATGCACATGAAGTTCCAACAGTTTAGACAGTCTCGTGTTCATTTTTGGTGTTGATCAATCAACAAGGGTAGCTAGACTGCCCAGCGAGTTTCAATTTATAGTGAAAGCGCGGACGTGAAGGAAAACATCCCCCTAAAAAACATAAAATTGATGTTACCTACATCATGACCAAAAACAACAACGCGCGGACCTAAAAGAAACACTCACTCACTTTTTTATGCTACCCATCACTATTTTAAAATTTTTTATAAATCACTTCAATAGACTATCCACATACGCAAAGCAATCCAATCTAACCTCAAATCTACACCTCAAACACCAAATAAAGACATCATTTTAATCTACTATCCACACCAATGTACGTGAGCACTTACAAACACACAAACACATACACTCTCACTATCAATAAAGAGTTAGTGTTTATATTCACACTACTCTACCTACACACATTGGCAAATCGATCGTTATTTCTTTTCTAGAGTATTTGGGTAGCCCTGAAAAGGGCTGTTTTTTTGTTTGCTATGGCATTCTTTTTTAGTTTCTAAGAATGCGATGTCCTCTGAGGATAGACTTTCTGGCGATAGGTCTGCTTCTTCGGAAAGAGAAGAAGAACTCTTTGGTGTCGATACGGCAATCGACAAAGCCTCTGTCAGCTTCAGGTTGCTGCTGTTGTTGCTGCTGTTGCTGCTGTCTCTGAAGTCTGTACTTCTCTGTCCATTCTTCTTTCTCCCTGTTCATTTCTTCTCTGAAGAGCTCTTCTATCAGGTCTTCAGTGACTTTTAACATTCTCACATTCTCTATTTCTTCTGGCTTCGGTATCAGACTGTGTCTGACCCTATGCAAATTCACGTAGGCTTCGTTGAGTTTAGCTAGTTTGGAGCACATCTTCTTAGGAGGATGAGTCGACAATGGATGGTTAGACTGGAAACAACCCGGTTCTTAAAGTCAAAGCGCGGACGTGAAGGAAAACATCCCCCACACGGTTTTTGAGTAGCAACGTTTAGTGAGTATCATGAGAGGGATAGTAAGAAATGAAAGAGCATCAATCCAACATTCTTATAGCTAAACAAAAGACAAAGGCATTTTTTCAAAACACAACATTTTTTATTCAAAAATCACTTAACACTAAACAACAACTCTAACATTTTTAACAATAATCCAACATCATAACATCAAACAATTTTTTTCAAAATACAACATTTTTTCCACAGTCTCATCACATTCCATCTTTAAAGTTTCTCCACTAGGTAAAGAGGGATAACAGTCTTCCATGGTTTCTAGTAATCTAGGATGACTTTTCTCAAACTGTTGATTTCTATGGTATTATCGAATTCTGCATACAGGATGACGTTCACCGTTTCATCAGGGTCTCGGTCTTTAAACTGAATTTCCACACGAATCTGGCCGGATTTTATAGGGTGGAAATGTCCCTCGTCGCTGCCTTGGTCTGGAGTGAAATCGAAAGCCCACAAAGCGTAGCCTCCTGCATAATCCTCGTACGTAATACCGTGACTGGTATTGGTTCCTAACTGTCCGGTGGCTTCGTACAGGGACAAGTACGATCTCAAGTAATTCTTCTTGGTAAAGTCAGGTTCGAAAGGTCGGGTACACAAGGTCTTGCCATCGCGACTGACTTCGATTTTGGACACGCCAAAGTGTTGAAAGTAGAAAGGATTTTTTTCGGCAGCTCCGTTGAAGGCTGTATTCTCGACGATACCAACGATCAAACGTTTGGGTAACTGTCCTTGGAACAGATGATCTTCGATCATGGATCGCTGTCCCTTGGGAATGGTGAAGGTTTTCACTTCCACGCGTCGTATGGGATACTTGGCGGTCGTTCTGCTCAACGTCTGACTGATGTCGTTTCCCACTTTAGGTAACACTTCCACACGGCGTACGTAGAGTCTGGCTTCTAGGATTTTGGTTTTGTAACCGTCACTATCAGCCATCAAATGGAAAGCGGCACTGCTACGATTCAGTCTCAGACGGACATCCACCCCGTTCAGCAAATACTTTTCTTGCAACCACATGTCCAAATGCAAACGATCCATCAGTTCTAAACTTGTGTCGGCTCCCGTGATTCTCTTTCTTCGTTCTACAAATCCATCATTGTTGTCTTTCTTTTCATCAGTTTCCAATATTTCAAACTTGGTAGGTTCGTCAGCTTCCCATACCACACAGGCATTGAGATGAGTGTTCTTGGCATCTATTCCGTACGTCAAGAGATTTTCCAGGTAGGCACGATAAGGGTAAGTATCCATGCTGCTACTGACCAGTTTGTTATTCAAGTACAAGTCCACTCCACTGAACAAGGAATGCATGAAATTGTTGACGGGAGCTACTGCTTCATCGTCTATAGCACCTCCAGTCTTATCTAGAATTTTGACTTTCAGGTACAAGTAACTGCTATTCAGATCGATGTAATCTTCGGGCTGTCCTTTGATTTCAAACTCGATGGGAGCGGAATCGGTCAGTGAGGAGACGGGGTGAAATTCCACCCACTGGGATTCTTGCATCGTCATCATCGTGGGGGGCATGGCAAACAGGTCCAGTTCCGTCTTGGAACAAGCGCAAGATTCTCGGTGCATCATTTTTTTGTCTCTTTTCTCAATAATCGAAAACGTCTAAGTCTCGAACGGTTCTTCTTTTCTTGGCCTTTCTCGCTTGAAGTCTGGTGAAAGGGTGTTTTCTTCGTCGTCTCTTTCTGCCTTGTCCTTGCTGAATGCCTGACTCGGTAGCGTGCAGGGCATTTATAGGTGTTTCTCGTTGGCCTAAAATGTCTTTGCCCGTTTGCAGCAAGACATTTTTGTCTGCCCTCATGAAGGCTTCTTTAGGGTTTTGTTTGTCGATGATGACATTTTGGAGAAATTCTTTGCCTTGCGTTAGTGCCGCATCTTTCAAGGCGTGCAATCCACGTGTCACCATCGGTTTCAACACCGGGGCCACCGAACGAAAGGCCGATTTTGACATATCTCCTAAGCCGTGTCCTCGCTGTCGAGCAACCCCTCGGTACACTGGATACATGACTTACTTACGAATCGTGAGAGAACCGTTTTCGAAAATTGAGTTTCACCGTGACTTTTCCTTTGGTGAATGGAATATTTTGTCCCAGATCTCCTTTTATAGCAATGTTGACCGTGTCCAAATACGACTTACTGACAGGCAAATAGTGAGGATGTACAAATTCGCGGTGGACGTGGTAAGTGTTTCCACCTTCCTCGTCAGCGCCCGTGGCAGAATCCACTTTGAAAGGAATGACACGCAGTAACGGTACGGAGGTGTGTCCCACCACGTTATACTCCACCACATCGGAGTACACAAACATCAAATTCAGTCCTTGGTTCAGTTCTACCGGGGCACGAAATAACTTGCTAAAAGACTCGTTGTCATAAACGATGGGTAATTCGTTTTTCTTGATCATGGTCTTTCTCATGTCCATGTCTCCGCCCAACATGTCAAACAATTCAGGACAAAATAAAATGGACATGATTTTACTCCGTTCAAATTTCATCAAGAAGCGACGAGCTGCTTTGTGGTACTCCATGGTGACACTTTTGTTGACATGCTCCAAAGCTTTCAGAAACACGACATTAAACCTGGAGGTTATGGTGCTGACCAAATGTTGACCACTAAAATAATAGCCTGGTGGAATGAACAAGTGATAGGTGGTGTACTTTTGATTTTGTGTACGGGTTTTCTTGTCATATTTGACATTGCTATCCATCCACTGTTGCATTTGCTCGTCATGAACTTCCACATCAAAAAAATTTTGATTGGGAAGGACATTGAGGACTTGGGTCGGGTGAATCATTTCTACTAAAGCCACTTCCCAATGGGCTTCGTGATCTAACTGGATAACTTGAGGTAATTTGGCCGTGTAACAGCACAACGTGTTCTTGGGAAACACCTCCATGGAACTGTCACTGGGTAAGGTTAAGTAAAATTGGTTTTGGTGACTCATAATTCCAGAGTTCTGTGGCTGTCCGAGGGGATATTACTGGACGTCAGAGGCGTGTCTCCGTCTAAAATGGGGTTCTGGTTGTGGTTGAAGTGGTGACTGGCACTGGCACTGGACACAAGGTTCCCGGGGTTCCCGTTCGAGGTTAATTTCAGGGAGGGATTAGGAAGCAGGTAACCGATGCAACTGCTCAATAAAATGGTCCACAATTGTTTGTCTCCTTGTTGCAAACTCAAATTGGCGATGGCTGCCCCGATGACACAATACACCACGAAGATTTGGCAGAAAAAGACGATTTGCGTTTTAGGCACACGTTCTCCACACCACACCCACAAGGGTTGTTTTTGTAAATCTTGCACAGAAGAACTAGGTGAAGGAGGAGTGGTCGACGTAGCTGCGTCTGCTGTGTGAAAAGGCATGATGGTCACTTCTTTTTATAGTCGATGACTTGCGAAGCGTCGATCCAAGAATCGAAACTGGGTGGATATCCTTTCCAACGTACTTTGACTTCTTTGACACGTCGTTTGCCCACTTTACGGGTTCTGCGTTCGAGAATGCTTTCGATGTCGTACACGTCGTCTTCTTTTTTGGTGACACGTTGTAACTCGGGCAAATAAAACGTTCCTTTGAGCACTTCTCCGTTCATGTCTTCCAATTTATAGACGGCAGGATGACGGCCATGCACTCGTCCAGTGACGCGAAACAATTCGGTCGTCCAGTTAGGTAAGTAACCTTTGTCGAAAGTGCGTTTGGTTTTGCCAATGCGCACCCAATCTCCTACGGCCAACATTCCACTTTTCTTGGGGACAGCCCTCGTCGGGGACGTACCAAACAGACGCTCAAACACCAACACTTCGTTGTCGGGAGTCACGTCTTGCGGGGCACGTCCGATGCTTCGATGGTAAGATTGGTTGTACGCTTGCACCAGGTGCGGTAAGATGTCGATGTACTTCAGAGTGTGGTGATGCGTAAAATATTTCCACATGCGTTCTTTCAAAGTGCGTTGAAAACGTTCCACGATGCTGGCTTTGGTTTCGGGATTCTCGGTGGTAAAAAAATGAATGTCACGTTTCTTTAATTCTTTTTGGAAAGCTTGGTTCAGAAATTCGGTGCCTTTGTCCGTTTGCCATCGAAGATGGTGACGACCGCTTTGTTTCAACACCCGTTGCAGGGCTCGCACTAACTCGCTGCTCGATTTGGAAGTCAAGGGCACGACCCAGGCAAATTTGGAAAAGACGTCGATGACACAAAACAAATATTTGTAGCCACGATTGTAGCTGGCCAAATGAGAGACATCGGCTAAATCGGCTTGCCATTGATGATCGATGCCTTCCACTCGGGTGCGACTTCTGGCAAACTTGCGTCGAATGGGTTTGTGTAAAGTGTAGGTAGCTTGTTCTTGTAACCATCGTTGCACTTGAGGTAAACGGAGACTTTTCAGTCGCGTTTTGGCAGCACGATACAATTTTTGAACTCCTGCGTAACCTGCAGGATGGGAGGGATCGTAGTAAATGCTGGCTAAGACTTTTTCCATTTTTTTTTTTTGTGTTGGTTGGTGTGTTAATAAGACACCCACTCTTGAAGGATGCTACTCTTTTTCTCTTGAGGTATTTTCTTGGATTGCAATGCTTTGCGTGTGCGGCCAGCAATAGGTGTCGAAGAGGAGAAGGATGTCTGAGCGGGGGATATCTGTTCTTGTTTCACTTCTGTCTTCACTTCTGTCTTCACTTTCTTTTTCTCTTGTGAGGAAGAAGGGGTGGCCATCATCTTTTTAATCCATCCAATTCTGGAGGTAGGTGGTGTTGTTAACTTGCGTACTTTTTCTGGTGGAGTTTGAAACCCTTCCTCTTCTTCTCCTTTTTCTGTCTTGGTCACGGGTACTGGTGGTACTGGTACTGGTACTGGTACTGGTGATGGTGATGGTGCTGGACTTTTCATCAAGGTCTTAAAATCTTTCAGAGTGGGTAGAGCTGTTTCGTCTAAAGCTTTCTGGTGAAAGACTTGCAGTCGTTGCAAGAGTTGACCGTACTTTTGCGATTTTTCTGTTTCGGAAAAATCTTGGCGATCCATCAAGGACTGCAATTGGTGTTGTAACTGGGACATCTCGCTCAAATGGGGATTGGGAGGTAAATGCGGGGTGTGTTGTTCTTGCCACCGATGGTATTCCATCCATCGTTTGTAAGGTACTAAAGCTAGTTTTCGTCCTTCCATGGGGTTGTCAGGGGTCGATTCTGAGATCTTCGAACTTTCGAGGCCTTTTTATCTTGCTCCCACCAGTCCTCCCAACATGGTTCCCAAGACTCCTTTCAGTATGGGGCCTAACAAGAGAGGTAAAATACCTCCACGTTGCACTAACATCTTCTTTTTTTGACGAATGGGAATTTTCTTTTGAACCATTTGGCGAAGAACGTGACGATGTTTGTCTAAGCATTGTTTCTGGTGTTTGGACAAAGGGATCGTGCCTTTCAAAACGTTCAAACAACATTCGCACACGGTATCGATGACCTCTTTGGAGGCTGTTTGAATTAGTTTTTTTCGTAGGGGTGGAGAAGCTTTGGACAGGACAGATAACATGTCCCCATGTTTGGCTAAACGTGGTGGCAGTCCTTTCCTTTTCTTTCCTTGGGGTTTTCTGGAGGGTGACATCTTTGAGTCTTCAGGAGCACCAAAAAAACACTGATACCCGACTTGGGCACAGGCCTTTTTTATACTGGAACGCGTCGCCACTGATTGTCTTTACGTCGTATTAGTTTGAGGACAGGCATGACACGTCGTGCAGGGGTACGTAACGGACTAAATCGAGCCAGTTCTTGCTTGGACAAATCCAGCAAACTTTGTAACATGCCCGATCTTTCTTGAACTTTGATTTTGGGAGAAGGTACTTTGTGAGCAGCAGCCACTGCCACTAAATTGGAAGGTCCTGCCACTGGGGAAGTTCTTTTGGGGGTCATCAACGGAGAAGTTCTTGGTGTGATCAACGTCTCCAAGTACTCTTCAGTTCTGGGTGTCATTAACGGAGAAGTGGACAAACGTGAAGCTGCCGGAGACGCAGTCACCGCCGTGGCAGGTCGTGGTTTGCGAGTGTAAGGTTGCGTCCTGGCCGAAGTGCCTCTCTTGCGACTAGTTTTCTGTGGACTTTTCTTTTTCTGGGGGCTTCTTTTCTTTTTCCGGGGTGGTGGTGGTGTCTGGTCAGAGGAGGGTCCTGCCACTGGAGAAGTTCTCCTTGGGGACCTGGTCTTTTTCTTCTTGGGGCTTCGTTGGACTTTTGTCTTGGGGATAACTTTGGGGGCATTAGGATCCCATCTTAAGAGTGAGCGAATGATGACCCCTCCTAGAGTACCGCTCCCTCCAGGTTTCAAAATGATTTGTTTTTTGGTTTGAGTGTCGATGCGGGGATCGGCCAGTTGGACCAAAGCGACTTTGTTTCGATCGAAAAAGCGTTTGGTTTGATGAGGAATCTGAATGATTCCTTGGAGTAATTGACGTGCTGTCACCGTGAACCATCGTAAGACTTCTTTGAGACTAGCTTCTAAGACACGAGCTCGTGTTTGTGGATCTTTTTCTCGACTGATGCCATACAAGGCACGAATCAATTTGACGGGAAGATGCGACTGAAGGGACGTCATGTTCGCACTGAGAGTGAGACAGACGAAAAAGTGTCTGAGGTTTTTATAGATTTTTTATGGGGAGTGAAATGAAGTCGAGGACGGAGAGTGTACACGACAGGCCCTCCGTCTTGGCACCAGTGGTGAAACAAGTGGGTACGAAATCGCAAATCCTCAGGAGTCGTAGGTTTCAAATCAACGAGTAAATAGGCGTGTGGAGTTTGAGTGGCATCGTCGTACGCCTGAGTCAACCAAGGCGTTCCTAACTGTTTGGCTAAGACTTGCACTTGCGATTTATCTCGAGGGCTTTTAAACAAGACCACGTAATGCGCATTGAGACTGATGGTGCGATGGGCTTTACTTTGTTGAAACAAATTTTGGGTGATGTAAACGACACTGGCATTACGGTGATGCCCTTTGCGCGTGAACCACAGTTTAATTTCTTCTTCGTCTTCTCCTAACATGTCGTCGAAAATGACCAAATGGGTTAGACGGGAGTCAGAGACGATGCCATCGTCTTCTTTAGGAATGCCTTCCACAAACACGATGGAATCGCCTTGACTTTCTCGCAAGAGGCTGTACGCCGATTGCCACTCTTTGTAACACCACACGATTCGTTGAGGGGGTCGATCGATCAAATGATGTTTATGTTCGATCAAACGTTTGACGAATTCGGTTTTGCCTGAACCGCTAGGTCCAGCAATGAGCATGTTAAAGGGATGGCGAAGATACAAAGCCTCCCAACTGGCACGATCTAAGTGTTCGTCGATGACTTTGACAGTAGAGGAAGAGGGAGCAGAGACAGCAGAGGTAGCCATGGTGTGAGAAATGTCACTTGTGACACGAAAAACAAACAAGACAAGAGTTTATATACTTTTTCAGAACACGTTTATTGAATGTTTTTTTCAAACATGAATACGAAAGACAAAAAATACATAAAAGCCAAAGGCTTAAGTACAAGAATAAAAGGCACATGATAACCATGAACGTGGAATAAACACAAGTGTCTGTACAGCATGTTTTGGGTAAAGTTCTAACCAGTTCTATAGTAGGGGTAAGGTCACACAAATGTCCTCCCGAAAGGGTCTTTCAGGCCTGTCCACGACAGTCCTGTCCTGGGTGACGGGTTCTTCTGGCACCGTCACTAACACAGTTTGAAAAGTAACTTTTTTCCTTGAATAACTCTCGTGCATACTGGGCCACCTCTTGTGTCCAAGCCTCAAAACCCTGGTCTCGGTGATGTCCAACATTTGACTCCTAACCAGTCTGGTTTCTTCTTCGTCAACGACATGGTAAGTTACTTCAATGAACAATGAACTATCGATCTTGCCTAGGGTTCCTTTTTATATACAGACCAATACCGACGTGACCGTACGGTAAGGTGAAGTGATTGGGAAGTCGCACTCGCTTCTGGTATACAATTTGATAGACTTTTTCCAAGGGTCGACTGACGATGTGGTGAGTGGGTAAACGTACAATCTTGTTCGGTTGATAGGTGGTCACTTTAAAGTTTCCATCCTCTCCCGATTGCAAGGCTTCTTTCAATACCCCAAAGTTGACCACTCGACTGGTACGATGATTCAGAGTCAGTCCTTTCACTTTGCACGTCGTGTGCACTTCTCCTTGTTTGTCCCGGTATTCGTAGCCGTAATTTTTGGGACCACCACTGACGAAACTTAGAATCTTGTCGTCGGGATGCTCGTCTGTCCAGGCTCCTAAACGGTCTCCTTCGATGTCAGGGTGCTGTTGAATCGGGTGATGGATGTAAATGCAACTGTCCGTGTCAAAGTACAGGACGCGTTCTTCTAACAGTTCTAAAGCTTCGTACAATTTTAAGCGAGCATGAGCTGTCACGTAAGCCGCAATGATGACATTTCCAAAAGGGTCGTCTTGTACAAAGTCCAGATCTTCTTCGTAATTGACCAAGATCAAATCCTCTCGAACGACGTCCACGTGTTTCATGTATTTGGTTTTGTCGTGAATCATCTGGAAGTAGCGGGAAGGTTCTGTCAAATATTCCGTCTTGGGTAAACACGGTCGTTGTGCCATTTTACCCCACAAGCAATTTAACATCACTTTGGCAAACGATCGCCTGCCTTCGTTTTTTTCGATGTGGTCTAAAGAGATGCCTTCTTGTGCGTAGTATTTCTCTTTGAATTGTATTTGGTCTTCGGGAGTGTGACACCAGGAAGGATAGCCGCTGGCTTCTTGTTTCAGTTTCAAAAAGGCATCCACGTAGTCGGCGAAAATGCCTTTCTGAGTAGGGTCACCCTTGTTGTACTGTTGTGTCTTGGGAAAGTGGCAAATTTCGTACACTTCTAACAGTTGGTATCCCATGTCCAGAGCTTTGAACAATTCCACGCTGACCCAGGTTCCCGTCAAGGCACGTTCTTCCTGGCTGTGATGGCAAGGTTGGTCCTGGTTGCACGTTTCGGCACAAGTACGGCACAAGGGAAACATCAGTTTGCCTTGACAATGGTGAGGTAAGACGGGATGGTATAGGTTCGTGGGAGGCAAAACTTTGCACTTGATCAAGCCTTCGTATTGTCGAATGTTTTTCAGGTCGATGTGTTCCGTGAACAATTGCGGGTGCCCTACAGGAAAGCGACAATATTTGCACACGTAGGGATACAGCGAACACACGTCCAAGTATTTGATTTCTTCTCCTTTCTCTTCGTCGGCTTGGTACAGCAAACAGGTGGCATTGGTCCTTCCTCCGTACAAACTATCCCTCGGGTTCAGCGGGTCCATGAACTGGTAACTTTCCACGAGGCGTTTAAACTCGGGATCGGTTTTCATACAGTGATCGTATTCGTGTTCCCACATTTCCACCACTTGGTATCCTTGCTGTTCTAGCTTTAGGCGTCGCTGACAAGTGTCCTGGTACAGGTCTTCCATGGTCCGTTGTAAAAACTGATTTTTACTGTCACGGTCAGGGTAACAGACGGGACATCCGTGAAATAAGCAACCGTTAAACTCGTACACGATCTTGGGGTTTTCTAAGTCCGTGCCATCTACCGAATACGTTCCGATGGTCTTTTCGCCTCCTCCGTTGCGGGCATGCTGAATCCATTTGTCTTCCTTGTCGCACAAGTAATGTAACCAACGTAGGGCTTTGACCGAGTATTGACGCTTGACATAGTGGGTCGTTTGAGGGCTGATGACAGCCACGGTGTTTTCAGGCATGAATCGTTGGTGGTACACTAAGGAACACGCTTTGGCAATGGTGCAAGCTTCTTTCAAAGGATCGACCCCTCCGTGTTCCATGAACAGTTCTCGAAATTTTCCACAGCAACGTCGTAAAATGTCCACGTCGGAACGACAATACTTTAGCATTTCTTCCTGAAAGTCGAAAGGGTCCGAGACGTGAGCTTGGTACCAAGCGTAGAAAGCTTCTCGTTGTTCGGTACGCATGTTGTCCGGGTCGTAATAGTGAGCCTCAGGAAAATGGGGTAGAACAGCATGTTGATTGGCTTCCGTATTGAAAAAGTGTGGAAAGTACCCTTTAGCCATTTCTGTCATTCCAAACGTTTTAGGCATTCGGCTCAAAGGCATGGCCAAGTAACTCATCGAATCTTTAAACTGTACTTGTCCCACTTGCATGAAAATGATTTTGGCTCCGTTCAAAGTCACTTTAGGACGTTCGGTGCCTTGTTCCGCATAGTACCTCAAAAGAAACTGTCCATCGTATCCGTGGCATGACGATGACAATCTCCGTAACGTTCGATGTCCTCTTGGCTCCACGTCTTGTCGACGGGGTCTAAGACCCATTGGGCAAAATCGGCTAACGTGTTTGGTCCCCGAAAGATTTTTTCACGTCCTCCAGGAATCTTGCTGCAGTGAGGGCAATGACTGAAGATAGGTTCTTGAATGCACTTCTCGCACGCTCGATGAGCCACGCAGAAATTAGGAATGCGAATGCCGGTCTCTTGCATGCATTCGAAATCGAAAAAGATGAAATTGCCTTTCTTCTTGTGACCGTCCTCTTTCTCTGGTGGGGGTTGGTATTTTTGCACGTAACATTCGTGTTCCAAGTCCACGATGTGGTGACAAATGTGACATTTTTTCTTTCCTCGACATACGTGTGCCTTGGCATTGTTGGTACATATGCCTTGTCTACACGTAGGGCACAATCTCAGGAGTTGACAAGCACATTTCTTCTGTGAACCTTGTGTTTTCAAATTTTGTTTTTAACAGGTAGGGCTGACAAACGTGCGCAGACAAGTCGAACAAGGCACTGGTTCTTCGCTCAGACAGGGTGGAGAGGCCAAACATCCTGGGCATTTCCATCCACAATGCTTGTGTTGCTCTCGATTATTATAACCATAGTCACATTTCTCACAGTAATATCTGTATCCCAGGAATCCAGTGATACTGGTAATGGTATCGAAATGGTCATCGTGATGATAAACATGAATGTATTTTCCGTCCTTAAAGTCTTGGCCTCGAAACAACAGAGACCCGCGCATTTCTTGAGGGTGCACATTCAAGGTGTAGCGTGGAGCAAGGGCATCTTGCAATTTTTGCATCTTAGGAATGCCACAGGGTGTGTCTTTGGACAGGCCAGCTTGTTGCAACAGGAGTTCTGCTTCGTTTCGTTGTTTGGCTCGATCGGATCGTTGAATAGTGTTCCAGGTTCTTTTCCATTCTGTCGTGTCGTTCTTGTTGGCATAGGTTCGTCCCACCACGATGGCACGGGCTAAACACATCTGGTCATGAGGATTGTGAATTTGGACAAGACTACGCTTAATGTTGCGAAGCTCGTTCACCAATAACATCTTTTTGCGTCCTGTCCCTTGAGGAAGAGAGACGTGGGCCATTTTCAGTGTGGCTTTACCATCGGTGATGTCAAACTGGTCATTAGATTGTTGTACGTGTTGAATCTTGTCCATGATTTTGGAAGGGGTTAGTTCTGCAGGTCTGCTAAACTCGATCCAAACAGGGGATTTCAAACCGTCGTGATCTATGGATAGTGTCAAGCGATCGTCTTCTTTGGGTTGACATTGTCGCTTGAGTGCGGTGAGCAAAGAATCCCACATCTCGGTGATGAACCCTTCTGCTTTCTCCAAGGGTACGTCGGCCTTGAAATCTTTAAACTTCACCGTGTAGGTGTAAGCCGTGGTTCTAAATTTTCTAGAGGAGCGCTTTTCCGTCTCTCGAATGGAATAGTATTTTTCAGGGTTGACTAAGGGTGACGAACTTGGTTTAGAGGTTTCAAATTCTGGTTCACTCATGTCCTCTTCAAAATCACTGGCATGAATTTGTGCCAAGATTTCAGCCCTGTTACGAGGCGATAGATCACGTTTCTGCCTCTTACTTTCTTCTTCTTCTTTCTTCTCGAATGAATGGGATCGTTTCATCTTGAGTGCAAAACGTCAAATGACTCAAGTTTAAACACCACAGACTAATTTATAGTCTTGGCAAACCAGCGTATATAAAAAGGGTGTGTGTCTTGTCCTTTCACTATTCATTTCACTCTCAAGCCGAGCACAACCATGGAAGAGACTACCCAGATGGAACGTTTCGTCAGAGCTTTGCGAGGGGTCATTAGAAAATTCTCTTCAGACCAGCCGACGGACTACTCTCCTTCCTTTCGAGATAAAAGTCAAGATACTTGCTATATCTGTCAGAAGAAAGGGCATTGGTCTTCAGAGTGTCCAGACCGTCAAAAAAGAACAACAACAGGGACTAATAGAGACAAAAGTCAAGATACCTGTTATTATTGTAAAGAAAAAGGACATTGGTCTCCAGATTGCCCAAAAAAGAAACAAGAGGAGTCAGAAGAAAAGAAGGATTCTTCAGAAGAAGAGAGGGATTCTTCGGAAGAAGAGAGGGATTCTTCAGAGGAAGAAGAGGAAGAAAGAAGACAATTCTATTTAAAAGAAGCAAAGAAACAGGAGAAGAAAAGAAGAAGGGAGGAAAATGAGGAAAAAACGGTGAAGAAATTCAAAAAACAGAGAGACTAAACAAGGAGAAAGAAGAAGTCAATGAACTTTTAATTAAAGTGTTCTGTGGTGAATTGTGAATTGGATTGTAAAAAAATGGATAAAAGAATACATGAATGATATAAGGTAAGTGTCTTTGAGTTTTGATTTTAAAATAAGAAGCTACACTCACGCACTCATACACAGACACGTACTATAAGGGTAAAATGGGTGGGGTTTATTTTTGAGTTATTGGCAAATTGAAATTGTAATTCTTTTCGAGAAATGTGGGTGGCCCTGAAAAGGGCCTTTTTATTTTGGTGTAGGGGTGAGTTTAACCAATCAACTTTAACTGCCTTAAGCCTTTGCCACGGCCAAGGCCTACTTCTGATGATTGGGTTGAAATCACTAAGGGTGGTACGACAGGCTTGGTCACAGGGTTGGCGTGTTTAGCTCGGGAAGGTCGTATTCTCTTCGGTCGTGATAAAGAAGTCTGATACATTTGTTTCAGACTTCCTAACTCCGCTAAAATGTCCAACAGTACCGTAGCCGTTTGATTTTCACCCTCTTGTTTCTTTGCTGCTACTTCTTCTTGCTGTTGTTGCTGTTGTTTTTTTCTTACCTCTTCTTGTTGCTGTTGCTGTTGCTGTAGGAGAAAAGCTTGTTCCGCTTCCTTTTGTCGTTGCATAAATTTCTCCAATTCTTCTTTCTGTCTCTGTCTAAAATTCTCCACTTGCGGTAATGAAGAAGGTAACGAAGGTTCCGGAACAAATTCTTGCGAGGTAAGAAAATCCACAAAATCCCAATGTACCTCTTCTGAAAGTAAGTCCGGGTTCCCTTGGGCAGTCTCCCCTGCTGGTGCACCCCAATGGATCGTTTTCTGAGTTTCCGTCATGTTGAATCACTGTCGCATAGATTGACTGCACACAAGCGCTAACGAATCTATATAGACCACGTGACGTCACAGACTGCTCTCTTCGGATTGGATGCGAGCTGACTGAATTTTGTAACGCGTGTTCGGATTGGTGAATGAATTCAATCCGTTTCAATCCTTCCTGTACCTATAAATAAGCGCAGTTCAGTGCATTGATTCACTTGTTCTCGTCGCTTCAAGATGTGGACCGATGTGCAATCTTCTACGCTTGTGTCTTCCATGATGTTCCGGACGGACATGCTCATGTATGTCCGATCCAAGTGGACCGTTGTCCACAGGACAAACACCAGCCTGTGGATACGTAGGATCTACGTTGAAAGACAAGGATGCCTGAAAAGAGTGCTGATTTACGGACCAACAGTGAGACGTAGCCTAAGGACAAGAAGAAGACCAATGCGGTACCATTTATGTTAATGAATACATTAACATAAACCCAAAGGCCCTTTTCAGGGCCAGCCATATTTCTCGAAAAGAGATAGCCTTTCCATTGCCTACCCCTTTTTTTTAAAAAAAATTATAAAAAAAAAAAAAAAATCCCATATTCAATTCCCCTTTGTCCTAAACAATCCCCAAACTCTATTCCCCCATGTTAAATTCCCCTTGTACGTATATCGGCCCACAATTTTTTTTCCATGTTAATTCCCCTTGTACGTATATTAACCCACGATTTTTCGCCATGTTAAATCCCCTTGTACGTATATTGACCCACGATTTTTCGCCATGTTAAATTTCCATTGTACGTATAGTGGCCCAGGGGTCTCCGTAATGCTAATTTCCATTGTACGTATAGTGGCCCACCTTACTACTTCAATCTGATATAATAAATAATAATAATAATAATGAACAACATCTAATCTTTTAAACTTTAGAAGCTCTAAGCGCTTTACATTTTTAGCTATATAAAAAAAAACATACACATGGGCGAGATTACAAACACCATGAAATAACAAAACAGAAACATGCTGAAAATAATTAAGCTAGTAAACATCATTAAGTCTTTTAATCTGTTCTTGGAGTCAAAATAGGTGCGTTTTAAAAGCACTCTTGAATGAGATCATTGCGTCTTTGTTTCAAAGATATATGGGCAATTTGTTCCACATTGATGTGCCTTGGTACGCGAGAAAACGTTTTCTGTATGATTTCGTTTCAACATTGGGAAATGGAGAGTAAGTTTCCACGTTGACTGCACACATGGATAAGGTAAAGCATTGAGGTATAGTGGATTGAGTCAGTTGACGAAACGCAGCATAGTGAAAAGATTTTTTAAACTTGATTATGGATCAAACGGGTAACCAGTAATTATTATGGTGCTGAGGGGTTTTGTGTGCCCAGTTATTCGTACTCTAAAGATGATATGAGAAGTCATGTTTTGAACATTTTGAAGTGTTTTTAGTTGATACTGGCATGAACCAGATAGGGGTGACTTATGATAGGCCAGTCTTGAAAGTACTAAGGAACATATACCTGTTTTAGTGGCATGAACCGAAAGAAAATTGCGATTAATTATACACTTTTTATTTCCAATAAGTAAAATACCAACACAACGAACATACTGGATACCTAAGAAACATAAACACATATAAATAATGGCATGACAATTAAGACTGAAACTAACCAGAGAGACAGAGAGAGAGAGAGAGAGAGAGAGAGAGAACGAGTGAGATTCGCAGTTCAGTTTACTCCGATTTCCGAAGTTGTGATGATCACTTATAGTTCATTTATTTTATCTACATACCTGCGGTTGATAATGACGTCACAGAGGTTTCAATTTATTATATTGTATCTACATACCTGCAGTTGATAATGACGTCAAAGAGGTTTTCATTTACTATACTGTATCTACATACCTGCGGTTGATAATGGCGTTAAAGAGGTTTTAATTTGCTGTATTGTATCTACATACCTGCGGTTGATAATGACGTCACAGAGGTTTTAATTTACTATATTGTATCTACATACCTGCGGTTGATAATGACGTTGAAGAGGTTTTAATTTACTATATTGTATATACATGATTGCGGTTGATAATGACGTTAAAGAGGTTTTAATTTACTATATTTTATATACATACCTGCGGTTGATAATGACGTTAAAGAGGTATTAGTGTAAATTACATGTATAATTATTATTACTTTGGCTTGCATTTCCTCAAGTCCCAAGTATTTCGTTATAGGCGCAGGAACAGAGTTAACGTTTCTAATCATCCCTAATTCCATGCATCAACCTTTTAAGTTATAAAACCCATGAACCGAGATTCCTGCTCATCCATCTATCTACATATATAATAAAATATATACATACCTGCTTAGCGAGTTACTGCCTGATAAATATACTTTCATATTTAGGTATATGTCTATTCATCCATGTTTGCCATGCATTAATATGTCCACATTTTTAGAAAGAAACATTAGTACCTTTTGCGTGGCCTTCCGAGCTCTGGTCTTCCAAGTTGTGAGCCCCATTATTTTCTGCACCAAGCTCTTTTTTGTCATCAAGTTTTTGAAGATTACGCAGGAGCTAAAATGAAAATGCTGATAAATATTTCATACGTGTCATGATATACAATTGTAATTCCTTTAAGTAACCATAATCTCATAAATAAGTAATGTGTGACAAACTAGCTTGAACTTGTTCAAAATTGAAACATTGATTTAATGATGTGTACAGAACACGAAGATATTTTGTAAATGCAACATGTGATAATAGATACATATGAAAATGATTCACATACATATTTGCAATTGACAGGATACATGCAGACTCGTAGTAGTTTTGTTATGTAAAACCGTGGTATATTGAACTGACAGGATAGACGCAGACCTGTAGCAGTTGCCTTGTACGAAACTGTGGTATATTGAACTGACAGGATAGATGCAGACCTGTAACAGTTGCCTTGTATGAAACCGTGGTATATTGAACTGACAGGATAGATGCAGACCTGTAGCAGTTGCATTGTATGAAACTGTGGTATATTGAACTGACAGGATAGACGCAGACCTGTAGCAGTTGCCTTGTATAAAACCGTGGTATATTGAACTGACATGATAGATAGAGACGTGTAACAGTTGCCTTGTATGAAACCGTGGTATATTGAACTGACAGGATAAATGCAGACCCGTAGCAGTTGCCTTATATGAAACCGTGGTATATTGAACTGACAGGATAGATGCAGACCAGTAGCAGTTGCCTTGTATGAAACCGTGGTATATTTAACTGACAGGATAAATGCAGACCCGTAACAGTTGCCTTATATGAAACCGTGAATATTGAACTGACAGGATAGATGCAGACCTGTAGCAGTTGCCTTATATGAAACCGTGGTATATTATACTGACATGATAGATGCAGACCCGTAGCAGTTGCCTTGTATTAAACCGTGGTATATTGAACTGACAGGATAGTTGCAGACCTGTAGAAGTTGCCTTTTATGAAACCGTGGTGCATATAATAAAGAGGATAAATGCAAACTCCTACTAGTTATTTTATATGCAACCATGGTATATTGAACTGCCAAGTTAGAAGCAAAACTCGTAGTTTATATCTTATGTGAAACCGTGGTGCATTGAATTGACAGGATAGATGCAAACTCGTAAAAGTTGTCTACTATGAAACCGTGGCGTATTGAGCTGAAAAAATAGATGCAAACGCATAGAAGTTCTTTTATGTGAAACCGTGGTGTATTGAGCTGATAGTATAGGTGTAAACTCGTAGAAGTTGTCTTCGTGAAACCATGGTGTATAGCTAAATGAATCTGACCGCAGCTCTTGTGTCTGTTAGAAGAAATATATGGGTGTTGGGGAACATTCATCTTGTGTTCCAAAATTTCGGACAATAGCACTACAGATATAGTAAAAATGTATAATCCTAATTGTGGAAAATTAATAAATTGTAATAAAAGTATATAATCATACTTCCGGAATATTGATAATATTCAATTAAAATGTATGATAATAACTCTGGAATATTAATAACTTGTAATAAAAATGTACAATCCTAACACTGGAATATTAATAATATGCAATACAATATATAATCATAACACTTTAATATCAATAATATGAAACAGAAGTGTATAATCCTTATTCCGGAATGTTATTGTTTCGTTTTGGAACTTCAGTTTACTCCTTGGATCATTCTGTTTTGGTTGCAACGACTAATAAGAATGCGTACTCTTATTTCATCACTGCTATCGACAGAGAGGTAATTTGGTTTCTAGACATGTTTGAGTCATGTCGGAAAACCAAATCAGGCATCTACATCACCTGGTGTATTTACGTCGAGTCGGAAAAACAACACGGGCATATATATATCACCGGGTGTGTTTGAGTCATGTCGGAAAAACAACGCGGGCATATATATCACCTGGTGTGTTTGAGTCATGTCGAAAAAAGAACACGGGTACATATATCACCGGGTTTGTTTGAGTCATGTCGGAAAAACAACCTAAGCATTTGTATCATTCCTGTAGGTTTTATTATCCATGGTCAGGATGAGGATGTGTGTTTTGTTGGGGATGAGAGTGGGTGTGTTGTTGGGGATGAGGGTGGGTGTGTTGTTGGGGGATGCGGGTTGGTGTGTTGTTGAGGATGAGGGTGTGTGTGTTGTCGGGGATGAGGATGGGTGTGTTCTTGGTGGATGAGGGTGGGTATGTTGTTGGGGATGAGGGTGGGTGTGTTGTTGGGGGTCAATAAACATACGAATTTTACAAAAGAACAAATCTAACCTTAACATATCTCATTAGATGGAATTTAACGTTATGTAGAGTTTGGAAGGCTTAAAAGCAAGGGCTACTTCTTGGGGGTGGGAGGGGTGGGGTTAAAGTATAAGATGAACAAATTTGCTGAGATTAAAATTGTCGTAATATATATTTACAGCATTATGTAAAAAGAGGAAATTAAAAGCTTGCATCAAAGCAATTCTTATTTAGCTAATTCTGTAGTTACAGTTGTCTATCTGGTAGAATATGAATGAACTCACCGTCGTTGTAGCGAGTTTGAGTACATTTAAATTGTTAACTTGCTTGCTATTTTCATTTATATTTTTGGATGGGGGTGGGGGATTGAATCGATAACCTGATGAGTATAAGGTCATAAAGTAATTTTATTTTCAGGTTTGGAAACTCTAGCATTATTATACCCACCTATTATATCTATAACAAAGGAACTGTATTTATCTATAAATTATAATTGGTCTTTATTGTCATACATGGGTTCGAGAAATCATGGTGTGTTGCCTACTTCTACGATAGATGCCAGCACACTTCATATCACCACCTAAACTAGCAAAACTACCAGAAAAATAAAAATGATCGTGCTTGCCAACCAATGACGTCACAGCGACTGTGCTGTACCACTAGACAGGAGGCACAAACTCAAAGTGTGTGTGTGTGTGTGTGTGTGTGTGTGTGTGTGTGTGTGTGTCTGTGTGTGTGTGTGTGTCACTGGGAGTGTGTGATTTGGATTTTTAGCTTAGCTTTAATAATTTTTCACTCATATCGCTACGATGTCTGCAGTAAGGCAGTATATTGTGTTTTCTAGCACGGGGGTACCTTTTTTAAATGGTGGACAGACAAGGGTTGGTTTAGGGGTGTTAATGCAATTCCTGTGCCATATTTATGTTCAGGAGTAAATCATGCGCAGGTCATTTCATCCTTTATATTGGCCATATCACTTCACATTTGCTTCAACATGGATAACTCTGTGGACGTTGACCATAGACGAATATGCTAAATAAACTACAACATAACAAGCAGTGTATTATCTTTTAATTTCGGGAACATTTGAATAGACCTCTCAAGCATATATAAATTGAAGGTTATTAAACCGTAACATAAACAACTGCTGATTCTTTCCTGTATATTTCATGCGGGCTGTTTCAATGTATCTGTCAGTAGTTTTGGACTTAGTAAAACTTAATTAATAAAGATGAAGTCACAAAAACTAACTAGGACTAAATTCGTTTCTTAGAAACAGTTCATTAAATAACTGTATCGACTATCAAGTAACATTATGTAATTCAGGTGATTCCAGCTGTGAGAGTGGTCTTAAAGCGCTCGCCTATATCGATCATTGCCTTCTAACCTATGTCCGCAAGGGTTCGAGTCTCGGGTTCGACCAATGTAGGCTTAAGAGTAAGCTGCCAGTAGCTTAACCGTTAGTCGGTGGTTCCTACCGAGGTTTTCTGGAATCTTTCTCCACTAAGTTATACCGGCCGCCATGTATAGCAGCAGCCAATGTTTGATCATATAGTCAGATTCGATATAACGTGTGTGTCAAGCAATAAGATCTCTATAAACAGGTCAAAACTAATTTCCATAAAGACGAACTCAAAGTTATTTGTCTTGTCATTGTAAGAACTTGCATGTTTCTCGGCAGTGTTTATTCCGTGCATAGATATAGGTTACGATAATCAGGTTTCGTAATGTTATTGTACAGATTTTCCAAGCAAGTTTTCCTGTTGGTCTTTCCTCTGTTATTTTGCTTTGACGGGCCTGTATATAATAATGAAGTGAATATATACTAGTAGACCAGTAGATAGCATTGTTCATTTCAATTCGCTTTAGTCACTACGTAATTTGAATACATCGGCAATAAAGTAAATCCACGTGCATAACTTTTCAAGTTGTTTACAGAAATATAAGCCTTATTTTACGAAATAAGTGTTTGGGCTTTTACTTGTTCAATGAGATTGCTGAATACACAAATTGTGCGGTATGCCATAAGAAACCAAATGCTTGTTAAGCCTTTTTTAAAATACCTGCATATACGAATTAGACATCTTAATTGCATTTGAAATACCGTACCTATGTACCCTAAGATGAATTAATTTTAATATTACATTTAGCAGGAAAAATCAGAACATCGAAGCTTGGGAGGTGTCCATGACGATAATCCTACATCGAAGTTTTGGTTTGTTTAGTTTTGTTTCAATTCCCTCTCTCTCTCTCTCTCTCTCTCTGTAAACTTTGCCAATCCTAGAGTTTGATATATTTTACTTACTTTACGAATGACAAGTGCCTGAATGTGGCTGCCTTCCTCTTCCAGTTCTCGTTCGTTGACACTTAGGAGTGGACTATCATTACGGACCCATATAGTTTCTACTAGAGCTGAAAGACCCAGCAAGAGAAGGACCTTCATCATCAAATAGATTTCGTGGTAACAGCTTCAGACGGTTGTACTATGTACTCTGAGTCAGGCATGCCCTTATATAAGCAATATTCACACGGTACCCTTTGCATCTTCCAAACCAAGAAGCGGTCAAGTTATTTAACATAAAGCGTTTAAACTAATTATCCTACAATTCATTGTATGGAGATCTTAGTCATTGAAAATAAATACCCCTAGGTAATAATTAAATTTGTATTAAAGTAATGCATAGTTCAAACAGTACCATTGATAATGGTATATACTTTAAGTAGGGTGGGGGGACTTACATTACACATATCTATAGGATTTACGTCTGGGTACGGTACCCAAATCTGCCTAATCCCAGTCTGCTCGATATTTATTTTCACGCCTTACATATTCTGTCTCGAAGGCGTAGATACGAATAGTTCAAAACGACCTTTACGAAGTATGTAATCCTACACTATTAAGAAAGAATGTAATCCTTGAGTTGTCATTAACCTTGGTCGCTTGCCTCGTAATATTTCCCAAGATGTCAGAGATTTTGTTCTTTTTTTCTTTTTGGTGTCCATATCCATGCAAAATAATGTTTGGAAATTCATGAGGATGGTTTTGCTATATCATATACTGCTTCCACCTAGAAATTCCTTGCCCTGACTGCGTAAGGAGACGCTTTGACCGCTTTTAGTTTTCTTTCTGTAATGTTATTAGCGAAAATAAGTCAGTAATTATCCCACTGCAGATTACAATCCATGTAGCTAATACACCTTTAAGAACACCACAACTTACAATCTATGTATCTGATAGTTTTAGGTACACTGCAGTTTACAGTCTATGTATCTGATACCTTTTTCAATAACACTGCAGCTTACAATTTATGTACCTGATAGTTTTAGGAACACATCAGTTTACAATCTATGTATCTGATATTTTTAGGAACACTAAAACTTACAATCTATGTATTTGATACACTTTTAAAAAACACTACATATTACAATCTATGTATCTGATCCACTTTTAAATAACACTACAGCTTACAATATATGTCTTTGATAGTTTTAGGAACAATACAGCTTACAATTTATGTATCTGATACACTTTTAAATAACACTAAAACTTATAATCTATGCATCTGATCCACTTTCAAATAACACTACATCTTACAATATATGTATTTGTGATCTATGCTATCTAAGGGAGTATAGAAGAAAGAGGAACGTCAAGGAACATTTTCATTCTCCATCATTTGGCAAGTATGAACTTCATAAATACAGACAATTTAAAAGAAAATCAGGGAAAAAATCGTGTTTATTAAAATGTCATTACTCAGACTTTTGGAAACTTAGAATATACACCATGTGTTTCCTTACATTTCGCGCAATCCATCTTTATTTTTGCAAATACAGACCTTTGGCTTATCGGACATCACATACTATGCTGATGTGCATTAACCATACATACATACATACATACATACGCGTACCTGCGTACACACACACACACACACACACACACACACACACATACATACATACATACATACATACATACGTACGTCTATATATATATAATTTTGGCAACGTACATGTCTGAATAGTAATATGTGTATGGGAAGAACTACCGTTATTATGCCAGTGGACGGCGTTTAAAGTGTGTATAGTAGATAAGAAGAACTACTGTGATAATGCCAGTTGATGGCGTCTAATGTGTGTATAGTAGATGAGAAGAACTACCGTTATCATGCCAGTGGACGGCGTCTAAATTGTGTAGAGTAGACGAGAAGAACTACCGTTATTATGTCAGTGGACGGCGTCTAAATTGTGTAGAGTAGACGAGAAGAACTACCGTTATTATGCCAGTGGACAGCGTCTAATGTGTGTATAGTAGATGAGAAGAACTACCGTTATCATGTCAGTGGACGGCGTCTAAAGTGTGTATAGTAAATGAGAAGAATTACCGTTATTATGCCAGTGGACGGAATAAATTAATATGCCTTGTATAGTCATATTTTGAATTCGCAAATATCTCGCAATGCTCTTAGCTACAAATCGCAAAATGCTGCTGGAATGGACTGTTTGTGTGTGTGTGTGTGTGTGTGTGTGTGTGTGTGTGTGTGTGTGTTTCTCTGTGTGTGCGTGTGTGAATAGTTACGAAATTATTCATGCTGCATCTTATAACATTGAATGTCCTGAGTGATTTTAATGCAGACATTAATTTTCAGTATGAAAAGCATGTTTAGTTTGAATGGTCTCTGTATGAAAATAGCGTTGTCATGAAACTGTCTCCTTTACACCATCTGGTCCACATACATGATATGCGGCAGCAAAATTTTCTGAAAACATCGTAGTTCTGGTTATACTGCATGAGGATTAAGGTACTTTGTCTTTATTGATATTTTTGCTTGTTTGTCCATTTATAAGGGATTAAAAAGAAATAGTTAAACACGAAAATATACGATATTATTGTCCATTGCCTAATATAGAAAACATATATACACGAAAATACACGATAGATGTTTTTGTTCGAAGCTCAATATAGAAAATACATATGCTCGAAAATACACGATATACATTTTTATTCGAAGCTCAATATAGAAAATACATATGCTCGAAAACACACGATATATATTTTTATTCGAAGCTCAATGTAGAAAATACATATGCACGAAAATACACGATATATATTTTTATTCGAAGCTCAATATAGAAAATACATATGCACGAAAATACACGATATATATTTTTGTTCGAAGCCCAATATAGAAAATACATATGCACGAAAATACAAGATATATATTTTTATTCGAAGCCCAATATAGAAATACATATGCACGAAAATTGAAGCCCAATATAGAAAATGCATATGCACGAAAATACAAGATATATATATCGACAGTAATCATTCAGTACATCTATGGATAACTTTAACGGGATATAATATATTTTCAAGTTTGTGGGTCTCGTTGACTTTTACTGCTTATCGTCTCCATCCCTTGCTCGCGGCCTGAGATCAGGTGAACACATATTGGTTTTCTCTGCAAACAGATCCATACTCCCTTCTTTCTTTGATTTTCATACTACATGTCTGCTGCATGATGCCCCAGTGCTAGACATCACTATAAACTGCCACACTGTTATATTACTTAAATGGACTGACAGAGGGGAAAAAACCCCACTTAGTTTATCTAATTTAATACCGTATTGTATTTTGGCTGCCTACTATCTTCTATTGTTATCTCTTGTTTCGATATTTCCCATCTCATTCGAAACCTCTTTGGGTCAAGAATTTATGTTGCTTGTGTGATTAATTTTATTTTTTGTTATGTTTTCGTGGATGCAAGTCGTGTTTTCCCCTAACAAAGAGATTGCTTAACTCGTAACATTAGAACACTATGTGTATTTGCGCCGTTATCGGTGGATATGTTCGCGTCATTTCGCATTTATCTGTGGAGTTACTTGAAGTGATATAACCAGACGCTTGTTACAGACGACGTCTTGCGATGCCATGTCATGAAAAGCAGATACCACAATATATCTGCAAGTTATTGTATAGCATCCATTTTAGCACTGGAAACTTTTTAGGGATTCATTTGTGTACAAAAGCATATATCAAGGACTGGGGTTTTTTTTATCATAGGCCCACCTTCTCCCCATATTTTGAATTGCTAAGCTATAAATTGACAACGTGTTAATTGAGTCTCTTGAAACAAAATCGCCTAAGGTTACATTCGCTATCATTAGCCGCCATCGGTATTTATTTCGTACCTATAATCAACGCAGGCATTATGCTTTCCAACTGGTCATTATTCTCACCAGCAGGGTAAATTAATGTGTTTATAGTCAAGTTTTCAATGTGTCTATAAATGTTTTGTTTGTGAATGCAGTATACATTTACTTTTATTGTTACAACATTACTTAAATGAATGAACAATCTTGCAAAGTCTGATATTAGAGTAAACTTTCTCACCCATACGACATAGATTCTGCGTTTTGTTAAACTAATTTTTCTTATCGCAGCCTGGCTATCTCAATCAGGTTGTCTCATTTTCGATTGTCCACGCGCCTGGAACTACTTTTAAAAAAGCAATCTTGTTGTTTTCTGCTAAAATCAAACAAGTATCAGACTCCTTCCTGAGAAGCAAAGTCTGTTCTATCATCGGCAATGGCACGTACAAAGCAAACAGCAAGAAAGTCCTCCGGACTCAAGAAGTGAAGACATAACTTAACCAGAAACCAGAAACAGAAGGAATACTTGAAAACAAAAGATTTATTCAACACAATTTACAAGGATAATCTAGAAACTGACAAGACAGAAGTATAATTTTTGCAACTGTTTGGAAAACATGTCAGTGACAAGCACGAGCGGCACGCATTGCACGAGAAAGATGGAACACTTGGAACTGGAGCTATATTTTAATACCATGCGGATTAAGACAGAAAATGGAGACTTTCTAGAATGCAAGTACAAAGAAGGTACACAAGAGATAGATGTTTCAAGGATACCCCTAGAAAATGGACCAAACTGTTCACGAATCCTAATATCACTAACACTCTACAATACGGACTTTAGAGCATTAACAGACTCGTTAAATAGGAAAGGATGTAAAGGATGGGAGCAGCAGGGAAGTTTAACAGACCATCCTGAACAGACAAAATAAACCTTCCTACGAGAACATTCTCCGTAGAAGCCTCAGATTTCACTTTTACGGCCTTCTACGGAGATCAATTTTCGTGCATTTCAGACTAGGTGCATCAGGTGTGTATACAGGTGTGTCAAATAAACATAGCATCCGAGACAGGAAAAATAAATGAAGGAAATTTTTTGTTGTTTTTGTTGCAACGCGGGGCTGCTTTTTCATGAATAAATTTGATCGAGACCAATTCGATACCGACTGCGTGGATCGTGAAGATTTATCGTAATAAAACCATGCGGTGTCGCCTGAGCGCGGCTAAATAAATTTTTGAATTTGTTTATGTCCATGTCGCCGTTACACCAAGTCTGATGAATATTTCTCAGCGTGTGCGTGTCTACGCCATTGAACACCGACAAGATATTGCAATTGTCCCTAATCACCTTTGGAATCTGCGTATATCTCTGCGTCACGTAAATCACATCGGTGTTCTTGTGTCTGCCACGCGAGAATATTCTAGCCGGGTTGGTTTGCTTGTCCAGCATAACATCATCGAATACAACAAGATTATTAACATCACCGTCCAAATTTTCCACGGTTGGAGCTTCATTGATGTCTGTGATGAATTCGATTGTACCTTCGTCGGTATTGTCACTAAATTCCTTTAGCACTTGATAACATCGCTGATCGTCAACGGATGGTGCAACCAAATACAATTTGTCCCATTTCAGCCATCGCATGATCAAATTTAGCAACAACTGCGTCTTACCAGATCCAGATGGGCCAATAATTATCATTCTTATCGAATTCGGTAATATCGCATTATGTTTCACCTGCTCGCGTCGCTTCGTGGCTGAAAAATCAATTACATTCATGTTACTAAAATATATGGATCTATATTGTGTTAAGTGCCGCACGCACACAGCTACGTTAAATCCAACCGAAATCGTTACACGCAATAACAGAAACGCAATTGCAGGAGAATGCAAAGTTTGCAAGACACGCAAGTTTAGATTCGTAAAAAAAAAACTAGAACCGGAGGAGACATTGCCGCCTCCATGAAAAATCTACCTGGGCTGCCCTGGGCGAAATATCCCGGAGAGAAGCATCTACCAGGGTACAATTACTGTGGACCCGGAACGAGGCTCGATATAAGACTCGACGATAATAACCAACCAAAGCAAGGTGAAGATCCGGTAAACGCCATCGATAACGCTTGTTACTACCACGATCTCGCGTATCGCAGCGGGGATTTACAACAAAGGCATCTCGCTGATATCAAGCTAATTCACGCACTAGACGCGATTCCTAATAAAAATTTCAAAGAGAAATTGGCATCCTGGTTGATAAAAGGCGCAATGAAAGGTAAATTAGTACTCGGCGCTGGTAAATAATAATGGAGCAGATATATTATTCTCCGCGAGGATTCTGGCGAGGAAAATCAGAAATTGCCAAACTCGCTAAAGCCGCTAAGGTAAAACAATCCGTCGCTGAATCGTGGTTATCGAAACAGGCAATTTGGCAAATATATCTTCCTCCGCCTAAGAAAATACCATATGCAAGTTTCACTGTCAGTGTCCCTAATGAAGTTCATCAGGCGGATCTTATGTTTCTTCCTCACGATACCGTTGACGGCGTCACATACAAATACGTTTTGACAGTCGTTGATATCGCCAGCAGGTATAAAGAAGCCGAGCCATTATCGAATAAAACAGCAACAGAAATTGCCAAGGCATTTAACGAAATTTATTCACGATCCCCGTTAACATGGCCGAATCTTCTCCAGGTTGATCCAGGTCGAGAATTTCTTGGCGCGGTTACTTCATTGATGAAAAAGAATAATGTCAAAATCCGTCGCGGTATTGTAGGTGTTCATCACAATCAAGCTATCGTCGAAAGATTCAATAAGACGCTTGCAGAACGATTATTCGGATACCAGTACGCGCGTGAATTTATTCAGAATAATCGATCTCACGATTGGGTATCAAGATTGCCTCATGTGATTAACGCGTTAAATAACGAAGTAGCTCGAACAATAGCAATGAAACCTGCAATTGCAATTACAAAATCGAATATACCTTTGAAGCGAGATTCCACAATTCAACCTGTACTAGGTAGTGTCACGGTCAGATATTTGTATAAAGAAGGTGAGGCCGAGGGAGGCAGAAAAAGAGCAACCGACCCAACCTGGAGCGTTACAACACATAAAATATCCGCCGTAACAAGATCGTCAGGAAGACCAGCGATTTATATTCTAGATTCGTTAGCGCCTCAACGCGGATTTACCAAAGAAGAATTACAAATAGTACCCGAAGATACTCAACTACCGCCAGCATCACTAATGTAGTTTACTCGAATTCGTCCTAGTTGGGATAATTTTCTTACTCTCGACACGGCTAAATATACCAAATTTGACCAAGATATTCTGTCATCGACGATCCAAACTTGACCATCTACGGTCAATCCCTGCGACGAGTGTATCGTTGTTGCGTATCCTAGTTTCCATGGCGATTTTTCTGCATTTATCGCGTCATTAACAAGATTAATATCAACAAAGATAATATCATTTAGGACAAAAATCTTTTCCTCTCCGCATGGCAAAATAATATTAATATTTTGTCGCCTAGTATTAGCTGGCCTATAGCATAACGGTACCTGCAGTGTTGGAAATTTCTCACAATGCAGCTTGAATAACATTTCCTGAATAATATCACGAATAAATTTTTCTACTAGCAACGATTAGATGATCGGGACGCCACAAATTTAGAAAATCGCTCATCGGAGTCTCGTCGATTATTCTTCTCATTACGTCACACTGAATCTTATTCGGTTGTAGTCGAATCAATTTCTTAAATTCGGTCAGTAAAATATCAGCCGATCTATAATCGGCGTCGATTTCTTCATAATAATCAACGAAGTTTCTGAGCCATTCGTGAGGCGATTCACCATCGATAGGATCAGGTTGGCCGTGATCTCCGCACATTATCACGGTGGTATTTTTCCCTTCCAGCCAAGCCAAGATCGATTTTAATATATCCAAATTCACTGTGCAAATCTCATCAAATATTATAATCTTATTGATATATTTATTTCCCATGCGAGCCGAATCCCATGATCCACCGCTGTACTTGAAATAACTGTGATATGTGCAAGAACCAACTCCGCGCTGCTTTATTTCTCGCGCTAATCTGTGAGTCGGAGTCAACACAATCATGTCAGAATTTGCAAATAAGTTTATTGCTCGCGTTGTTTTACCGCTACCGCCAGGTCCATTTAGGTAAACGAATTTACTGCGTGAAATTGGGTCAAATGCAGATGCGGCTTTTGGAAAAATCTTCAAATTTATCTCGATGAAATTTATCACAATCTTCAACATCGGCATCTTCGCAATAATCTAGAATATCTTCGTTTTTTATCCTCCAGGTTCCCCATGAACTACCATCGGTGATTAAATTTTCCAGCCTGCACTGGTATTTTTTATCGATATAAAATGAATCCGTCGCGACTCTTACCGCAATATCAGAAAATTTATTTATCATCGAGAGTAAATTTATACTTACATAAACGAGCATCGACGACCGCAAATGTGTATATTGCGCCGATTCTCCGTCAAGGTAGCTAATCACGGTACCTAACTTCGCTCCGTCAATGATAATATTCTCTCTGTTGCAGAATATTCCTCGTGATACCGTATCGGCGATTATAAAATCCATCTCGGCGTCGTTGATAAATAATCTAGCGTGCCGGTGTTTATGATCAACGGATCCACCTTGAGTAAATTTACCAATTATTTTTCTTCCTATATCTTTTGCGTTGTCACAGTCCGTCGGCAACCACACATTAGTTTGTTTTCTGTAGGATATAATCGCCTCGCTCACTGTCAACGATACTAACATCGACGAATCTAGCATATATCACAACAACACCGTAGGAACCCAACGGCGCTGAGAGAAATGCCTACCAAACCAAATATAGCAAATTTTATGCAAATTTTCAGCAAACTCGAATGACGTAACACAAGCGAATCCGGTTATGGCAAAATCAGGTAACGGCCCGTTAATCGCTACTCTTGTCATCTCGCTGGTAGGATGGCCGAATTTAGCAAAATAATCTGCACAATCGCCATATCCAAGAAAACTTCCAGGATAACACGCGCTCATGTCAACGGAAATCATATCTTCGAAATAATATTTGGTATTCCACAATCCGCCATGGCCGTATTCGATACAACTAAGTTGAATATCAGCGAGATATTCGTTTCTCGTAGGCTTCCACGAATTTTTCTCTCTAGCGGCGTGAGCGGCCACAGACGGAACTGTAAAGCAATTCGTTAGTAACTGATCGGGATTCGATGAATATTTTACCGCAAGTTTTTTCATCGACTCGTGTAATATCTCATCCCGGTAAATATCACCGCATGGCAAAATAAACTGATCGTATTTTTCTTCACTCGAAAACAACCATATCGATATTGGATCAGATGCGCTTAATTTTTTGATAAATCTGAACATGGCATCGGAATTGTCCTTCGCGGCATTTACAGGATAAAATTTAACCACACGATCTCGTGGAAATATCATTACCGACTGCGACCACGCGTGGGAGTTGTGATCGACAATCTCGATTGGCGCTCCTCGAGATCTATACGGCGATGAATATAATATTTCTCCCGATAACGTTTTCACGGTAATTGGAAACTTAAGTTTCTTGCTCAACGCAGCTACATCGTCCACAGATGCACCATCAGCGACAGTCTTTGCCCATGCGTTAATTTTATTCAGCCTCAACTGGGTCAAACCAGATCCACGTCGAGCGTTTTTCATATGTTCGATTACGCGCTCGGCCACGCAGTTTATCATCGGCGATTCTTTCATCGCAGGTAGATTTTTCACATCCGGGCTGTTATTTAGCCGATAAATTCCATAAACAACTGCGCTAGATGGATATGCCCTAGCGTAATAGGGACCGTCGATCCCCAGTAACAATCCATGCTTAGAGTTTTTATCGAGAATAACATTTTTCTTACCGCCACGCACTGGATCTCGTTTATCACGAATAATCCAAGTATCGTCGGGCATTTGTGCGATAAATTTTATTCCAAAGATAAATCGCTCTTCCTTATGCTCGGTTTTTATGTGCTCGATTATTTTCTTGGCTCGCTCCAGATTCATCGTGGCATCGACAGAATTCGTTTTCCAAGTCGACCAAGTGTGAATCGCTCCATCGTCGAAAAATTCTCTCTTGGCCCGATCAACTTCAGGTATAATATATTCTGCCTCATCAAGATCAAATGCATCCATGATTATATTTTAGACAAATGTTTAAATTATAATAATGCATTGCAAATGGATACTAATCGGTTCAACAAAATTCTGTGATAAATCTTGTAGAGGCGATTATTGCGGCGCTCACACACATGCGATTCGACGTGGCAGTAAGGGACCACAACGTTGCTTAATTTGTCAAGTTGGCACGCGAGGAAAAACTCGATTGTGTTTAGCCTGCGGAGGAAAAAATTATCGAGAATTGCGTCGGTATTATGAAAAAAGATCCTCGTCGGTTATAACATGTGAAGAAGATTATATTAATCGATTCAAGGCAAATAACGATTTAGACATATAATTATTATATATGAATCCAAAATCAGCAACTCCAGAAACAACAATGACATGCGAGTTTAAATCTCATCCTACGATCATGGGATACGAGGCATCATCGGATGGTATCGTCAGGCATATTAAAACAAAGAATCGTGTTGGTAAAGTTGATAGATTTGGATATCTCAGATTTACCATCAACAAAAACAAAAAACGAAGATGTACAAGCTATTGTAATCACAGATTTGTATTCGAGGTTTTCAACGGACCAATAGAAATCGGTCTCGTTATCGATCATATCGATGGAAATAAAGCTAATAATAAATTATTTAATCTTCGAGCGGTAACTCAGAGTGAAAATTGCAGATCCGGCAATACCGGCGGACCGCGAATACCTAAGGCGGTTAAATCAATAAATAAAGAAACAAGCGAGGAACTTGCATTTACATCGATGAGGGCCGCTGCAAGATACTTCGGTATTAATATAGTCTCGGTGTGGCGAGTGGCAGAAAAAATTCAAAATGCAACATTCTCATATCTATTTGGCGAGTGGATTGAGTTTTACTATATTCCGATAATTTCAGATTCAGAAAGTGAAATCGAAGATTTCTAAAAATTAATTGAATATTACAAAAATTATATAATGAACGAGGATAATATAAACAACATCATCGAAGCCATCGAGGATCTGAAAAACAAAAACATAAATTTATCCTCAGATTTGGACACAGGTAAAATCCGGTCCGAATTTGAGACGATTGTTCAAGGGAAGCTCGAATACAGATACACGCTACCGTCAGAATATAAGTTTATAAAGAAAATCCAGATTGCGATGTATCAATCACTTGCGACCGTCAGCGATAATCAAATCGAGGATTTCGTTAAATTATCGACGCTGGTAGAAAAAGTTAGGTCGAGTTTATCAGACGAGTATGAGTCAAGAAAAATTACCAGCTCGCGTGTCAGGCAGTTGAAAAAGCTGGTTGATGAAAGCAGAATCGAAGATTCTAGAGTCAAGGAATCTTCGATTTCCTGATTCTTGAAGATTCTGAAGATTTTATCACAAAAAAAAACAAATTTTATTATTATTTTTTTATTATTTTATTGAAATTGTATAATTTTCTTATTTCTGACTACCATTTACCCCAGCAGATTCACGAAATTATATAAATTGCAGAATTTAACGGGTATTTACCCCAGCAGATTCACGAAATTATATAAATTGCACAATTTAACGGGTATTTACCCCATCAAATTTACTAAATTACACAAATTTCTTAATTTCCCTGATTTTTATTATTTTTTTTATATTATTTACCGAAACAATTTATTTACTGAAATTGTACAATTTTCTTGTTTCTGACTACCATTTACCCCATCAAATTTACAAAATTATATAAATTGCGCAATTTGACGGGTATTTACCCCAGCAGATTCACGAAATTATATAAATTGCACAATTTGACGGGTATTTACCCCATCAAAATTAAAAAAATCTACTAATTTTGAAAATTTCCTTGGGTTTTATTATTTTTTTTGGCCATTTTTCTTTGCGGATAGATTCAAAAATCTTTAGAATCTCCGATTCTATTTTCACGATCTTACCAGCAAGTTGATACTCAGCGTTTCTCCGCGTATATCAAGCAAATTTCCGTTTTGATCCGTCAGTTTGAAATTTATCTTCGATAATAATCGATTGTGGCATCGCAGATAAAACGGATTTACTGGCTCTTTTATTATCAAAAAACCCGGAGATGCGCTAGGTGAAAACGAATATAAGATAAATCCCTGCTGTGCCTGCTCTGACACAGACGAATCCACGTTGTAGCTACCTTCAACGACATCCGCGTGAAGATAAATCGCGATAACCTCCGTTATATTGACGATACCCGGCGAGATATGCCGCCCTTGCCCGGCAGGATCATTATTATGTTTGAGAATCGATTCTGATTGTATCTTTTTAGTCCACGCGGCATGTAATTTCGGAAATAAATCATCGATGGTATCAGTGACGGATTTTCTCATTTCATCAACATCATAATCGGGAAATTTGAAATTTGGTAGCGTTTCCTCGGTTAATCCAAATACTCTCATGAATTTTTGTTTTTCTCCTGAATTTTTGATCAACTCGAATTTGCTAATAGGAAGAACATAATCGGCAATTGATATATCGTCGATTATCGCCCGAATGAACATACCATGATAATATTCAACATCATTCGCGAGTTGATTTAAAATCTTCACGCGTTCGATAATTTCGCTACATGAACCTGATTTATTTAAGATGCATTCATGAAAGGATTCCCGCAATAAATTTAATTGTAATTTATGTTCTTGAATAAATTCGTCGAGGGTTTTTCTTACCAAGATACCGTCTATGGGGAATATTGTCCTGTTAATGTTGGTAGCGTCGAAGATTTTCACGCCAGGGGGAATTTTAGGAAGAGGCAACCACGAGAGAATTCTTTCGTCCCTAAAAGTAAAAGCGAACATTACCAGGTTAAATTTGTAGCTGTTCATGAGATTGATGGCACTGCTGATTAGAGGCTTGTGTTTGATATCTCCGTACCATCCTTCGTCGGTGGTAAAATCTGATTTTTTTTGGCTCCGGTAGATCTGGAGGAGCTTCTTCGTGCCAACCTGGAATAATAAAATCTGGTTTTTCTGGTTTTGCCAGAGGTGCGATTTCGGGCCAACCTAGAACTGTCCTAATCGATGACTGATAAATATCAACGATATATGGCGATTTTACTTCGATTATCGACGACAACGTTGGATCGTGCGAGAATATTTTTATTCCTGGAGTAGCATCGCCGGTTATATTTGATATTCTACTGGTAAGTTCCTTATCTAGTTGCTCAATTTCGTAACTGCCTGTTGGTATGCCAACGACGATCCAATCGGGAGTTCCATCGGGGCGGTTTTTATTGGCAAAAACAAACGAATTATTCGATGATAATCTACCGAATGATTTCGATCTAACATTGGGCCAGCTATTATAGACGCGTAACTGTGACAGCGCAATTTCCTTGACGCTAATTGGTATTGGAAAATCGATACTAAATTCTGGCCTGGTTGAGCTTGCCGATATCAGCGTTGTTATCGGTGGTGTCGTGTTTGTCACGATTTGAGTTAGTTCGGACATTATTGATATTCATTTGTTCAATCTCGGAGTAGATATTTACCATCACAGAAAATTCTAGATCGGATATAACGCCGTCGTTGAGACTCTCAGAAAGCAACGACGATAATTTCGAATACGCTTCGTTGACCTGGGATAGTTTACTCGTGTATAGAGACAATTTTTCATTCGTGCACGAGGATATTTTTTTCGCGATGATATTGAGAACACCGGCGATTGTCGTTGTCGACGAGATTATTATCGTTGCTGCGATCGGCGCGATTGTTGTCACCGCGGATAAGATTATACCTGCACCGGCAATTATTGCACTTACCGCGTACACGGCGACATCGATGGCAATTAATCTGCGTTGATATTTTTTTATTTTTATCTGATACTCGATGAGCTTTTTTAGTGAATCCTGCCATAAACGCGCCTGATTGTATCGGTAGTCCGATGCGGTCATTTTATTAGTTAGTTTATCTAACCAATTGCGTGTATTCCGGATAAATATTCGAAAATTGCAAGATAACCGGTTGATTCTGTCATGGTTCTATCTGGTGGTTCTAGCGTAAATGTTTTCGTGTTATTTGCAGTTATCAAAATATTTAAAAATTCGTCGTGGGTACCATAATATTGGGTTATTATTTTGAATTTTATTCCGAAGAGAAAATATATTCGATATACGCCAGTAATTGGCGCGGTGAAGTTAAATGTGTTATTCTCGGGTGTCCATATACCCTTATGTACCTTTACCACAAATGGTACATGGCAGGGAATATTTTCTGTTTCTACTTCCGCTGGTATCGAAATACGCGCTAATCCTCCAAGATTCATTGACGATATTTTTGTGTTAATATCGCTAATTTTTGTAGATGCGTCGAGAAGTTTCGTGTTAAAATCTCGAATTTCTCCGTCGTACAACGATACATCGATCTTTTGACGCGCCAATTCACGTACCACGTTAATTTCCTCGTTGATTTTAGTAATATCCTCGTTGATTTTTTTCGTTTTCTCGCTGATATCATCGTGCGATGTTTTATCTCTTTTCTGACTCATTACGATATTTATTTCGGTAATATCGGCGAGAATATTAGTAATATCCTCGTTGATTTTTCTTACTTTATCGCTAAGATCGTCATGCGATGCTTGATCGGTTTTTTTTCTTTGCTAGTTCGTTTGCGGCGGAGGAAGTATCGCCGAATGTTTTTATATCTTCCTCGATTTTTTTACTAAATTTAGCTAAATTATCGTCGAGATTTTTAAGGTCGTTATTTAGCCTGTTAAGTCTTTTTGTCACTCTGTCCTGAAGATCGTCGTGTGATGCTTTATCAGCTTTCAGAAGCAACGTTGCTGATAGCTCGTTGTCCTTTTTTCCACATCCGCGATATTAGCCTTCAGGGGTAACTTCGCTATAATATCGGCGATATCAGCGATGGATTTTGATACCGAATCTGACAGGCTAGTAAATTGATTAATGCGATCGTTATATTCGTCTCGCTTGATTATATCGGTTATTTTCACGTTGCTGGTTTGTAATCTCCCTTCGCGGCTCTGAAAAATAGCAACTTCGCCAGGATCCACTTCTGACAGCGATAGAAGATTGTTAATATCATCCCTTGTGGCGAACTTTGATAGATCGACGTCAGTCACTTCTGCTTCCTTCTTCCTGTAGATAAATCTACCGTAAATATCAACCATGATATTTATCTATGGCATATTCAAATACGATTCTATGATACGGACCGGATGATTTTGAAATTGCATCGAGGACGTTAATTGATTCAGGACCGCATATCGGTGGATCCATTAACGTCTGCGTCGGAAGTGTCGAATACCAAATTGGAATATTTAACTTTGACACGTAATCGATAAATTCTTTTGGTGGCGCTAGTCCGTATGAGTCAAAGTAAACAACTTCGCGTGGATTAATCGCGTAGGCGACCCAGTGTGTGCCAGGGCCGGTATTTGAATCGAGATTTATTATTCCTGTCTTGGTAGGGTTTGGTTTTTCTGGTAGTTGATCCCGCATAAATACGCCTCTGAAAAATTTTATTTTTTTATTCTTTGCTTCGTTGAATAAATCTAAATTTGAGGCTGGTAGGCTAATTTCAGACCGGATCCGTACGGGGGTCGTCTTAGATAAAGGCCGGATCCGTACATGGGAGGTCGTCTTAGATAGAGGCCGCTTCCCTTTTTTTTACCGTATCGCCCTCCCATTACTTTATGCGCTAATTTAGCACCTGCGGCTCCAACCGCACCTAACCCTAACGCTTTTGCACCTGCTATTAACGCGGGAATAGCGGCTAGCAGAGGGAAAATTCCGCCCGTTTTGACCATGTCTCTGATGGCACCTATACTAAGATTCACATGAACGCCGGAATTCGCTGATTTTGCTTTGGTGAATCGTTCACGTTGATTTTTAGTTAGCGACAGTTTGTTAGGACCGCCCTGAATTTGATCATTTTTCAGGGTTAATTTCGTACCGCATCGCTTTGCTGTTGCTGTTTGGAGTTTTTTCATCTGACCCGGGGTCAGAGTTACGCTGACGTGTTCGTATGGCATATTAATAATCGTTTAATCTAAATTTAGAAATCTTCGATTTTAAAGTTACATTTTCTCAACAGGAGCGTCGATGACTCTCATTCTGCCACTGATACCTTCCAAGATCATTGTTCTATCGCTGAGAATCACCGCGACTGCTTTATATAAAATAGTTCCCGTGAGAATTCTGGCTTTGAAATGGATATCAACGACAGATTGCTTTACCAAATCGAGATGTTCCAGGGAAAAGTAATAGATAGGATAAAGTTTATTAAAATCTAGCTGTGATATTTGCAATCCGGTATCGATATTTTGATCGCGACCCATGAAACTTAACAAACGGTGATACGCGCGAGCTGTCGAATAGTTGGGAAAATCAATCGATATTTCCTCTGATGGTTCTTGTTGGCCATTTACTCTCAGAGAGACATTTGTTGCGTTGATATTATCAAATATCATGTGGCTGCGTATCTGATCATATCTTCGCATGTTCAAAAAAGCGATAAAGATATGCCTAGGTGCGGAGGTACCCTGCTGCGATGCAATACGCCAGGTAAAATCACCATCAATATCGGTATTTATGGAATCTGTTGTTGTTGTCAGCCATGACATTACAGATTTACCGCCTTGGTTCATAAACGACAATAATTTTTCTTCTTCGATAATTGATGGTGTTATCGCTGGCATCCACAGGGTAAATTTGAGTAACTTTACCTGACCGCTATTATTCGCTGCATCATTGGCATGTCGCAATTGAGTAGCGGGATCGATATCAAATCCTCGCCAGATAGCATCGTCGCTATTCCCTTTTCTGACAAATGTTACGGTGTGTTTTGCTCCGTATATAATTTTCCTAAAATGTCTGCAAAATCCAAATATGTGGGATAGCGGAATAGCACAAGAGAATCTTCTGCGATCTGTTATTAGCATAGATTTTCGCGTGGTAAATCCAATGTTGTAATTATTATTGGATTCAATAATCATATCTTCGACATCAGTGTCAGCATTATTAGCGTGATTTTTCGGTCTCCTGACGGTAAACGGATCACTTTCGGGATGATCGGAATTATCTTTGGCAAACATCATACCGGGACCAGCTGATCTGGTAAAATCATCCGAGTATCTAGCTAGGCCTATTATCGTTGTTGCTAAGTCAACATCATTGGTAATTGACTCAATTTCTCTTCCGTCGATCATGTAAGTGGCGCTCTTGAATAACGCCATGATACCGTTGTTGACAAATCCGACCTTAAAATTTGCTCCATAGGCGGTATTATCTGCTTTAATAACCTCCCCGGTAACTTCGATATACGCCTCAGATGGAAGAAAATATCTTGTTGTGTCGTGAACTTGAATTTCCAAGCGATTTCCAGTATTTGGTGTCACTGCGTCGTACGAAAAATACTGGAAATCTCGCACGGATGTGTCTCTACCTACAGGCTCGTCCATGTCGAACACTTCATTTGACACCTGTGCGAACATTTATTAATAAGAATTTCATCTAAAACGAAGACCACTACCCGAAATGAAACTTGTATTTGCTACTTCCTGTGCTAGATTTGTGTTAGCAACTTCCTGTGCTAGCTCATTTATTTTTTTATTTGCTGCGTCGTTTATAGCTTTACTGATTTCGGGGGGCATTTCGCTGGTGCTAGGTAATTTGATGGGCTGCTTTTTTTTACGCTTAAAATTTGATATTTTACCTCTGACAAAATCGAAGCCTTTAGTGGCCAAATTACCAATACCAGAGATGACAGTCTCGCCTATCTTTCCTATTGCCTTTGACGCGATTTGCTTAGCTGCGGGTCCTATTTTAGGGACTACTCGCGTAACGAAACTTTTAACGATGTCGCCGAATCCATTGCCGTGAATATATTTGTATACAGGCAATCGAGAGTTAACTATGCGGACCTGTCTAGGTCTGCGCTGATGTTTGTGAACAATCATGTTATTTCAATTGTGTTGTTTTAATCGATGAGTTCGTCAACGAGCTCTTTGTAAATGTAGGAGTCGATGACGCCACCGCGGAATAATCGCCGACAAATATCTGAGGCCTCGTTGATTATTTCAGAAGAATTATTTCCGGCTCGTTTTCCTCCGATTAATATTTCAAGGCGAGATACATCGTTGACGACGCTGTCAGGGCAAATGGTATATCCGCTTCCTATTTTAGTATCTTGTGGTGGTGGAGTAGCTGGGGGGGGGGGGGATAAGGATCCCCTGGTACCCCGCTAGAAGGTCGTGGTAACGGGCTTCCTATCCCCATTAATTTTCTGAAGTCACTAACCTCCCTTAAAAATTTTAAATATTCATGATCGTATATATTTATTGGCTTCCTTAAATTACCAAAATGAATTAACGCCGGCCAATCTCCTGATGTGACTAATTTAATGTGCTCTTCATTCACAAATTTTCTTAAAATCGCTGGACCATAATTTGAAGCGGTAACTAATCTTTCATCGTTATCTTTGAGTATATCGATTTTGTCTTTTCTCAAATAAAAATCGGCAGGTTTTTTATAATCAATCTTCTTCTCTCTTAAAAAAGATTCCATTTCTTCATCAGTTAACATTCGAAGTCCCCTCAGCCCAGGTGTTAGAATATCTTCTTCTTGTGGTTGAACTATTGGTTCCTGGTCGCTTTTATCTTTTTTCTTTGATTTTCTTTCTTTTTTCTGAGGTGGAATCCCTTCTTTTGGTCTGGCCCCTAATTCCTGTGGTTGAATATCTTCTTCTTGTGGTTGAATATCTTCCTCCTGTGGTTGAACTTTTTCTTTTGGTCTTGCTTTTCTTGGTGAAGGTTTAGGCTTTTCTTCCTTCTCCTGTCGTCTTTTTTCTTTCGCTTCTTGCTTTTCTTCCTTCGCTCGTTGCTTTTCTTCTTTCGCTTGTTGCACATTATAATTATACGTTTCCTTTGCGGCTGTTAAAAATCTTCTGTAAAATGGATCCGTTTCTCTCGCCTGTGGTTTTCCTGCGTAAACTTTATATAACATACTATACCAAATTTTACGGTTTGCGTATCTTTTTTTCCCTTTTTCAGTCAGATATTCTCCTCGACCATCAAAATAATTTTCCGCAAATTGACCAAATTGATCTATACTACTATACAGCGTAGGGAGCGGCTGTGATATTATTTCCCATCCCGCCTCGGTGAAATTTTCTCTCAAATCCTCGAGATTAAACACCTTTTTTCCTACTCCAGGTTTTCCTATTCTAGGTTTTCCTACTCTAGGTTTTTCTTTACTTATTTTAAAACCAATTGCAGGTTGTTGCCCGCGTTGTTGTGCTAGTATTGCTAATCGTTCCGGTAATATTCGTGATTGTTCCTCGATACCTTTCAACATGGGATAAATTCCACTTTTCATGATATCCTTATCTTTTTTTCACCATATACGACTCGCTCGGTTGTTTCAGTAACTGGCTTTAACCATTTTGACGATACCTCGGCAATACCGAATTCTGTGTCTTCGTGTGCTCGGATATTTTTCTTAAATAATTGTTTTGCCGGGATAAGTTTCTTTAGTGCCGCTAATTGTTCTCGCGCTAATCTAGCAGAATGAGGCTCTCCAACTGTGCTAGTTTTCTGACTCATATTATTTTCAAGTATATTATTTCAATGCGACGTAAAATTGGCCAAAGCAGCCCCGCGTTGCAACAAAAACAACAAAAAATTTCCTTCATTTATTTTTCCTGTCTCGGATGCTATGTTTATTTGACACACCTGTATACACACCTGATGCACCTAGTCTGAAATGCACGAAAATTGATCTCCGTAGAAGGCCGTAAAATTGAAATCTGAGGCTTCTACGGAGAATGTTCTCGTAGGAAGGTTTATTTTGTCTGTTCAGGATGGTCTGCTAAACTTCCCTGCTGCTGGATGGGCCATAAGACCAAAGGGAAACAAGCCCATACTACCTTATGGAGAAATGGAAATTGCAGGGCAAAAGGTACTGATAAAAAACCGGAACCCTTACTTTGAAAAATGAAAAAGAAGACAATGCATTTTGTAAGGATGCAAATTTCTGTCGATCTATAAAGAGCGCTTTAACTTGGGGCCAGAGAACAAATCATTGGATTTTTGGGGACAGGTGCTTGTTAAATTGCTGATTTCTAATGTCCGTGTCGGGAGAGGAAGTGAGTCTTAATTAAGCCTTCGTTACTTAACAGTTAGACCACTAGAAAATGGACAGTTACTTCGATTTTACATCGGAACTGTCAGATTTGAAATTTTCCAGATATGTTGTTTGGAATTCTATAAGTCATGCTGACCGGAATTTTGGCGTCTTGTGATAAAAGGCGGTAAATTTATTTAATCCTGATTGGTTACGCTAAATAAGAGGCGTGGTTCCCACACGAAAATTTGTTGGGGTTAATTTGCCCTCATCGAAATAAATCTAGTCAGTCTGCATTTGTCCTGCAAGATTGAAAATCTAGGAGACTTCGAGATTGAATTTGGAATAAATTCTTTCGTAAAACATTTACCCAAGGGAAAGTTGTCTGAAAAGTCAACGGACACAATTTGGCGGTAGAAGCGAACAAAGCTTGAAAGCACAAGATATTTGCGTCAATTTAATGTAATTGTGATACCAATATAATGGTTTTCTTGAATTGAATTATTTATATCTGCATTAATTTGTTTAAATCCGTAGATCAATCTGAATTTGTACAATGATCTTCTTTATATAAGTTGACGAAATGTTTGAATTTGTCGTCTTGTTTGTATGGGAATTGGGTATTCTAAAGTGTCGTGCCTTACTTTAGTTGATATGAGTTACGAGAATCGATTCAATTCACCGATCTTAGATGATTTCATGTACGCTAAAGAGTTAAATGTGTGTATTCGCTGAAAATTACGTGGTCAAGACATCTAATGATTTTCATTCATTCATTTGTGTAATTGAGATAAGAACGGAACTGTTATGACTCGTGTAATGTTAATGAGAATCAGTAATTAAATAGCCATTACGAAGTACATTAATCTTGTGAAACTAGGTTTGTTTATGGTCTGCCATGCTTAGCTTGACCAGACAGCTTCTGGTCTGTTTGAATTCCGATATAATGATATTTGACATAACGGGTGTAATGGGGTGTAATGATCTGTTCCCAGTAGGACAAATGACAGAATATTTAGGTTGTCTCTATTTTGTAAGGGGAATAGCTCCACGGACGTATCCACGGAAGTATCCACGGACGTATCCACGTACAAACTTATACAAGAATCTACGTATCTACGTACTTACGTATCCACCCACCCACACAAAATTTGAGGGCCGAAAAGAGGCGAGACAGTAGGGATGTCGGAAAGGGAAAAAGCGAAAGGACCCAGAGGAACCACTATAGTGAAGTTGGTGTTGACTGGAATCATCAGGTTATGAAGTTGTACAAGGCAATGACTTCGATCGTTCATTTGATTAAATGATGAACGAATTCTCTCATTTAAACAGATCGGCTATTTATATAAATATATCTGTGTTTGAAATTCGGTGAAAGATTTATTCCAGAAAGAAGTGTATCTTCCTAATGTAATGTATTATCCCAGTTGTTTGTGTAATTGATTAAATATTTTGTTTGGTTTTTTTTTTCATGTACGGGGCCTCGTGTCATTCTGTTATATATATCTGCTCAGATCTCTATTTATTCCATCTACAATTTCACACTTTACTTTAAAATTTACTCGATCCGGGCAACAATATCGAGGGCGATCACCCACTAGATAACGATAGCCAAATAAAACGGGCACCATGTAAGACGGTACAACCTCATAATACCACACCACCAGTAGAAACCCCTACATATTTACACGTCTGATATACCCATGGAGATTCCCCTAGAGGCAACGGTCAAACGATTTGATGAAAAACTGAAAGTAAAAGTAATAAATGCAAGAATGGACATTATTCCTCTCACTCCCATCAAAAATGGGATACGGATTCTAGAAATAGAAAAAAAGGATGTAATGATGATAAAACCATATATTCCTGACCAAGCCATGGTATAAGGGCTGCATATGCCATCGGAAATGCAATAGATGTGGAAACACAGGACACACACCATACAATTGTCCGACCTACAAAGAAGAGAGAAAAAAAAAAGAAGGCTCTGGAAGAAACAAACATCCAAATCAAAGACAAAGGGACCAACAGAAACAAAAACAACAACCACAAGAAAAACAACAACCACTAGGGAAAAAGCAGAAAAAATAATAGAATATCTAACTAGAGAAGGAAGCAAGTGGGACGAAATAGCAAGGAAGCAACAATCCCAACAACAACACAGACACATATAAAAGAAGAAAGAAGAATGCAAAAGTTGCAAGAATCAACTACAGAGGCCACAACGACAACGAAAGTACAGGAAATGTTAAATAGAGCACCACCACCAACAACAATAACAATGACATCAACACAAACAAGAGCAGAAACAACTACAGAAGCTATAATGACAACAACAAAAGTACATAAATGAAGCAAGAGTTAAATAACACTCCAGGATCACCAGCTTCAACAACAATGACACCACCGCAAACAAGAAGAAAATCTTGCACAAGAGCAGTATTGCAGATGATCGAAAAACCAATGCAACTACTAAGAACAACCAACACATACAATAACACCAAAATAATAAAATCGAGCTTCGGCAACAAGACAATTAGGGCAGGGGGGACTCCTGTAATGATTTGAAAAGATCAAATAAGGGAGCATACCCCCCCAAAAAAAATCAAGTAACAACAAAACACGGCAGATATAACAAAAACAATAACACCAATGCAGCAGATTAAGCTCTCTTCAACTTTGGTTACACACCATAAAATACATTTTGAACGGGACAGACACGCAACGAAGTCGAGCTGTTTTTTATTATGCCAGAAACTATAGTTCATTCCACACAGGCTGACATGAACATTTGCTGAGCTAGAGATAGGATAAATTTCGTGATGCTGTGTGGAACTAACTATAAAAGAAAACACTGTTTCAGGCACACAGACAATACATATATAAGGCTTCAAAAATCCAAACTCCCTCAATAGCTACTACAAAGGTAACAAGAACTAGAAATATGCTATGTCAGACCTACGTTCTTCAAACTTCGTGAATCAGCTCCAAAAACCCTAGTTGAATCAAATACTGTAAACAAATGAACATTACTTTACTTGCCACTCGGAGTGGTTTATTCATCATCCCGCAAGCTATTCCACAAAACGATATCTACACCTGCATATTTCTGTGAAAGAAAATATTAATTTCCAAGGATATCATGAATTAGAAATCTCCTCCGTCACCGCTCCGGTGCCCTAGTGGTTAGAGCGTCCGACTCGGAGGCGGGAGGTCATGGGTTCGAACCCCCGGCCAAGTCATACCAAAGACTTACAAAAATGGTAATAACAGCTGCCTCGCTTGGCGCTCAACCTTAAGAGGTTAGTGTTAGGACTGGTCGGCCTGGTGTCAGGATAATGTAACTGGGTGGGACATCATGCTACATGTCTGCGGCATGATGCCTCGGTGCTAGATATCACTATAAACTGCCACACTGCAGACATCGTAGCGATATGACTGAAAAATTGTTAAAGCTACGTTAAACATCCTAATCACAGACACACACTAATCCTCCGTCAACAAACGCTTAATTAGAACTGTACGGTAGTCTGTACCCAGTATTGCGTTCACGGAATAAGACAAGAAAATAACTTGGACGAATTTTGTGCAGTTGATTTCATAGATGCGTAAAGCGTTACCTAGGGTAGTTTTCTTATTTTCATTTCTTTTAGTGGTGACTGAGTAATACATGCATCTCGTAGAAGATCCGTTGCAGCCAGATGCCCATATACCATGATGTGCACGGGTATTTTACCCCTGATTTTCGCACGTGGTTTTTTAGTATTTATAGGAGGCATATTGTCATATACAGGCACACTGATCGCCTGTATCATGTCAGGGAGTATAAATAGTACACAACTTACTACAGCCGTAGAGTGAGTAGTAGATTATATAGAAACCAAATTTGTAATTGTTTCTGTATTTTAAATGCCTTATATCGATATCTTTCATTGTTGTAGTTTTAAAACTCAAGACAATTTTACAGTGTTTGGGTATACACAATGATCGGTTTCAAATAAGTCGTCGTTGAAGGCTATATATATTGGTGAAGAAAACTGAGGGTAGCATGTTTCTTGGATTTCACTTTTCGGCAGTGTTTAGTGTCTTTCAGTGTGGTCATGATTAAGATGGTCATATTTTAGTAGTGTTAACGTTTATTCAATGTAATACGACGGCCAGTTTGGTCTAATTTAGCTGAATGGGCTGGATGGGCTAAAAGGGCTAGTATAGGCTGGAAGGGCTGACAGAATAGCTGATAGTACTGGCGGCGTAGCAGCATATAGCTTGTGTGTGGTAATGTGACCTGCAGCGTGGCTATTGGTGTAATGGAATAATGGAGCGGTATGGTGGATGAGCTGACTGTGTATCAGCAAGACAGGCCATGTGGCAACTTAGAATGTAGGGGCAGTGCAATTTGAGATAGAAATTCGTTGGTAGATATAGATTCGTGTCTATGTAGCAGCAAGACAGGCTATGTGGCAGATTAGAATGTAGGGCAGTGTAATTTGTAATAGAAATTCGTTGGTAGATATAGATCCATGAATGTGTAGCAGCAAGACAGGCCATGTGACAAATTAGAATGTAGGGGCAGTGCAATTTGTAATAGAAATTCTTTGGTAGATAGGGATAGCAGCAGAGAGGGCGATCAGACCACTTAAGGGAGTTGTCACCCTTGTGTTTGGACCAAAAAAAATAGTGACCCTTCATAGAGGTCAATACCACGTCTACGATTATTGTTTGTCCCAAACAGAATTGTAGACGCCCCCTCTCTGCTGCTATTCATGTTGCAAAAGAACTTTTTACCACCATATCAAGTTTGATGAATATTTCTCAACGCGTTCTTTTCATCTGAATCATGGGAATCTTCATCAGAATCATGGGAATTTGTTCTATGTTTCAAGTAATATTCAAGTTCTGATGGTGGTTTTTCTATTTTTGGATTTATGTTCTTTCTGTGTTTATAATATATCATCAAACTTCTGTATCGATCTCCACCGCAATTTTTGCAAATCTGATATAATCCTCTAACGCCGTTGTTACAACCAACACAACTTCGTGGACCAGCATGAGGATTTTTCTTTATAAGATAATTATGTTTCTTGCAATATTCTCCACGGCATTTTTTATCACATTTGTTAGTGGTTCCTTGACGCAGCCACGCACAGTTGTTCATTATATGAACGATATCTTTTTAATTAAATTTACCCAAATATTTTATCAAGACCCACACGATATCTTGTTCTTGGATCATCTAGATTTATTGTTATAAATCCGTGCGGAGTAGCTTGCGCTCGTGAAAAGAAATTTTTGAATTTAATTATATCCATGTCACCACCACACCAAGTTTGATGAATATTTCTAAGTGTGTGTGTGTGTCTCCGCCATTAAACACAACTAAAATGTTGCAGTTGTCTCTGATCACTTTCGGAATTTGTGTGTATCGTTGAGTAACATAGATCACGTCTGTATTTTTATGTCTACCTCGGGAAAATATTCTGGCTGGATTTGATTGTTTATCTAGCATCACATCGTCGTATACAACTAAATTATTAATAAATCCGTCTATGGAATCTACGGATGGTGCTTCATCAATATCGGTTATAAACTCTATAACATCATTACCCTCATCCAGTAATCGCGCGTTTTCATCGAAATCTTTAAGTACATCATAACATCGTTGATCATCAGCGGATGGTGCTACTAAATACAATTTATCCCATTTCAACCATCTCATTATCAGATTAAGTAATAATTGCGTCTTACCCGATCCAGATGGTCCTATGATAATCATTCTGATGGAATTTGGTAACGCAGGGTGGTGTTTAACTGGCTGTCGTTTTCTTGTTGCTGAGAAATCAATTATATCCATATATATATTATGTCATGAATTTATATTGCTTACGTTGTAGAGTTAAAACTCCAACTACTGATTTAGCTACGGTTACAACAAAAAATAAAAAAATAGCGTATGGTGGAAAATGTTCTGTATGCGGTAGAAAGAAATTTTCGTTTTTACCTAATAAGCGCGGTGGTGATATTGCTAATTTGATGTCAAAGTTTCCAGATGCTCCATGGGCTAAATACAGCGGAGAAAAACATCTACCAGGATATAATTATTGCGGTCCTGGTACCAGACTTGATATCAGGCTCGATAATCAAGATCAACCAAAACCAGGCGAGGAACCAATAAACGCTATTGATCGAGCTTGTCACGCTCATGATGTAGCTTATAAAAGTAAAAATCTACAAGATAGACACATTGCAGATGTGAAATTAATTCATGCATTAAATTCTATAAAAAATAAAAATATTAGAGAATCATTAGCTAATTGGTTAGTAAGATCCTCGATGAAAGGTAAATTAGCGCTTGGGGCTGGTAATTAATAATGGAATCGATTTATTATTCACCAAGAGGATACTGGAGAGGCAAAGCAGCAATTGGTAAACTTGCTTATGCAGCAGCGGTTAAACATTCTACTGCTAAAACGTGGTTATCCAAACAAGCAATATGGCAAATTTATCTACCACCACCGAAACGAATTCAGTACGCGTATTTCGATGTCAGTGTTCCTAATGAAGTTCATCAAGCTGATATTTTGTTTTTACCGCATGATACTGTGCGTAGAAAAACATACAAATACGCGTTAACCGTAGTTGATGTTGCAAGTAGATATAAAGAAGCAGAGCCGCTATCAGCGAAAACATCATCTGAAGTAGCCGATTCGTTTGAACGAATTTATCAACGAGGACTCGGACCACAAGGTGGTCTGCGATGGCCACAGCTACTGCAGGTTGATCCTGGTAAGGAATTTCTTGGTCCAGTATCATCGTTGATGAAACAACATAATACCAAAATACGACGAGGTCATACTGCAATTCATCGTGATCAAGCAATTGTTGAGCGATTTAATCGAACACTCGCTGAGCGGTTATTTGGATATCAATACGCGAGGGAATTTATTCAAGATAAAAGATCTCGCGAGTGGGTTGCAAGATTACCAAGCGTGATAGCTGCATTAAATAATGAGATTACACGAACAATCAACATGAAACCCATTAATGCAATTACAAAAAAATATATACCAACACAACGAAAAGATGTTGAAAAACAGAAAATATTGGGTGATGTTACAGTTAGATATTTATATGAGCCTGGTGAACTTGAAGGTGGTAAAGCGAGAGCGACTGATCCTATTTGGAGTGTTACCACACACAAAATATCCACCGTGACAAGATCCTCAGGTAGACCTGCAATCTACAGATTAGATTCGACTGCTCCTCAACGTGGATTTGTACGTGAACAACTACAAATAATTCCCGAGGATACACAACTACCGCCAAAATCACTTCAGTGATTTCGATCACTTAACTAGCGCTGGCGCCTCTACGTCGATTACACTCAAGACAGGTCAACATGGTATTTTCTCGTGTATGACCGCGACTATTATCTTTTCTATCTACGGTAAATTGTCTTGAATCATTACTCGAATACCTCCACAGCATTATACAATTACAACTGGCGCAATGATTGTTCTGCTGCTGTTTTAACTCAGTAATAAATTCAACATCAAGATCAAAGTCACGTTTATTTTTTTTATCAGATTGTTTGTATCCGATTAATTTTTTTCTTATTATATCATCATCGATGACGTTAAATTTATCAGCGATTTCAGGAATTATAATTCTACGTAATTGAGATATTTTTCTGACCCTCGATACCGCTAAATAAACTAAATTTGACCACTCGATACGATCGTCTACAATCCAGACTCGTGTATCAGAAATAGTTAATCCCTGAGACGAGTGGATCGTCATAGCGTATCCCAACACCCATGGAGATTTGTCAGCGCGTAATGCATCTTCGACCACACTGATATCAACGGCGACAATATCATTTAATACGAGATTCTGTTTTTCAGTCTGTCCTGGAATATCAACATTAATATTCTGTTTTCGTGTATCTGATGGTCTATAACACAACGGTATGGGTAATTCTGGGTATTTTTCTTTATGTAGTTGAAATTACTGTTGTTGTAAATCGTCTCTGATTATTTTTCTACTTGCTACGATCAAATCGGTGGGTCTCCATAAATTTAAAAAATCACTCATTGAGGTCTCTGAGATCACTCCACGTATTATTTCACACTGAATTTTGTTTGATTGTAATCTGATTAATTTTTTAAACTCCTTTAAATTTGCATCAAGAGCTCTATGATCATCATCTATTTCTTCGTAATAATCAACGAAATTTTTTAACCAATCATGTGGAGATGGTCCAACAAAAGGCGGCGGTTGACCATGATCGCCACACATTATTATAGCGGTATTTTTCGTCAGCAACCAATCAAGAAACGTTTTTAATGTATCCAACGACACCGTGCATATCTCGTCCCAAATAATTATTTTAGGTATATATTTTTCTCCCATTCGTTCAGGAGTCCATGTATCCCCGCGCCACCGAAAGAAACTATGATACGTACATACATGATTGTACTTGCCGCTGTTTCATCTCACGTGCAAGTCTATGTGTGGGTGTCAGCACGATCATATCTGAATTTCTAAAAACATTAATCGCTCGAGTCGTTTTGCCGCATCCACCAGGTCCATTGAGATATATTGTCTTATATCTGGTTATTGGATCACTCAACGATGGTGCTTTCGACATTTCTGATATTTTATTACCCTTACGATAAAAATCTCTCATTGGAACATCTGCTGATTCTGTGTAATTGTGTAATAATTCTTTTTTTATTCTCCACGAACCCCATCGTTCACCATTACTTGTAAATTTCATAACAGATTCTAAATATTTACTTGAAATATAAAACGAATCTGTTGCGACTCTGACTGCGGTCTCAGGAAATCTATTAATCATCGATAATAAATTTATGGAAACATAAGCCAACATGGAAGATCTTAGATGAGTATACTGTGGGGAGACATCATTTATGTAACTAACGATCGTACCCAATTTTGTTCCGTCGGATAAATAAACACTTTCTCGATTTACAAATATATTTCTCGCTGTTGTATCAGCAATTATAAAATCGTACTCGGCATCATCTAGAATTAATCGTGCGTGATGTCTTTTATGATCATATGCACCACCTTGAGTAAATTTAGCTATAATTTTTCTACCGAGATCTTTTGCGGTTTTGAGTTTTTTAGGAATATCATCTTCGGAAACATCCTTAAACTCGCTAATAACTTCATAATCTGACATGGGCAACCAAACTTTCGTCTGTGCATGATATGATATAATCGCCTCACTGACCACCAACGATGTCAGTATCGCACAATCTAGCATGTATCGTAATAAAACTATAGGTGCCCAACGTTTTTCACAAAAATGTCTACCAAACCAAACATAACAAATCTTGTGAAGATTTTCGTTAAACTCGAATGATTCAATACAGGCGAATCCAGTCAGATCAAACTCAGGTAATGGTCCATTAATTGCCACTCGCGTCATCTCGTTTGTTGGGTGACCAAATCTTTTAAAGTATACAGAACAATCTCCGTATCCTAGAAAACTTCCTGGATAACATGCAACCATATCAACCGAAATAACATCATTGTAATTATATTTAGTATTCCATAATCCGCCATGTCCGTATTCGACGCAACTTGCGCGTACGTCCTCGAGTAAATCAAATCGTGTTGGTTTCCATGAATTTTTTTCTCTCGCGAAATGAGCCGCAACAGATGGAACGGTAAAACAATTAGTTAGTAATTTGTCAGTATTTTCCGCGCGCTTGCACTCTAAAAACTTCTCCGCAAGATTTTTCATCTCGTCATGGAGAGATTCTGTTCGATATATTTCACCGTTTGGTCTGACAAACTGATCAAATTCACCTTCCTCATTACATTTAAATAACCATACCGATACAGGATCGTTTTTACTTATTTCGTTAATAAAATCAAACATACCTCCCCCAGAATTATCTGGGGGGTAAAATCTAACAGTTCGATCACGTGGAAATATTGTTACTGCGCTAGTCCATGCGTGCGCGTTATGATCAATAATATTTATTGGAGCTCCTTTCGATTTATATTTAGATTCGTACAGTACCTCTCCCGTTATTGTCGCTACGGTTATTGGAAATTTTAATAGTTTTCCTAGTTCAGCAACATCTTTTATTGTAGCACCGGTATCCTTAACTGAATCAGCCCACAAGTTTATTTTTTCACGCCTTAAATCAGTTAATCCATTTCCACGCATCGCGTTTGTAAAGTGTTCTATTACTCGTTCGGCTACACAATTTAACCTTGAAAATTTCATCGGCGCTAGTTTATCAACGTTGGGTTTTTTATTTATCTCATAGATTCCATAAATGACCGCTGTTACAGGATACGCTCGCTCATAATACGGTTTGTCAATACCCGTCAATAGACCCGGTCTGGAATTTTTACTTAATATGGCAATTGTATTATTGCCAAGGACATGATCATATTTGTCGCGGATAATCCAACTACCTGTTTCTGTTAATACAATAAATTTTACTCTGAAGAAATATTTTTGATTGCCCTCGTATTCAGCGATGTAGTTAATGATAGTTGCCGCTCGCTTGTCATTCATTGTGGCGTCCGTGACAGCTTCCTTGACGGAGTCAAGACGTATAATCTTGAACGTTGACCATGTATGAGATGCACCATCCGTGTAAAATTCTTTCTTGGCGTCGTGAATTTTCGAGATCAGACTTTTATCTTTCGGATCAACCAAATCTCGCACTGGCAAGTGAGATAATCTGTCGAGGTTGAATTTATATTTAACAGGCCTAGTTTGGGATAATCTCTCAAACTCGTTCATATAATTAAAACATATTTAAAATAAAAAATATTATATATTACAATGTCTCAATGCAGATGGTTGATGATCGGCTCAGTAAATCGATGCAACAAATCCTGCAGAAAGGAATTTTGTTGGATGCACTCACAAAACATACGACGAGGAAGTCTAGGACCAATACCATGTCTGCGGTGTGGTATTGGAGTGCGAGGAAAAACAGGATTATGTGGAAAGTGCGGTGGAAAACGGTTCAGAGAACTTAAAAGATATTATGACCAAAAAAAATAACAACGGTGAAAACGCTATAAAATCCGTGGAGGATTATATATCAAGATTTCAGACAAACAATGATTTAAACAAATAATATTATTATAATGGAGCAAAATAAATTTGTCCCACATCCTGTCATAACAAACTATGAATCAGATATTAATGGTGTCATCAGACACTGCAGGTTGAAGAGACCAGTTGGTACTGTTGATAGTAATGGCTATCTTAGATTTACTGTTAGGAAGAAAAGATATCATTGTCATCGTTTCATCTACGAATGTTTCTTTGGAGTGATCAATGACGGTCTTGTTATTGATCATATTGATGGGAATCCTCAAAACAATAATTTATCCAACCTTCGTATTGTCACGCAAAGTGTGAACTCTGCATGTGGTAATACAGGAAGATGTAAGACAGTTTCTAGAAGGGCGGTAAATTCTACAAACACAGAAACTGGCGAAGTAATTATATTTCGTTCAATATGTTCTGCTGCGAAATATTTTGATATTCACCCGCATTCAGTACAAAAAGTAGCAGAAAATATATATAAAACCGCTTTCTCGAAAAAATATAAACAGAAAATCACCTTTCAGTATTGTTAACTATCATTACCACCTCGAATTAATTTTTTTAATTTATGTCACAGATTTTCCCCCATACACTACTTATTTTTGACTCATGAAAGGGAGGTAATTTTATGGTCATAATTATCTACGGTTTCTAACTTACAAAAATATGCAGTTCGTGTATTTTTCTGTTCTATTCGTGAAATATTTAGAACAACACAGCATATACATTACATCTGAACTACAGAAAACCGACATTTATATGCCAGCTTACTGAATGTAGAATCCAGCGTCTAGTATGTATCGATCGTGGCGGGTTAACAGTACAGGGATCCTGCATGTATTTACTCGATTACAGAAATACATGTATATAGTGTTTGGAATTAAAAATCAATTGCATTTTCCTTGTTCAGAGCAAAATATATTTGTATACGTATGTGTGATTATGTATTTGTGTGCGTATGTGTGGTTACTCTTTTTTTATCGGGTAATATTAACAACTAAATACTCCCTTGACCACGATACAGATTTACGAGTGGGAAATCTCGTAATATATATTTCTCCATAGAACAGACATAGAGAGGATTGAAAATCTCGTATAGTCATAGGAAGGATGAAAACATCTAACAGTTATATTATAGGAAGGATGAAAACATCTAACAGTTATATTATAGGAAGGATGAAAACATCTAACAGTTATATTATAGGAAGGATGAAAACATCTAACAGTTAGATGGCGTGGGTATAGTAAATAATCCAGCTTTTATAAATCTAACTTGTTTGGTGAAAACGTATTTCTTGAATTCTGAATTGTATTGGTTCCTTAGCTATATATATTGGACTGTGACGCTCGCGGTCCAGGATCGAATCCCCATGGCTGACAATTTGTCGGTGGTGCGCATAATTGCGATTTTTATAATAATGTGGGAACCGCAAAACCCCCCGCTCAGCAAAATTCAACCACAAATTGACTGGTGGTTGATACATATTTTCGTATCACCCACTGGATTAATTATTGTGGGTGGGATTTTGCTGAGCGTATATGTTTGTACTGTCCTTGCATATATCCATTTCATTGTATATATACATTTCCTTAGTTAAGTTATATGTTTGTGCCTTCCAATGCATAATCTGAGCTCGATAGGGGCTCTTCATTCATAATATGAGCTCGCTAATACACTCGATAGGGACTCTTCATTCGAAACATCCCGACGAACTCGCTAAAGACTCGATAGGGGTTCTGTAGGGATATTTTTTTTTTATTTTAAAGATTTATATATTACATAATGAACCATGAAAATATCAATGATGTAATTGTTGCTATTAAAAAATTGAAAAAAGATGGAATTAATATATCCGATGAACTAAATCCTGAAAAAATAGTTTCTGATTTTGAGATTTTACAAGAACGTAAAAATCAGGGAACACACACACTATCATCTGAATACAAGCTCATGAAACAGATTCAGGCGGCAATGTTTCAGTCGCTAGCTACCGTAGAAGATAATCAGGTGAAGGAATTCGTTCCTCTCTCTGCCGCCGTAGAAAGAATTAAATCGCTGTTATCCCACGAGTACGAGGCAAAGAAAACGATTAGTACTCGTATAAGACAATTAAGAAAAAGTATGTTAGCGAGTAACCCCGTTACTGGTGAAACGATCCAAAGTAATAATGAAAATGAAAGTTTTGGTAACTGGGGTCCCTGTCAACGCTAACCACGTGTAGTGTAAAATGATCAAAGTTTCAGAAAAAAAATAAAAACATTTTTTTTGCAAGGCCGATTAATTTGTATCAAACACACAATCTGATTAATTTGTATCAGTAATAAAATATTTTTTTTTAAGTTGATCGAATTTGAGTCTGATCTCTGTTACAAATGTTCTTCTAACTGTTAAGAAATCCTCGTGTATAAAAACACTCCATTACATAATATTTAAGATTTCACATACAGATTTATCACAAGTTCTTCTCCACGTATGTCAATTAAGCGATTAAGGTGGTCTGTGAGTTTAAAATTTATTCGTGTTAACATATTATTGTGACACCGTAGATACACAGGATTAGTTGGTTCTTGCACGATTAAACTTCCAGGTGAAACTTGTGGTGTAAATGTGTATAAAATATATCCTTGTTGAGCCTGATTTGATCTTCCGAGATCTATTTGATAGCTGCCATCGATTACGTCACAAACTAGATTGACCACGATTGTCGGTGTTATATTAACGATTCCCGGAGATACGTGTCTTCTGCCGCCATGTGGATCATTATCATATCTAAGAACAGTTGCTGGTGGTGCTATTTTTCTCCATGCATCGAGTATTTTAGGAAAGTTTTCGTTGATAAGATCCTTGAGCGTTTTTCTTAATTCATCTGTTTCAAATCCTGGTAGTGTAAAATTTAATAAATCCGATTCAGTTATTTTATAATGATCAATGTATATTTGTTTGATATATTTTTCCTATATTATAAGTACTAGCATTTATTACTTCAATAATAGTCCGATTAGCGTATTTAAGATCTAATACAATTTGATTTAAATGTTGTATCGTTACAATGATCTGATGTTTTAGATTGATATTGGGATACTCCAGGATATAGTTTTTAAGTAAATATGCTAATGTCGTTAATGCAGTTGTGTGTTCAGTTCTAATTTTATTAGCTAATGATTTGAAATTTCGATCATAAACAAATCCAGCTAAAGTTTTTTCATCAATATCAATGATAGAAAACGGTGTTATAGGATATCTTTTACCATCATTGATATTGTGGTATTCTTCATTAGTCCATGGATACAAATTTCGGTATTTTGGTGTTGTTATAAACCTAGCTTCGTCCGTGAGAAATTCAATTAATTTTGGTTCTGGTGGTCCTTCATACACCGGGGGAATTTCAGGCCAACCTAGTACGGATCTGATTGAAGATTGATAAATAACAACGGCATAATCGGGAGAATAGATTTCAACCGTCAAGGACAGGGTCGGTTCATGAACATTAATTGATATTTTTGCTTCTTTTCCCGTTATTGATTTTATTCTACGCGCAAATTCATCATTGATTTGTTCGATCTCATAACTGCCAGTTGGTATTCCAACAACAACCCAGTCAGGTGTTCCATCTGGTTTATTTTTACTAGCAAGTACAGGCGAATTATTTGCTGGTGTACCATGAAATGATTTTGATCTGATATTTGGCCAGCTGTAATATACCCGTAATTGCGCTAGTGCTATTTCTTTTACTGGAATTGCAGTAGGAAAATTAACACTAAATTCAGGATTAGACGAACTTACCGAGATCATCGTTATCTTTGGCGGAGTTGTGTTGGTCACGATCTGCTGAAGTAATTCTGTCATTATTAATACTTGTATCTTTAATACCGATACCCTCTTCGTATATTTTAGTCATCATTGAAAACTCGAAATCAGATATAATTCCATCACTAAGACTCGCTGATAACAACGAGGATAATTTCGAGTATGCTACCGTCGCTGTATGTAATTTTATTTTGTAATCGGATAATTTTTCGTTCGTGCAAGTACATATTTTTTTTGCGATGATATTAAGCGCACCTGCAATAGTTGTTGCTGCTGAAATACAGATAGTTACAGCTGCTGGTGCCATCATTGTCACCGCTGATAATATGACACCGGTTGCAGCAACAACAGCGGATACTGAATAAACAATTACATCAACGATAACTAATCGTCGTCGATATTTTTGTATTTTTACTGTATATTGTTCGACTCGATCTTTTAGCGCCGCCTGCCATTCACGCGCTTGATTGGACCTGTATTGTGCACCGTCCATATATATTTTTATGCAGTAACCAATTGAGGTGTTTCAGCTACAAATTCCAAACACCACCAGTAAGATGTTGCTGTTAATTTCTCATCAGCTGCTTCCAGGATAAATATTTCCTCGTTTCCGCTATTTAATATAACAGATACAACCCCGGAAAACCTGTCGGTGGAATGACGCCATTGAAACGTTGTAAATATTTCAAATTTAGCGGCGGAAAACACAGGCAGCCTGTACACGCCAGTGACTGTTGCGGTATATTTGATAGTATTATTTTGTTTGGACAATGTTGCAAATCCCGATGATACCGTGTATACGATGTTTGTGATATGCCCGGGAGTTATTCCAGCTGAAATTTTAATCAAATTGGTTTTGTTGACGATCTCAGGAATTCCGGCTATGATGTCTAGCTGTGTTCGTTTGATCGTGTCTAGGTTAGTTTTGATATCAACGAGTTTTATATCAATGGTGTGCGGAGTGCCAAAGAATCTATTTATGGATTCGTCGGTTTTTTGAAAATTTCTGCGAAATCTTGCAAAAGCGCCCACGTGAACATCATACTCGGCCCGCAGCGTGGATAGTGTTCCATCCACGTTGTCGACGTATTTTTTTGTTGCTGCGTCTTCGTCAGATGTTGGATCTCTTAAAACTACTATTTTATTTCCGTTCATGCTGAGTTCACCCGTCATTGTGTCGCCGGTGCTTTTCATACAATTAGCAACGCTTTTTGCAATTTCATTTCTAATTGTTGCAAACGATATACTTGAATCTCTGATTCTACCACCGTCAGTAAACACGGGAATATTATCTGTAACTGCACCAAGTACTCGTCGAACTATATCATTCCATTTGATATTGCTGGTTTTTAGTTTACCATATCGATCTTGAAAAATAACAACCTCATCTGGGTCAACTCCAGCCAGATTCATGATATCAGCGAGGTCATCTTTAGTCAAATACTTCGACAGATCAACGTCGGATTTTATTTTCTTACTAGTAGAAGATCTTCCGTAAATGTCAACCATTATAATAAGACCTGTTGTTTAAAACGCTTTACGCGCAACGAATCGGTTACTTGTATAATCATGCACAACTTTATGTGGTGGTTTGGATGATTTTGATATAGCGTCGAGTACATTAATTACTTCACGGCCGCATATTGGCGGATCTGTCATTGTTTGTGTGGGTAGCGTTGAATACCAAACTTGCGCGTGGAGTGGTGCAACATACTTGATAAATTCAACGGGTGGAGCTAACCCGTACGAATCAAAATAAACGATTCCACGTGGATCAACCGCGTATGATACCCAATGAGTACCGGGTCCTGAATTCGAGTCTAGATTAATAATACCTGTTTCGAGTTTGTTTGGTTGTTTCGGTAATTGATCTCGCATAAAAACACCTCTAAAAGCTTTTATTTTTAATTTTTTAGCAGCATCAAGTAAATCAAAATTTGATGCTGGAACGTCTAACGTGGAAGCCTTAGACCTCTCCCCCAACGAGATCCTGGTAATCTTAGACCGCGTCCCTTTTTTTGTACCCCTTTCCTGTTGCTTTCTTTAGTGCCATTCCAGCAGCTGTTCCAACAGCACCTAACGCGGCTGCTTTTGCTACGGCGTGAGCAGCAGCAGCTATTAACGCTGGAATAGCCGCAAGAAGTGGAAATATACCACCTATTTTAACCATGTCTTTGATGGCGCTCGGAGAAAGATGAAATTGAACTCCAGTTTTTGATTCCAGGGCTTTATTGAAATGTTTAATCTGATTATTTGTCAACGATAATTTGTTTGGACCACAACTAATCTGATCTCGTTTTAGTGATATTTTAGTTCCGCATTTGTTGGCGGTTTTTGATTGAAGCTTTTTGACCTGACCGGGAGTCAGAGTAACATTAACATGACTATACGACATTTTATATATAAGTAATATTTTTTTGAATAATTAAAGATTTTCCACTGGTGCATCAACGACTCTCATTCGACCACTACCACCTTCAAGTAACATGGCTTTATCGCTAAGTATGACCGCGATTGCTCTAAAATCAACACCACCTGTATTTAATGTTGCTTTGAGATGTATATCAACGACAGATTGTTTTGATAGATCAAGATGTTCTAATGAAAAATAATAAATCGGATATAAATTTTTGAAATCATGTTGCGATATTTGCAATCCAGTATCAACATTTTGATCACGTCCCATAAATGACATTAAACGATGATATGCACGTCCTATACGATTTTGTGCATAATTTAGTTGTATATTCTCTGTTGGTTCCTGTTGTCCGTTTATCCGTAAGGAAATATTTGTGAGACCTAGTTGGTCAAATATCATATGAGAGTGAGTTTGTGAGCCTAATCGATTAGTGTTCTGAAACGGAATAAAAATATGCCGTGGTGCAGAAACACCTTGTTGTGATGCTATATGCCATGTAAACTGACCGTTAACGTTAGTTTGCATGCTATCCGTGCTTGTTGTTAACCATGAAAACAAGGATTTACCACCTGCATCCATGAAAGAAATCAATTTTTGTTCTTCTGCGATCGTTGGAGTCATTACCGGCATCCACAGTGAAAGTTTCGATAATATTACTTTACCAGCATCACCAACGGGTCTCCACAGAGCATCGTTATCATCATTCTTTCTTACAAGAACAACCGTGTGTCTAGCTCCAAAAATAACCTTTTTAACATTCCTGCAAAATCCAAAAATATGCGATAGTGGAATTGTACATGAAAAACCTCTATTGCCTTCTAGCAACATATTTCTACGTACTGCAAATCCCAAGTTGAAATTTTCGTTAGAACCATGAACCACCGGCCACACAGCAGCATCAGCGGTATCGGTATCGTTTCTTGGTCGTCTTATATCATACAGATCGCTTTCAGGGTGATTGGAGTTATCTTTCACAAACATCATTGTGGGACCTGCTGATCTTGTATAATCATCAGAATATCTTGCTAATCCTATTATTGTTGTAGCAACGTCGACATCATTCTGAATTGATTCAATATTTTTTCCATCAATCATATATGTGGCGCTACTAAATAATGCCATGATCCCGTTGTTGACAAAACCAATTTTTACTGGATTTAAGTAATTAGTATCATCCGTTTTTATAATTGTACCTTCAACCTCAAGAAAAGCATCAGCGGGTAAAAGGTATCTACTTGTGTCATGAACTTGTAGTTCAATTCTTCCACGTCAATCTGGTTCTCGTGCGTCATAATAATAAAACTGATAATCACGTACCGATTCATCCTTAAGGACGGGTGCTTCCATGTCAAATGCTGTGTCGGATACGCGCTTGAACATTTTATTATAATTATTTTCTTCTAACACGTTGATTACCACGTTCGGGAAATTCCACTTCCGGATATCAAACTTGAGATATTATTTCCAGATTCACCGAGTCCTTGATCTGCTAACGCTGCTAGTTTTTGATTTGCAGCTTGATTTATTATTTTACTGACATCTGCAGGCATCACCTCAGTACTTGGTAATTTTACTGGTGGTTGTTGTTTTCGTCGCAATAATCGTGTTAGTCTTTCTTTGATCGCCGAGAACGCCTTACCAGCAACATTGACAATTGCACCAGGAGCTTTATCACGAACAATATCAATGGTTTTCATCGATAATTGTTTTGCAATCGGTATTGCTTTTGGAGCCATCCTTGTAAATAATCCCTGAATAACATCACCAAATCCATCTCCGTAAGTAGCTCTATAGATTGGTAATCGTGAGTTTACCGCTCTGACCTGTACAGGTTTGCGATGATTATTATGTATTATCATCTTTTTTTTATTTACCATTTATCTAACAACTAGTCATCAGCAAGTTCATCGATAAGTTCTCGGTAAACGTCGATATCCATGATACCACCTTGAAATAATCGCCGACAAATATCAGCTGCTTCATTAATTATTTCTGGTGAATTATTTCCAGCTCGTTTTCCTCCTATAAGAACTTCTAACCGTGACACGTCATTGATGATATTATCAGGACATAAACCAGATCCTGTTTTAGGTTCATCTTGAGGTGTTTTAAATACTGGTGGTTGCATTACCGGAGTAAGTACTTCAGTGGTGACCCGGGGTGAGCCAGGTGAGTCATTTCTTCGAAATCCAGGTGGTGTATCTACCGGTGTAAATGTTATTTCCGACACAGGAAATTTACGTAAGGGTAAAGGAATTTTCTTCCAGGAGGGTGATCTTTTTTCTGTTGATTTTTTAAGTAGCTTTTCAGACCTTTTAAGTTCCGACTTCAACCTTTGCTGCGGCGAAGAAGATTGCTGTTGTTCTATTTGTTGCAGAGGTGGAGGAAGCTGATACTGGGAGAATTTTTCTTGTTCTAGTTGTTTCAGTCTCTCTCTATAAAGTCTTTTTACTTCTCTATTAAGACTTTCGTATTCTAGACCTCTAGCTTGTTTTTTGTTGTAATATACGCGATATATCCATTTAATGAAATTATCATCATTTGTTTTTTCATGACGGGGTTTTAAAATACTAGATTTATCAAATATATTATTTAATATCATCTCAGGTAATTTTTCTCTTTCAGTATTTCTAATAACATCAACAACTCCTTCGTTAAATCTTGCAATTAATTCTAAGTTTTCTCCTACTGGTTTGGGTTCAGATACATGTTCTTTTTGAACGTCGGCGAGATCAGTACGAAGTTTTCAAATTTCTTCAAGTATTTCCTCACCAACAGATGGAGGTTGAGCTGCAGCTATATCAGTTGGAAGATCTCGTAAAATCTTCTTTGCCTGTTTAGTTCTTCTTGCTATTTTTTCAGTCTGCGCTGCAGTTTGTTTTGATACCGGAAGAAGATTTTCTTTGATGACTGCAGTGACGGGCTTAAACAGTTTTTTAGTTTCTTCTTCGTACTCAACTTGAGCTTCTTGCTGCGCTTGCAGATTTTTTCTGAATGAGTCTCTGACAGGAAGAAATTTTTTTAATTGCTTCTAATCGTTCTCGAGCTATTCTTGCAGTATGAGATTCCGAATGTACCATTATTTTTTTAATATAACAATCTTTCAATTAATATCAGCAGAAGAGGTATAAATTTAATTAAAAAGATATCATTCATATAATGAACAACTGTGCGTGGCTGCGTCAAGGAACCACTAACAAATGTGATAAAAAATGCCGTGGAGAATATTGCAAGAAACATAATTATCTTATAAAGAAAAATCCTCATGCTGGTCCACGAAGTTATGTTGGTTGTAACAACGGCGTTAGAGGATTATATCAGATTTGCAAAAATTGCGGTGGAGATCGATACAGAAGTTTGATGATATATTATAAACACAGAAAGAACATAAATCCAAAAATAGAAAAACCACCATCAGAACTTGAATATTACTTGAAACATAGAACAAATTCCCATGATTCTGATGAAGATTCCCATGATTCAGATGAAGATTCCCATGATTCAGATGAAGATTCCCATGATTCAGATGAAAAGAACGCGTTGAGAAACATTCATCAAACTTGATATGGTGGTAAAAATTTCTTTTGCAACATGAATAGCAGCAGAGAGGGGGCGTCTACAATTCTGTTTGGGACAAACAATAATCGTAGACGTGGTATTGACCTCTATGAAGGGTCACTATTTTTCTTTTGGTCCAAACACAAGGGTGACAACTCCCTTAAGTGGTCTGATCGCCCTCTCTGCTGCTGGGATTCCTGAATGTGCATAAATAATGAACATTGTTCTATAATTATCATATTACATGGTTGTACTAACCATACTTATCTTTTAAACGTATTGTTGTATGAACCATAATTGTCTTTAAATCATACGGTTGTATGAACCATACTCATTCTGAAAGCATCCGGTTCTAAAAACCATTTATCTTCATGAACTACATTGGTCATTATTATATCGTTCAAGCTTGACCATTAGAGCTTACGTGTTTGCTTGTCGCATAGCTTTATTTCACCTTTCAAAATCTCGTACTTCTCATGCAATGTGTACAGTGTTTTTACTTGATCCAAAATCCATTCGGTTCCATTAAAGTTACAATTGTATCGTACCGTTACATACCATAGATCTTTCTCCAAATTAAAACTGATGAAAATTTAGTTATCTGTATAAAAGATAATTATTTTATTTCTTCATATGACATCGTTCGAGTAAACCTGATAATAGTGTACTAATATCAAAATCTTTTGTTTCTATAATCTCGTGCATAGAACTTGTTTTACTAACTGTTGACAGGTCGTCCCATTGCTCTTTTAATATATTTGCACATATGCGCAGTATTTTGAACATCACGTAGCTGAAACGCTCATTGCACAATCCTTCCAACATCTCACAATTATACCTCTTTTTCTTGATTTTTGTTTCATTTAGAAGAAAGACTTATGTAGCAAGGTTTTACTTAGATAATTATTCGGATTTTCATAAAAGAGTACAAACCTGATGACCTTTATATAGAATGAGAGGCAATAATAGTACCTGATGAATACTGTATTTTGAATCTGCTAATTATATTGAAAAAGTAAATGGTTATTTTAAAGTAAATGGAAAACATTGAGTGAGAAAAATATGTTGGTGTTTGCACCAAGACAAGGAAATCCGTCGTTTATTTGTACAACATTACCTCAACGAATGAACGAACAGTCCTGCAAAGTTCAGAGTAAACTACATTCGACACATTTGTGACCTCTCTGTATATATATATATATATATATATATATATATATATATATATATATATATATATATATTGTCTTTGTTTACGTGTCGACAAAGAGATTACAAGAAACCGAGAAATGAGAGTGGTTCATGGAATCTTGACTGACCTAATGCAAGATACCTGCGGCTTTATTCTTTTTGCGAAAGTGCTTTGAATCCGGTCAATGGTGAAAGCGAGTGCAACTTTCCGAGTATAAACGCCCCATATAGACTGAGAGAGAATTGGTTTTTGTGTAGGTTATTATAAAAGACAAAAGGACGAACATAGTAAATTTTCCGCATCTGCACATGTTTTAACATCTAAACATAAACACAAATGATTCAGAGTTGCATTATATTGAATTCTGCTGCTTACGGACAAGTGACATTCATAGGTATCTGGTTTGACATGAAAGCAGAACTATTGGTATTTACATGTTTGGACGGATTAAATCGCAGCCACATTTTGTTCTGTTGATGAATAGCATTAAAGAAGATACTTTTAATTACCATTATAAGTTGCTTTCATCTACACTGTTATATTTACTTACATGTTATATGTTCTCTCCTCTTGTATTTAATTTGGCAATGTTGACATTTCCTTTGTTTTGATTACTAGAGGCTACATATTTAACATTTGTTCCACTGTTACATCTACCCAAATACGTTTCAATATGGTTTTGCTTAAATCTTTCCGTCACATAACTGAGGTGGTCTACTTTCAATAAAACTTCGACAAAAACATGGAAAATGTTCACATGCATTCTGCGCTGATCCTAAAACAAAGGAAGATGTTTAAGCTCAAAGACCTAAAGACTCTAAAACATCAGAAAACTGACATTCGGCACACCTTGCACCTAACACGACATGAGAACAGATATTTGTTTGGTAGTGTAGATAATATACTTCTTTAGTTCTCTCGGTTTAAAGTCTTAAGTTGTTTCTTGTTAAAGCTTAATGAAGTGATTACTCTACAAAACATGAAGTGATTACTCTCTACACCGCTCCGGTGGCCTAGTGGTTAGAGCGTCCGCCTCGGAAGCGGGAGGTCGTGGGTTCGAACCTCGGCCGAGTCATACCAAAGACTTACGAAAATGGTACTAACAGCTGCCTCGCTAGACGCTCAGCATTAAGAGGTTAGTGTTAGGACTGGTCGGCTTGGTGTCAGAATAATGTGACTGGGTGGGACATCATACTACATGTCTGCAGCATGACGCCCCAACATCACTATAAACTGACACACTGCAGACATCGTAGCAATATGACTGAAAAATTGTTAAAGCTACGTTAAAAATCCTAATCACAAACATTACTCTCTACAAAACATGAAGTGATTACTGTCTACAAAACATGATGTTTGTGACTTGGAAAATCAACACCATTGAAGAACAAGATCATATAAAGTTTGACATGGCAAGACTTTGCATACAACGGCTAATCTTTATACAACATCATACAACGGCTAATCTTTATATTATATCATACAACCGCTAATCCTAATCTTTATACAACATCAGATATGTTTTAACTTTTCTAGTTAAATATGTAATATCTTTTACCATCATGGAAATGAGTGTGGAAACATTATTCACCCTGTTTACCATTTAGCAAATGTAGCTCTAATCGCACTTATATACAACATAGTTATGTAGATATTGTTCACGATGTCAGCCTTTAAACACTATCAAATATGGATCCTAATGAAATGAAAAAACAAAACAATTCCATTTTTACTTAATCATTTCACAATATACTGCCTGAGGGCACATATGCCATTACAAGATGCAATAATCAACAATGTACAGAACGTGAAACTGATGTTACAAAATTCGTTAGCTTTTTTGGCTTATAAACATTGTATATTTTCTTGGTGACAAATGTCGGCTGAAAAAATATCAAAACGGTATACATGCAACAATAAAATATTTTGCCTTTTGCATGAATTATGAAGAACATTGGGAGACTGACGAATCGTCCAATTTGCTGTTGTTTTTTATATTATATCTGATAGACATAACACAGTCCGAATAACAATTATACTATATTGTCACACATGTAATTTATATAGTGTGCTTAAGTCCCTAACGGGGGGATGTGGATAGAGTTCTTGGATACCTGATTTTTGTCCTTGATTTTAAGTTGTAACCAAGAAGTTTACTAGAATTTTAGTTCAAGGTCACTTCATGGAATTTTCCATTCTAGCACTTTCCATTCTAGCACATTCTAAGTTGTTTACAAGATAAAATCTGTTACTAAATTTAGAATAAAGGATGTGGTAAATATCATGTGAAGACGTGTTGTATTTCAGTATTATATTGAATTAGTTCAAAATAGAAACACAACGTGCTGTCTAGGCTATAGATTTTGAAAGTGAAAAAAAAAATAATTTTGAAAACACGGATATATTATCTTCAAGATATCTGTTTAAATATGCAATGGTTAAATTGAACCAGAATAAAAAAAAGACATAGGAAGACGTCAGCAGTGTTAATCGTGTTTAGCTATAAATATAACATCGGCGACATTTTATTGGAGGAACATAGCTAACGGAGTAGCATTTACACCGGGTACCTGTTCAAGTTGTCTGACCATGACTGAGCAGATAAAGAAAGGATTAGACATTACAGACCCGTTAACGTTTTGCAAAGAGAGGAAAAACTGTGTCCCTTGAATGTAAGATTAGAGGACAAAACCATTTTTGGTTTTTAATAGGAGAGTAAATGCAATTGCAGATGTTGTTAAATAAACAAAGAATAAATGAATAAATATATAAATTTGCCGGATATGATTATTTCTGTGTTGTATTGGAAAAAGGGAGGTTACAACGAAGTAGATTAGAAGTGGTTAGTACTCTCCTCCTGCATTTGGACAACATACCAAGGGATATTCGCCCTGGAAATAATTTTTAGAAATGCATAAGTTAAACACAGCTATGGTTCTCGATCAGTTCATGTTGGAGTAAATATTCGAAGGTACATTGTATTAAAGCGACCCAACTGTCCTTTCATAACGCTACCACATTGTTCTTTATCTAAGCTACCCCACAGTATTATCAAATATTAACAATTATTGAAAAAGTTTTTAAAAAATCTGACTCAAATTGGATTTATTTTTCATTTTTGTTATCTTTATTTCTCTATAATTCATGTTTTTTTTTTACATTGGAATGCTTGAAAACAGTTTGAAAAATATAATTGCGGTGATCTCATTCTACTACAGATTTGAATGGACAAAAAAATAAAACTCTGCTTCCAAAGACTAGTTATAATCGTCCGAGAGGGGCATTCTAAATTAGTTCATGCGAAGAAAATACGATGAAAAATATGGTAATAATTATTTACAACGGTATGAAAATCCATTCGTATGAATGCAGTGAGAACTGCGGTCGCGAGTAAAACGGATAGAATCGTTGATGTTACATACTATACGTTCATTAAATCCGATTTTGTTGGATTACAACGTGCACGAGTATTCCATGGATGACAACGTGCACGAGTATCCCATGAATGACAACGTGGACCAATATCCCATGGCGTTTAGTCGATTAGCTAACTCTGTTTAAAAGCAGGTAACGAAACAAAATGATAATGCGGTTGAGATAGTATAACTTTTAAATTGATGATAAGCTTAAATTTGCGATACTGAGATATTACAAATTTTAAACTATTGATAACCTTGTGTTTAGCCGGTCGAGATATTGTCATCTCTACTGAATGTGTATTGTTTGCTTGACCGTTGCCGACAATTGAGGGTATACATTTAACAGCAGGCCATGAAATTTTAAATTTTCTGCCACCGTCTTATTTCGCATTGAACCCGAGAGAAGGCATCATACATTAGTATGAACTAGCAATAGCGTACTTATCGGGGAGGGGAATGGTCACATAGGTCTTGAGGCGCCAAAGCCACGAGCGTCAGCGGTGTTGGAGTACCAACACCGCTTTGGGCCTTCATCGTCGCCCCCGACGCAATTTACCTTTAGTCTTTCTATCTATGTTCGCTTATAGAGGTTTGCGCTCTTCCGAGCATGTACCTCCGATTTGTGCCTACATGGTAGGCTATTTAATTGCTTCTAGGGGAAGGAATTGGAGCCACTTCCCCCATTTATGTGTACCTTTTAATTGAAGCCGTCAGGCAGTGGAACTAATAGAGGTCCTAACTGTCTGAATGGGGGGGGGGGGGGCGCTTGAAGGCGAGTGGGGATAGACCCAGCACACACTCAATTTATTCAATCGGTACTACTTAGCTGCATTAGGTATGTATGAGTGGGAATGGACCAATCACACACTCATATGTATTGTACTGAATTTTCAGTGGCATTAAGGGCGTGCACTCCACGCTGATTGCTTTTGATGTCCGGCCGTGGCAAGGGAGGAGAGGGCGGATAAGGCGGATCAAAGGTCACAGGTTGGTGCTCCAAGACTCCGGTGTATCGAGTCTAAATTGTCGTCCTACACAATTTGGAATGAAAAACTGTGATGTTTTAATTTAGAGTTTTGCTAAGGAGAGGTATCTTAGGTGACCGTTTTTAGTAAAGTTTGCTTCCTTGTGTGGCTGGTCCTGATGGTCTTGGACTTTTGAGACCACCTTATATGTTGGATTACGTTTTTAGGGTCCTTCGTGTCTGAATTATCGTGGTTTTATTTGCAACCTTGTGCTGCTGGGCCTGATGGTCATTGGTACTTTAGACCACCTTATAGGAGTTAAGTTAAGGTCTTACTTGCCTAAAGTTATTTATTGGCTTGCCACTTTGTGCGGCGGGCCCTGATGGTCTTGGGTGTTGGATCACATCGTATGCTCTAAAAGTGCTCGTGATATAGATATGACTGTCACCTTCGGCTAGAGTGTTAATTTCTCAGAGGTATTAATGGTGTTGCGTACATGCGGGGCTGTCAGGTAGAGTTTAGAGAAAGAGGGTAAAGGATGGGTTAATTTGATGGTATAAGGGAAAATTAAGTATAAAAATTTTTTGTTGTTAAAAATAAAACAAAATCTTTCTATTTTTTTACAATAAAGAAAAACAAAAAATGTCTGCCCTCCCGCCCATTTATGTTCATAGTTTCATTATTTATCAGGTGTTATTTTATGCCGGGTTAAATTGGCTTGGTGTTATTTTATTTTCAGGCCAAGTCTAATTAGTTAATACATATCTTTGCCGAATACTCGGGTCGCTAAGACGTGTCAAAGACATCTGATCTTATTTATTCCCTAATTTGAAGTTTGTTAATTTGAAGTTTGTTAGCTTGTCTACTAGTTATGGTAAGTTTGGAAATATTTTGTTCTGATTAATTTCCTAGCTTGAGGATAGTTTTTTATGTTCTGTTATTTTCAGGCTACATCTATTTTGATAAGACAGATATCTTTGCCGAATACTCAGGTCACTAAGACTTGCCAAAAACATCTGATCTTATTGTTTCTTACATTTAGTTTATTAGTCTGTCTCCTAGTAGTAATTAATTTGATAGTATGTATTTATTGTTTAGCCGGTCATACTTCCGGATGCCCCAGAGTACTGCAGTGGGTGATAGGTGCAGGTGCAGCATCAGCCCGCGCTTGGCGGTACACACCTCTACTTGGGTGGTAAACCATATGCTACCCACGCACCCAATTCCCCACCCAGTGATACCAGTCGGGGCGTCCGGTGGTGGAATGACCAACTGTATTTCGGATGGTTTAATTATGGTATTTTAGTGTAATATTTTATTTTGTTGCACAGATCCTTGTATACATTTAATTATATGTATATATGTGAGATTAAGGTTGAGGTTGTTATTCATTAAAAACTCTAAGTATGTTTCCAGGGATCCAATCTTATTTTGCTCCATTTTTAGTGTGATTCTTTCGTTCTTTAGTTTGTGACAGGTGTTGAATATGTGTTATGTCTTCTGGAACCCGGCAGTGGTAGCAATTTGGGTTGTGGGCTTGAGGTCCTATGTACTGCCCAAAGCTGCTGGCCAATTTAGTTTTTCCGGTGTAGATTCTAGTTATGTTTTTTTATATCAGTGTTTTTGATTTTGGGTGGTTTATTATTCATGTTAATATCTTTTAGGATGGAGTATAGTTTCCTGTCTTTGGTGTTTAGATTCCAGCATTTCTGCCATTTGCTATCAATAAAGATTTTTGTTATGATTTGAAGTTCGCTGACACAGTAATTAATGGTTATATGAGTTGGTTCATTTAATTTATTTTCGATATTTGGTCAGCTAGCTCGTTTCCTTGAATGTCGAAGTGGGATGGCATCCACATGGATTCGGTTTGTTGTTTGTTGTTACATAATTCTTCGATTGATAAATATGTTTGCCTGAGGAAATTTTTCTCTTGATTTAGTATTATTATTTAGTATAGATGAGATGACGCTCAGCAAGTCACTTATTATCACTGCTTTAGTTATGTTGTTGTCCTTAATCCATCTGAGGGCTTCTAGGATGGCCCATACTTCTGCTTTGTAAATAGAGCAGTGGTTAGGTAGCCTTTTGCCCATTTTAATGTTCAGTTTGGGTATTACCACTGCTGGTCTGGAGGGTTCTGATATTTCAGATCATCAGTGTATATTTTAATTGAATTAGGGTATTTTCTCATAATTTCCGTCGTGATAATTGCTTTAAGTTTGAGTTCCTTTTTTTAAGTCTATGAATACTGCAGTTAGATTTCTATCTTTCTTTTGGAGTTAAATGATAGTTTAATTTTTGATTCCAATCGTAGGAGTGCAACCGTAGTGGACCTTTTGTTTCTAAATATGCATTGGTTTTAGGATATTAAGTTGTTACGGTCCAAGTGATATTAAAGTCGATTAGTTATTGTTTCCATAAATTTGCAAATAGTATTAGTCAGGAAGATTGGTCTATAAGAAGTTATGTCATTGGTGTCTTTACCTTGTTTGGGGATTGGAATTAATATGGCATGTTTCCATTTATCGGATAGTTTTGCCTACATCACAGACCCTGTTAAGCAGCTTTATTATGGTATACATAATGTTTTCAGGCAAGTTTTTATATGAAATATAGACTATTTTATAACCTCAGTACGCGACTGTGAACCATTTATGGTTTTATCCCCTGCCAATGTTTAGAGAAAACGTCTTTTTCCCTAAGCAAGTTCATAAAATCAGATCCACAAAGCATTCGTGTACGCAAAATATTATAATGATGATGATGGCGATAGTGATTGTTATCATAGTCACGGATGAAGGAATAATTTTATTAATTCTTTGTTCAAACCAAAGGTGCAAAGGTAATTTTCGTTTAAACAAAATATATTTATGGTGGAAGGGAGATGTTGAAGAGAATTTTGTTTTGTCTTTTCAATTGTTAAAGAAGGTACTATGGTGCTGTATGTTAACATAGAACTTTGCTTCTATGTATGTAAAGTGCACATTAACAAGGATACACATTTGTTATGTGGGCTAGATGGCCCCATGTAATAAGTTAGCTCCTTGTATGTTCACCAAGGTGGCAGCCTGCAAACAGGTGTGAAAATTGAAGGGAGAATACAATTGGGTTTGTGATTCAATTTACACTTTGTTCATTTTGAATGCGCGTGGTTTTCACCAGACTTGACAGTACCAGTTTGTATGGTTTTTATAAGACTAGACAGTACCAGTATCTGAAAGTACAATGAATGAACTACTAAACAACAGTATTCACTAATTGCAAAGTCCCACACAGGCCCTACCCCCACATACAAATGATGAAAAAGTGCGCTATGTCGTTATGTTGAAGGTGCAAATTGCATTTTCTCAGTTGCAACCAATCTTATGCTGAAAGACAATCACATAAAACTTGCCATACTTATTTCATTACTACATTTTACAGTTAGAAAAAAGATGGAAGAGATGAGGTTCATGGACGTGAAAGGTCAAAGGTTAAAATGTTTGCTTATTCTTCTAAGACACACAATATTACAACGATGCATGTTGTGTAAGTACAAGCCAATTAAGCACAATTAGCTTATTTTCATGCATGACATCAGTGTTAGTGTACCATTTTGTTGAAAACACCATGCATTATGATATGAAAATAAGAACAATAATTGCACAAAGATTCATATTTGTTTTAAGGAGGCGCTCTACAACTTCGTATTTTGCATAGGTGAGATTGATAAAGAAAACGAATTTCCCTGTTTTCCACGCTGGGGGATGACCTGGCAAAATGTTTCTCTAATGGTAAATAAATAAATTCCTTATATCGTAGTCATTCTGTTCACTACATAAACAAAAAAGGGATTTTATTTCAAATTTTCTTTAATATTTCGAATCAACAGTTACTGTACTATTTACTATTAACTTAGGTTGACCCAAAATAATACTACAAAACGTTGATATTGGGTGCTTAGGTGGTTGGAGTAAGTATTTCCAAATGTTCAAATGTTTTATCTCTCTCTCTCTCTCTCTCTCTCTCTCTCTCTCTCTCTCTGTATGTGTATATGGGGAATATTCAATGGTATAGACTCAACTAGAAATAAAGATGTTGTTTACGAAACCAAAATCAATGATTCTGATCATATAGAAAATAGACTTGATTGTGAACGAGGTCAACTCCAAAATACAATTATCCATAGTTTTAATGAATACAAATTAAAAATACAGATTAAATATGACTAACAATATATTATTTACTTTACTGATATTTGACCATTTTATTCTTCCTTAGTACGAATCAAGAGGGTAATCTAGGTCTACTGCTGTGACAGCTTGTAATGCATACCTCTCTCTCTCTCTCTCTTTTACATATATTTCCCGTGAGGACTGACTACCATTCGTGACAGGTGTGCGTACTAAATGCAATAAAACGAAACGAGGTGGACGCTCTTATTACTAGGCCATCGGAGCGGTCAATATAAAGAAGGCACAATATTCAGTAGAATCAGCAGAGGGTCAGTATTAAAATGTTAATTGACCATTCGAAATGGACAATTCATGTGCATATATAGTTCTCTGAAACCAGCCATGTCATTTTCAAATTAATTGCCTGGTGAGTGAAACAAATTTCAAACGTTCATTGAGAACATTTTTATAAAAACTGGATGAACCTTTTATACGTATGTGACACGTTGTAAGTTCTTTATATTCGTCACGTTCGATTAAGCACGCCTTTTCTTTTCAAATTAACCAATAGCTTTTTATTATGCAATGGATGATTGACCAATGTCATTGACCTCCTGGGGGTCAGTTGGAAAGATCAGATCAGTTGTGCCTTGGCAAGTTTATATTTATACGGGAGCTTTTAAATACTACCTTTAATAAAATCACTTGATTCCATGAAGATACCTCTGTTTGTGTTGGTGATGGTGTGTGTTTTTGCGAGAGATTTTAAGTCATGCTTTGTATTATATCAAACAGTTTTGATGTTATATTCATCTGTAACATACACAAATGTCAATAACGTAAATGTAGAACAAGTGGACCTGTTGGCTATCCTTTGCATCCGAACTGGTCTCCAGACATGTTGCTAGTGTTTTGGCCCGAGAGAGAGAGAGAGAGGGTATTTCCACAGCTTTCCCTCAATCAAATCACCCTGCCAAACCACACAAGTCCCGTGGAGGGCGACTAATCAACCATATTTAGGATCACACTGCTTACCTCCGAAGCACGATAAAGGGACTAAAATAAAAGGTGACATTAATATTGCCTGCTTCCCCTTAACCCAGATTATTATGCTGTAGCTGAATGGAATCCCGAATTAGTGGTCAAAAGCTAGATAAGGAGACAAATGGAACGCCATTCATTATCTGGGCCTGGAATGTGCGCACACGAATGCATTGAAAAAACATCAAATGGACCAGAGAAAGGAACAGGTCTATTGTGCAAAAAAAAAATGGCCAGATTCAACATTCAATTGGCGGTCCTGAGGAAAAAAATCGCCCAGTTCAAGAAGTGTCGTTCGCTGAAGTAGTTACCAGTAACATCGTTAGGAGTTAAGAAGAATGACGTGAAGCAGGTGTTGAATTTGCCATCTTGTCACAGATAGTCAGCAAGCTCACAACTCTTCCAATGGTATGAACAATAAACTCATGCAAATGAGATGATTTCTGTCTAGAAGAAGTGATGCAGTTATCATCAACGCCAATGTAACTACAGTTTCCAACCCGTATGTAATGGATGACAATTTGCAGGAAGATGTGGAGTGTCCTTTAGCAGAAGTGCCACTTCAGTGCTTAAGATGGCACAGATCACTGGACATCGTCATGTGTCATTGGTGAAACTGGTTTGGCAGATGTACAAAAACAGACTATTTCTACTAAGGAAATGACATGAACATGTCAATATTGTCATCCCCCTGCCAAACCACAACATGGCGTCCTAGATGTTCCTACTCTCCAAGCACTGGCATTTCATTGCTTACGTCATCGTCAGTTGAAGATGAAAGCAAGATGTTCGAATTACACTTGTATCTCACAAAGTGTTTCAATTATGAACGGGATTGATAATTAGTGCTTTTATTGTACATTTTGGGACATACCGTCAGTCACTCAATAAATTTGAATACCCTTTGCCAACTGTATTTTTATTTGCAGTTATGTTGTTGTTGTTGTTGTAGGGTTTAACGCCATTTTTCAGCACACGATAGGCTATACATGGCGGCCAGTATTAATGGTGGAGGAAGAACCAGGGAAAACTCCGGAAAGAACCACCGACCCACGAGAAGCTACTGGTAAGCTTTCTCACATACCCACATTGGCCGAATCCTAGACTCGAACCCATGCAGACAGAGGTGAGATGGCAATGGTCCGTAACGGAGAGCGCTTTAGACCACTCGGCCATTCGGGGCCCCCTATTTATTCAGCTTTAGTCATTTACATCACTGCATCGCACTGAAAATGTCATAAAACACAAAGGTCAATGAATTAAGCATCTGAACAAATTTCATTAACAACAATAACATGGAAATATTTTACAACAAATAGAGCAATTATTTAAAAACTACATTAGTTCAATTGCAAACATATCGAGTCCACGGCCAATGCAATGGTTTTCACTCCATCGGCAAACAACCCTTGTTACCATAATCTCTCTAAAAGCATTATCAGAGTTGAGATTGGAATCTGAAATATTGATATAATGCGATGACATATGATATATTGACAGAATACTTGTCACTGGAACAGTGCATATACCTAATGTTATTCAAAAGCTAAAACAGTCTACGGAAATAATGATATACGTTCGTTTTATTGCATAGTCAAAAATGCACCATTATTATGGTAATCAAAAGCGAGGTTTCCTGTGTATGTCTCGTGTATCTGAACCTAATACAATGGTGTTCTATGATAGACAAAGAACGTACATAGCTCTTTCTCTGTACATTGGTGGTTGTAGTCTGAATAAAACCTTGAACATGGAATGAAAAAGCAAAACTAGTAAATAAGAACCCGATGATCAAAGCATTCTAATATTTGCATAGTGTGATCTTTACCCCATGATCAAAGCATTCTAATATGTGCATAGTGCGATCTTTACCCCATGATCAAAGCATTCTAATATGTACATAGTGTGATCATGACCCCATGATCAAAGCATTGTAATATATACATAGTGTGATCTTTACCCCATGATCAAAGCATTCTAATATGTACATAGTGTGATCTTAACCCCATGATCAAAGCATTCGAATATATATATAGCGTGATCTTGACCCAATGATCAAAGCGTTGTAATATATACATAGTGTGATCTTTACCCCATGATCAAAGCATTTATAATATGTACATAGTGTGATCTTGACCCCATGATCAAAGCATTGTAATATGTACATAGTGTGATCTTTACCCCATGATCAAAGCATTCTAATATGTACATAGTGTGATCTTTACCCCATGATCAAAGCCAACAACTCCATCGAGTATGAATAATTCATGGAAATAAATACACAAACATGTTGAATGCGACATCCTTTCAGATGTAAAAGTTACGACAAATGACAACCGTAAATGTTTTTTTGAAGTTAATACCATTTAAAAATAACTGTGTTTGTTGCGCGAAGCTAAAATTATCAGTCAGTCCTTTACCGATTACTATAGAAAAGTGAGTGTGGAATACAGAAGGAACGAGAAGACAAATTGATTGAAAGGGAAACAATTGCCTGAAGACAAAGGAACGACAATCTAGAGAAGAACAATAGTCAGTCACAGTTTGCATGACCCAGATTCTGAAAGCGACCTCCCTTTTGGTTACGGTCGTACAAAGAAGGCAATTGGATATTAATGAAAGAAGTAAGATACTAATTGCATTCGTATGCAGTATCGAATATAGTTATTTCAGGTTGTTGTTAAATAAAGAGATCCCTTTAGTTTTTGCTTTGTTTACCAATCGATGAATCAACCTCAACACTAGTATATTTTGACGCTGATTTGAGGTTTTGATACTTGGCTCTGTCGAAACAATGATTAAATGCAGACCGAATAAGGTTAGAAAATACCATAATCAAACTGTTTAAAATCACATAAGCAAAGGAACTTCACGTCAATAGTGATTTGTGCTCCACAACGTACAGATATATCTTGTTGATAAGAACCATTATGGGTTTCCATGCTGTTACTAAGTTTTACGTTTTAAGTTGTTGTTATTGATATGCATAATATCACCGACTTTACTAGTGTTACATTCTGGCATATCTAAGTCAAATAACAAAACTGACAGCACAGTGTGCACATGACATAAACGACAAAACGTGTACCACTGTTTGTATGAATTCACTAATACCAATATCGGATGTAGTTCTCTATTAAAGTTCGACCGGTTTTCTTAAGATCGCAAAGTAACGCTTGTCAGAGCTCGTTGTCTTTACCAGCATCACGCAAGAGGCGTGCACGAATAGCATGGAAATTTGTAACGAAGTACTATACTGACTTAATTATCAGTGTCGGCCGCACACATGCTGTAGTACGGAGGTAAAAGAACCCATACCAAGTGCATGCATGGAATGTTGCCTCTACATCGTGTATGTTGTGTTCCTATTGTATTTTGAACAGCATAGCACAAGCATAAACAAATAACATAATGTATTACAATAGAATCTCTATGAACAAACGCAATTCAGTTTGAAATACAGTTATCTAATACATTATTGTTTAGTCAGAGTCGCGTGTAAAGGTCCTTTTTCTAATGACTATGCAGAGAACAAGTTTTGAATACGCGTTTGTCAACTTCTTTTTTAAAGGTCGGACCCGTAAGCTGTGTGATCATTTTGGGGTCAGGCCTCGATTATCACGTGTTCTGTGGATTAAGCACATCAACATGTCATGTTTTACTGAGCTGTTTTGTGTAACACTGCTGTCTGACAGTCTCTGAACACCTTTAGTTTTGTTTCCACTTCTTGGCCCCATCTCAGCATGTCTTGCTGATTAGAGCTTAGAAGTGACACCCTGTTTTTCTAAAGGTGTGTTTCTTGTATGTGTTTCCCTGGGCTGGCCGTGGGCCTGGCTTCTGTGTTCCCACTGCTCGGAGCTTTGTTCTGTACTCCACAATCATTGGATTATTTGTACTACTGTTTAATTTCCATCCCTTTCCCCATTGATTGTTTGACGCGTAGTGACTTACGTTGTCCTGTGATTGTGATATATGTGTATGTTTGTTTTTGGACTCGACTAGATCTTAGCGTGAGAGCAAGCTGGCAACTGCCGTCTGCTCCGCTCGCCTTCTCGCTAAATAAACAGCCGACATGCGCTATTTAAAGTGACCACATTATGCCAAAGAGACTTAGCGACAATTCACATGAGTGGTCAGTCGAAAACAAGCAAAGGGAAAGCAGTAGAGAGGGCGAACATACCATAGAATTCCGACAAAACAAAAAAAAAACAAACAAAAAATATACATGTAGAAAGGTCCAGATTTTCACAAATAAACGTTTCCTTGAGATGATTTTATTTTTTGTTGAAACCAACCCCATCAATAAAACCTAGCTCGAAAAGGTAGCTGAAAAAAATAAAATATTCTACGTGTTTATTTATTTTTTGGTTTAATTACTGGACGACCAACATTGGTAGGCGCCCTCTCTGCTGCTATTAATTAAAAGATTTTATCAAGACCCACACGATATCTTGTTCTTGGATCATGTAAATTTATTGTTATAAATCCATGCGGAGTAGCTTGCGCTCGTGAGAAGAAATTTCTGAATTTAATTATATCCATGTCATCACCACACCAAGTTTGATGAATATTTCGCAGCGTGTGTGTGTCTACACCATTAAACACAACTAAAATGTTGCAGTTGTCTCTAATCACCTTCGGAATTTGTGTATATCGTTGAGTAACATAGATCACATCTGTATTTTTATGTCTACCTCGGGAAAATATTCTGGCTGGATTTGATTGTTTATCTAGCATCACATCGTCGTATACAACTAAATTATTGATAAATCCGTCTAAAACATCTACGGACGGTGCTTCATCAATATCGGTTGTAAACTCTATAACATCATTACCCTCGTCCAGTAATCGCGCGTTTTCACTAAAATCTTTAAGTACATCATAACATCGTTGATCATCAGCGGATGGTGCTACTAAATATAATTTATCCCATTTCAACCATCTCATTATCAAATTAAGTAATAACTGCGTCTTACCCGATCCAGATGGTCCTATGATAATCATTCGGATGGAGTTCGGTAGCGCAGGATGATGTTTAACTGGCTTTCGTTTTCTTGTCGCTGAGAAATCAATTATATCCATATATATTATATCATGAGTTTATATTGTTTACGCTGTAGATTTAAAACTCCAACTGTTGATTTAGCTACGGTTACAACAAAAAATAAAAAAATAGCGTATGGTGGAAAATGTTCTGTGTGCGGTAGGAAGAAATTTTCGTTTTTACCTAATAAGCGCGGTGGTGATGTTAATAATTTGATGTCAAAGTTTCCAGGTACTCCATGGGCTAAATACAGCGGAGAAAAACATCTACCAGGATATAATTATTGCGGTCCTGGTACCAGACTTGATATCAGGCTCGATAATCAAGATCAACCAAAACCAGGCGAGGAACCAATAAATGCTATTGATCGAGTTTGTCACGCTCATGATGTAGCTTATAAAAGTAAAAATCTACAAGATAGACATATTGCAGATGTGAAATTAATTCACGCGCTAGATTCTATAAAAAATAAAAATATCAAAGAAAAATTAGCTAATTGGTTAGTAAGATCCGCGATGAAAAGTAAATTAGCGCTTGGGGCTGGTAATATATAAATGGAATCGATTTATTATTCACCGAGAGGATACTGGAGAGGCAAAGCAGCAATTGGTAAACTTGCTGATGCAACAGCGGTTAAACATTCTCATGCTAAAGCGTGGTTATCCAAACAAGCAATATGGCAAATTTATCTACCACGTCCTAAACAAATTCAGTACGCGTATTTCGATGTCAGTGTTCCTAATGAAGTTCATCAAGCTGATATTCTGTTTTTACCGCATGATACTGTGCGTGGAAAAACGTACAAGTACGTGTTAACCGTAGTTGATGTTGCAAGTAGATATAAAGAAGCAGAACCGTTATCGACGAAAACATCATCTGAAGTAGCCGATGCGTTTGAGTGAATTTATCAACGAGGTGGTGGACCACGAGGTGGTCTACGATGGCCACAGCTACTACAGGTTGATCCTGGTAAGGAATTTCTTGGTCCAGTATCATCGTTGATGAAACAACATAATACCAAAATACGACGAGGACATACTGCAATTCACCGTGATCAGGCAATTGTTGAGCGATTTAATCGAACACTTGCCAAGCGGTTATTTGGATATCAATACGCGAGGGAATTTATTCAGGATAAAAGATCTCGCGAATGGGTTGCAAGATTACCAAACGTGATAGCAGCGTTAAATAATGAGATCACACGAACAACCAACATGAAACCCATTAATGCAATTACGAAAAAAAATATACCAACGCAACGAAAAGATGTTGAAAAACAGAAAATATTGGGTGATGTCACAGTCAGATATTTATATGAGCCTGGTGAACTTGAAGGTGGTAAAGTGAGAGCGACTGATCCTATTTGGAGTGTTACCACACACAAAATATCCACCGTGACAAGATCCTCAGGTAGACCAGCAATCTACAGATTAGATTCGGCCGCTCCTCAACGCGGATTTGTACGTAAACAACTACAAATAATCCCCACGGATACACAACTACCACCGCGATCACTTAACTAGCGCTGGCGCCTCTACGTCGATTACACTCGAGACAGGTCAGCATGATATTTTCTCGTGTATGACCGCGACTATTATCTTTTCTGTCTACGGTAAATTGTCTTGAATACCGCCATAACATTATACAATTGCAACTTGTGCAATGATTATTCTGCTGCTGTTTTAACTCAATAATAAATTCAACATCAAGATCAAAGTCGCGTTTATTTTTTTTATCAGATTGTTTATATCCGATTAATTTTTTTCTTATTATATCATCATCGATGATGTTAAATTTATCAACGATTTCAGGAATTATAATTCTACGTAATTGAGATATCTTTCTCACCCTTGATACCGCTAAATAGACTAAATTTGACCACTCGATGTGATCGTCCACAATCCAGACTCGTGTGTCAGAAATAGTTAATCCCTGAGACGAGTGGATCGTCATAGCGTATCCCAATACCCATGGAGATTTGTCAGCGCGTAATGCATCTTCGACCACACTGATATCAACGGCGACAATATCATTTAATACGAGATTCTGTTTTTCAGTCTGCCCTGGAATATCAACATTAATATTCTGTTTTCGTGTATCTGATGGTCTATAACACAACGGTATGGGTAATTCTGAATATTTTTCTTTATGTAGTTGAAATAACTGCTGTTGTAAAGCGTCTCTGATTATTTTTCTTCTTGCTACGATCAAATCGTTGGGTCTCCATAAATTTAAAAAATCACCCACTGAGGTCTCTGAGATTACTCCGCGTAATATTTCACACTGAATTTTGTTTGATTGTAATCTGATTAATTTTTTAAACTCCTTTAAATTTGCATCGAGAGCTCTATGATCATCATCTATTTCTTCGTAATAATCAACGAAATTTTTTAACCAATCATGTGGAGATGGTCCAACAAAAGGCGGTGGTTGACCATGATCGCCACACATTATTATAGCGGTATTTTTCGTCAACAACCAATCAAGAAACATTTTTAATGTATCCAATGACACCGTACATATCTCGTCCCAAATAATTATTTTAGGTATATACTTTTCTCCCATTCGTTCAGGAGTCCATGTATCCCCGCGCCACCGAAAGAAACTATGATACGTGCACGATTGTACTTGCCGTTGTTTCATCTCGCGTGCAAGTCTATGTGTGGTTGTCAGCACGATCATATCTGAATTTCTAAAAACATTAATTGCTCGAGTCGTTTTGCCGCATCCACCAGGTCCATTGAGATATACTGTCTTATATCTGGTTATTGGATCACTCACCGGCGGCGCTTTCGACATTTCTGATATTTTATTACCCTCACGATAAAAATCTCTCATTGGAACATCTGCTGATTCTATGTAATTGTGTAATATTTCTTTTTTTATCCTCCACGAACCCCATCGTTCATCATTACTTGTAAATTTCATAACAGATTCTAAATATTTACTCGAAATATAAAACGAATCTGTTGCGACTCTGACTGCGGTCTTGGGAAATCTATTAATCATCGATAATAAATTTATAGAAACATAAGCCAACATGGAAGATCTTAGATGAGTATACTGTGGGGAGACGTCATTTATGTAACCAACGATCGTGCCCAATTTTGTTCCGTCGGATAAATAAACATTTTCTCGACTTACAAATATATTTCTCGCTGTTGTATCAGCGATTATAAAATCGTACTCGGCATCATCTAAAATTAATCGTATGTGATGTCTTTTATGATCATATGCACCACCTTGAGTAAATTTACCTATAATTCTTCTACCGAGATCTTTTGCGGTTTTAAGTTTAATCTCGAGAATTTTAGGAGCTTCTTTGATAATATATCTTCGGAAACATCAGGACATTTTTCCTTAAACTCGCTAATAACTTCATCAATATTGATATAATCTGGCATGGGCAACCAAACTTCGGTCTGTGCATGATATGATATAATTGCCTCACTGACCACCAACGATGTCAGTATCGCACAATCTAGCATATATCGTAACAAAACTATAGGTGCCCAGCGCTTTTCACAAAAATGTCTACCAAACCAAACATAACAAATCTTGTGAAGATTTTCGTTAAACTCGAATGATTCAACACAAGCAAATCCAGTCAGATCAAAATCAGGTAATGGTCCATTAATTGCCACTCGCGTCATCTCGTTTGTGGGGTGACCGAATCTTTTAAAGTATACAGAACAATCTCCGTATCCTAGAAAACTTCCCGGATAACATGCAACCATATCAACCGAAATAACATCATTGTAATTATATTTGGTATTCCATAATCCACCGTGTCCGTATTCGACGCAACTTGCGCGTATGTCCTCGAGTAAATCAAATCGTGCGGGTTTCCATGAATTTCGTTCTCTAGTGAAATGAGCCGCAACAGATGGAACGGTAAAACAATTAGTTAGTAATTTGTCAGTATTTTCCGCGTGTTTGCACTCTAAAAACCTAATCGCGAGATTTTTCATCTCGTCATGGAGAGATTCTGTTCGATATATTTCACCATTTGGTCAAACAAACTGATCAAATTCACCCTCCTCATTACTTTTAAATAACCATACCGATACAGGATCGTTTTTACTTATTTCGTTGATAAAATCAAACATACTATCTGCCCCCATATCTGGGGGGTAAAATCTAACAGTTCCATCACGTGGAAATATTGTTACTGCGCTGGTCCATGCGTGCGCGTTATGATCAATAATAGTTATTGGAGCTCCTTTTGATTTATATTTGGATTCGTACAGTACCTCCCCCGTTATTGTTGATACTGCTATTGGAAATTTTAATATTTTTTCTAACTCAGCAACATCTTTTATTGCGGCACCTGTATCCTTAACTGAATCAGCCCACGAGCTTATTTTTTTACGTCTTAAATCAGTTAATCCATTTCCACGCATCGCGTTTGTGAAGTGTTCTATTACTCGTTCGGCTACACAATTTAACCTTGAAAATTTCATCGGCGCTAGTTTATCAACGTTGGGTTTTTTATTTATCTCATAAATTCCATAAATAACCGCTGTTACAGGATACGCTCGCTCATAATACGGTTTGTCAATACCCGTCAATAGACCCGGTCTGGAATTTTTAATTAATATGACAGTTTTATTATTACCAAGGACAGGATCATATTTGTCACGGATAATCCAACTACCTGTTTCTGTTAATACAATAAATTTTACTTTGAGGAAATATTTTTGATTGCCCTCGTATTCAGTGATGTAGTTAATGATAGTTGCCGCTCGCTTGTCATTCATTATGGCGTCCTTGACAGTATTGCGAATAATCTTGAACGTTGACCATGTGTGAGATGCACCATCTGTGTAAAATTCCTTCTTGGCGTCGTGAATTTTCGAGATCAGACTTTTATTTTTCGGATCAACCAGATCTCGTACTGGTAAGTCAGAAGATAATCTGTCGAGGTTGAATTTATACTTAACAGGCCTAGCTTGGGATAATTTCTCAAACTCGTTCATATAATTAAAACAAATATTTAAATAAAAAATATTATATATACAATGTCTCAATGCAGATGGTTGATGATAGGTTCGGTAAATCGATGCAATAAATCCTGTAGAGGCGAATTTTGTTGGATGCACTTACAAAGTATACGACGAGGAAGTCTAGGACCAATACCGTGTCTGCGGTGTGGTGTTGGAGTGCGAGGAAAAACAAAATTATGTGGAAAGTGCGGGGGAAAACGGTTCAGAGAGCTTAAAAAATATTATGACAAAAAAAATAACAATGGTGAAAACGTTATAAAATCCGTGGAGGATTATATATCAAGATTTCAGACAAACAATGATTTAAACAAATAATATTATTATAATGGAGCAAAATAAATTTGTCCCACATCCCACAATAACAAACTATGAATCAGATCGTAATGGCATGATTAGAAATTGCAGGTTAAAAAAACCAGTTGGTCGTATTAATAATCATGGTTATCTAATGTTCACCGGGGGGGGAGAAAGGGTATCTCTGTCATCGTTTCATCTACGAATGTTTCTTCGGAGTGATCAATGACGGTCTTGTGATCGATCACATTGACGGGAACACTCAAATCAATAATTTATCCAATATACAAGCTATCACACACAGCGAGAATAATACACGTGGTAATACTGGAAGATGTAAGACAGTTTCTAGAAGGGCGGTAAATTCCACAAACACAGAAACTGGCAAAGTAATTATATTTCGTTCGATGTGTGCTGCTGCGAAATATTTTGATATTCACCCGCATTCAGTACAAAAAGTAGCAGAAAATATATATAAAACCGCCTTCTCAAAGAAATATAAGCAGAAAATCATCTTTCAGTATCAATAATTATCATCACCACATTATTAACTATCATCACCACATTGAATTAATTTTTTTTAATTTATGTCACAGTATGTCCTCCATATACTACTGAATTTTTGATTATATAAGGGGGGGATTACTTTGTAATATATAGTTTTCTTCGTAGATTTTTGATTTTTTTATGATCGTAATTGGTCAGTTTAACTAATTACGTCGTAATTAATTACTCGTAGAAGCATATTTATGGTTTTTAAATATTTCCCATCATACAACATTACGAGAAATCAGGGCAATTTTACAACCGCTGTTATTGATCCGCAGGTAGCTATATACAATCAGCTTAGAAACCGTTGTTATGGTGTAAGGTGCATTTCACAATCCGTTATTGATTTCTCAGGTATTTGTAGTCTGCATAATACAGATATATTCAGAAACCGCTGTTATAATTCAGAAACCGTTATTTTAATGCAGGAGTAGTTATTTAAATGTAGAAATTATTATTATTATTCAGAAATGGCTATTTTAGTGTAAATATATTTGAAATTAGTTCCTTAGTTATATATTAACTTTCGAAACATATGTTTCTAACAAGATTTGATAGCTCAATCAGTATCGTATTGGACTGTGACGTTCGCGGTCCAGGATCGAATCCCATGACTGACAATTGGTCGGGTGGTTACGCATATTAGCGATTTTTATAATTAATTGGGGCACCGCCAGCCCCTCTCCGCGAGAACACCATCCTATCATGTCAAACGTGGTAGATACATGTTTTTGTATTTCCCACGGGTTGATTATTGTGGGTGGGTGTTCTCGCGGAGAAAATGGCCTCATTACATTACATCTCATTTCATTCATTCATTCATCACATCTCATTACATATATTTCATCTCATTATATATATTTCATTACATTACATCTCATTACATACTTAATGAACCTGCTAAAAGACTCGAATAGAGGTTCCATTTCATAATATATGTTTGTGCCGTCATTCATTGCATAAACCTGCTAAAAGACTCGAATAGAGGTTCCATTTCATAATATATGTTTGTGCCGTCATTCATTGCATAAACCTGCTAAAAGACTCGAATAGAGGTTCCATTTCATAATATATGTTTGTGCCGTCATTCATTCATTCATTGCATAATGAACCTGCTAGAAGACTCGAATAGAGGTTCCATTTCATAATATATGTGCCGTCCATGCATAATCTGAGCTCGCTAAAGACTCGATAGGGGCTCTTCATTCATTAAATGTTATGTGTGCCTGGTGAACTTGGTAGAATGCGATGGCAATCTGCGAGTTCTTGGCTGTACTGTCCATGCATAATCTGAGCTCGCTAAAGACTCGATAGGGGCTCTTCATTCATTAAATGTTATGTGTGCCTGGTGAACTTGGTAGAATGCGATGGCAATCTGCGAGTTCTTGGCTGTACTGTCCATGCATAATCTGAGCTCGCTAAAGACTCGATAGGGGCTCTTCATTCATTAAATGTTATGTGTGCCTGGTGAACTTGGTAGAATGCGATGGCAATCTGCAAGTTCTTGACTGTACTGTCCTTGAAACATCCCGACGAACTCGCTAAAGACTCGATAGGGGTTCTTGGGATAATTTTTTTTTATTTTAAAGAATTATATATTATATAATGAAGCACGAAAATATCGAAGATATTATTTCTGCTATCAAAAAACTAGAAGAAAACGGAATTAATATATCTGATGAACTAAATCCTGAAAAAATAATGTCTGATTTTGAAACATTAGAAGAGCTTAAGAACGAAAATAAGCACGTTCTATCATCTCAATATAAGTTCATAAAGCGGATTCAGTCAGCTATGTTTCAGTCACTGGCTGTGGTGAGCGATGATCAAGTAAATAAATTTGTTCCTCTTTCTGTCGCAGTAGAAAAGGTCAGATCGCTGTTATCACACGAGTACGAAACGAATAAAACAATCAGTACCCGCATAAGATACTTAAGAAAAATTATGTCAGCGGGAAACGACCAAAGCACCCCTGTCTGAACTAATTATTCATTTATTCTGACATTATATTTATTCTGAAATATTTTATTTATTCTGAGATTATATTCTGAAATATTATATTTATTCTGAGATTATATTCTGAAATATTATATTTATTCTGAAATATTATATTCTGAAATATTTTATTTATTTCTGAATTATTTTATTTATTTATTCTGAAATATTATATTCTGAAATATTTTATTTATTTATTCTGAAATTGATGGGCTGGTTGGTACTCAGGATCATACAAACCAATCAATTTCGTAATTTTGATGGGTTAGTTGGTACTCTGAATCATGCAAACCAATCAATTTCGTAATTTTGATGGGTTAGTTGGTAGTCAGATTTATTATTTTATTTTATTTTTTCTGAATTATTTTATTTATTCTGAATTATTATTTATTCTGAGATTATATTTATTCTGAGATTATATTTATTCTGAAATATCATATTTATTCTGAGATTATATTTATTCTGAAATATTTTATTTATTCTGAATTATTATTTATTCTGAGATTATATTTATTCTGAGATTATATTCTGAAATATTATTTATTCTGAAATATTATATTTATTTTGTAATTTTGATGGGTTAGTTGGTACTCTGAATCATGCAAACCAATCAATTTCGTAATTTTGATGGGTTAGTTGATACTCGGATTTATGTAAAATGATCAAATTTGCAATTTTGATGGGTCAGTTGGTACTCAGATTTATTATATTTATTCTGAGATTATATTTATTCTGAAATATTATATATTTATTCTGAGATTGATGGGTTAGTTGGTACTCAGATTTATGTAAAATGATCAATTTCGTAATTTTGATGGGTTAGTTGGTACTCAGATTTATTATTTATTTTATTTTCTGAATTATCCATCAGATCGTAGGGGTAAGTTGCTTGATTCTCTAATTGATTTCAATTGAATAAAATACCAAAACCAACAAAAATTAGAAAAAAATCAGTAAAATTAGCTCAAATATCAGTAAAATTAGCTCAAATATCAGTAAAATTATCTAAAAAAATATGTAATTTGTTTACTGATTTATTGGTTTTTGCTGGTTTTGATATTTTATTCAATTGAAATCAATTAGAGAATCAAGCAACTTACCCCTACGATCTGATGGACAAAATCACCCAAAATGGGTAAAATACCCATCAAAAACACGAAATTTGTTAATTTTTCACTGAAATTCAGAAAAAAATAAAATATTTCTGATAAAATAAAATAAAATAAAATATTTCTGATAAAATAAAATAAAATAAAATAAAATATCTCTGATAAAATAAAATATTTCTAATAAAATAAAAATAAAATAAAATAAAATATTTCTGATAAAATAAAATAAAATAAAATAAAATAAAATATTTCTTAATCCGCTCCTTATTTTATTCATTCTGGAATATTATTTTTTTAAGTTGATCGACTTTAATGCAGGAATGTGCATAATTTAGAATCTGATCTCTGTTACAAATGATCTCGATAATATGTTTTTGACGGAGCTCATCTAACTGTTCTTGTGTTAATAAGAAATCCTCACCTCCGTATTCATCAATAACTAAATTAACGTTAAATTGCTCCATGTTTTGTGAAAACGCTGTTCTGATGGCGTTTTCAAGTACTTCTTTGTCATGTATAAAAACCCTCACGTGCTGGTACATTATATAATATTTACTTGATTAATTCGAGATCAAAGATCTACGATTTCACATACAGATTTATCACGAGCTCTTCTCCACGTACGTCAATTAAGCGATTGAGGTGGTCTGTGAGCTTAAAATTTATTCGTGTTAACATATTATTGTGACACCGCAGATAAACAGGATTTGTTGGTTCTTGCACGATTAAACTTCCGGGGGAAACTTGTGGTGTAAATGTATATAAAATATATCCTTGTTGAGCCTGATTTGATCTTCCGAGATCTATTTGATAGCTGCCATCGACTACGTCACAAACCAGATTGACCACGATCGTGCTGGTTATATTAACGATTCCCGGAGAAACGTGTCTGCCGCCGCCATGTGGATCATTATTATGTCTGAGAACAGATGCTAATGGTGCTAGTTTTCTCCATGCGTCGAGTATTTTAGGATAAAACTCATCAATGACATCATTGACAGATTTTCTTAATTTATCTGGATTATAATCAGGAAACTTAAACGTTACAATGTCAGCTTCGGGTATTTTGTATTTGGTTGCGAAAAATCTTCTATGATCGCCCGATGATTCAAAAACCAGGTTTATGATTCTATTATGAAAATATTCAATAGTGTCAGCTATATTATTTAAAATTTCTACTCGTTTAATAATTTCTTCACGCGTAGATGTCAAATCAGACAAATATTCTCGAAAACTGTTACGTAAATTGTCTAGTTGTTCCTCATGATCTGAATTTACGATATGAATGACATTATTGATATTTATATCGTAAAACGAATTACCGCCATCAACGTTGTGTAAGATCCAGTAGTACTCACCGGTTTTATCGACACGAAATTGATCCCGTTTATCCCATACACGTTTTTCTATGTTCCACCAGAAACTTGCATAATTCATTTTAATATTATGATGAAAACTTTTCGATGATGTAAAATCATCCCGAGTTGGTTCTGGTGGTCCTTCATATGCCGGGGGAATTTCAGGCCAACCTAGTACGGATCTTATCGTGGATTGATAAATATCAACGACGTAATCGGGAGAATGTATCTCAACCGTCGAAGATAGCGTCGGTTCATGAACGTTAATTGATATTTTTGCTTCTTTTCCGGTTATTGATTTTATTCTACGCTGAAATTCCTCACTGATATCTTCAATCTCATAACTACCAGTGGGTATTCCAACATCTATCCAGTCAGGAGTACCATCTGGTTTGTTCTTGTTAGCAAATACAAGCAAATTATTTGCTGGTGTACCATTAAATGATTTTGATCTGATATTTGGCCAGCTGTAATATACCTGTAATTGAGCTAACGCTATTTCTTTTACTGGAATTGCAGTAGGAAAATTAATACTAAATTCAGGATTAGATGAACTTACCGAGATCATCGTTATCTTTGGCGGAGTTGTGTTAGTCACGATCTGCTGGAGTAATTCTGTCATTATTAATATTTGTATCTTTAATACCGATACCTTCGTCGTATATTTTAGTCATCATTGAAAACTCGAAATCGGATATAATTCCATCACCGAGACGCGCTGATAACAACGAGGATAATTTCGAGTATGCTACCGTCGCTGTGTGCAATTTTATCATGCAATCGGATAATTTTTCGTTCGTGCAAGTACATATTTTTTTTGCGATGATATTGAGCACACCTGCAATCGTTGTTGCCGCTGAAATACAAATAGTTACAGCTACTGGTGCCATCATTGTCACCGCTGATAATATAACACCCGTTCCAGCAACAACAGCGGATACTGAATAAACAATCACGTCGACGATAACTAATCGTCGTTGATATTTTTTTACTTTTACTGTGTATTGTTCGACTTGATCTTTTAGCACCGCCTGCCATTCACGCGCTTGATTGTATCTGTATTGTGCACCGTCCATATATATTTATGCAGTAACCAATTGAGGTGTTTCAGCTACAAATTCCAAACACCACCAGTAAGATGTTGCGGTTAATTTCTTATCAGTTGCTTCCAGGATAAATATTTCTTCTGTTCCGCTATTTAATATAACAGATACAACCCCGGAAAACCTGTCGGTGGAATGACGCCATGGAAACGTTGTGAAGATCTCAAATCGCGCAGCACTGAACACGGACAGCCTGTACACGCCAGTGACTGTTGCGGTATATTTGATTGTATTATTTTGCTGCGACCATGTTGCAAATCCCGATGATACTGTGTATACGATGTTTGTGATATGTCAGGGAGTTATTCCGGTTGGAATTTTAATCAGACCGGTTTTGTTAACGATCTCAGGAATACCCGCTACGATGTTTTGCTGTGTTTGTTTAATCGTGACAATGTTGGTCTTGACATCTTGCTGTGTTTGTTTGATCGTGTCAATGTTGGTTTTGATATCAACGAGTTTTATGTCAACGACAAACGGAGTTCCCAAGAATTCTTCTGTGCTTCTTTGATGGTTTCTGCGAAATCTTGCAAAAGCTCCCACGTGAACATCATGCTCAGCCCGTAACGTGGATAATTTATTATCTACTGTACCATAGCTAATGTCAACATACTTTTTCGTTGCTGCGTCTTCGTCGGATGTTGGATCTCTTAAAACTACTATTTTGTTTCCGTTCATGCTGAGTTCACCCGTCATTGTGTCGCCGGTGTTTTTCACGCGATTAGCAACGCTTCTTCCAATTTCATCTCTGATGGTTGTAAATGATACACTTGAATCTCTGATTCTGCCGCCGTCAGTGAACACAGGAATATTATCTGTAACCACACCGAGTACTCGTCGAACTATATCATTCCATTTAATATTGCTCGTTTTTAGTTTACCATATCGATCTTGAAAAATAACAACTTCATCTGGGTCAACTCCAGCCAGGTTCATAATATCAGCGAGGTCATCCTTAGTCGCATACTTCGACAGATCAACATCGCCGGTTTTGTTCTTAACGCGTGAAGATCTTCTTCCGTAAATATCAACCATTATAATAAGACATGTTGTTTAAAACGCTTTACGCTAAACGAATCTGTTACTTGTATAATCATGCACGACCTTATGTGGTGGTTTGGATGATTTTGATATAGCGTCAAGTACATTAATTACTTCACGGCCGCATATTGGCGGATCTGTCATTGTTTGTGTGGGTAGTGTTGAATACCAAACTTTCGCGTGAAGTGGTGCGACATACTTGATAAATTCAGCAGGTGGAGCTAACCCGTACGAATCAAAATAAACGATTCCACGTGGATCAACCGCGTATGATACCCAATGAGTACCAGGTCCAGAACGTTCATCGAGATTAATAATACCTGTTTCGAGTTTGTTTGGTTGTTTTGGTAATTGATCTCGCATAAAAACACCTCTAAAGGCAGATATTTTTAATTTTTTAGCAGCATCAAGTAAATCAAAATTTGATGCTGGAGTATCTAACGTGGAAGCCTCAGACCTCTCCCCCAGCGAGATCCGGGTAATCTTAGACCGCGTCCTTTTTTTTTGCATCCACTTCCAGTTGCTTTCTTTAGAGCCATTCCAGCAGCTGTTCCAACAGCACCTAACGCGGCTGCTTTTGCTACGGCTGGAGCAGCAGCAGCTATTAACGCTGGAATAGCCGCAAGAAGTGGAAATATACCACCGGTTTTAAACATGTCTTTGATGGCGCTCGGGGAAAGATGAAATTGAAATCCAGTTTTTGATTCCAGGGCTTTATTGAAATGTTAAATCTGATTATTTGTCAACGATAATTTGTTTGGACCACCACTAATCTGATCTCGTTTTAGTGATATTTTAGTTCCGCATTTGTTGGCGGTTTTTGATTGAAGCTTTTTTACCTGACCAGGAGTCAGAGTAACATTAACATGACCATACGACATTTTTATATAAAATATATTTTTCTAAATAACATGATTAAAGATTTTCCACCGGTGCATCAACGACCCTCATTCGACCACTACCGCCTTCAAGTAACATGGCTTTGTCGCTAAGTATGACCGCGATTGCTCTGTAGAAGGCACCACCACTTGGCGGGTTAGTAACATGAGCTCGAAAGTGTATATCAACGACAGATTGCTTGGATAAATCAAGATGTTCCAACGAAAAATAATAAATTGGATATAAAGTTCTGAAATCTAATTGTGATATTTGCAACCCAGTATCTATATTTTGATCACGTCCCATGAACGACATTAAACGATGATATGCACGCGCTACATGATTTTGATTAAAATTTAACAATATATCCTCAGCCGGTTCTTGATGTCCATTTATCCGCAAGGAAACTTCATTAACTCCAAGGTTATCAAATATCATATGTGAACGTTCTTGATTATTCGCCCGAACATTATCTTGCAGCGCAATAAAAATATGTCGTGGTGCAGAAACACCCTGTTGTGATGCTATATGCCATGTAAATAAACCATTAACATTGCTTTGAGCAGCATCTGTGGTTACTGTTAACCATGATAGCAATGATTTACCACCTTGATCCATAAAAGAGAGTAATTTTTGCTCCTCAGTAATTGATGGTGTCATTACTGGCATCCACAATGAAAGTTTTGATATATTTACTTTACCAGCATCAGCAACACCAGCACCTCGCCAGATTGCATCATTATCATCACCTTTTCTTACGAGCACAATTGTGTGTTTAGCTCCAAAGATGACCTTTCTAACATTTCTGCAAAATCCAAAGATGTGAGATAATGGAATTGCACATGAACAATTTCTACTATCTCCCGACAACGCTGCTCCGCGTGTTGCAAATCCTAGGTTGTAAGTTGCATTAACACCTTTTATGATTTCAAATTCAGCTGCTGGTCTACCTTCACGGTCTGGGTTGGCAGCTTCTAACTGATTAGCAACAGAAGTATCCCGTGGTGTGAGTAACTTGATATACTGAGAATGGTTGGCGTTGTCGGTGATATCTTTAGCGAACATCATTGTTGGACCAGCTGATCTTGTAAAGTCGTCAGAATATCTCGCCAGACCAATTATTGTTGTAGCAACATCGACATCCTTCTGAACTGATTCAATATTTTTTCCGTCAATCATATATGTGGCGCTATCAAACAACGCCATAATCCCGTTGTTGACAAAACCAACACGCAAATTGTCACCATATGGCGTATTATCCCCTTTTACAAGTTCACCTTCTACTTCATAAACGCTTCAGCGGGCAAGAAATATCTACTTGTGTCCTGAACCTGTACTTCGATTCTCCCCCGCTGATTTGGTTGTCTTGCGTCATAAGAATAAAACTGATAATCACGTATAGATTCGTACTTGAGGACAGGTGCCTCCATATCAAATGCTGGGTCTGATTCGCGCTTGAACATTTTTATTATAGTTACCATTTTTCAAATGATAATCATCGTCGACGAAGCCCGCTTCCTGCTATTAAATTTGCTGTTATATTTTTTTCTGCTTCTTCAGATATCGCCGCTAGTTTTTGATTTGCAGCCTGATTTATTATTTTACTTACATCTACTGGCATAATTTCAGTACTTGCCAGTTTCACCGGTTGTTGTTTTCGTCGCAATAATCGTGTTAATCTTTCTTTGATTGCCGAGAACGCCTTACCAGCAACATTGACAATTGCTCCAGGAGCTTTATCACGAACAATATCGATAGCTTTCATCGATAATTGTTTTGCAATAGGTGCTGCTTTTGGAGCTATCCTTGTAAATAATCCCCGCACAACATCACCAAGTCCATCTCCGTAAGTAGCTCTGTAGATTGGTAATCGTGAGTCCACCGCTCTGACCTGCATGGGTTTACAATGATTATTATGTATGATCATCTTATTTTTATTTACCATTTATCTAACAACTAGTCATCAGCAAGTTCATCGATAAGTTCTCGGTAAACGCCGATATCCATGATACCACCCTGAAATAATCGCCGACAAATATCAGATGCCTCATTAATTATTTCTGGTGAATTATTTCCGGCAAGTTTTCCTCCTATAAGAACCTCTAACCGTGACACATCATTAATGATATTATCAGGACAAACAAAATTATCTCCCAGACCACTGCCAGTAGCTCCTTTGTCTGATTTCTTAGATGGTGTCGATCTAAATAGCTTTTTAATTTTTGACAGCGATGAAGAAGATTGTTGTTGTTCTATTTGTTGCAGAGGTGGAGGAAGTTGATGATGGGAGAGTTGTCCTCGTTGTTCCAGTCCCTCTCTAAGTTTTTTTACTTCTTTATAAAGAGCTCTGTATTCCAAATCATTTCTTTCAACCCGTCTTTTTTTTTTGCATGTATGCGGTATATCCATTTAATAAAATTATCATCTTTTGTTTTTTCATAAGGGGGGTTTAAAACAGCAGATTTGTTAGATATATAATCTAATATTTTTTCGGGTAATAGTTCTTCTTTAGTATTTCTAATTTCTTCAATAACTCCTTCCCTAAGTTTTGAAATCAATTCCACGTTTACTTCTACTGGTTCGGGTTCATGTGCACGCTTTTTTTGCACGTCGGCGAATTCAGCACGAAGTTTTCCAATTTCTTCAAGTATTTCCTCACCAACAGGTGGAGGTTGAGCCGCAGCTATTTCCATGACTATGCCAGGTGGAAGATCTCGTAAAATCTTCTTTGTTTGTTTAGTTCTTCTTGCTATTTTTTCGGTTTGTTCTGCTGTTTGTTTTGATACCGGAAGAAGATCCTCTTTGATGACTGTTGTAACCTGTTCAGTAGCTGCAGTGACGGGCTTAAACAGTTTTTTAGTGTCTTCTTCGTACTCAACTTGTGCTTCTTGTTGCGCTTGTAGATTTTTTCTAAATGAATCTCGCACGGGAAGAAATTTTTTAATTGCTTCTAATCGTTCTCGTGCTGTTCTTGCAGTATGAGATTCTGGATGTACCATTATTTTTAATATAACAATCTTTTAATTAATAGCAGCAGAGAGGGCACCTACCAATGTTGGTCGTCCAGTAATTAAACAAAAAAAAATAAATAAACACGTAGAGTACTTTATTTTTTCAGCTACCTTTTCGAACTAGGTTTTATTGATGGGGTTGGTTTCAACAAAAAATAAAATCATCTCAAGGAAACGTTTATTTGTGAAAATCTGGACCTTTCTACATGTTTATTTTTTGTTTGGTTTTTTTTTTGTTTTGTCGGAATTCTATGGTCTGTTTGCCCTCTCTGCTGCTGGGAAACTTCGCCTGATGTATATGTCCTGACTTTTGTGTTTGTGATTGTGTTGAAAAATGTTGTTGCTGTTGTTGTTCTAGGGTTTAACGCCATTTTTCAGCACAGGATAGGCTATACATGGCGGCCAGTATAACTGGTGGAGGAAGAAACTTGGAAAACCCAGGGAAGAACCACCGACCCACGCGAAACTACTGGCAGGCTTTCCCACGTACCCACGCTAGCCGAGCCTTGGACTCGAACCCACGCAGAGAGAGGTGAGATGACAGTGATCCGGAACGGTGAGCGCTTTTGACCACTTGACCATTCGGGGCCCCGTTGAAAAAAAAAAAAAAATATATATATATATATATATATATATATATATATATATATATATATATATACACGTTTTAGGTGCGTTGTGGGCAGTCATCCCGAAAGTGGGTTTACGGGAAGGACATGATATAGTTTACATTTCAAATCAAAATACATATACATAGGTTGTATTTCTTACATAGTAATTATGTATATGTTGAAAATAAGTATATACACTTATGTTATAGTCCTATTCATGTTTTCGGTTCGTGGGCAGATATATAAATTTCATGGGCAGTTTTGACCTTTAGGTTGAAGATGACAAAGTAACTGCCCAAAAATACGTTCACGAAGAACAAACATATAGCATTCTGCCCGCGAATACGGCCCCGGGAACAATATATAGCGTACTGCCCACGAATACGTTCACAAGTAACAAATATATAGCATGACTTTCCGGTGTGCGCGCGCAAAATGGTTGTCAAGACACGACGATAAACATTGATCTATTAAAGCATCCTTTGCAATGGCCAGCGTACATATAGCGGACGTGAGGTTCGTTTTTCACAGCTTGTTTGAAATAAATGGATGATTATATATCCAGTGTAACAACTTGTCTTGACAGCTTATGGATGCTGATGTTTGACATTTATTGTGAAGATGATTGTTCACTGCTTGTTGATGAATTCGTAGCTTCTGTTAATCGATGCTATAGCTCAATTTAGCTGTCATACACTGATATGTTTAAGTCTGCTTGCACAGTTAACTATGCAGAGTTATGGAAATATAACAAATTGGTTTTAATAACTTTCAGAGTTTGTTTTACTATTACTCAATATTTGTTTCAAGTACTATAAAGGCTGTGATAGGTTGGGTGGCTTAGATTACAAATCAGGCCCTTCTCACTTGGGGGGTGGGTACTGCCCATTATGAATATTACTGGTCCTAGATGTCCAACCTGATATTTATGACATATAGGTTCAACATCTTACTGCCAGCAGAAATGGTGTTCTGTAGTATTTTTCCCAGTCAATAGTTTATGGATATATTATGTCATGTACTATGCTTGTTTAATTCTCTCATCTCAGTTCTGACGTTACCATTGAATGCTATAATGTTCCCAGACATCCGGTATTCTTGGTTATTAAAATTATATATATACACAGATAACTGAAGGTGAGTTCTCATTATTCCCTAACAATTGTAATTAGTGGGGCTGTAGCAACTGATGGTCTGAGAATTCAAGTTAACTGGTTCATAACTTGGGTAAACAACAAACTGTTTTCTTCCTTTGACAGGCATCATAAAGTTTTGCATCTTTGTCACTCTGATGACTGTGGTACACAAGTTACAGACTTTGCCTTAGAATGAGCCTGATTTTTGATACTTGTTACTGAATGGGGTGGGGTAGGGAAGTAACAAAATTATTAAAGGTGGAATGTATGCAAACCATGCTGGAAATAGGTATGTGCCAGCAACTGCAACATGTAAGCTTCAATCAATTTGGAAACTATAAGCTTTATCCTGTAAATATTAACAGTTCACACCCTGTATAAAAGATGATTTTGTGTTTGATTAACTGGAACTGTTAATTTATTATGTTAAGGAATTTATTGTTTTAACCCTAGTAAATGTAATATAATTAGGTCAAAAGTTCCAGTTTGTTTATTGTTTCCAGAGTTGATTATTGTAACTTGAAGAACCTGTTTCTAAGTGTTAAATGAAACGAAAGAGATATTGTTTACTCAAGTGATATAAAATAAAAGTTTAAAATGAACTGAAAGAAATATTGTTTATTCAAGTGATACAAAATAAATGTAAAAGTGTATATTCATTAAGAAGTGTATTGTCAATTGCAAATAAATGAAGATTTATCTTATTTTGTTCTTTACTTGTGTACAAAATTATACCTGGATTGGGCAATAATTACTTGGACTCCATTTGGAAAAGAAAAATCTATATGTTCTAAATACCTAATGTTCATATCATAATGCTCTTTTAATGGATGATTATGCTTTTCAGCTGACGTTACCATATTGCCAAGTGAACTAATAGTATGGCCTTCGGTGTGGCCCACTAATCACATTTGTAAATGAATTATGCATACAATAGAGAAATAGCTCTTAAAATATCTTAGGAGTTGAACAATGTGTGTACACAAATAAACATGAAGCAAATCTTTGAACTTGTATGCCACACATGCAAGTGAATTGGTGGTTTTCATATGTAACTTGTGTACTCTTATGGCTTTTGTCTATATTACTTTTAGCCATTTCTATTCACACACCAGAACACAACCTTTTTTGTCTGATTCAGGTACTAATGCAAAACTTATTTCAGCTGTAACTGAAGTATACAGAATTTTTCCTGATACTGAGGCCTACTGTGTAGACAGTATAGCTGTAAGTCATCAAATCAAATGGAAGACAACAGTGTGCAGTTGAAGAAAATGATATATACCCAGTACCATTTAGAGTTATCTTAAAGAAAAGTCACAATGCACACTGATACAAGTAGTTTTAGAAAATGCATTTGTTCCACATACATTTTAACTTAACCCAAAAGTTCAGTCTCTTGCCTAAAATTCAATCAGATGTATGCATTTATTCCATAAAACACAAAGATATAATGAACCAAATCATTTTCATTATTGAGTTAGGTAGTAGGCTATGTTAAAGAGTGCAATCACTTTATCGATTTTTTTTTCCATTACATTTTTATTTATTATAAAATGACATTTCTTAGTGGAGTGCTAGCAACTGTAACTTGAGGAATATTTTGTACATGCTGGCCTAAGTGTCATGAATATACTGTGCTACATTTTGCTTTATTAGGTATAATACTATCATGAGACTTGCTTGATTAAATCCTGAATTTGTCAGTTACACTTACAAGTCCACTGGTAGAATTTAAAATCTGTGACAGTTTGGGAACTTTTTTTTGCAGTAACTGCAAATCACTTTGCCTTCACAGTCAGTGAATTCAAGCCATTGATAATTGTCAAACCATTGTGACTGAAAATGTGATTGTCTCTTAGTTGTGTCCTATTTGATAATTTTGCTGCCACAGAGTCTGGATTGTGTCTCTGAAGAAATAGTTCATCTAGACTCTGTTGCAGTATTACATTTTATATGTTCAATTTAATGAATTTTCTTTCTTTGAATCATTCTTATGTCATAACTTGCGAAAATAGTTTAGTTAACAATATTTATTCAAACAGAAAAGATAACCTCACTTGACAAATCATCCTACTAAAGTGATCATGGCATACACTTTTATCTTTGAAATTCAAATATTGCCCACTCGTTAATTAACATAACTAATATTGCACATTGAAGGTGATCATATGTATCATCAGTTTTAAAAAAATAAGACATAATACTATCATTTAATCACTGCATACAGGAAACAGACACTTGTGTCTGTAAAATGCCTTTCATTGGATTACTTTGGTTTACTAAAACCAAACAGCGATCCACTCAGGATTTTCTAGGGTAGATACAGAGAATATATTATGGTCATTCAGAACGCTATCAATACATCAGACCAGATTGTTTTTATTATTATTTAGGCAAAATAACTTAGTAAGTCAGATGGCAAACATGAGGATGGTGATAGGTTATGTGGAATTTGCATTGAATCATCTGATCCCAGAAGATTTGATACAATGTCACTGGTTGTGGTAATCATCAAGTGCAGTTGCACGGCACCATAAGACTTATCAAGATACCATAAGCTAGAAAGATGAAGAAAAAGAAAAACGATGACCCAAAGACAAATCCTGCAAACTGTGTGCAAAAACGATTCCACAGATTATAGATGAAAACTTTACTATATTTAGCTTCAAGATATTAATAAATTCGGATTACTTCCTCCAGTCTGCTACAGTAATTCATGCCCATTGCACTCATAAATTGATTATAGTCCTTGCAGTATTTTGTGTGGGCCACAATATTTTAATTGATGCAACTGATGCTCCATTCTTCAGTTCAGTGTTGATTCAAACATAGCAATGTCCCTTTGGGATGTGTGCATAAATAAAGAATGCCTGTCCCTTCATTACCACACTTGTTGAATTTATCGTGTCTCTCTGAAAACTGTACCATGTGAGAAAGAATTTTATAAACAAACTGGACATAAGTATTGCTAGACATATACTCAGACCTGAGACTTCATAAAAGACTGCTTACTTGTGAGGCATTATTAGTGCTAGGGTTTGAGGTAATAACTTGCTATATGTTTGGTAAGGCAAAATAAGGGGCCTTATGACTTAAATTGAAACTGTGAAAAAACAAAAGGTTCAAATGCAATAAACTTTTGTTTTTCCTCATTTGTTATATTACAGTGCCATGAAAGGTCATTTCTTTTATCTTTTTAATCCCTTGCCAATTTTAAGTCATCATCACTAACCAAGTCTCTAAATCAATTCTTGGCATATTTAGCTAAAATGGTGTCTACTGTTCCATTATATCATTGATTGTTTAGCTTGCTTGTATGGAGCTTAACACCATTTTTCAGGACATCATAGACTTTACATGGCAGCCAACATATTTATTGGAAGAAATCAACACACATAACGCTACTGGCAAGCTTTCCCATATACACACATTGGTTGGACTAGAGAGAGTTGATTAGTGATGTGTATGCCTAGACCATTCTATAATCCAGGGCCCCATGATTGAATACAGCTTAAAGAAATTAACCCTAATTCAATTTCCTTGTTGCATTTAAATCATAACACCCACCATGCAAAGTGACACGTCTCAAGATTTTCAAATTTGTATATGTTTTGCAACTTTTAATTCTGAGTTGGTGCATGTGGATGTGGAAATTCAGTTACTTAATACTTAGCTACTTATATAAGGAGCTCTCACACTGGTAAAAGCATGCAATTGGGATTTTATTTGCAAGAGGGCAATTAATTGTTCAAAATACTGTTTTAGCTAACTACATATGCGAAGGGTTGATGTATAAAAAAGAGGATCAAGAAATCCTAGCTGGTAAAGATAATTGTATCCAACTTGATAGAAAGTCAGAAGGCCTTTTAATTTTGTACAGCAGTTTCATTAAGGAACCAACTATAATACCATTAGAAGTTTATGAGCAGCAAAAACCACATTTAGGACCAACTAGACATCAAAACCATATGCATAGTTCCATTTACGGCCAACCAGACATCAAATAGGTCATCTAGTGAAAGCACAATGTCAAAATGACCAGCCATCTAGGAGAAGTAGCAAGGAAGGGGTTTTCCAGATGCCCATTAAAACAGCCATATTGGAGGTTAGATTGGCACTATTTTCATTTACGTCCAACTAGACATAAGAAGTCTTTCACTGATATGACAATTCATTCAGGAGAAGTAGTTATAACAAGATTTTCAGGATGGCCACATTGGTGGCCTTATAGGATGTCTGTACAGCACCATAATTCTCATTCAGGACCTGCTAGACATCAACATAAGTATTTTGTACACATGTTGACACGCTGACACAATTATCCATTCAGAAGTAGCGATAAAAAGTTTCTTAATATGGCTACTGTGGCAACCACATTGTATGTGTGAGTGGCACCATCTTGTTTTTTCTTCCAGATATTTTCACACAAATATCATATTTAAAGATAACATGAATTCATACAAGATCTTGTCGGTTTATTTCATAACAGATTTTTCCCTCATATTAATATAATCTTTTGAAAACATTTATACATTATAGTTCTAGAAATTTTTCATGCTCTCAGAAACTATTAAAATCACAGCAGAAAGTGTTATGTTATATCTTTATTCAGCACTGAAAAATATTTATGAACTCTTAAAGTTTTTTCCCCTATATTAACTTAATTTAATGAAGATTTTCAGACTATAACCTTTCCATTGGATTTATTTTTTCAAACATGGCGTAAAAAGTATGTTATAGTAACCAATTTTTACATTGCCTTCACCATCGCAGAAATCTCTATAATCAATTTCCTAGTAAAGAAAAGCCAAGAAAATAAATGGACAGTTAATATTCACTTCAGGATCACAGACCTGAGGCAAATATGTCATTGTTAAATCAAACATTTTTATTGTGTTTCCTTAGACCTAAATATATATATATATACTTGCTGTTACTCTAAACGAAGGCTGGTGATCCAGTTGATAACCTTTTGGGGGTTTTAAGGATGTCTTTAAAATTAAGGTCTTAAAAATGTTGAGATCTTATATTAAAAATGACAATTTGAGCCTTGCAGATTCATGTCCACAGGTGCCCAAATAAAAGAAAAGGGGGGGGGGGTGCAAGGGGCAAGCTTGCTGGTGTGTTATAAAATAACTGACTTATCATCGGTGTGCTGACAGGTAATGTGTAATTAAATCACTGTTGTAATATTAATAATGAGTGAGTCTGCACAAAGGAATTTCATACAGCTAAACTAACTCAACAACTAGAGGCAATTAAGAAATATATCCACATTTGTGATTCTGTCAAATGGCAGATACAACAGCATCAGGAAGCTCAAGTGGCATTTACAGAAGGTAAAGAGCCGCTATACTTGTTATCTTTTTAGGGATGTGCTTGGATTTTGCCCTCAAGCTGGAGCAGTCATAGGATACATAATAAATCGCCACGGTCGGAATTTATCCCCAAGCTGGGGTAATCGATGGGTAAAGTCTTATCCACAGTCGGGGATTTATTCAAGCTTCAGGTGCAAGTTTTTGTGCATCTCCATGCCCTTGCATAAAACACAGTTACACGTTTTTTTATATAGATATTTTTCAGTTGTAGACAGGAATAATATGTATTTGCGAGTGTTTGAAATGAATGGGTTCATTATGAATTGAGTGGCACTACATTTCAAAAGCAAAATTGGATTGAAATGCAAGAACTGTAGTACGGAATTAGTGTTGGTTCTGGATCGTAGAATGGAATTGTGTGTGTGTGATTGGATTTTTAACGTAGCTTGAATAATTTTTCAGTCATATTGCTACGATGTCTGCAGTGTGGCAGTTTATAGTGATGTATAGCACTGGGGCATCATGCTGCAAACATGTAGTATGATGTTGCACCCAGTCACATTATCCTGACACCAGGCCGATCAGTCCTAACACTAACCTCTTAATGCTGAGCGTCTAGCGAGGTAGCTGTTAATACCATTTTTGTAAGTCTTTGGTATGACTTGGCTGGGGTTTGAACCCATGACCTCCCGCTTCTGAGGCGGACACTCTAACCACTAGGACACCGGAGTGGTCAGAATGGAATTGTAACAATTACAATGGAAGCAATTTGTATTATGCTTGTTGGGGCATTCCTCACTGATGGCTGTCAGTGACATCATCATGGGAATGTGTAACAGCCACATTTTGTAAGAACAAGGTGTAGTTGGTGAACAATACAGACACTTTTCTGCCATTTCCACTGGCATCATCTCATATGATGTTATTTAAAAAAACTTCCTACAACATACTCACAACATATAAAACCTATATGCAAATCTGATGAAAGCTGCTTGTGTTTCTGAAACACATATTCCATACTGGTGGCAAGAATGTCCAAATCTACATTACAAAAATGAAAACATTACCATCCACCTAGGAGTTGCAAATGTATGAAATCCTCTTGTTGGGTAGTTTTACTAACAGGCTTTACAGCAGGGCCTTCCATTAGATTTAAATGTGGCAGGTAAGTTGACAAAGTAGGGTGGGGGGTTGGGGGGACCTACCCCAATGGGGATAATTCATTTTTTTTTTAAAGTAGCATGGTGTAAAGTAAAAGTAGATGGGCTGATAAGGAATCCACTGAATTTACAGACTAAAGGTTCAGACATTTGTTTTTAAGAGAAAAATGAAAGAAGGAAACAATACAACAGATATTTTAATATGACTTTAATGTTTATTTTCTAGATTTAATTAAGGTTATGAATCAGAATCAGTCTCCAACTCCACTGTAAAGTTTATCTATTACTTCTTCTGCTCAGGCACCTGCAAATTAAAACAAAATTGTAATGCTTAAATAAAGTCATATCATCTCAGCACTAGTTACATATGCAGAAGTCATGTTAATCAGCATTATAAAAATGTATGAAATTTTCTTCACTGCACTTGTGCTTCCCTTACTATCGTTAAGCCATGATGCAAGATAACTTTGCACTTACTTGTCATTTCTGGCAAGTGGATGGTGCAATCAATTTGCACAAAGATGAATTTATTTCATCCAAATATTTCATGTGAATAAAAATTCCAAATGGAGGCACTTGTTCAATCAGACAAGATATACGCATATTGTAGTTAGCTGGACTCTAGCTTTGATAGTCCTGGGCAATAGGATAAGCTGATTTTGTTATCAGTTTAGAAATGCATCTGCTTTGCAAATACTATGCTTTAAAAGACGAAACTGAATCCAATATTGATGAAATAAGAGTCATTTGGATTACCTTGTTTTTTATCATTCTGCATTGGTTGGGTGCATATTTGAGGGTCTCTGATATGGTCTCTTCCATTCCATTTGCCTTTGCTTTGCCATTAGTTTTCAAGCAGGCTTCTGCAAGAGTAATACAATGTTTTAAAAAAGTTTCACAACAAAGGATGCATTGCATTTTTCTAAATGCCAGCAATAATCAATGGAATATTTTTAAAACATGTACTTTGAAATGTGGTCTCAAGTTACTTTATCAATTCATTTAAAAATCTCTGGCAAGTCACATGAAAAACACAATTTAAATCAAGCCATACTTACTTATCAAAACCTGACATATCACAAGCTCTTGAAATGCTTTTTTCCCTTTACGTCCCTTTGGACTATACTCTGGCCAGTCTTTTTGTTTTAAGCTTTTTCATCATCCTGCAGACACTATCCCCAATTGTAAACCTGCCAAGGGAGCTCAAGTAGCATATCTGAAAATAATAATAATAATAATATTACTATTTTTTGATTTTGATATTATTATTAGTAGTAGTATTTCATGATCGATGTGACAAAATATGCTTGTATATAGTTATTTTTTGCCATGGTTTTGCAAGCAAATTTAATTTCTCTAACTTGAAAAAAATTTGATAACATTAACTATGCAACACAATGTACTAATAGCAATTATAAACCAAATTAACCACCGTGAATCTATTAACTTCATAAATGACATTCACTCAAGGATTGAATTAAAGTAGCCACATAATATGTAATAGTGTATATGTAGTAAAATACCTGTTACATGTTCATCTCTAAACATGTTTTGGCCTACATCCGTAAGACAAAACAGCCGACCACTACATGTTCACCCCACCCCCAAAAATAATTATACAGGCACTGCAGAACTTGCATAATGCATATTGAGGTTCACAACAGCAAATAAAGGTTATAACAGTTTTTTTAAATAGAAAATAAAGCCCCAATTTACCATCTTCTTGGAGAGTTTGGGATTCTCCTCCAACCTCTGGCAAAGGCCCTCTAGTTCCTCCACTGAATCACATGGCATTGCAAGAATTTCTTCTCTATATTCTGTGTCTGGGCCTTGTGTATGAACTTGGTGGGCCAGCTGCTCCAACAAATTCTCAATATTTGTGTCCAGTTTCATAAGTACATTGAACTGGAAATCTGTAACAGATTTGTGATGAAATTAGTTTTGAAAGATCAAGATCATTATTATAAACTCCTTAAAAAGATATGTACAGTGAACATGGGTTTAACAATGAAATATATTTATGGAATGAAATACATGGTTTTTGTACAGTTTATATGAAAACTTTTCCCATAATCCTTTATTTTTTTATTCCCTGGATATGTTGTTTCACTGCTGGTGTCTGTAAAGTCTGCATTCAATGTAGATGGTTTAGGCATCTGACTTACACAAGACAATGGTATACATCAGAAAGAAAAATAAAAAAAACCAATGGAATGATGAACAGTTGACACATCAATGAAAAACAATTCATTGTTTATTTGCACAAATAAGTCTTGAACAGTATGTTTTATGACCTATAATTTAATTAATTAACATCTCACAATGTTCTGAAATAACAGTATCTAAGCTACAAGAGCTTGTGCTTTCATGTCATAATCTTCCATTTTGCAAACAAATTTTGATGTTGAATCAATGTATATGACCTTAGCATTGAACACTAACATTCAAAATGTCTACAAGATGACAAGACTATTATCAACTGAAGTGACAACAAACCAATGAGTTTTACGTGCATTGAACATAAGCAATTTTAAATGCTACAAAATGTGTTTTTAGTGTATGGTCACAAATTACCCAACATTTTGTCAAACATAAAACAGTTCTACTACCTTAGATGAGAATTAAATTCATAAATACAGTGTATAATTGACCTACTCATATTTAGAGAGCTGTAAATGAAATAAGAGATTATATAAAAGTCAACACCTGTAGTATTTGTTTCATTATTCTATAATGTACATTTTTTTCCATCCTCAATACTTACTACTTGCAGAGGAACTGGCAGAGAGAAATCTTTATATTCTCCACTCCAGAGTGGATGGGGATGGTGATGGTGTTGTCCTTCTGGATGCAGCTAAGAGTATAAAGATTATCACTACTCCTTAATTGCAGTAAAAAAGAAACAAAGAAATCAGACTGGATTTTTTGGCATGTAAACAAAATGCATACTGGTTGCAATGACCACTGTATATAAAGCAGTGATACAATATATCACAAAATGCATTCTTTTTTAACAAAACATCTAATCTCATATATACAGCATCATGAGTAAGTAAGTACTCTTAAACACATCTTATTAAACAGACAGAAAAATGATGAAATTTATACATACTTTTGATAAAGAATTTCCAATTGTGGCATGGTATGAAAGCAATTGATAAAAAATAAAAAGAGACCAGATAAACTAAATAGAACATACCAGCAGGATAAGAGGAAATCTTGGAGTCTGCAAAATACTCTCCATTTCAGGAGGTTTTGGATGAGATGGCTGACCAGAAAGGTTTCCACTTGAGATTTTCATCTTTTTTCAGTTCTTCATTTTCATCTGAAATGTCAATGAGAACTTGTAAATACTGTATGAGTCCTTGAATACACTGACTCCTTGTGACATACAGGGTTTGCAGAACAATCGCTAGCAATATTCACCACTTTTAAATCCAGCTGGTGAATTTTCACCATGAAATGCATCCGAATGCAGTGAATAATCCTGGATTAAAGACAAAATAGTGTACAGAAATGTGCAATAAATTAGTCAAGCTCCAGACAAAACAAAGATATGATTTATCTCTGATTCATAATGACTTTTCTTGTGCTACACATTTTACCAATGCAAATTACACTGAATTTTGTAAATTAAATGGTACAATTAAGATATGTATGTCAAAAGATTACTAATCTTCAGCTTTCCAATTAATGCTAAACACAAGTATCAAGTCATGTATTTAGTCTCTCACCACCAATAAATGCATTTTTAAGTAATCATCCTAGAGTGCACCAAAGTCATGTGAACTTGATCCAATTCCAACATTACTGCTGCTTGAGTGCTTAGATCCAGTATTGCCTTCACTAACTGATGTTATTAATACCTCTCTCTCATCAGCATAATTTCCATCATTTTTCAAAACTCCCATTGTAAAACCTCTGCTGAAGAAACTAACACTACATCATAAGGATTTAAAGAACTACTGCCCGGTTTCTAATCTCCAATTCATATAAAAAATCTTACAAAAGGTTGTTCAATCCCAGCTTGCATCTTGTCTGAATTCAAACAGTCTTTTTAGCAATGTAAAATCTGCATATCACCCTTGCCACAGGACACAAATTGTGTCTGCAAATAGATTACACTCCAGCCCGGGGCCCCGAGTGGCCGAGTGGTCTAAAGCGCTCTTCGTTACGGATCACTGCCATCTCACCTCTGTCTGCGGCGGTTCGAGTCTAAGATTCAGCCAATGTGGGTATGTGAGAAAGCTTGCCAGTAGCTTCTCGAGGGTCGGTGGTTCTTTCCGGGGTTTTCCCGGGTTCTTCCTCCACCATTAATACTGGCTGCCATGTATAGCCTATCGTGTGCTGAAAAATGGCGTTAAACCCCACAACAACAACAACAACACTCCAGCCCAGTTGATCTATGTTGTGGTGTTGCACAGGGGTCTGTTCTTGGACCTGTTCTCTACACTCTGTACACTCAGCTGCTCTCAAGTGTCATAGATCATCATCCAGTGTCTCACCAATTGTACACTGATGACACCCAAATATACAAATCTAGCCACCCAACTGAAGTTGATGCTACCATCCAAGGTGTAGAGATGTGCATTTCTGATGTGAAATCATGGATGACTTGTAACAAGCTGCAGATGAATGATGATAAAACTGAGGCCATTCTGATTACAACACAAAGACTTTCTCATTCACATCCTTTACCTCAAACAATAAATATCAGTAACACCAACATTAAATTCACACAATCAGTACAAAACCTAGGTGTTACTCTGGACAGTACTCTCACACTGCACCAACATGTCATGAACATATGCAAGGCTGCATATCTTGAGCTGAGACGCATCAGCTCCATTCTCAGATATCTTTCAGTTGATGCCACTAAAACACTTGTGTGTTCATTACTACTTTCAAGACTGGACTATGGTAACTCAATTCTGTTTGGTTCATCTTAATATCTACTGCAGAGACTTCAAAAAGTTCAAAACATAGCTGCTTGGATCATACTTAGAGTACCACAATCAGAGCACACCTCCCCGCTGCTCTGTACCCAACACTGGCTATCCATTCGATCCAGAATCAAACACAACATTAGTTCTCTGTGCTACGTTTCACTGACAGACTCTAGTCCAACATACCTATCCGACCTCACCTATGTGTACACACAAGCAAGATACTTACACTCCTCTTCCAACAATCATATACTCATTATTCTCACTATGAAAACAGAGTCACATGGACAGCATTCTTTTGCATACCAGGGCCCAGCAACATGGAATGAATTGCCCACTGAACTTAGACACAAAGACACAGTGATCCCATTCAAGAGTGCTCTCAAAACTACTTATTCTGACTGCAAAAACAAACTTAATGACTTAATAATGTTAACTACCTTAAATATTCTCAGCATGTTTTTTATGTTTTCTAATTTCATGGTGTTTGTTTTTGTAATCATATCATTGTGTATGTTTTTATGTTGTCTAATGTTGCAAAGCGCTTAGAGCTTCTAAAGATTAGGCGCTATACAAAGTCCTCATTATTATTATTATTATATTTAGCTTGGATGAATATTTTTTAAATCAGTGGCCATAACTAAAACAATGGGATTTTGTTTTATGATCATAAAAGTATGTTGGACACCATCCATGATGTACAATGCTGTCTGACATTTCTATGCACCTAAGGTTTCCATCTCAAATATTAAAGCAAAATGCATACCAAATTTGACAGATTGACGAAAATAAAAAAAAGCAATGCTTACCATTTGAAAAGAGGCAATTGTCACTAGAATATTCTATTCAAAATGATATTAATTTTGGACACAGGGGATACCACCCCCATGTTTTCCTGACTCGTGATATGTCGGCCTATTCTGTACACAGCTTTAAAAGATGTAATGTTTATCCATCGAGCTATAGAAATGAAATACATTTACTGTAGACTGTTTCTGTCAGCAGTTGAGTAATTAGGTCAGGTTTATAGCTAGTTTACAAAATTCAATGTAGAATGCCAATAAATGACAAGATATATTTTTGCAAACTAAAGTGATCTTGAAAAAAGATTAGTAAAGTTTAACATTTTATAAAAAATAAGCTATTATGTGGAAAAGAAACAACAATGAAATAGGATGCAATGTGTTTACGTCTAGTTTTGGAAGGTACCGTCTCTAAGGTACCGTCATAATTGTACCGTAGTTTAATGGGTGGAAAGGCCATTGAAAGGTAAGGGCAGTGCGGAGACCATCGAGTATGTTCCAGAATAGCTGAATCTTTGTAGATACATAGATCCATTCGTAACTTCAGTCCGCAAGCGAAACACTGTACTTCGTATCCCAATCCTGACTCAGGTCCGAAGTAGACAAATCCTGTTCTAGCTAAAACATACGAAGAAGGTAATCCTTCCCTATCCGTAGGCCATTTTTGAAACATGTCCAATCGACGGGCACAATCACAATAGTCAGGTAAGAAGACTGGAAAATGGTAGGGTTTGAACTTGGAGTTCTCGCTGGATTTCTCACTCGATTCTTGCTGTGGCGAAGTCATCCTTCTGGTGGGTGGCTATCCTCTTACAACCAATGTTTTATACTGACATGTCCATACGGCAAAGTAAAGTGGGTGGGAAGCCGCACTCGCTTCTGCTACACGATTTGATAGACTTTTTCCAAGGGTCGACTGACGATGTGGTGTGTGGGTAAATGTACAATCTTGTTGGGTTGATAGGTGGTCACTTTCTCTAGACTGCAAGGCTTCTTTCAATACGCCAAAGTTGACCACTCGACTGGTACGATAATTCAGAGTAAGTCCTTTCAAATTACACTTCGTGTGCACTTCTTGTTTGTCCCAGTATTCGTAGCCGTAATTTTTGGGACCACCACTGACGAAACTTAGAATCTTGTCATCGGGGTGCTCGTCTGTCCAGGCTCCTAAACTGTCTCCTTCGATGTCAGGGTGCTGTTGACTCGGGTGATCGATATAAATGCAACTGTCCACGTCAAAGTACAAGACACGTTCCCCTAACAGTTCTAAAGCTTTGTACAATTTTAAGCGAGCATGAGCTGTCATGTAAGCTGCAATGATGACATTTCCAAAGGGGTCATCTTCTATAAAGTTCAGATCTTCTTCGTAATTCACCAAGATCAAATCCTCACGAACGACGTTCACGTGTTTCATGAATTTGGCTTTGTTGTGAATCATCTGAAAGTAGCGGGAAGGTTCGGTCAAATACTCCGTCTTGGGTAAACACGGTCATTGTGCCATTTTACCCCACAAGCAATTTAACATCACTTTGGCAAACGATCGCCTGCCTTCGTTTTTCTCAATGTGATCTAAAGTAATGCCTTCTTGTGCCCAGAATTTCTCTCTGAATGTCTTTTGGTCTACGGGAGTGTGACACCAGGACAGATAGCCACTGGCTTCTTGCTTCAGTTTCAAAAAGGCATCCACGTAGTCTGCGAAAATGCCTTTCTGCGTGGGGTCACCCTTGTGGAATTATTGTGTCTTGGGAAAGTGGCAAATTTCGTACACTTCTAACAGTTGGTATCCCATGTTCAGAGCTTTGAACAATTCTACGCTGACCCATGTCCCCGTCAAGGCCCGTTCTTCCTGGGTGTGATGACAAGGTTGATCTTGGTTGCACGTTTCAGCACAAGTACGGCACAAAGGAAACATAAGTTTGCCTTGGCAATGGCGAGGTAAGACGGGATGGTATAGGTTCGTGGGAGGCAAAACTTTGCACTTGATCAAGCCTTCGTAGTGTCAAATGTTTTTTAGGTCGATGTGTTCGGTGAACAATTGTGGATGCCCTGCAGGAAAGCAACAATATTTGCACACGTAGGGCTACAGTGAACACACGTCCAAGTATTTGATTTCTTCTCCTTTCTCTTCATCAGCTTGGTACAGCAAACAGGTGGCATTGGTCCTTCCTCCGTACAAACTATCCCTCGGGTTCAGGGGGTCCATGAACTGGTAACTTTCCATGAGGCGTTTAAACTCGGGATCGGTGTTCAAACGGTGATCGTATTTGTGTTCCCACATTTCCACCACTTGGTATCCTTCCTGTTCTAACTTTAGGCGTCGCTGACAAATGGCCTGGTACAAGTCTTCCATGGTTCGTTGTAAGAACTGATTTTTAGTGCCGCGGTCAGGGTAACAGACGGGACATCCGTGAAATAAGCAACCGTTAAACTCGTACATGATCTTGGGGTTTTCTAAGTCCCAGCCATCAACCGAATGCATTCCGATGATCTTTTCGCCCTGTCCGTTGCGGGCATGCTGAATCCATTTGTCTTCCTTGTCGCACAAGTAATGCAACCAGCATGGGGCTTTGACCGAGTATTGACGTTTGACATAGTTGGTCGTTTGAGGACTGATGACAGCCACAGTGTTTTCAAGCATGAATCGTTGTCGGTAGACTAAGGAACACGCTTTGGCAATGGTGCAAGCTTCTTTCAAAGGATCAACCCCTCCGTGTTCCATGAACAGTTCTCGAAATTTTCCACAGCATCGCCGTAAAATGTCCACGTCGGAATGACGATACTTTAGCATTTCTTCTGAAAGTCGAAAGGGTCGGAGGCGTGAGCCTGGTACCAAGCGTAGAAAGTTTCTCGTTCGGTACGCATGTTGTCAGGGTCGTAATAGTGAGCCTGAGGCAAATGGGGTAGAACGGCGTGTTGATTGGCTTCTGTATTGAAAAAGTGTGGAAAGTACCCTTTAGCCATTTCTGTCATTCCAAACATTTTAGGCATTCGACTCAAAGGCATGGCTAAGTAGCTCATCGAATCTTTAAACTGCACTTGTCCCACTTGCAAGAAAATGATTTTGGCTCCGTTCAAAGTGACTTTAGGACGCTCGGTGCCACGTTCCGTATAGCATCTCAAAAGAAACTGTCCATCGTATCCGGAGAAATTATGAGCCATCACCGTGGCATGGTGATGACATTCTCCATAATAATGTTCGATGTCCTCTTGGCTCCACGTCTTGTGATGGGGTCTAAGACCCATTGTGTGAAATCGGCTAGTGTGTTCGGTCCTTGAAAGATTTTTTCACGCCCTCCAGGAATCTTACTGCAGTGAGGGCAATAACTCAAGATAGGTTCTTGAATCACTTCTCGCACGCTCGATGAGCCACGCAGAAATTAGGAATGTGAATACCGATCTCTTGCATGCATTCGAAATCGAAAAAGATGAAATTGCCTTTCTTCTTCTTGTGACCATCCTCTTTCTCTGGTTGGGATTGGTATTTTTGCATGTAGCATTGGTGTTCCAAGTCCACAATGCAGTGACAAATGTGACATTTTTTCTTTCCTGAACATACGTGTGCCTTGGTACTGTTGATACATAGACCTTGTCCACACATTGGGCACAATCTCAGGAGTTGACAAGCACATTTCTTCTGTGAACCTTGCATCTTCAGATGTTGTTGGTAACAGGCAGGGCCGACAAATGTGCGCAGACAAGCAGGACAATGCACTGGTTCTTGCCCTTCGCTCAGACAGGGTTGAGAGGCCAAACATCCTGAGCATTTCGATCCACAATGTTTGTGTTGCTCTCGATTATTATAACCATCATAAGTCACATTTCTCACAGTAATATTTGTATCCCAGGAATCCAGTGATAGTGGTAATGGTATCGAAATGGTCATCGTGATGATAGAGGTGAATGTATTTTCCATCCTTAAAGTCTTTGCCTCGAAACAACAGAGACCCGCGCACTTCTTGAGGGTGCACTTTCAAGGTGTATCGTGGAGCTAGGGCATCTTGCAATTTTTGCATCTCAGGAATGCCACAGGATGTGTCTTTGGACAGGCATGCTTGTTGTAACAGAAGTTCTGCTTCATTTCGTTGTTTGGCTCGGTTCGATTTTCGAATGTTCTCCCAGGCTCTTTTCCATTCTACCGTGTCGTTCTTGTCGGCATAGGTTCATCCCACCACGATGGCTCGGGCTAAACACATGTGGTCTTGAAAATTGTTAATTTGGACAAGACTTGTTTTGGTAATGCGAAGGTTGTTGACCAATAAGGTCTTTCTGCATTGTCCGGTCCCTTGAGGAGGAGAGACGTGGGTCATGTCCAGTGTGGCTTTTCCATCGGTGATGTCAAACTGGTCATTAGATTGTTGCACGTGTTGAATCTTGTCCATGACTTTGGAAGTGGTCAATTCTGCAGGGCTGCTAAACTCGATCCAAACAGGGGATTTCAAGCCGTCATGTTGTATGGAAAGTCTCAAGCGATCATCTTCTTTGGGTTGACTTTGTCGCTTGAGTGTGGTGAGCAAAGAATCCCACATGTCGGTGATGAACCCTTCTGCTTTCTCTAACAGTACTTCAGACTTGAAATCTTTAAACTTCACTGTGTATTTGTAAGCCGTAGTTCTAAATTTTCTAGAGGGATGCTTTTCCGTCTCTCGAATGTCATAGTACTATTCAGGGTTGACTAAGGGTGGTAAACTTTGTTTAGAGGGTTTGGATTCTGGTTCACTCATGTCCTCTTCAAAATCACTGGCATGAATTTGTGCCAAGACTTCAGCCCTGGTACGAGGCGATAGATCACGTTTCTGCCTCTTACTTTCTTCTTCTTTCTTCTCAAATGAATTGGATCATTTCATCTCGATAGCAAAAAGTCAAATGACTAAAGTTTAAACACCATGGACTAATTTATAGTCATAGCAGACCAGCGTATATAAAGGGTATGTGTCTTGTCCTTTCACTATTCATTTCACTCTCAAACTGAGCACAACGATGGAAGAGACTACCAAGATCGAACGTTTCATCAGAGCTTTGCGAGGGGTCATTAGAAAATTCTCTTCAGACCAGCCGAGGGACTACTCTCCTTCCTTTCAAGATAAAAGTCAAGATACTTGCTATATCTGTCAGAAGAAAGGGCATTGGTCTTCAGAGTGTCCAGACCGTCAAAAAAGAAAAAAAAGGGGTTAGAAGAGACAAAAGTCAAGATACCTGTTATTATTGTAAAGAAAAAGGACATTGGTCACCAGACTGCCCAAAAAAGAAACAAGAGGAGTCAGAAGAAGAGAGGGATTCTTCAGAGGAAGAGGAAGAAGAAGAGGAAGAAAACAGACAGGTGAAGAAAAAGAAACAGAAGAAGAAAAGAAGGGAAGAAAGTGAGGAGGAAGAGGAGGAAAAGACTATGACGGTGAAGAAATTAAAAAAACAGAGAGTGAACAATGAGACAGAATAAGTCTATGAACTTTTTAAAGTGCTCTGTTGTGAATTGTGAATTGTAAATATTTATAAAAGAATAAATTAATTATAAAAGGTAAGTGTCTTTGGGTTTTGATTTTAAAATAAGAACCTACACTCACGCACACTCATACACAGACAGGTACTATTGGGTAAAATGATTTTTTTTAGTTATTGGCAATTGAAAGTCTATCTCTTTTCGAGAGACGTGGATGGCCCTGAAAAGGGCCTCTTTTGGTGTAAGGGGTGAGTTTAAACAATCAACTTTAACTGTCTTAAGCCTTTGCCACGGCCAAGGCCTAATTATGGACTGCGTACTGTTGATGATGATTTCGTTGAAATCACTAAGGGTGGTGCGGTAGGCGTAGTCACAGGGTTGGAGTGTTTAGCTTGGGAAGGTCGTATTCTCTTCAGCCATAATAAAGAAGTCTGATACATTTGTTTCAGACTTCTTAACTCCGCTAAAATGTCTAACAGTACCATGACCGTTTGATTTTGACACCCTTGTTTCTTTGCTGCTGCTTCTTCTTCTTGTTGTTTTTTTCTTACCTCTTCTTCTTGCTGCTGTTGCTGTAGGAGAAAAGCTTGTTCCGCTTCCTTTTGCTGTTGTATAAATTTCTCCAATTCTTCTTTCTGTCTCTGTCTAAAATTTTCCATGTGCGGTAATGAAGGAGAAGGTGACGAAGGTTCAGGAACAAATTCTTGCAAGGTAAAAAAATCCACAAAATCCCAATTCACCTCTTCTGAAAGTAAGTCTGGGTTCCCTTGGGTAGTCTCCACCATCAGTGCACCCCAATTGGTCGTTTTCTGAGTTTCCGTCATGTTGAAAAACTGTCGCTTAGATTGACTGCGCACAGGCGCTAGCGAATCTATATAGACTATGTGACGTCACAGACTGCTCTCTTCGGATTGGACGTGGGCTGACTGAATTTTGTAACGCGTGTTTGGATTGGTCAACAAACTCAATCCGTTTCAATCCTTCCTCTCCCTATAAATAAGTACAGTTCACTGCATTCCTTCACCTGTTACTCTGCACCCCAACATGTGGACCGACGTACAATCTTCAACGCTTGTGTCTTCGATGATGTTCCGGACGGACATACCAATGTATGTCCGATCCAACTGGACAGTTATCCACAGGACAGACACCAGCCTGTGGATGCGAAGAATCTTATGTGGAGCATCAAGGATGCCTCAAAAGAGTCTTAATCTATGGTCCTGCAGCCTAAGGTCAAGAAGAAGATGTCACAGATGCCCTTTATGTTAAGGGTATATTAACATAAAACCAAAGGCCCTTTTCAGGGCCATTCCTATCTCTCGAAAAGATCTTGACTTTCAATTGCCTACCCCTTTTTTTATTTTTTTGTTTAAAAAAATAATAAAAAAATAGAGACCCCTCCCTGTTTCAATTTTCGCCTGTTCCATTTTCATAGACCCATCAGGTCGGGACCTTATTAAAATAGGGTCCCGACCCTGTTCCATTTCCCCTAGTCCCAAGACAGTCCCACGATTTATTCCCCATGTTCAATTTCCCTTGTCCCTAGAGTGAATAGTTTTTTTTCTTTCTCCCATGTTAAATTCCCCTTGTCCCTAGAATGGATATTTTTTTTTCTCCCATGTTAAATTACATAGTCCCCAGAGTGGATATACCCTTTTTAACATGGAAGTTCCCTAGTCCCTAGACCGTCCCTATTCACTACTACCATTGTCATTACCAGCCTGAAACCCAATTTAATGCCATTTGTATAAATTCATTTCAAATAAATAATTGAAGTGTAAAGTCAAGCAAGTATTCTGTTTGCAGATTTTACATTTTAGATATTATAGTAAAGTCATATTTTCTCTTGTTTAGTAAACTTTATTGCAACTGGTTCCAAAATAGTAAATCTTATTTAATGTTCATTCACCAGAATAGGTATTAATACAATCCCGAATTAACTGTATGGTACTAAAATATACCCTGATCTTGTGTGAGATTGTAATATACAGAACTATACCTCAAGACAACAATAATATATTGAATTTATATTATATCAAGACTGTCATGGTTATGAACTCCAACTTTATTCAGGTTTTTTCATAATAAATGATCATCTTGTGCTATGGTTGAAAAGAAATCAAAGTTCAGTTTAACTCCATTCTCTCCACATTTGTCAGTTGTTAAGAGGCATACTCATCCTCAGTGTTATAGTAAAATGTAATCTTATTTGGATCAATCTTGGTGGTGTAATATATGAATGGAGAAAGAATATTATCATCCAGATTAAAATATGTTTTATTCAGACTCTACTAAAATTTTTAGTTGGATATGGGTTACGGAGCCTGATGTGTACGAACAAAGCAATGTGTACCATGACCTTTTTAATTTAACATTTTAAACTCCTGCAGAAGAAAGAGATTTTTTAGATCCATTAAACTGTATTAACAAAAACATTTCTTCAGTATGATTTTCCTTTACTTAGTATTGACAAAACTCATATTTTAAAGTTGTTGTTTTTTTGTGTTTGGTTTGGCCTTTTATGGTAAACCAACACAAGTAAGTTATTTAGTGCCAAGGCACTTTAAGTATAGTGCCTTGCCCTAGGACACACCATGGTAGCTAACCCAGGTTGGTCTGATGGTAGAATTTGAACCTACCTTATTTCACAGATCCAGAAAGCTAACCACTGAGCCACTACAGCTCCCCATCTTATAGTGGAATGCTGGTATACTTTATGATCAAGAAGGATGGGTTGGGGTATGCATGTTGCATCTGAAAAAAGTGATGGAATTTTTGTTTACATAATATTTTAGTCATACAATATGAATCATTTTCTATAGATTTAAGATGTATCAGATCAAGTTAAGAAAAATCATATATTCTGTTTCCTGGGAAAGTACTAAAATTCACTGTTATTGTTTGATTTTTTGGTAGTAAGCTTACTTGGTATTTTTTTCTTTTTAACTCGAATACCTAATTTGTTAACATCCTATTCTAAATCTTCATAGTTCTGTCTATTAAGTGACAACTGTTGATACATGTAGGGAAGTTTCTGTTTATATCTTTTGATTTTTGTGATTCTGGAAGTTGCAGTATTTGTTGTTGTATTATTAACCATTTCAGTAATTTAATGAATGCAGAGTATACTGCTCTATAAATGAAATTTAAGGGAAAATAATGTAAAAGTATGTTTCACTGCAAATATAAATTGTTTAAAATAATATATCATTTATCATATGACTATTCAATTGTGGTAACTAGTATTCCATCCAATATCTATATATTAAAATATGTCTTTTCATACAGCTGGTGATCATTTAGATACAAGTCCAATTGAACATAATCAAATTATCAATGCAGGTGTTTTTATTAGTAGTAGTATTGCAAGTATAAGTGTTAGTATTAAGATTTCATATACAGGTATGATAAGTGTATCATAATGTTTAAATGATGCTCCTTGTTACAACATAAAATATGTTCATTGAAACAAATGGTTCACTGGTAAATTGGCAGCAAAGGTCTTCACTGAATTATGTTGCATAAACTATTTTACAATAAAACATATATGATGCATCTCAATTATGATGAATGTGAGGAGGAGGATTAATAATAATGCAATTTAAGTTATCTTCATAACATAAGTTCTAGCAGATGTGTAATTTTTATGTGGTTCATCATCAGTTTGAAACTGGTCTATGATTTCTGGATCTGGACATATCTGGTCCCCTGCTGTTGTGCTGCTATGGTCTTTACAGTTCATTAGGATATCAGTTACACTTGGTTTACATTTAGAACCCCATGGGATAGAATGCCCAGTTTGAAACTGAGAGAATGGTTAATTACCCATAATATAACTCCTGCAGTTATTATTAGGTTTGATATCAAGGTCTTTCTTTAAAAGCTTTTCAACTCAGGTTCTGTTCTACCATACAGATAAATAAAGTCAAATTCAAGGCTTTCAGATTTGTCCAGTTTGTTTCATGTGTTGCGGCAGACAGACTGTATATTGCCACTGTACCATATAAATATCAGTGCTTAGTCTGCTCTCAGTTGCTGTGGTTTGATTAGTTACAAGTGTCATCACATGTGACTAATTATTGACCAATGTAATGAAACTTGTATAATTAGAAGGCTGGACATAGTACACAATTAATTTTACTATATGTTCTCTACATTTGTTTCTCAGTACTGACCTCTCCACTGTGTGACAATCAATGCAAATCATATGTTAATCTAAAATACCTTCAAAGATGACTTCACGGTGAAGTTCTTGTCAAAGGTTGACCTGCTCTTTTTTTAGATCATTGACTGTCAACATAACAGCATGTAACCAGAACACGTATTTCACTTCCGGATCATCACCAAGGCCTTATTACTCACTGTGCACTGTCGCCAAAATACATACAGACAACAACACCCTGAGCTCATATTATCAAGAATAAACAGTTACCTTTAAATCCCTACCAAAAATGCATAAATAAAACTCTTCTATCACCACCAAAATGAGAGAGGAAAAAATCTTCTAAAAATAGACTAGAACTACATTCGTGGGTACTGAACTGGAAGTATTAATTGTGATGTAATTCCTGACAGGCTCCATGTTTTATGACAATTTTAGTCAAACTTTTATATTTGCATGCTATACCTATTTCAACTTTATACATGAAGTCTTTTTGAATTTCCTTGCAAGGAAAACATGTGACACCTGTCAGAAAGTATGTAGTGCTGGTGTTCCACAGGGTGCAAGTTCTGGTCCAAGTGCTCTTGAGAAACCAAAACTAAATTTGCTATATCTTCCTTAATTATAGGAATTTTTCAATGCAGTAAAAACCTAATTGTGATACAAGATAAGCCCTGTCTGAAAATATGTTTGAAAGTTACAAATGTTGATAAATTCAGTTTTAATGGCAAATTAAATAAACATTTAAATTTTAAAAACTAAATTTTATTGAAAACTTAAATTTTCATACAAGTTTTAAAACACAGTTTGACAAATTTTAGACAGAAAAGTTGACTAATGAATGATATTTAAAACAAATGGTAGTTTGGGTCTGTATAACTGATAACATTTTCCCCAGGGGTAGTGAAGCATCATAGCTCATAGTGATTTTGGCAGCAAACCGCAATATGCCTGTCCAGATGCATATAGGTGTACACACTAAAGAAACACTGACAGGTGCTATGTTCCACATTTATTGTGTCAGGTACTTAGGCAGTTGTTTCCATAACTAATAGCACATTCAGATTTAAAGTTCTAATGGGACCACTACCATGTTTTATAGCAAAAATGCATTCCATTTCAATGTCGATAACAACAAAAGGTGGCAATGGGATAGGAAAATAGTTTCTAGGGAGGTTCTACCTTACTGAAAAATGGTGCTGATCTCTCCCATGAAAACCTAAGCCATGTCTTTGAGGTGCCATATATCAGTGTGGTGATATGAACTAATCTTGGTCACTTATGGCAGTACACTGCACATGCCCTTATGAAACCATGCTATTACCACCAGACTACTCAGGAGAGCTTCCAAGCTGATCCAACTCTAACACTTTGTTCCAGATACCAGGCTAGACCTGAAAAGATACAATATGTTTCACTTAATTCTAGAAAACAGTAAGATCTATGTAAATGAAGTTAAAATGTGTTAGATATGGTGATTTCAAATTAACATTAAGGTTGCAAGCATGGGGGAAAATATTAAACTTGACAGAGTGACACTCAGAAATGTGAAGCAATGGCCATGTATTAAAGTGTTAAATTCATCCTAAAAGTATATGAGGTTTCTAGAAGCACATTTAGCCATTTACAAGTTAAATAACTAATCAGGTAGACTATGTATCATAAAGTTTAAGGCAATGTTGGGGTGGTGAGGTTTGATCATTGGTGTAAACATTATTACATACCAGTATACAGGAAAGTCAAGTGACAATGTACTAAATTAGAATGTGTTACTATAAGCATTCTTATTCATGAGGGAAATAACAATTTTGGATATTGCAAGTGAATACAGCCAAATGTGGTCATACAAATCAACTATAAGCACCAATAAATCCTATATCATCAGCTAAATGTGAAATTCTCATCCCCAAAACTTGTAAACAAGGATGGAAATTTGCATATGTGGGGCATATACAATGTACTTGTTAAGATCAAATGTGCAAACATAATTCAAATGATCTATTTGAACATTTATATGGTATTTTGAAGAGTGTTGGTTACCAATTATTAAGCTTATTGATTGAGTGGAATCAGATATCAGCTGATGTTTCAATACCGCACTCTGTCAAAGTACTAAATTGAAATATGTTACCATACATAGGCATATTCATGATGAAAATAACATTTTGGGATATTTTCAGTGCACATAGCCATAAATGTGCTTTACAGGTTCACTATAGGTACAATGTCAGCCTATATGATGTACTGAATGTGAACTTTTGATCCCAAACATTCTAAAATGGATGGATATTTGTACATGTGGGATATGTAACCATGTACAAAGTTAAATTCAAATAATTTGTTTGAATGCTTCTTATGTAATCTTTAGAGTGTCAGTTAACAAATAGTATTAGTAATTAATAATGCATAAAGCAAGATGGATCATTAGAATTCCCATAACATCATATAGGCCACAATGCCGCACTACACCAATAATATCTTAACCTAACTGAACAATGAAATGGAATGCATTTTGTATTCAACTTACATCATTTTGCTTTTTTCTTACATCCAAGGGTAAATATACCTGGGGGAAGCATATTTTATCCCTTTGACCTGTATTTCATTCTCAGACAGCTTAAAATGATTTAGTACAGAACTTGAGTAGGTTCTAGTATAAAGTTTTCATTGCTGTCCTCTCACTAAATACCTTATAACTATGTTTATAAAGAATTACTGAAGGCTATACAAGCAGATGTTTGTTACTCAGGAAGTGACCCCATCGTAAACACATAAATTAACTGATTGGACCCCTAATAAATAGTCTGAATGGCCAATACAAATTATAATTTTGTCTTCATGTATTTTTAATGAAGGTCTCATTTTGACTACAAAGATATTTTCTCTGACAAAATGTGACAAAAATCCAACATTGGAGCTTTTATATGGTGTAGGAATACATACATGCTGATAACATTTAATATGATTCCCAAAAATATTATATATGTGCATTTTTGGGGTTTTTTAATTATTTTTTTAAATTTTTTTTAAATTTTATTAAAATTTTTAAAATAAAAATTAATTTTTTACTTTTAATTTCATTTTTATATTTTAAAAGTCAATATACATGACATATTAAAATTTCATGTGTCTATCAATAATAATAAAGATTTTATACCAATTTAAACTTTGCTCCAATACTGCCCTGACAGGACATAGTACACAATTAATTTTACTATATGTTCTCTACATTTGTTTCTCAGTACACAGTGGAAAGGTCATTTCCACTGTGTGACAATCAATGCAAATCATATGTTAATCTAAAATACCTTCAAAGATGACTTCACGGTGAAGTTCTTGTCAAAGGTTGACGTGCTCTTTTTTTAGATCATTGACTGTCAACATAACAGCATGTAACCAGAACACGTATTTCACTTCCGGATCATCACCAAGGCCTTATTACTCACTGTGCACTGTCGCCAAAATACATACAGACAACAACACCCTGAGCTCATATTATCAAGAATAAACAGTTACCTTTAAATCCCTACCAAAAATGCATAAATAAAACTCTTCTATCACCACCAAAATGAGAGGAAAAAATCTTCTAAAAATAGACTAGAACTACATTCGTGGGTACTGAACTGGAAGTATTAATTGTGATGTAATTCCTGGCTGTATTTAAAAACTCTAAAGATCTTAAATGTGTGCTAGAGGGTAGGGTTAGCAGTTATACTCCCAATTATGTTTGTGATGAGCAAAAGCAGCTGCACAAATTTGAGCTTTTAGTTTGGTTCTGGTAGGGTCAAAGGATGCAGGTACATTTTACATTCATTTTTTACTAGAAATAGCTATTTTCAATATTTTTATGTGACAAGGCAACTAAAAGAATCAGTATGTGCCTTATGCATGAATAAAGTTCACTAGTACTATAACAAATTAGCATACTTTTCATCACCCCTCTACCATCAAGATTTTTTTATATTTACCTCTGTAGCAGACACAAATAAAAGTCAGCAGCTCATTTGCAGACTAAGTTACGCATATGATCTCCAATGCTCATCTAACTGTGACAGGCAGTCACCAACAAGCCAACCTATTTCCATGCCTAACTCAAAGTAAATCTGAACCACATTATAGATTTAGCTTATGTGTAAATTTATAAATGCTAGGCTTGTGATAATTAGGTTCATGCCTTCTACCTTAAAAATTAGAGGGATGTCAAAATACGAAACTATCCAGTGAGACCTATGATGTTAATTTTAATCCCTATGGGATTTGTGACATAAAAAACCCAAATGCTTTATGTATTAAAAGGTAACTAATGGGGGCAGGATCTGCAGTGAATCAATGGTTAGTATGCTTGACTCCTGATAAAAATGTTTGTGTTAAAATCCTGTTATCAAGTCAACCAGGTTACCTACTGCAATGTACCCTTGCCTTACTCCAATTCCCTCAGTACTCAGTAAACAACTAGTGTTGCTGTACATAACAAAACCAGTCCATACTGATTTTACATATTTTACTAAATACTGACAAAAATAATTCTCTAAATAAAGAATGATTAATATGTGATGGTCTCGCATGTAATCAAACTCTTCCAAGCTTTTAATGATATGAACCGATTTATCAATGTTTATCAAATTTGCATGAAAAACTATTTCTTATTTGTCATCAAATATGTTCAATGTTTTGATCATATAAGCATTTCTGCTACATTAGATCAAAATAATCTTTTTGTCAGAAATAGAGCCCTTATAGTATTTGCAAGGTCAACCAATCAGATGCAGAATTTGAGTTTAATATGAATGAATATTTTTTTTACAAAATTGCTCTTTTGCTATATCTTGATGAGATAAATCTATTCACCAAGTCTGATAAAATTAATGAGAAATAGTTTTAAGAGCAGTAGCAAGAATGGCTAGTGAGATGTAGAACCACCACATTATATGCATAGATTTTGCTTATAGCCTCAGACATACAAGCAAATAATTAAACAAGTCAGATCTAAATTGGATCATAAACACTGTTGTGCAAATCATAAGAAACTCTGCCAATCAGATGCAAGGTCACTTCACTACCATACCTTTATCACACTCATAATAAACATCATTGTGAAACTTGACTATATAAGCCCAATGGCCAAGCATGATCAAACTTGAATCAGCAGTAGTGGTTATAACCTCATGTATTTGTATGCATCTTCACTTCTTCAATCTAGATCTCATTTATATAAGCATGTATTCTAAGTTTAGTAAAAACTGCACTACATGTATAAATATTGCATGCGGTGGTAACATACTCAGATGAAAGATCACCTTATTATTATTAATGGTTTAACACTCATCAAACTTCAAGGACAACTTAATGATTTTAGCCTATATTGTGGAAGTATGGCTTTTAGGCTGGTTAAAAAACTCAACTAATCTTATACATGATCACATGTATATACTTGGATTTTGCTCATTATTAGATTTATCCAAGATGTTGATTTAAGCCCAAAACCAGGTTTTATATAAACAAATTGATCAGAACTATGGACTCCAAAGTAGCTAATTTCTTACTGTTGAAAGACAGAAGGGGATGTGAAATAAATAACACACTCTGGACCATTACATAAACCCACTTAGCCTTTTGACCAGTTGAGATAAAATATCAACAATATGTTAAATAAGATTGATAAATTATGTTTTCTCACATTACCTCTAGCCCTTTTCAACATGGATGGTATTTTTCTTTCACATATGTCAGCTCTTAATTAGTGGCCCTTTCCCATCATGAATGTTGTAGGTGAAACTCTCAGAATTAGGCTTTTTAATTTATATCTGTAGAAGAAAAAGAACTATTGGTCTGCATATATCAATGTCACCATTTCTGTATTAGATTAAAATACCATATGTGTGTGTGTGTGTGTGTGTGTGTGTGTGTGTGTGTTAATTTTAGAATTTAAGCAAACTTGTCTCCATGTGTTTATTTTAAAACTGATGATGATAACACATAACAGGTTCAATGGATAAAATGTTATTTCTTACTTCTTACAACTGCTCATTATATCTGAATTTACATTCAATGTTTGTTTTAATTAACATATTTGGGATAATGGGCAAATTATTTATTTTGTAGTTTATCATTATATCATTTACCAGTCTTTTATCATTCAAATATGTAAAATATAGTACCATTATACTGACTTCATATTCTATATGATATCCCAGCAATACATATTAAGCAGATAAGTGCAAATAAAAATGTTCAGAATGTAAAATTTACTCCAAGCTCAAATAAGATCAGCAAAAGATAATATCCAACAAATTACCAAACAAAAAGCGAAGTTAACGCAGTTACCTTTATTATGATGTCTCCAACACCAACGGTACTGTACAGCTACGTCTTCTGAGTTTTACCGTCATCTTGTCTTTCAAACCAGAATTAATTTCTTGAGCTCTTACAAAATGAAGAAACTTTCAAATACTATAATTTAAGCAGCTTCTTTACATGCCATCAGATAAATTATGGCACAGTGTTATGTCTGTCAGCAAAACGCAACTTCACATTTGGACGGCGCGCTGTGTGAGCATCGCCGACACAGCAACTGACATGAATTCTCTATTAGCAGACAATGATTCGGAATAAATCCTTCGCAAATCTAACATTCTCGATTTTTCATAGTTCCACTTTTCATTGTTGCATCTGTTTGATTGTACAATTGCTAATGATGTTCAATGAATCAACTTCAATTCATCTGCTGTCTGAAATCCCGGTTCAGTTGGTATTTTCTTCCGCGCATGATGCCGTGTAAATAAAAGATACGGTCGACATTCAAAGTGGTTTAGGTTAATTTATTATTTTTCTTTATTAAGGTCATTTGCAGAAAGTGTTTCGCTAGGGTGAGAAAAAAAAATATAACAAAAAGAAAACTTTCTTTTCCAACGCTAATACTGTATATATTTCAATTTGTGATTGATGCTATAAATTAAAAAAAATGATAATAAAGCATTTTAGCCCGTGGCTTCGGCACGGCACTTGTTTTTGTGGGTTTTTTAAAATGTTGTTAGTGTTGTTTTGGGGTTGTTTTTTGTGTGTGTACCACACTAAAAAACATACCAGGTATTAGGCCTAACGTAGGAAAAGAAATTATCCTCTATTTATTACTATTCTTACTGTGAAATGACGCAAAAGTGATCAAATTGCTATTAAGATTTTGTTTTGTATAACACTTACCGCTCGTTTTCCTCGAGATAAAGCAGCCACTTCAAAATGATTATAGAATCTGTGACAGATGAAAAACGTGGTTTAAATAATTCGTAATCGCCTGCATTAAAATACTGTAGGAATTTGCTAATGTATTTCATGGCCCTCGTTTGAATAGATACCAACGATCATGTATATCGACCAAAATTTGTATATTCCTGCCCACAATCATGTATTTTGTATTAAACCGTATATTACACGAGCGCTCTGTGGCAAACTCGGGGGGGGGGGGGGGGGGGGTCTCTATTATACCCAGAGGCGTAGCTATGATATTTTGCGCCCGGGGACGAACTATAAAATTGGCGCCCCAGCCCCCTCCCCGTTTAATCACATTTTTGAATATTACCCTTGTTTACTTATTATAATGTAACGTTGTAAGCCTCATTTTGGCGCCCCTGTACCTTGGCGCCCGGGGACATATGTACTCCCCTTCCCCCCCCCCCCCCCCCCCCAGCTACGCCTCTGATTATACCTGCTGTATCAGTTGAGAAATATATTGAACAGATCAGGCCCCAATACTCTCGCTCTGAAAAACATTAAAATAATTATATGCAGAATATCGGTAGGTCTCCCTCTTGCCGAAAATGTCAGCACCGTATATATTTTGCAAGTAATGTAATGGGTATAATAACACACACACACACACACACACACTTTTTTGGGATTGGGGTGGGGGCAACGGACAGATGCCCCCATTTCCACAAAAAAATAAAAAGTATTTTGTATTTGTGTATTTCCCCCTCAGATGTGTTCTACGTTTTATTAAAACAAAATTTTATATAAAAAATTTAGTTTTTAGAATTTTTGATGGGGTATTTATGTTTCCATAGTGTTATCTAAAGGGTTGTTCGTCCGAGTCTGGTTTCCCTCACCTTGCTCGAAGTTCCTTCCCTTGAAATGTTTTGTAACCTTTGCTATATGTCGCCTAGGTCTCAGTGTTTGCTATATGTAATGGTGTTATATTGTGTGTATGCTATATTTTCTTTATGTTTGAGACAGCAAGTATAGATCAAATATCTTTCCCAGTTGTATTTCTTCCTTTATGATGTTATATTGTATCTTTTAATTTGTTTTATGGTTTTCTAATTTTGGCGATGGAATGGTGTACTATTTAGATTTTGTTTTAAAAAAATAATTTCCTATTTTATTATTCGAGTGATAATATGTGTCGTTCCTCATAATAGTCTTTAAAGATGTTGATAGGTAGGTTACGCTCGATCCAAGGTTCACGCTTCTTTATTCTCTATGTGTTTTTCCTGGGTCGCGTTAGGCCTCCTTTATTTAGTTTATCTGATTATGCTTTATTGAAAGATCCAAACGTATTTATGAGACCACATTATTCTATAGTGGTCAACCATGCAGTGCGGGAGAAGTTAGTAGGGTTTTAAACTAAGTGTTATACAGTATGTATTTGTGTCTTTATTTTGTCTGTTTATGTTCTACATTGGGTGTTTTCAAAGACTCATGATGGGCCTGTGCACTTCACTGAGCCCTGTGACTTAGCCCCATGATGTCATCGCCATTTACTTCCCCCTTATATTTTCCCTGTATCCCTTCCTATATATGTCTTTAGAATTTTCTTTCAGAGAAAGAAGAAAAAAAATTAAATTACAAAATTCTTTTATTTTTTTCTTTCTTCCTTTCTTCCCTTTTCTCTTTAAAAAAAAAAGTTATATGGGTTTCTTTCAAATATTTGAAATAGAATTTGAAATTTTCTTTGAAATATGGCTGTTGTGGGGTGCGAGGAGGGGGTATGGGTATGGCATCAGCTCGCAATTGCGCTACGCGACCCTTCGGTCTGTAATACCTATTCCTCCCTCCCCCAATTCCAACATCAATTGCGTTATATCAACCTGACGGTAAGTATCTATTCGTCGTAAGACGTATTGAGTTCTTGTTGTGGTTAATATTCTTATTTTTACCACGTATCTTATTTAAAAATCTTTATCACCTGTCCACAGGATATCATCGTAGTTACTATATAGTCTATACATTTTAGAACGATTTTGTTTTCGTAGTCTAAATCTATGAATAAAATGTTATTTTTGTTATGCTTATATTTTTTGCAAATTTTCATTATTAACTTTATCCTATTATGTTTAGTTTTATCACATTGGACAATCGTATGTAGTTTGGTGAAGTTCGCTGTTTTACATAAAGGGCATTTCGGCATTATCCTCAGCATACGATGTTTGATTGTTTCTTCGCCTGTTAGCCAGGTGTTGTGCAGGTATTTAAAAATTATACTTTGTGTTTTGACAGATCTTATTTTCCTCAATTTTTCCAATTTTTTGTCCAATTTACCCCCTCAGTTGTCCTGCTCTACTCTACATTTTATATTTTTGGTTACCTCCTCCCTAATCCAAGCGTGACTTTTACTTATTAAATTTTGCATAAATCTGTTTTGTCTCTATATTTTAAAATTAGTTCTCATATGTTTGCGTGGTACTTCGATTTTTTTATATTAATTTGTTATTTTTGTATATCTCTGGTCGGTTTCTCAAGGTGAAGCCGAACCAGTAGATGTACGGTGCTTCTCACGCTGTAGCCGGGTCTGAGTGCACTTTTTTTTTTTAATCTATTGATTATGTTAGTTAATTATAGTAGTAGAGGGCTCGGCAACCCCAAGCCCCCTCTACTTTTGGCCCTATATAATGTCTCTTTTTTTACATGATACATTTTATGATTCCATATATAATCTATTATTTCGTTGTCTGTTTTGTTTAAAATTGTATTATCCATATCTATGGATTTAATTATGTAGTTAATATTTGAGTATAAATAAGTCTTGGCCACTTGGGCCCGCTCCATGATAGGTAATGGCGCCATGGCCAGATTTTCACATTTTCTCTTATTTTATTGATAATATGTTCATAATTTTCTACAGCTTCTTTTTCTTATTACCAAAGTAAACCCCTAGAGCCTTTACAGTGTCTCTCAGTAAGTGTGTGTGTGTGTGTGTGGGGGGGGCGATAATCCAGGGTGGTTGCCCCTCCAGTTAACTATTTTTAAGATTTCGTGCTTGTTGTGGTTTATTTTGGAACCCGACGCTTATAGCATTTCCCCTCTCTTATAAAGATGTTGCAATCATATGCATGTTAGAGTTTTTTTTAATTCTTTTTTAGGTTTGGTATTTGTATGCCTTGAATAATCAGGGGCGGATTAAGGCTCACTGGTGCCCTAAGCACTGACAAATCTTGGTGCCCCCCTCTTTTCCACGTACACCTGAGAAGATAACCCTAGGGTGTACCATGATCAAGAAACAGAACATCATGATCAATTTGCACTAGTTGTATCAGTTTTTTTACAAATCTTCATTCTTTTTTCTTTCTTTCTTTTCACCCTTTTCTCAACTTTGTGGTGCCCCCTTTGGCCCTGGTGTCCTATGCACGTGCTTAGTCTGCTTAATGGTTAATACGCCCCTGCTTGTATATCTGGGTTGTTTCTTATCGTGTGACGTAGGATTTATATTGCCATTACGTATTCTAGCATTGATAGTGGACATCCTTGTATCACTGATCGTTGTATTTCAAATTCTTTCGTGCATTTCCCGTTTAATTATCCCAGTGTGTAGGATTTTGGTCCATTTTGGAAATTGGGTCCGAAACCAAATTTTTTAAAAACATTCTTTATACAGTTTTGTTCAAATCAGTCGAAAGCTTTCTCCTGGTCGAAGAGTACCATAGCACTCATCATACCAGTTTCATTTATGTAGTTAATTGTAGTTTTAATGTTTAAAATATTGTTTTGTATATCCCTCCCCCACAAGTTTGATTTACATTAATTATCTTGTTTATCCTACCCTTTACTGTATTTGTTAAAATCCTACTTAAAACCTTATAGTCCGTGTTTAAAAGTGATATAGGCCTCCAGTTTTTAATCTCGTCTCTATTCCCTTTCCCTTTGTATATAATTGTGATAACTCTCTCCCTCATAGATTTAGTCATTTTATTTTTACTTAAAACTATATTATTATACAAAGCGTTTAAGATCGGCGTCAGTTCACCGTGGAACTTTTGGTAGAATTCCACGATGAGTCCATCTTTCCCTGGTGACTTTTGTGAGTGTTGATATACTTTTTGTGATTTCTTCATCTGAGATGACATCATCACATTGGTCTCTATGTACTGCTGATGTCATCTCACAGTCGACATTTTTTAAGTAGCTGTCGATTGTGCTGAAGTATATGTTCTGTGTGGTGTGTGGTGTATAGTTCTTTATAATATTTGGAAATATTATTTAGGATATCTTCTTTTACAGTATGGGTTACATTGTTTATTTTGATATTGTTTAAAATTGTATCACCCCCTTTTCTAAATTCTTCTCGCTTATTTACGTTTTTTGCCTCGTTGTAGATCTCTGTAAATTTTCCCGCCCTTATTATTCTCCCCTGATTTTCGTCTTCTTCAACGATTTTAATTTTGTCTGTCAATCGTTTTTTTTTTCTTTCTCCATCGTCGTTTGTTGTTTTGCTTAGTTCTAATTTGAGTTCGTGTTTGTCTTTTTTTCTGGGGTTTTTCCGCCCTCTATTTGAGTACTGAATATTTATTCCTTTTATTTTGTTTTTTAAAACATCCCAATCAATTATTATATTAATATTTTCTTCATTTTTGACGGTTTCAATTTCTTTTTTTAATTATTATTTCGACATATTCTTTGTCATTTAAAATCTTATTATTTAGTTTCCATAGTCCTGGCCCACATTTTTCTATTTTTTTCATTTTTAGGTCAATAGTGAGCATGAAATGGTCTGATAGCTTTTGGTTGGTTATTGCAGTATTAATATATATTAATGGATCATAAAAATTTCCGTAAAATTTATCAATCCTGCTAGACTGGTTTAATTTATAGTTACCCAGTTGAAATCTCCCCCTTTGATTAGATTTTCCATCGAATATTGTTGTAGGTAGGTATATAAGTTTTCTTTAAAATTAGTTTCTTATTTCTATTAGCTGGCATGTACACATTTATAATATGCCAATTAAACATTTTAACACGTAGCAACCGTCCCTTAAAAAATTCCTCCCTCCTCAAACCTTTCCCAGCTTTTTAAAAATATTATTGTTGCAACCAACTCTAATATCATTATTTGCAAAATTGTTGCATATCTTTATTGCGTTAAGTTTGTCTTCTACTAAAATTTTGAACTCTGGCTTAATTCTATAGTGTGTTTCTTGTATCATTATTACATCGAAGTTTGTTTCTTTGGCTACTTTGTCTGCTTTCGCTTTGTCTATCCCATTGCTGTTGATAGTACTCCCAGGTGCCGCATCACTTTTATATTGAATTTAATTGTATATATTTCAGTTAAAGTTATTATATTCCATTTTTTTTTTGTACACACACACCAGCACGCTCGACAAAGAGCGCTTGAGTAATATACAGTTTGATACATCCTACATGGTAGTGGGCAGGAATACATATATAGGTCGTTATCCTTCTCGACCGAAGTAGTAACATTGTTCCAATGCTAACACTCGACGTCCTCGATTTGTGCTTCATCGTATTTGCAGTCTATACACTTAAAGTTACAATGGAAAAGTGTACATGAACATATTTATACCATAGACAGAGCCTTGAAGTACTACTTTTTTCGGTCTAAAACTGTCCAAAAAAAAGAAGAAAAAAAACCCAGCATGTAATAGTTCATTTCGATACAGTTGCACAGAGCATTTGACGTTCATTTTGATGTCAATATATATTGATATCGATTAAGTGCGATTTGTTTTCAAAGCTGCTTTATTGCTGGTAGTGCTTCTGTTTTCAAGTTCGATATATAATATACCCATGGAGCAGTAGTAATACAGAAATCAGAACAACAACCATCATCATCATCATCGGGAGTATTATTATCGTATATGTTGGTCACATCGATGATCATTAATAAAAAGCGGTTGAAATATGAACAATATTCCATCTCTTCAAATAGCAAATAACCAAGCAAAGTGTGTGTGTGTGTGTGTGTGTGTGTGTGTGTGTAATTTTTAACGTAGCTTTAAAAAAAAATGCAATCATATCGCTACCATGTCTGCATTGTGACAGTTTATAATGATGTCTAGCAATGTGGCATCATGCCACAAACATGCAGCATTTTGTCCCACCCAATCACATTATCCTCACACCAATATCTTAATGATGGGCGCCAAAAGAGGCAGCTGCTAGTACCATTTTTATGTCTTTAGTATGATTCGGCAGGGGTTTGAATCCGCGACCTCTCGCATCCAAGGCGGACGCTCTGTACAGACACTGCACCACCTGAGCGATCGCTTAGCAAAGAATGTACGATACTGTTTCCTGTTGTTCATAACAACTCGACCTGGAGACCTACCTGACGGAAAATGAAAGCGCATTATAACGTTATAATATACGAATCCGGAATTTTTTTGATTATTATAATTTTCAAGAAAGTTAGTGCCTTTTAGCATTTGACAAAGTGTGCTTGCAGTTGCATACTAAGGGGAGGGGGAGTTTACAACATACTTCGATGCTGACTACTGATTTGAAGCATAAAATTAAAACTAAACAACAGCATAACATGTTTATATATTTTATTAGATACGTCTTCATTTGTCTTTCCGTGCGCCAAAATGCCTTCCTACACGAACATGTTCCATATAGGTAAATAAGTTGTACCAATCGTAAACAACCACCGATTTCGACATATATGATATCAATTTATAGGTTTCTCATCAGTTTAAATCGATCTGTGCAACAACAAAAAAAAAAAATAATAATAATTAAAAAAAAATGTGTGAAAATGAATAATAAAAAAGTTGCTATTTGTGACTCATTGTCGCTTGCGACTTTACCGATCTTCGTATCCTTGATGCTTCCATCCTTCCCGTTTAGGGATGGTAGCACCTACTTTGATACTAATACTATAGATTTGAAGCATATAATTAAAGCTGTACAACAGTAAATAATATGTTTATGTATCTTCTTATTAAGTACGTCTTCATAATGTATGTTCGTGCGCCCAATGCCTTCCTCTACGAACGGTTTCGATATACACGAATAAGTCATACCAATAGTAAATAAACACCGATTTTGACAAATTTCATATTAATATATAGGTTTCTCATCTGTCTAACTCGATCTGTGCAAACAGACATGTGTGAACATGCAGAATACAAAAAAGTGTACTTTTTACTGAATATTGGGTTCGACTTTACTGATCTTCATATCCTTGCTACGTTCATATACCGTTCCCGTTCTGCGATGGTAGCACATACTTCCATGCTAATACTATAGATCTGAAGCATAGAATTAAAGCTGTACATAATTATAAAATATGTGTATGTATCTTATTAAGCACGTCTTTATCTGTCTTTCCGTGTGCCTACATCTGACCTATACGAAAGTTTTCCATATGGGCGAATAAGTCATACCAATCGCAAAGAACGATTTTGACACGTTTGATATCAGTTGATAAATTTTTATCAGTCTAAATAGATCTGTGCCAATATAAATGGGTGAAAATGCAAAATAGAAAAGTTGGTATTTTTCACTCAGTATCGCTTGCAACGTTACCGATCATCGTATCCTTGCTACGTCCATCTGCCATTCCCGTTTTGCGATCGTATCACATTTTTTCGATGCTAATTCTATAAACCTGACACATATAATAAAAGCTGTTCAACGGTAAATAATGTGTATGCGTCTTGTGAAGTACGTCTTCATTTGTACGTCCTTGCGTTTAGTGCCTTCCTAACCGAATATTTTCCATATAGGCGAATAAGTCATACCAATCGCAAACAACCAACGATGTTGACAAGTTTGATATCAATTGATACGTTTCTCATGATTCTAAGTCGATCTCTGCCAATAGACATGTGTGAAAATGCAAAATAAAAAAGATTGTTCTTTTTACTGAATATCGGGTGCGACATTACCGATCTTCATATCCTTGGTACGTGAAACTACCATTGCCGTTTTGCGATTGTACCACATATTTCGATGCTAATACTATAAATTTGAAGAATATAATTAAAGCTGTACAGCAGTAAATAATATGTGTGTATCTTATTAAGTACGTCTTCATTTGTCTGTCTTTTCTCCTAATGTCTTCTATACGATCGTTTAACAAACAGGTGAATAAGTCATTACAATAGTAATAAACACCGATTTAGCAAAATTTGATATCAATTGTTAGGTTTCTCGTCAGTCTAAATCGATCTGTGCCAACAGAAATGTGTGAAAATGAAAATAAAATAGTTTGTATTTTTGACTCGATATAGGTTACGAGTTTAACGATCTTCATATCCTTGATACGTGCCTCTACCATTGCAGTTTGCCACGGTACCACATATTTCAATTTTAATATTATAGATCTCAAACATATAAGGAAAGCTATACAACAATATATAATATGTGTATGCATCTTATAAAGTACATCTTTGTGTGTCTGTATGTCCGCTCAATGTCTTCCTCAATGAGCGTTTTCCATATAGGCAAATAAGTTATAATATTAGTAATTTTTTAAAAACGCGATTTAGACGAATTTGATATCAGTTGATAGGTTTCTCATCAGTCTAAATTGATCTGTGAAATATATAAATGTGTGAAAATGCAAGTAAAAAAGTTGATATTTTTTACTTGGTGTCGCTTGCGATATTACGGATCATCAACGGATCATCATATTCTATATTCTACCTATGTGCCTCTACCCTTGCCGCTTTGAGATGGTACCATATAATTCGATGATAATCATTTGAATGTTAGTGCTCCTAGATCTTTACAACACGAACGTTTATCTTAGAGTCGAATAAGTCATACCAATCGTAAGCACACACAGATTTTGACAAATCTGGTATTATTTGGTAGGTTTCTCATCAGTCTAAATTGATCTATGCCTACAGAAATATGTGAAAATGCAACCTAGAAAAGTTTATATATTTTACCCAGTATCCTTTGCGACTTTACCATTACCAATCTTCATATCCTTGTTACGTGCCTCTAGTATTGCTGTTTTGCGATGGTATCACATACCTCGATGCTGATACTAGTGATATGAAGCATATACTTAAGCAATAAAACAGTAAAAATTATGTGTATGTATCTTATTAAGTACATCTTCATTTCTCTGTCCGTGCGCCTATATCCTTGCAACATGATCGTTTTCTATAAGGCTAAATATGTCATGTTAATCGTAAAAAAAGCTACAAAGATTTGGACCTATTTGATATCCAGTTATTGGTTTCTCATTAGTCTAAAACGACCCGTGTCAATATAAATGTGTGAAAATGCTACCTTGAAAGTTGCCTTTTTTGTCTCGGTATTGCTTGCGACTTACCGATCTTCATATCTTTGCTACCGCTTCTACCCTTGCCGTTTTTTGATGGTTTGTATATAACCAAATAAGTCATGCCAATTGTAAAGAACCACCGATGTTAACACATTTGATATCAGTTTATAGGTTTCTCATCCTCCAAATCTTTCTGTTTTTAAGAAACGTTTTTCTAATTCAACTAACGGGTCATCACGCTAAAATTACGCTACTGACAAATGTCACCTTAATATCCTACATACTAAACTTAGACAAGCAGGTAATCTCCTGAAATCCGACCTTTACATGGTGAATTTAGTTAACTCTTTCACGTGTGCATGTGCTTATGATAATGAAGAAGTTGAACACTTTGTCTATTGCCCCTTACCTAATGCCAAAGATCCCAGCTCTTTCGCTCTACCTTTCAATACACTTCTTGGTTAAGTCTAGATTTATCATTGAAAAGTGACGTGACTACTCACCTACAATAAGATGTCTTTCTGCTTGTGTGATGACACGTTAGTTAAATTAGAGAAACGTTTCTTAAAAATAGAAAGATTTGGAGGATTTCGGATATCATCAGGCAGAGAGTTCTAAAGACGAATCGTATATGGTAAAAGGTCGTGTGAAAATATAAAGTTTGGTTGAGATTGGTGTGATACTTTGAGAGTAACGTAGACGATAATTAGATGCCTCATATCTCCTTTGTGGAAGAAGTTCGTTTAAATAGTTAGGTACTTGAGTATTTATAATCGAATACATAATGCATAATCTCTTCCTTTTCCTTCGTTGTGCAAACCAAGCAGTTTCCGCATAAAGAGACTATCTAGAAGAATTAATGGGTATAGATCTGGAACGATCCGTGCATCTTCCATCTGATTTTCCCCCCTTTATTCTGATCTTTCCGAATCTTCAATAGAACAATTATCCCAGACTCCAGAAGTATATTCTAAGGTTGGACTTATGAATAGTGTATATAATTTAGCTGAAGTCAACAATTAGTCTGCATTTAGACGGTAGTGTTTTATCTCCTTTCTTATACATCGGTATGTCATACGCTAGCTTGCACTGTGTTAGGAACACGCTGGCTGGGAGTGATTTATTTAAATGTATTTGCAATGGAACATACATTTCTTCAACTATACTTGTACAAGTTTATTACTTATTGGATTGGTTCCAGCGGTTTTGTTTAGGTCAAGACTAGTTACTACATCTATAATTTCTTGTTTATATATAATGATGGCAGAAATAAAAGTTTCATTTCTAACTTCAAAATGCGGTAACTGTTTATCATAATTTTTTAAACGTGTAACATATCAAACTTCCGAGTTCAACAGGTCGCACTTCTCCTGATCACTTGTTGCAAATTTAGATGATCATTTCGTACGTTTCAGTGGAGGTAATAGGTTCCATGTCTTTGTAGAATGCACTTGTTATCTCATTATTTTCCAATAAGGTCGAGGATTTGATCCGATGGCAGGGGTTGAACCTGCATCCTTTCGGTCGCAGGTCTGAGACGCTAACCACTGAGCCAATGTTGCTCCTCTTAAGATTAATATACCCATATGATATTTTCCAGTATCATACGTAACTATACGATACGTTTAATAACACCCAATAACTCAGCAAATGCCGGCATGACGACATATGAATTGAAGGTGTAATGACGAATGTAATTTAAAGTCAATTATGTAACTTATTTTTATGCTTTTTATTGAATATCATTTCTGTCATGTGATACACATAACATAATCTTACATTTAAGATTATTTAAAATGAAATTTATGAAATTCGTTAAATAGTTTCAATCTTTTGCGACTCTCGTGAAAAGATCCTTCATTGCTGTTCATGTAATTTTACATGTCATTATATTTCTTTATTGATTTGCACTTTGGTTACAAAAGAGACAACTTTTGCAATTTAAAACTTATTTCATCTATACTACACTAGTATAGCTCATGAAATGAAGGCAGTTTACTTGGCCTCTAATTCATCTATAGGGAATGATACCTGCGGGAGACTGCTCTATCTGACCAGTGTGTAACTATGGAAACGGTAATTTAGTGACCTCTTCTCCAGCCTCGAGCTTTAGGTTAAGACTGAAATTCGCTGTCTTATGTAATGTTCTGTATCTGTAGTTTAAAGCTGGGAGAATTATACAAAGAGAATAGCAAGTAAACCCTTCTGTAAATGGAGCAAACTCGCACTTTTACATTGTAAAACTAATTTATCTTACAATCATTTATGAATAATTAAAAATTACTGAGTAGTAACTAAGAATATATAAATTCTTTAGATGGAGACCCAAATTTCATTTTTTAAATTGTCGTATTTTTTATGTTTACTTTCCAGATACATTTTTAAAAAAATTCTCAAGAAAATATGAAATCTAACAAAAGATGAACGAAAGTCTTATTATTTTGATTTTTTGTAAAGAGCAAAGAAAGAAAACTATTAATGACATAAGCTTTCATCATGACATATACACACTAGCCTCCACAGAAGTACTTTTATGACAGTACGGTTAAAATAGAAATAAATATGCATATACAGTTGTAAACTTTCCCGATTTATGACTAAACATTTATACTGTGATAGGGTATTCTTAGTAAGTAAAATGTGTATTATACAATGAATGAATAGGAGGTATTCGATGAATGGACTGCACGCATTTCAGGTGCAGTGGCTACTCAAGATTATTTACTGATGCACAAACTAGTTATAGTTGTCATACTGGTTGTCATTCCAGGGATACTGACAGTCAGTGATTTCCACCTTGTAAAATCTTTCCTCTAGGGCGGACAATAATAATAGTTTCTGAAGCTGATTTTATTAGCAATGGTTTGCAAAATAACAACAAATATCCTTGTGTTTTATCAACTCATTATGGTTCCGCTGCTTTGGTAGAACAAAAAGGAATGTTCTTTATTGTTTTATGAATTTTATGCCCTGTGACAATGGCCAACATTTTGTAGGTCACGATCACTTTGGCATAAACTTATTTTATGCATGGCAGTTGGAAACTACGAAAATCTTCTTAGAGGCGAGCTGTATAATCGGCAGTTACATTGTTATTCTGAAAGAGTTCTGATAACTAAATAAATAAGTAAATAAATAAAAACACCATCTTTTATCATTAAAAGTTGCCAAGTGTTGTTTATACATTGTACGTGGAGTAATTCGTAAGTTTACTCGGCATATTTTCAACTCGGTAACGCCTGGTAACGGTCATACTTTTACCTAAATATGTGGGTCCTTTGAGGGCATCGTAAATGTATGGAGGAAAAGAAATAATTGTATTTTATGCTCATCTCAAAAGATTTGTTTGTATTTCTGCGAAATAGTCATGCCTAACCAGATAATAGCACAGACCCCCCCCCCCCCATTGTAACTACAAAGCCTTGAGCAAGTGCGAAGTTACCAGTTAATTTTATTGTTTGTTTCTATTTTTCAAGTTGTCTTCGTGTGTGCGCGCGTAAATTGAAAGCTTGTTATTACTAGTCAATATCGTCAATCATATTTGCTCCATTATTCCATGCAGATAAGAAAGGAACTAATTTTGTGTTGAATTTGTGCCCCCCCCCCCCATCCCACCCCGCCCCGGCACGGTACAATAAACAAACACTTGATTGAAAATAAAATAAAAGAAATTAACCTTGCATTGTTATAATGTATTCCTTCCTTTTTCATCATGCGAAATTTACAGAACAAAATATATCAACGAACTCCGTAAATGTAGCGGATGCCGGCATGCGTATGCATCCTTACTGTGTGTGTATCGCTAATGTCAGATAAAAAAAATATCGCAAAAGAGACGAAAATATCACCAGATTGCTTGAAGGCGCCTGCCATTCACGCATGATAAGTTTCAAGGTGCAAACGGACCAAGATTATATTGTATCCAGGTTAACTATACAACGATATCTCGCAAATAAAAAAAGAAATCATTATTTTAAAGAACATACAATGTGAGTGCAAATGATAATCTTTCGCTAGTATGAGTTACGAAAGTATCATGGGGGGGGGGGGGCACCAGACAGATGACCCCCCCCCACAAAAAATAAAGTGTTTTCATGTACTCTTGTATACCCCAAGATGTGTGTGCTTGTTTAAAGTTTAAAAAAGGTATTTTGATCAAACTTTTAGTTTATAATTAGTCCTAGTGTTTTCTAAAGGGTAGTAGTCTGAAACATGGGTCTTATTCCCATTTTCAGATTTCATATCCTTGATTTTTAGTGATCTTTTTCAAGAATTTTCTATGTTCCGTGTATGCTATGTGTATCAATGCTATGGTGTGTGTATGCTATATAGTCTGTGTGTAGGGACAGCAATACTATGTCAAATTTGTCTCTGTTGTCTTAATATATATTTTTCTATGGACTTTTCAAATTTATTTGTTTGCCCTGGTATAAATTTAGTTGCTTTTGAATTAATTTGCAATTTAGAATTCCGGCGAGATGAACGGTATACTACCATTTGAAATTAAAATAAAACCTTTTGTTTTATGTGATTGACTATGGTGTGGCGTTTCTCACATTAAAGTCTATTTTCAAAATGAGGTAGGCTGTATTCGAGTCAGGGTCCGCACTTTCTTTCTTTATTTATTTGTGTTTCTCCCGATTCGAGTTAGGCCTCCTCTCTAGTATTTAATTTATAATGTAAAAGAAGTAAATATCCAACGCAAAACCCCTTAGGAAGCTTTATACATTTACTGGTTTGGTTTTAGCATGAAAAACATAAGTGACATCTACAAAAATAATAAACTGGTAAAAAGACTAGAAACAACAAGGACCTTTAGAAGTATAAAGGAACTTTTATGTAAATATAGGGAAAATGAGGAACTTTGGGGAATTGAAACTAAGGAAACATATAATTGGATAAGGGAAAATTTAACCTCTAAAATTAAAAATAAAGTAGAGGAGGAAATATCTCGGTTAATTGGGACAGACCTTGGAGGTAATGGACCAACATCGGCTCTCCAAAAATACAAAGCTTGATATTCAAATATCTACACGACATATGCATACATGTAAAATATCTCATGTGCAAATGTGCGAACTTCACAAAATATCATGCGATGTCACAGTGCGAGTTTAGGAAACAAGACAGGATACAATTAATTATGGAGATATCCAAGAAATAAAAATACAGAAGAAACCAAGTTTTATATCAAGACGGCAACTTTAACAAAACTTTAATAGGAAAAATAACAGATAACATAACTAAAACCATGATGGCGTGTGACCAAGTCATAAACATAAAAAAAATGAATAGGCAAATTTTTTTGTAATCCTTTCAAATTAATTAGAAAAAAGAACTTCTAGGAAGATTTGTGAATGGGAGGGACGGGGCTGCAAAGGGTGAAAAGAAGGGGAAGGAGATGGGGCAATGGATAATCTCCCCTTAAAGGGGACCATCACAAAGTGAACCCTTGCCCTCATACCCCCACCCCGGATTGGAATCTGCTGTAGCCGCCGCCCTTTTAATTTCTTATAAATTTTCCTAAACAGCTTCAGTTTCTTTTTATTATCCATTACAATTAAAATTAAATAATTAAATAGACTTTAATTATATTACGTAAACTATCACAAATCCTAATTATCGGGACAGAGAAACTATATGGGAAAAGTACGAGATAATGACGTCATGGGGCTATGAAAGAGTCGGGAAAAACACCTCATATAGGAAACTTTACATACATACACGAAAACAAAGGATCTAATAAGTCTCTCCTCTAATTCTATTTGCTCAAAATGTGCAGCTCTCGCACTGCACGGTAAATCCCCACTGTGTGTGTGTATGTGTGTGTATGTGTGTGTGTGGGAAGAACAACCGTTTTTAGAGATTTTGGCAGAAATCCAATAAATAATTTGAGACGGCCTAACTCTAGGTGGGAGAAATACAAGCAAATAAAAAAGTGTATGGACTCCAACTCGAGTACAGCGGATTTCAATTTACAAATCCAATATGTGAATAATGACACAATATATTTGCACACAGAACACATTAAGTTTTTTTTTCTTAATTAAATTATAATACACCGTTACTTAGCCAAAATTCAAAAATATATTAAATAAATAAAAATAAACCTTTTCTTGATCCGATTATAAGGTCCTAAGATTACTGGGGAGATTTGGGAAAAAATAAAGGCTATCCCAACATGGAAGCAAAATATAGCATACACAAACTATAGCATATATATATATATAGCACACACGGGATATAGGCGACCTCTAGCCAAGGTCAACCAAGAGTATAGGGAAAGGATTTCAAGTCAGGTGATGGAAAGATGGAAACCTATTCGGAAAAACAACCCTATAGATAAAACTAGGTTTTAAAAGAAATACCCCGTTAAAAAGGAGAATTCAATTTTTTTGACCTAATATAAAACATACAACACATGGGGGGGGGGGAATAAATACACATAAAACACTATAATTTTTTGGAAAAGTGGGGTGGGGGGTCTGTCTGGTGCCGGCCCCCCCCCCCCCCAGTACTTCGTCTTGTGGGGATAAATGTACGTCATTTCCTGCTGGCGTCCTCTATAGGTGGAAAATCGTATCTAAGTAACAGTGATGTATACTTTTATTTCGAGAAATTTAATTATTTTTTCTGTACACTTTATAGGTTTTTTTTTGGTTCTTTTTGTTCAAGTATAACTACTTTTAATCATGTTATGCAAATCTGATGTATAAAAAAAAATGTTGGTGCATGGCCGGTAACTTTTATACGTCATGGCAACGGAAAATAAATTCTGCGCATGCGCATTTTGTGTGGGAGCACAAAAAAAACCCACACAAAAACAAGCAATCTACTAAAACAAGCCATTACGTGAGAACTTGGCCTGAAAAGAGCAAATATAGGTACTATAAAATATTGCTAGTCTCGGATTTGACAATCCTTAGTTTTTTATGCTGATGAAACATTTTTCAGTAGAATTTTTCTTCCTACAGTTTAAATGCCTAATTTTACTGTTTATAATCATACATGTTCAAATGTACTGGTCACATATAACAATATCGTCGAAATATTAACTGATACCATGCTGGATTTATATAGAATGTCTAAATAATCATAAAACTAAAGGTGTAATTGATTATAACCAATATATATTTTTTGCAATAACAAGATAATGAGATCCGAACATTGACCAAACAGTACTTAGAGAAATTCAATATCGATTAGTTCATCCTCAACCTCCAACTGATATACTTTATTGCAAGGGGTAAATGGTACCGTATTGAAAGACGTGTTAGGATAAAAGATACCGTTGTTAAAGAATATCCCGACCGACTGAGATCTTAACATCGTACATCATAGCTGAAAACAGTGCAAGCCAGTATACATATTTGCATTATGCTCACGCAAGAAATATTGTATCAACCAAATGGGTTTCTTGACCGAGCGATGTCAAGCCCTTGCGCGAATCTCGCTACGAGTCATAGGTTTCCCCGATTCAAAGGAATCCTGTACAACTACTTCTGCAAACTGGAAAGCCCAACGCGTCCAATCTATCAGTAATGTTACTCTAATTAATACATGACCACAAATCCCAACTTTCCAATTGTATGTCAATGTCACAACTGCAAAGCTTCTCTTCGTTAACTTTCTGTAACTTACCGCCAGTATTTCACGCCGTGAAACTATACAACTCAACAACCTAATACAGGGAACCGTTTTTACTACGCCACCTTAGGCCTTTTAAATCATGATTTTTAGCTTCATTTCGCCTGTAACTTTGTAACATATTTACCACCACAGCAACAATAAATGGCGCCCGCCGACGGCGGAACAGTCCTTTTCTGTTGATTCCATTGTATAATTTACCAATCTCCAGTCATAAATACTGCACCTGGAGTCACACGATCAATTCACGCAATTAGATTTGAATAGGGACTACTGAGTGACAGGGATACTCATGCGGCTCTGACCTGAATTCACCAAAAGTAAACCATGTCATCTTGAAACTCACTTACACTTCACTCCGTAACCTTTGCCCCTAGTAATTGACTAATTATTTTGGTCTAAAGACTATAATCCCAGCACCGACTTCCCATATTCAAGCAAGTATATAAGGAATCCTTAAAATGGAGAGCGGTAAACAAATGCGCATACTCCAAAATATATTACAATATTATACATACCTTGGAATTTTATTAACTATTTTTGTTTACATATTTTCATTGTACTCGTGGATGGGTAATGTGATTTTGCGTTCTGCCTTGCTTATAAAATGGATTGTCTTTGGTCAACAAAAGTTGATTTAGAGAGGATAAGAAAAGAAGTTTTGTTAAACGATGATGGAATTAAATAAACACTGGGGACAATATCGTACGTTGCACATAAATCGCAGAGATTAATTGAGATTTTGCTTAACGGTCAATCAGTCCGCTCTCGAAGTAGGGAAATAAGCGAATAGTGCAAAAGCCGACCATTGTCTGATAATCGACGTACATCTGCCACAGCCATATATTGTAAAAATCCCATTACTACAGGTAAAAAAGAATTAACTACAACTGCTTCTTTGGGGCGTCATGTGTGACCAGTGTATATTAGTACTGTGTTAGAAAAATATTGCGACAAACCAAAGTAAAGAAAACAGTCACTTTTATCAATCAGTCCATATCGTTTTACAAATTATACTGAATAACTGACTTCAGTAGAACTCAGAAGAATGTATTCCTGTAAGCACATCACGATTGCGGTGTTTGTACATTTATATAAAGTGGGATCATTTTACAAGCAAAGTATACATTTAAAAATTAACACTACAAATGAGACAACGCTTAAGTACATACGGATTATAATCGTGAGATGGCAAAGAATGGTTCATATGTTGAGAGGTAACCAATACACCAACAAAATAAGAGTTTGTAAGAACATCTTATTTCCTTCTTAGATATACTTAGCCATAATGCAAATTGTTTCCTAATATGAAACATGTAAACGTATTCCGACCATGCTGGAAACAAAAATAGTAAATTTAATTTAGTTCAGCGTAAACTGTAAGTTAGTTCTTTCCTTTTGGCATGGTGTCTGAATAAAAAAGTATATTTCTCAAATTTGCTAACCACTACACTGTCATTATGTAATTAGATACCTAATTGATGTACCATGGTTGTATACATATATCTATAAATATATATAGTTTTGTGGACATGTACGGTTGAATAATACCATCCCGTGTTTGTGTAGGGAAATGCGTACATCACAATCGCACTCGTAAATTTGAATCAATACCATCTCATGAATGGTTAGGGGCCGTCCATTTAGTATGTACGCATAGAGGGGTGGGGTGGGGGGGTAACCCAAATGCATAGGCTTGAGCATGGAGGTATACTGATAATATATGTACGCATTTAAGGAGGGGGGGGGGGCGCTGAAACCTCGAAAATAAGTTGTATAATACGTAACCTGTTCGACTTGGTTCAGTAGGCTTTTGCATTTTAGCGGACATAAGACAAACTTGTCCCACCCAGTCACACTATCCTGACACCAGGCCGACTAATCCGAACACTAACCTCTTAATGATCGGCACCAAAAGAGGCAGCTGCTAGTACCATTTTTATGTCTTTAGTATGATTCGGCCGGGGTTTGAATACGCGACCCCTCGCATCCGAGGCGGACGCTCTATAGACACATTGCACCATCGGAGAAGTCGCTTAGTAAAGAATGTACGATACTGGTTCCTGTTTTTCATGACAACTCGACCTGGAGACCTACCTGATGGAAAATGAAGGCGCATTATAAGGTTATAATATACGAGTCCATAAATACATAAATATTTTTTAAATTATAATTTTCGAGCAATTAGTGTCTCTTAGCATTTGACAAAGTCTGCTTGCAGTAGCGTACTAAGGGGAGGGGGGTTACAACATACTATGCTAATACTACTGATTTCAAGTATAAAATTAAAGCTAAACAACAGCATATAACATGTTTACATATATTATTAAGTACGTCTTCATTTGTCTTTCCGTGCGCCAAACACCTTCCAACACAAAGATTTTCCATATAGGTAAATTAGTTGTACCAATCTTAAACAACCATATATTTCGACATATATAATATCAATGTATAGGTTTCTCATCAGTTTAAATCGATCTGTGCCAAAAAAAAGTCGAGAAAATTAATAATAAAAAAGTTGGTATTTATGACTCATTATTGCTTGCGACTTTACCGATCTTCATATCCTTGATATGTGCATCTACCCTTCCCGTTTTGAGATAGTAGCACATACTTGGATGCTAATACTATAGATTTGAAGCATATAATTTAAGATGTACAACATTAAATAATATGTGTATGTATCTTATTAAGTACGGTTTCATATGTCTGTTTGTGCACCCGATGCCTTCCTATCCGAACGGTTTCCATATAGGTGAATAATTTATACCAATAGTAAACAAACACAGCTTTTGACAAATTTCATATTAATATATAGGTTCTCATCTGCCTAAATCGATTTGTGCCAATAGACGTGTGTGAAAATACAAAAAAAAAAAGTTCCACTTTTTACGGAATATCGGGTGCGACTTTACCGATCTTCATATGCTTGCTACTTTAATACACCCTTCCCGTTTTGTGATTGTAGCACATACTTCGATGCTAATATTAGAGATCTGAAGTATAGAATTAAAACTATACAATATTATAAAATGTGTGTATATATCTTAATAAGCACGTCTTTATTTGTCTGTCCGTGCGCCTAGATCCGACCTATACGAAAGTTTTTCATATGGGCGAATAAGTCATAACAATCGCAAAAACAACGGTTTTGACACATTTGATATCAGATGACAAATTTGATTTTAATTGATATGTTTCTAATCATACTAAATCGATCTGTGCCAATAGACATGTGTGAAAATGCAAAATAGAAGGTTTTGTTCTTTTTACTGAATATCGGGTGCGACTTTACCGATCTGCATATCCTTGCTACGTGAATCTACCATTGCCGTTTTGCGATCGTACTACATATTTCGATGCTATTGCTATATATCTAAAGCATATAATTAAAGCCGTACAACTGTAAATAGTATGTGTATGTATCTTATTAAGTATATCTTCCTTTGTCTGTCATTTCGCCTAATGTCTTCCTATACGATCGTTTTCCATACAGGTGAATAACTCATAACAATAGTAAATAAACCCCGATTTTGACAAATTTGATATAAATTGATAGGTTTCGCATCAGTCTAAATCGATCTGTGACAGTAAAAATGTAAGAAAATGCAATGTGAAAGTTTTGGTATATTTGACTCTGTATCGCTTGTGAATTTAACAATCTTCATAACCTTGATACGTGCATCTTCCATTGCCGTTTGTCTCGGTATTACAAACTTCAATGTTTATAGTATAAATCTGAAGCATACAAGAAGAGCTATACAACAGTATATAATATGTGTATGAATCTTATTAAATACATCTTGATGTGTCTGTATGTCCGCCCAATGTCTTCCACAGCGAGCGTTTTCCATATTGTGTATTGTTCCACTTCCTATTTTTACACTACCTAATTTTGACCTAGTTTAATAACCACCCATTTCTACAGAGGACACATCTGTCGCAGCCTCGACATTTTTTTACACTTATCAGCATTGAGTCACTCGGACAAAAAGATTTGTCAAAAGTCATATCATTATTATTAATGAAGTGAAACAAGGACACATACGATGAAAAAAATAATACATTTCTCCAATTCACTTTTTTCCAACCAGGAAGTCCTCTTAAAATCTTTACCAACTATTCTGACAAGGCAAATACAATTCGTTCCATACCAATCATCCAGTCTGCTACTCAACATGTGTTAGCTATGTGACTCACAGCTGATAACTGCATCTCCATCACTTTTTTAGAATTGTGTTTTGTGTTTTACGTGAATATGTCATTACTGATTTTCTGAGGTGGTTCTTGGGTATTTTACTTTGGAGTAATGAACATGAAACACACGTTTATGGTATATTTCATAAATAAATCAGCATCCTCTACATTACTGCTAATTTAAATAAAATTACGTGTATTACTATTAGGATTTTTCTCTCAAAAATAGGCAATTTTACTTTAATAGTAAATTTTCAAACGTCCATTAAACTAATCTTGATATTTAACTTATTTTGACAAATTAATTCTTTCTAAATGTCTTCTGTCTCCTATTATTTGCACTATTAGAGAAATAAGTTATGAAGTATGCAAAACAGTTTTGTACCTTAAACGGTACATGTACATTAAAGAATTGGGGTTCTGCATATTCACAATGCCATTTAATTATTGCAAGGATGTTGTACACTAAATCTAGTATTCTTTTATTATAAGTAAACAATTGTATTATTATACCATCATGATTTTCCCCCAATTTTATTCTTTCAGCTTTTCCAACAAAATATCTGTTCCAAAACAAATTTTTTGATAAATATAGGAACAAATTCTGAGTAAACACCATTTTTCTTTTGTTGTCGTTGTTAATGGTAGACTGAGAGAAGAAAATGCAGCAGCATATAATATGAACTTAAGTGAAGTTATGAACTTACTAAGCGTGGATTTAAATAAATGGTATCACTTGTATTTCTAATGACAGCCACAATCCTCTTAGTTTGGGCTCAAGACCAGCAATAGTGAATAGAGGTATTTCGAAAGACATATAACAGCTCACTCATTATAATGTTACTAATTAGCATTATTGAAAACTTCTTAGATATCAAAATAAATAGTATATATGTATGGTGCTTGTTGGCGACTTTGGCAGATTATTCACTCCACATCCTGGTTCCCGGGCAGTTTTGATCTCTCACAATAATAATCACGGGCACAGTGGCTCGTTACAAAGAAAATCAACAGATTTGGGTTCTAACCTGTAACACTGTTAACATATTATATTGTTACAGGTTAGAACCCCATCCCTTGATTTTCATTGTAACGACCCCCTGTCATCATGGGCAGTAAATTTGAAACATACTACTTCCGGGTCAATCTATTTTTAAGGTGCAATATATACTAGTACATAATGGGAGGTAACTCAAGTTGTGCTATTCAATTCAATTCATTAATGAAAAAATGGAAATAAATAGGTAAAAAGGCAATTATTTATTTTGCAGATGAATATTTATCGAATATTTAACATTCAGCAGCGTAAATATGCATTTATTTTATTGATATTTGTGGCAAGAGTGCAGAAAAGGACGACGTGCTTCGTGGGCAGATGGAAATCTGCCCACGAACTTTTATCTGCCCACGAAACCGTCTGAGGACGACAAAACTGCCCACGACCCACCTTAAATAATAGTATATATATATATATATATATATATATATATATATATATATATATATATATATATATATATATATATATATATATATATATATATATATATGTATGTATGTATGTGTGTGTGTGTGTGTGTGTGTGTATATGTATGTATGTATGTGTGTGTGTATGTGTATGTATCTATGTGTGTATGAATGTATGTACGTATGTTGTTGTTGTTCTAGGGTCTAGGGGTTTAACGCCATTTTTCAGCACAAGATAGGCTGTACATGGCGGCCAGTATAACTGGTGGAGGAAGAACACTGGAATACCCAGGAAAGAACCACCGACCCACGAGAAGCTACTGGCAGGCTTTCCCATGTACCCACGCTAGCCGAGCCTTGGACTCGAACCATGTATGTATGTATGTATGTATGTATGTATGTATGCGTGCGTCCGTGCGCGTGCGTGCGTGCGTGCATGCGTGTATGTATGTATGTATGTATGCATGTAAGTATGTATTTGTGTGTATGCATGTATGTATGTGTGTATGTATGTATGTGCGTGTGTGTGTGTGTGAAATTTACACATGGTTTAATGCTTGTAACTTATTCACATAGCCAACAAACATAAATATTCATTTCTCAATATGAAGTATATTTTTCGACATGAAAAGGACTTACTGTTTGCTGCAATCTCCTACAAAAGTGTTACCATTGGTATTTGGCGGTGTACGAAACTTTGCCAAGTGGTATGCATGCATGTGTATGCAATAAACATAAATTGCTATATAAACAGACGGTTGGCATCAATTCATTAAAGGACGAAATACTCAAATGATTTCCATATATCTAATTCACGAGTCTAGGACATTACGCCCCTGTTAATTACCCACCTGCACCTACAACCTGCCGTTACCCCACCCATCACTTACCCCCGCAGTATATTACCCCGCTGTTTATTACCCCCCTTCTGTTACCAACAGAATAAATAATAAATTAAAATAAAATTCACAAGAATGTATTGTACATTTTTTATTTTAGTTAATTAATCTCAGCCTTGAAAACATACTTGTCCAGGAATATTCAATATTAAATTCATCATATCATAATGTTATAGTACCATAAAATATGTTATATTGAAATGATTACAGCTGAATGTTACGTGCTATTCCTCACAAGTATTCAAAGTGCTCTCTATTATCAAAGTCATTGTTGTTGTTGTTGTTGTTGTTGTAGGGTTTAAAGCCATTTTTCAGTACAAGATAGGCTATACATGGCGGCCAGTATAATTGGTGGAGGAAGAACCCTGGAAAACCCCGGGAAGAACCACCGACCCACGAGAAGCTACTGGTAGGCTTTCTCACTTACCACGTTAGCCGAGCCTGAGACTCGAACTCACGCAGACAGGTGAGATGGCAGTGATCCGTAACGGTGCGCGCTTTAGACCACTCGGCCATTCGAGGCCCCTATCAAAGTTATTAACAATGTTCATAATGGGAGCATTCCAGTCACGATATTTCTTTCGATTTGGTTCCAATAGACATTCCAGTCACGATATTTCTTTCGATTTGGTTCCACTAGATGTCCTCCTAGTCGCTGAGAAATTATCATGTTCAGGAATGATTGCTCTCTTTGAAGGATTGTCGTCATTGCTCTATTTGCGTTATTTCGATTTTGTATGTGTGTTTGTAAATGATGATAATGGCGGGGGGGGGGGGTGTAATAAAACGCGGGGTAATATACTGAGGTTGTAAATGATTGGGGGATAATGGCAGGAGGGAAGTGGCAGCAGGAAATTGACAGGTGTAATGTCCAGCTTCCCTAATTCACATATAACTATAGTGATTAAGGAAAATTACGATACATGTGATCCAGTGTTCAAAATGTTTTACTCCTGTGTCACCAGCAGTTGTAACAATTTGTATTTCAGCTTGTACAACAATTACTGGCCTTCATAATATCATCAACAACAGAAGAATATGTACATGAACAAACACAAAATTACATGATGATATAATACAATTACACGCAGCAACGCTAGCATACTTCAAATTAGCTTTGTTATTATCAACAATTCTTAGTAATGGAAAAATATCAGATTTTGAATTTACACAGATTTTTAAAATTTAAAACGAAGTAATGACTGATAGAGTACACGCGTGATTTTAATAATAATAATAATAACAATAATAATAATAATAACAATGTCAACGCCGAACAAATTACTCCAGCCATCTGTCGTTAATAAAACTCCGTCAAAAACAACGATGATATCAGTAAGCACAACTAATCCTGAATTTAGTGTTAACTTTCCAGCTGTAATTCCTTAGAAGGAAATAGCGCTAGCACAAGTACGAGTTTATTACAGATGGTCAAATATCAGATCAAACTCATTCGGTTGATTGCCAGCAAATAATTCCCTTGCATTTGCAAATAATAATAAAAAGATGATGCGACTCCCGATTGGCAAGTTATCAGAATCCCAACAGGTATTTATCAAATCGAATAAACCAACGATGAATTCCAGCGCAGAATTAAATCGAAAACATTTTCAGCTGCGATAGAAATAAATTTACCAGATTATGTTGTAGATATTTATCAGTCATCAATCAGATCTGTTTTATGTTGGCCTGAGGTCCTTCCAGAATATGAAAAGCACCAGAAGCAAGCTTAAGTGAATTCCTCACAAATGAGAAAAATAATTTATAACAACTCCACAAAATCGAGAAGAAAAATCTCCATTACACCCTAATCGTCAATATATCTATCCTTCTTCTATGGTCAGATCAATAGTAAGATTTTATACTGTTCGAGAAGAAATGTTCAAATCATTAACTAATAAAATTAGAAATGAACATGACTGTGTCTGCGTCATTAGTAAATTTATTTAAAAAATACATTTCAGAGTATTTTAATGATGAACTACAAAAGAAAATCATTGAAACAATACAACGTTTAAATCAAGTTGTATCAGACCATGGCTATATTAATATAAAAAAGTGTTGAAATTATAACTCATACGTGTATTTAACAAGATTTTGGATAAGGAAAGATAGAAACTTATAAAGAAATATTTCTCGATTAGTATAGATTAAATGAAGCAGAATTACCAATGTTTTTAACACCAGGATTTGAAACCGACGGACTAAAAAATAAAACATTATCAATGAATATCTTCGACAAATTGTTGAGTCATGGAGACAAAAACACCTCCACCATCAATAATTCTCAAAAATAACAATGATCCATACTTTAGCCGCATACATATTTCACCGGAATTTGTAAATTACACATCAATAATAATCGCAGCCAATCTTGTATGTGATGTAATTGATGGCAGTTATCAAAAAGATCTTGCAAAATCTAGTCAGGCCCAGCAAAGATAATTTTTTTTATACATTTACATCTCAAGTATCTCCTGGATATTTGATAGTACAAGAGCCCATTAATCCTATTTATCTACGTTGTCATAATCCGTTATTATCAAGAATAAATTTCAAACTTACGGATCAAACCGGACACTCAATTGATATAAGAAATAAAATTCTGAATATAAATCGCTACGTAAAATCATCAAATTGATGGATAGAAAGAAAAAAAAATTACACAAGGTAAATATTATTTTTTACTGATTCTCGAAAGTTACAAGCAGCGACAGGGACCCCAGTTGCCATAACTTTCACTTGCGTCAGTGACGTTGTCACTACTCGTATGAAAGGTAATGAGTGACCATGCTGCCTTCCCCCCGCAATTACATTACGTGTAATAATTGTCGCTTCAGATAAGGAATTGAGACATGCATTAAAAGAGACTCTGACTGGTCTTAAATTTTCTGCATACCAGAGTTTGTAATGTTTCTTGGCACAGTATAGCCTCGTCCAGGTCATAGTGAACCAAAGACTGTAATGGCTGAACCTATTCCGGGCCAAAACGCACAAACATCACTGCCACACATGACACGAGTAACATCTTTATATTGCGTAAAAATGACAGATATGGGTTTTTCATTACGTGAAACTTACATTTTCTTTAACTGATATGCCATGTTATTTATATTGTTATCATTTGCATAACTCTAGGGAGGCATGGGACTTCAGAGTAGGTTTTCAGTTCAGTTCATTACGTAAAATCACCAAAATCAACTGGCAGAAAATAATGTTCTGCAGAAACAATATCTTGCAAACAGACGAATATATACTTTGTATTTCAAATATTAAAAACGAGGATAAAGCCCAGTTGTCAGAGGGAAACAGACCCTTATTTGCCTTAAGGGTCCACCCCACAGTTTCATACGTTTCACAGAGATGAATATCTAACTAAAATGAATCCTGACATTTTAAAAATAGGAGCATGTGATATTTGCGGAAGAATGAAGAAATTCTTACCTTTGCGTGAATTAGTCTTGTCTAATCATTCACGATGTAGCGATGATGCGGATACCTTTTTCTGCACGAATCTCACAGGATTCTATCATTGAATATGTACAGATGAAGCGGATATCTATTTCATTATGACTTTCAGGGTATTCAAGAATGAAACTATTCTCTCAAAGTGAATGCTCTGTAAAGGGAAAACATTTTTATCAAATGTTTCAGATGAAATTAACAACTCTTGCGGGTTAGACGTTCCTTACGTTTTGCGTACAAAAAGGTAAGTTCTGGTCCATATGAGTGTAGTTGTAACAAACCTTTCTATCCAGAACAGAAAATAGTACAGAAATACCCAATTTCGTCTATAAATCAGATTCTGACTCCGCTTTCAACGCATATTGTTATAGTTTCATTGAAAAAAAATTAATCAGCGGGAATTAATTCTCTGTTAAAAGAGTATTTATATACTGTGGAGTCTCTCTCTCTCTCTCTCTCTCTCTCTCTCTCGTGACTCCATTCAAAGAAATTTGGATAAATGTTCACTTGTATATTCCCGGGAAATACATTATTTGTTGAATTTTACAAACCTTATTGGTTTCCATTTTTTTCCGTTTTCTTACTTTAGCAGCACAGAGTCGTAAAATAATATTGGGATAAATCAGAAAGGGACAATGAGAAAACTTGACGGGATCCAAGAAAGCAAGGAATGAAAACTTTATTAAATATCAATGATTCACAAAAACGGAAACATTCCAAAATCCACATTAGTATTTTCCATTTTGTACTAATTAAGACACGAATCATTGTTTTGTTTGTTTTTCTTTGGGTGGTGTCCGTGGTGGCTGTACATATATTCTCTTTCTATCTCTATTGTGCTGGATTAATTTCTAGTATTTATAAACCTGTTAAATCAGCAGTCCTATGAACAAAACGAGTTCTTCTATCTCTTCAGCTTTCTTTCTAAGCGTTCCTGGCGAATAGCATTGAGTCTTCTCACAATTAAACAACGTTTGACCGTAAAACAAGTTTTCACAATGTAAGATTGGGATCATTGGTCTTCGCTATTTTATTAGTTTCAAGGCTTTTGCTTTTGTACGAATAAACAAAATGGAAGCAAATGGGTCAATAAAATAACCTTTAGATAGGATACGTATACAGGCCAGTAGTTGCGAGTAAATAATAGGATATATAGAGTCATCTATCTTTCCAGGGTCGAGAAGATTGATTGAAAATTAAGCCAGCTACTTTCAAAGTATTTTAAATAAACACTTCCTTCTCCATCGATAACATATCACTTCAAGATAATCTTCACCTTTCTTCCTTCTCGAAACATATTAAAGACATTTAACCTGGTTCTTTATAAAGAATTTCCCTTGTGTGTTCTCAGACACCGAGGCATGAACGGTCAAACATGTCACATATATAGATAAAAAGAGATTAACTGTATCTCATATTACTTCTTGTAGCGAGGACTGAGCAAGAAGGAAGATTAGATAACCTTGATGGCTTTCTGACCAATAACAAGCATGAGAGGTAAAATGATATACAGAAGGCTCTGCCCAAACAAACCAGGTATTGAATGTATGTTGAGAAAGACATATATATGTAACATTTATGTGCGATAACAGTTTTAGCTATGGACGACTGTCCCAATATTGAAATTTCCATTTATGCTTCTTGCTGCAGTTCTACCCGTTAATAAAATAAATCGGAATTCAGACCGCCGCTACTATACTACATTCAAGACTTTCACATCCAAATACGAATGTGAAAGTAATAAGTGGCAATAAAGTATCATAACTAATATGCGTGTATTTTTATCCATGAGAGAGACGGACAGACAGACATAGCAAGACACAGATAGAGAGAGAGAGAGAGCGAAATATGTTCATAAAAGAAAACAAGAAATGAAGGAATATTGCTCATTAACATAGACGCGTTCAATCAATGATCAATACTGGACTCAAATTGCAAGTAAAGCTGTAAACCGTTAACTAGTACCAACACGGCTGTGTTGCAAATTATTCTTATACCCTGAAGGGGCTTATGTGTCATCTAAGGATCTACGAGTGATCCTTAAAGTGGCAAGTCACCAGGGTCGTTATGTGCAACCCCTACATGTAACGGAAACTCAAGCTTCTCTAGGTGACATTGGCGCTCATTGCATAATCTCTGATCAGTGATTTGGAGTCGGCAGTGATACACGTTCTCAATGGTCAAATATGTACATAGATAAAACACAATTAAATGTGTTCGGTTTGATAAATGGCTATCAAATGTAATCAGATTGGATACATAGCCATGAATTGCGATCCGATTGGACATGTAACTATGCAATATGATCAGAATGGATAAATTGCTTTCAATTGTGATCAAATTAGATAAATAAGAATGAAATGTGATCCGCTTGGATAAATATTTATCAACTGTGATCCGATCGGATAAATAGATATCAAATGTGATCAGATTGGAAACATAGTTATCAAAGGTGATCCGACTGACCTGTCCGATTTAGTTCGAGTGAAAAGAATTGGCGTATTTTTTCTCTCTTTAATCGTGTTTTCGATCTCTTGAAACCGCATAACCTGTTGTCTCGAATTAAGTATGTAAATAAACATCGAGTGATTGCTTTATCAGATCTTTTGATATCTTGCAAACGAAACTCTAGAAGGTACATATCAGCTTCTAGAATACATAGTATTTGTGGATGCATAACAATTTAAGTCAAGCTTGCTTTCGCTTTTTGGCATTCTGTTGAACTACCATTTTGCATAGGAAATGAGATTGTACTTTGCAAACTAAACAAACACATTCACTGGTCTTGCAAAGTCATTACTGTGCGCCCTATCAAACTGGGTATCATGAAGTAACAGATCAAATAGTTTTGGTTGATAAAAAATATTAACCAACCCTCCTACATACGTGTATGTGTATCAGTCCGAAATTCTGTCAATTAGTCACTACCTGCCTCTCTATCCATGTTTGTTTATTTCTTTCCTATTTCGATTTTTATCTTTCCAGTAAGATATGATTTAATATTTATTTTTTAATCTCAGTTGTTCTTTTCTTACTTTTTCTTCTCACGTTTTAAATTGTAAACACTCTTTACGATATAAAAGCCTACAGTCAATCGTACTGTGAAAGTATTAAACGTGCACTTGTATTTGTATTGATTGTTGTCTTTGTCAGATGCCTGACTATGATGTATGTCTTCATTCGATTGGTTATCAACTCGACCAGTATAAACTCTTTATTGGGTAATCATTTTCTCGTTTGCTTGTACTGTGTGTGTGTGTGTGTGTGTGTGTGTGTGTGTGTGTGATTTGGATTTTTTAACGTAGCTGTAACAATTATTCCACTCGTATCGCAACGATATATGCAGTGTGGCAGCTTATAGTGGTGTCTAGCACTGGGGCATCATCCCGCAGACATGTGGCATGATGTCACACCCATTCACATTAATTTTCTCTCTCTCTCTCTCTCTCTCTCTCTCTCTCTCTCTCTCTCTCTCGTTTCTACCTTGATAATCCGTGTTTAATATTTAGCACACTTTGGACTGATTGACCTAACTTAATTGGCAAGGAGCAACCTAAGCTAGGAGTCCTATGCCGTTCCTTGTATTTTTTTAATCTTCCTTGTCGTTCTGGTTCGTTTGAAACGTTCTTGACATATTAACCTATATTAACCTTATAAGAGTTTGATGAATGCCATTGTGTTTCTTCAATTAGTATGTGTTGGCTTTTGATTGTGATATTATGTTCTATTATATTAATACATAAATTGTGTTGTGTGATTGACCTTTATCCATAACTGAGGGTAGGAGTTGAGCCTACATGTCTAATGTCACATAGGATAAACACGTTTACTAAGTTTTTTCTTCTAGATTCAGCCTTGATTATAATCTTAGAATTTTCCAGTAACAAATAATGTGTACAGTTTGATGGAGGTGTCCATTAAGATCCATATAAGATTGCTTGTAAATTGGAATTTTCTGGAAATGAACTTTTGACCTTCATCCTGGTTTTCAAATTGTCTTAGGCTTTTATAATAAGGTCGATAATTTTAGAATTAGTCCTATCTTCACATTCAAAGTGGAATAGGTGTTAATGTTGTTTTCAGTTTTAATTTGAGAGGATTTATTTATTTAAATTATTAACTGAAATTATAAGGTGCTCATTTTTTTGGAATAAACCCCTATTTTTGCAACTGTTGTGAATCAGTTCAAAGATAGTTTGTATTATATATTGTGATACATCAAAAATGTTGGCACGTTAGCATATCTAACGCTGTTCTCATTCAATTACGAGATTTTCAGTTAGAACTGAACAAATCAGCGGAATATAAATTGACCCAATACCAATTATAAATTTATTTCTTACTCGTATTGCAGTGTTTAGTCCGTCTTGTTTTTATTACATGCTATACTGATTTCAATCGTATCATCACTATAATCAAGAAATTGGCATTTGTTTATAATGTATGCAGGATCGCTTTAACGTTTGAAATCAACAAATCGACATTTTTATATCCATCAACTATTAGCTTTGACCAGACTTTTATGACATCCAAACTTGTTAGCAGATGATCTCCTCTCTTTTCTCTTAATTCAATACAATAGTACTATGTGCCATTACTTATGACATGTTCCAAATATCGATGCTTGTCTTCATCGTATAAATACAAAATTATATGAAATTCCACATTTTGCATTATTGTTCCACATTTTGCATAAAGTTTCACTGCATTGTTGTTCCACGGCATTGTTGTTCCACATTAGGCGTTGTTCGTCAGGGACATCTCAACCTCTTTCTAGTCTAACTATTGCTAACTTCGTTTTCTCATCCAATGCACACAAAAGACTGAGCACAACAAATATCAGAAAATTCTAGATTTCAATTTTTTAAAATTTAAAATTTGTAATTAAATCACTTAACATCAAATAACTATTGGTCACCTGAGACCCCCAAATCCTGCTGCATTTGTATATCAACGCTGAATTCTAAAATCATATCCAAATCTGCCCTGAAGTTTATTTCAGATACAGACACCATATGCAATGTGTTTTATTTTAATATAGTTTCCTTTAGAAAAATATTAGATAGAGATTGAATTAAACACTTATATGGAAGATATTCAATATTTGTTTTCTTCTGACAATAATTCGGCTTCATTGAAGGTATTTGTTTGGAAAACAACGGATTTCAGGAGAACATTCTCGTCGATAAATATTTACTTCCTGAAGCATATTGATTGTATTGCACTTCATTCTCGATGGTCAAGAGGCTTGAAAATAGGTCGACCTCTTTCAATGTATTTCAAATAAGCGATAAGAACGGATTTTAAGTGAACATTCTTGGTGATACCTACTATTGACATTTTGAAATATTGCCTGACTTTGATAAAGAATCTTGTATTATTTGCCCTCGTGTACCGAGGTATGCAGGGATAAAACGTGTCTAATTTACAGATAAATATAAATTTAATATATTGTTTGCGTGTTCGTTATAGTAATTGTTCCTTGTATATCCACACTATAAAGGGACTGGGCAACATACAAGATTAAATAATTTATATGTGCCAAAATGATTCTTAACTAACCCTAATATGTCTACCCAGCACCCCGCCAGCATACATTGAAATATCCATATTAGCTCCTTCCTGAAGCTGTGTCTACTTATTAAATAACGCACGCTCGTTGCTTTTTAGCTCTGCGTTTATTTATTCTCTGTCTGTCTCTGCATGATGACGGTCATTCGTCGAATATGTGGAGCTAGCTCCATTTGAACTATTTAAAAAAGTTACTAAATCAGAAATCCAAAGATAATGTTCATACTTTTCTTATTTTCCTTTTCTGTATATTCTTTCTAACAGTTCCCTGATAAGGTTTCATTAAGACCACCGAGTCCCTTAAATATGAAACAATGGATGCTTGTTCGCTCATCTAAGTCTTGTCATCGCTAGTATATTACTTTCAAGGATTTTATTTATGTATGCATTTAAAATAACTGAAATGGGATAATAATGTATCGTTCAAGCAATGTATGTGGGAAAGAAGTATGTACATGAAAGAGGGGCAAGAAATCATAGTTTACATTAATCAGAAAACGATGGCAATTTACGTGGAAAGGACTAGTGTGATAAGTATGCTCTCCAACTCAACAAATTTTATAAAAGATCATTTTTATAGTTACTACATAATAAATCTGACGGCACACTTTTTAAGAACATGGGCGTGTTAAATTATCGATTAAAGAGGAGCTCCATTTCCCAATAGAAGACAATCACAATATATTACCCAGCCGAGCACAACACGGTTGGATTAGATACTGTTCGATTATTTTGAAGAAGCAGAAGCGATCTGGCAGCATATACTTTTGGAGTTTAGTGTAACTGTATTGGGCGTCACTTGCATATATGTCGAGCTTAGTGTAACTGTATTAGGCGTGGCTTGCATATATGTCGAGCTTATTGTAACTGTATTAGGAGTGGCTTGCATATATGTAGCGCTTAGTGTAACTGTACTGGGCGTGGCTTGCATACACGTCGAGCTTAGTGCAACTGTATTGGGCGTGGCTTGTATATATGTTGAGATTTCTAGCCTACTTCCAAGTTCATCTATATTGTTATGCAAATTCACATTTGCTTAAACCCCGTAAGTACCATTATATATGTACTTGGATTTACACACACATTTGATGGCATACTACTTAATAACGTGAGTGAGCCAAAGATTAATCATCATGTGACTGGAGTCAAAAATTGATACACTAACTGGTCGTGTAACCTGGAGTTAAAAATTGACACACCAACTGATCGTGTAACCTGGAGTTAAAAACTGACACACTAACTGATCGTGTAACATGGAGTTAAAAATTGAAACACTAACTGATCGTGTAACATGGAGTTAAAAATTTACACACTAACTGATCGTGTAACCTGGAGCAGATACTTCATTCTGAGTAGTTTACACAAGTGTTTCTTACCTTTGCTGATTAGCGCATATTAAAATGGACGTCGAGCTGACTATTTGTTATGTGGACATGTCTATGTGTTATGTACATAAAGTTATAAGTTTGTGCGGTAGCTGTATACTTCGTCAGGCCTTTGTTTTCCTGTAGCAAACTGGTAACGACTAATGTAGTCCTTGGGGCCTTCAAATGCGCACGTTGTTTTAGTCTTGAGGCTTGGTTACTCAAACTCGAGAGAAGCTATTTCTCAGTTATGTAATGCCCATTATGGTTCTTATCCATCCTTAGAATACAGGGAATGCAGTTGCAGTCTCGTACTTAATGACGTTACGCGCTTTGAAATCTCGAACGATTTTTCTCTATGCTCCAAATATGCTATCTCAAAACAGGCAGTCGTACGATTAGCTCGACGCTCGACTGCATATACAGAGAAATGAAACAATCAAATTGTAGCTGTCATGCACGTGTCATTACGAGTCCTCTTACTACGCCGTGTGCTAAAGTAACTGAAATCAAGATATTTTATACCAGGTGAATAATATTCATCTGTCTTCTTACCTACTTGTATGAGCGTAAATCTGAAATTTGACAAGCAATCAGCACATTATCTCTCTCTCTCTCTCTCTCTCTCTCTCTCTCTCTCTCTCTCTCTATATATATATATATATATATATATATATATATATATATATATATCTGTCTATATATCTATCTAGTTAGCTATTTATTTTTCTGTGGGTCTCTCTTTCTCTCTAAGCAAACTTTGATTTAGCCATTCGTTCTCAACGAAATAAGATTAAAATATCAAATAATAAAACTATTTAAAACATGCTATATTTTAAAAGACTTGTTTTGAATATAGTATAAAGTATCAGCGAATTTTAACAGTTGCAGTTAGACAAATGAAGCATCCAAGCTGTTGAAAATACTAAAGCATTTAATGTTAGAAATGCAAGAAAAGTTCCCTATAATTTGACCTTCATAAAGGCTAATGTTAGGGTGAATATGAATTAAAACTTGATAGTTCTATGCTAATTGCATACTAATTCTAACATTTAATGCTACGATCACAAAGTACAGTACTTGAGAGTTTTTTTTAAAATTTATTTATTGCATCAGTACATGTTAAGTACACAATCAAGGTGAAATGTGTGTGATTTTGGATTATTAACAATTTTTCAGTCATATCGTTACGATGTCTGCAGTATGGCGGTTTATAGTAATGTCTAGCACTAGGGCAACAATCATACTGAAGACACGTAGCATGATGCCCCACCCAGTTACATTATCCTGACACCAGGCCGACCAGTCCTAACACTAACCTCTTAATGCTTAGCGCCAAGCCAGGAAGCTGTTAGTACCATTTTTTTATACAAGTCTTTGATATGTGTATTTAAGTTAATTATTTGTCTGTTAGTTTTAATTTTTTATTATTATTGCATTATATGTTAATGTAATTTACATTGTTTGCTTGAATTGACCTTGTCCTACATCGAGTTCAGTTTTGTTTGAACTGACTGATATTTTTTTATTCCATTATGTAAACAACTAAGTTTCATTATTCTCTACTGTGTATGAGCGAATTAACTAATTTATTATTCAGGTAAACGTGCTGATATGGGTCAGGGTTTAGGAGATTCAAAAGAGAGTTGTATAGGCTATTGTGTTTTAAATAAACAAGACTAGTTAAATAATGGATGAGACATTCACTGAAATTTATACGGAATTCAAAACTGGAAAAATATTTTCTGTCATTCAACAAGAAACTTTTGACACATCTACACTTCGCTGACTATAACAGACGTCATCACCTTCCATCTTAAATTTCATCGGAATTTGAACTGATATTCGCTTAGAACTTTTCATCGATATGACTTGTGTTTTAATTCTCGGATTACGATTTGGATTTAATTAGCAATACTGTAAGTTCATTTTTCTCATTTTTCACTTAGTATTATAGCGAAATAAATTATTTGTTAATTTTGCAAGGCTTGTTGTCTTCACTCTTTTCTGTTACTTATTTTTAGAGCATAGACTCGTAACAGAAAATTGAGGGCTCGTTCTTTGGATACGAATTTTGCTAAAATACTTCAGAAAACGTTATTTTGGAAATTTAAGTTCCTCTAGTTTTAAATCCCAAGTATTATTTTACATTTAAGCATCTTTAGTGAAATCAGTTAGAATTTTAGAATGTCATCAAAAGTGAAGATCTTTCCTTCAAATCCTATTCAGGAGCAGTTAGACTGTTTAAATAAAGAATGAATTGCTTCAACGTGCCAAAAAATATTATCTTTCTGAGGCAAACACTTCTTTAACCAATGAAGAAATAAAAATAAAAAATCATTTTGGTTCAGTATATTGTGGAAAAGATTGTTTTGGATAAAAGTGCCTTGGTTTCGATCAGCCTCTAACATAAATTAAAAGAATTAAAATTAAAATGCAAGATGGAGTTAGAGTTAAGAAAGCTTGAACTTCAGAAAGAGGAAAATCAAATGCAATTAGGTAAGGAGGGAAGAGAGATGAAAATTGTATTGGAAAAAGAGGAGAGAGAAAAAATACAGTTGCAATTGAAGAAAGAGGAGAAACAAATGCAGTTTCAGAAAGAAGAGAAATAAATTCCAATGCGACTAGAATTGCAGAGAGAAAGAGAAAAGGAAGAAAGGGGATATCAATTTACATGAAGATAATTAGAACTGGCAAGTAAAAATCACATTTCCACTTTACATACAACTTCAAGTTTTGATGTTACTAAGAATATTATGTTAGTACCCTCCTTTTAGAGAAAAAGTAGACAAATATTTTCCAAATTGCTGAAAATTCAAAATGGCCAAGGAAGTATTGGACGCTATTATTACAGAGTACACTTTTTTGGCACGGCCTGAAATATCTATGCTTCCATATCAGTACAGCAAAGTGCTGACTATGATCTGGTTAGGGAATGCGTTTTCAAGGATTATGAGTTAGTCACTGAGACTTATCGGCAAAAATTCAGGAACTATAAAATGAAGATGGAAAAACACAAAATGTCTAGGCTGTCCTTGTCAGTTCTGAGTGGAAAAAATACCAAGGGTTCTACTCTAATTTCCTATGCAACCGATTGACTATGATATTACTTTGAATTTGCAAAAAATTTACCAGATTAAATGATTGCATCAGAGAGATCGAGCATTACAGAGGTGTTAGACAGAAATATAAGGTAGCATATACCGATTTAAAGAGAACAATAGCTGCATTGGTTTAAGTAACAAGTGTTGTGAGCATAACAGGGGCTGAACCAGGTAATACTGGAATAGCCACATGTGTACTTGGTCATTTAGTGTTAACAGGGTGAGGTACAAAATTAAGAGGTTTTTTTTTTTTTTTTTGCAATGAGACATGAATCCTACGTCATAGTTTTAAATTTCACGTAATCGTAGTATCTGTCATTATAACGCGGAACAGTTATTTTTAAGACGTGATAGGCAGGACTAACAGTGACAATATAAGTAAGTTAAATTGAAACATAAACTTGTACGAGAGGTTCACAGAGATTCAAAATGGAATTAGACAGAATAGTATCTGTACATGAATACTTGTCAAAGGAATACTATAGGAGAACTTGTTCCTTTGGCTTTAAGCTTGTTAGGTGTTATTGCAAAAATGGCTCAAAGCTATATTGACCCACAACATTGTTCTAAACCTCAACGAAATAGTAACACCATTAAATAGTTGAACATTGTTGACACACCATAAGTACGATGATAAAAAACAAACTTATTACACATTGTTAGTTGAATTTAGTTATAACAAATACGAGACGTACGAATAGATATTAAATGCAATTATTAACAACATGACCAATATAGAAAGTCAATAAATTGGACAATTAAAAATTGTTTCAGATGAGAGAAAGAAGAAATTTTTTTTTTGGGGGGGGATGAGTGAGATAGGAACTAAAAATAATGATCTACATACAAATTCAAAAGCAACAAGTTAACGGTGGAAACACCTGCCTTCGGTACAACTCTTTGCTTTGTAATTCTTTCCCTGTATAAACTGAACTCTATATCACAAACATTCCTCTAACGAAATGCATGATTAATGTAGACAACAGTCTACCTTACAAAGCAGCACGCTTCAACGATCTAATTGACAGAGGATGGATATTGTTGTTGGTTACCACAGTTTTTAGACGAACTCAAAAATAATGTCATATTCCATATCAAAGACAAGAATGAAACTAGTACTGCTTACATTCCTTATTGAATTTTTAATGTCGAAATGCGCATGAATAAAGCCAAGAGGGAAGGGCACTCATGATGACGCGAATGAAAATATTGGTGAAATAGAACTCAAACGAAATATAATGTCATCTACTGAAGCTGATTCATTTTGTCGTTATTTTGAAACAAAATACCAACGCTAGATACTGTATCAATGGCATCGGCCCATTATAGCTGAACTATTTAACATTTCTTATAATATTTCAAAATCAACGCTTACATGTTTACGCTACTTAAATAGTTTCTAAGTAGAAATATTACGACACAGCTCTGAACAAAGATATTTCGATATGACAAATACAGCAAAGTCTTCGTGTTATGTTTATATTCGTTTTAAATAAGCAATTTTAGAAATATTTAATGAAGCACATAGAACTTTTGCGCATGCGTTCCTTGCATGTTTAGTTGGTAAGAGTGATTAAGTAAAAAATATCACGATAACCTTTTAAACTTCCTGACTGGATATCAAAGATAAATTTTGTTATTTAAACGTATAAGCCCCAGGGGAGGTCGAGGTAAAAGAGCACGTGTCACATACACTCCGATAAGGGATGTGTACGATTAACTGGTTCCAACCGGACTAAACTTACAATAGTGGTATATAAAGTGGTAGGCACATTGACTTTTCCAAACGTTGGCATCCCTGGGTTCCGAAAAGTCTTGATCGGCAACATGAAACCAACAACTGCGATGGATCAGAAGGAAAGCATTGTGAGCATCATAAATAGAGACCTGATGCAAGCGGAAATACAGCAGGTATTTTTGTCTGTCTGTCTCTCTCGGAGTGGTTCATATATAGGATTCATTACCTGAAATGTTTAGGGTTCCATTACAATCATTCAATCAATCATGATCAGAGCAGGATATAAACTTAAACGTGTTGCTATGCCACAAAACTGTCTGTCTGTCTCTGTCTCTGTCTCTCTCTTTGTTCAAAGATCTTATAGGTTTTAGTTCATGACCACTAGGTGGAGAGATTGGCTCAGGTGATAGTATATGTTTTAGGAGTAGCTACGAAACTCCAAAACATTTTTAGTATCTAGCTGTCAGATTAGTCTGTAAACGAAAACACAATCAACGTAATATAAACTTGACATACGCAGTTATATTAAAAACAGTTGGATAGAAAATATAATATCTGAAAGAGATGTAGACTGTCGAACAACAGGAAGAAAGCAAAAGAAGAATATGAATACGTTATGTGAAAATACGTCTTATATCGGGCATCTCATACTTCTCTCTTCTGTCCTTCTTTTCTACATATGACGGTTTCAGTATCGAACTACTGCATATTATACAGTATTCTAATAAGTATGTGTATGATTTCGTCTGTAAAATTGTATTGTAATTATACGCACTAGATCCTGTAACGATATGCACTATATCCTGTAATGCACTAGATCCTGTAATGCACTAGGTCTTGTAACGATATGAACTAGGTGCTGTATTGATATGCGCTAGACCCAGTAATGATATGCACTCGGTCCTATAGCGATATGCACTAAGAACTGTGCTGATATGCACTAGGTCCTGTAATGACATGCACTAGATCCTGTAATGATATGCATTCGGTCCTATGGCGATTTGTACTAGATCCTACAATGAGACACACTAGATCCTATAGTGCAGGGATGCACAACCGGTGGCCCGAGCGTTGGATCCGGCCCGCGCACATGTTTTGTTCGGCCCTCAAAGCAAATTAAATCAACACAAAAATCTGGCCCGTGAACAGTAATTATATTTAAAAAAAATAAGTGTTTGCGGCCCTCGAGTGCAATGTAATCTGGCCCTTGGCCGAAAAGGGTTGTGCACCCCTGCTATAGCTATATGCAGACGGCCATATAATGAGATGCACTAGATCCTATAATGAGATCAAGGCACAATAATGCCCTAGGTCCTATGCTATAAACTGCACATATTATGTTTACATCTCTTTCTTTCTCTTTCTCTCCCTGGTGGTTGGTCCCACAATCCGTCAGTTCTACTTCAGTGAATCCAGATGTCTCTCCGTTTTTCTGGAACTAAGATGGTACTGCACAGTCAAATTGGCCAACTCGCCAGCGATTGAATGATCGCGTTTTGACTGTTAGGGTCGCTAGCCATATAAAGTTTGCAAAGTTATAGTTTCGAATTAACATTTGTTTATTATATATATATATATATATATATATATATATATATATATATATATATATATATATATATATATATAATTTAACAAATAATTTATTTCCCTGGAAAAATTCTGGAAAAATCAAAAAAGGAGAAGAACTTACGGATTCAAGAATCAAATCTAAAAATAATCCAAGAATAATCCATGATTCAAATTGCAAAAGTCCTAGTAATAAATGTTCTAATAATTTCAAGTTCGAATCCTGATGGAAAATCCAAGATGGATGACGATGACGTATGCTGTAGTCTGTACTGTGTTATCTTTTACAGTTCCTTGTAGAAATGCAAATAATGACACTCTGGTGTTGGAAACCTAAATTAAATTTGTAAGCAATGTCTTTCGTAAATTTCTGTATGAGCACTCCTCAAAATATTTCCAGAGAAATAAGAATTAATCCTTTTGAAATCCAACTGATCTGTAGAAAATTATAACTCAAAATATGGCTATATTAAAACTAACAAATACGCAGTAGTGGAAAAACTGGAATTGCGAAATCGAAAGGGGAGGGGTCGTGTTTATGTCACGTACACCAAAAATTACCCTGACAAAAACCAGTCATTTTAAAATAAAATATAACTTGTTTACGACGGTTGCTACAAATTCTGAAACAAGATCAAGATTTAGATCGACACCCGGTGTTTACAAAAAAATATGATTCAGGTCAACAGATTTTCTGGAAAAAGTATCATCTCCAGTGAATAAATTTACATTATAAGAGCATGAACTAGAATTTAAAAAAATTAAAACTGACAAACAATTAAATATGAATATGAATTAAATCAGATATATGTAACTATATATATATATATATATATATATATATATATATATATATATATATATATATATATATATATATACACACATTTGAAATATAAAATACAAACATGTTAATTCGAATGTTTCTTGTTTGATTATTTGCCCAGACTATTTAAAATTGTTAGATATCTCATACCAATGAGCGCTTAGTGCAGTGTATGTATTATTCATATTTCTTTTGGTACAACACTATCTTTCACCAGCCTGGTGACATTCGTTTTTTCAAGGTATGTAAGTAGTTATGTGGGATAGGATAGCGACAATGAAAATTAGCATTACAGGACCCCTTGGGAACATATAGCGACAATGGAAATTTAACATGGAGAAAAATCGTGGGAACATATAGCGACAAGGGAAATTTAACATGGAGAAAAATCGTGGGAACATATAGCGACAAGGGAAATTTAACATGGAGAAAAATCGTGGGACTGTTGAGCGACAAGGGGATTTGAACATGGAGAAAAATCGTGGGAACATATAGCGACAAAGGAAATTAACATGGGATTTTTTTTTTAAATTTTAAAAAAATAAAAAAAGGGGTAGGCAATTCAAAGACTATCTCTTTTCGAGAAATATGGCTGGCCCTGAAAAGGGCCTTTGGGTTTTTTCTTCTTTTAACTTCTTAACTTCTTCCACCATCCTCTTATTTTGTCCATCATTCCTTTCTTCTTTTTCTTTTCTGTTTCCGGCAACCAGTCCGGGTGACCCATGGCTCGGAACTTCTCTTGGATTTTCATCCAGTTTGCATTTAGTTTCTCTAGTTCTTCCTTTTTCTTTCTATTTTCTTCTTCTTTTCTTTCCTTTGACCACTTTTCTTTGATCTTCTTGACCTCTTCGGTCAGCACATTCCTCATTACTTCTTCCGCTTTCTTAAGCTTGTCTAAGCCCCACTTCGCGAAACACCAATCTGTCCATTCCACAATGTCTTCTAAAAAACACCTTACACTTGTCACATAAACTATCGCTTCTTTCAACTTACCCACTTTCACATACGGTGGGTTAATTAAACCTCTGATTCTCTTCTCCTCATCCTCTATCATTTCTTTTACTATATCGATGGCTAAGTGGAGGCTGGTTACTTGTCTTGAGACGAAGTCTTTTGTCACTGCATGCCTCCATTCCTGTTCAAGCCTTTCTGCTACATTCAATCCATCCACCATCCAATACCAACTTCCCATAAGGTTGTTGTACAAAGCTGAAGCTGCTGGCATCTTCTTGTTTGCTTATTCCGTAGAATGGGCTCCAATGGCAAACACTGTTAGTTTTATACTTAAAGCGCGAACGTGAAGGAAAACATCCCCCTAAAAACATAAAATGGATCTTACCTAGATCATGACCCAACAACGCGCGTACGTGAAGGAAAACATCCCCTACTTTCTCATTTCATATAATAAAACCCTAACTTTACTCTTCACATACGCTAAGAAACCCATAATCTACTATTCACACTAACATACCTGAGCTCTTACAAACACAAACACACTAACACATACCCTCACAATTTTTAAGAAAGAGTTAGTGTTTATATACACACTACTCTACCTACACACATTGGCAAATCTATCGTTACTTCTTTTCTAGAGTATTGGGTAGCCCTGAAAAGGGCTGTTTTTTAAACTCCAGATGCACCTATCTAATGGTTGCACCGTCCTGGCCTGGCGCCGCACACGCATCTTCTTCCCCAGTCTTCTTTCACCTTTCTTCTGGGGAGCGCAGAGGGAGGATGATTCGCTTCAACACCCCAATCCTCTGTCTCGGGAATATTGAACGACATCCTCTCTTCTCTTTTCTTTTCTTCTTCTTCCCTCTGTCTTCTCTCCTCTTCTTCCTTCTTTATTCTTGCTTCTTCTACTATAGCCTCCGCTGATAGTTCGTTTACTATCCGCCTGGCATATTCCAGGTGCATCTGGAGTTCTAACAGTTTCACTATTCTGCTAGTCATTCTTCTGGCTGTGTTGATCAATCAACAAGGGTAGCTGGACTGCCGAACGAGTTTCAATTTATAGTGAAAGCGCGGACGTGATGGAAAACATCCCCTAAAAAACATAAAATGGATCTTACCTAGATCGTGACCAAAATCAACAACAACGCGCGGACCTAAAAGAAACACTCACTCACTATTCTAAAATTTTTTATTAATCACTTCAATAGACTATCCACATACGCAAAGCAATCCAATCTAACCCCAAATATACACCTCTAACAGCCAAAAAACTAACATCATTTTAATCTACTATCCATACCAAGTTACGTGAGCTCTTACAAACACAAACACACAAACACACTAACACATACCCTCACATTTTTTATAAAAGAGTTAGTGTTTATATACACACTACTCCACCTAAACACATTGGCAAATTAATAGTTATTTCTTTTCTAGAGTATTGGGTAGCCCTGAAAAGGGCTGTTTTTTGTTTTGCTATGGCATTCTTTTTTTAGTTTCTAAGAATGCGATGTCCTCTGATTATAGACTTTCTGGCAATAGGTCTGCTTCTTCGGAAAGAGAAGAAGAACTCTTTGGTGTCGATACGGCAATCGACAAAGCCTCTGTCAGGTTCAGGTTGCTGCTGCTGCTGTTGTTGTTGCTGTTGCTGCTGTTTTTGAAGTCTGTACTTCTCTGTCCATTCTTCTTTCTCCCTGTTCACTTCTTCTCTGAAGAGCTCTTCTATCAGGTCTTCAGTGATTTTTAACATTCTCACATTCTCTATTTCTTCTGGCTTCGGTATCAGACTGTGTCTGACCCTATGCAAATTCACGTAGGCTTCGTTGAGCTTAGCTAGTTTGGAGCACATCTTCGTAGGAGGATGAGTCGACAATGGATGGTTAGACTGGAAACAACCCCGGTTCTTAAAGTGAAAGCGCGGACGTGAAGGAAAACATCCCCCACACGGTTTTCGAGCCGCAACGTTCAGTGAGTGTCATGAGAGGGATAGTAAGAAATGAAAGAGCATCAATTCAACATTCTTATAGCTGAACAAAAGACAAAAGCATTTTTTCAAAACACAACATTTTTTTATTCAAAAATCACTTAACACTAAACAACAACATTTTTAACAATAATCCAACACTATAACATCAAACAATTTTTTTCAAATCACAAACATTTTTTTCTTCAAATACAATCTACTTTAAACAAGGCTGACAACGTTGTGAATGAAATTGTGATTTCCACTGTTGGAAATCATTAGGCCATTGATGGACACTACGTTTCCTAGCTTGAGACAAAAGATAAGCATAATGGTCACAAAACCATCGATCTACTTTCACATCGTTTCTAGCAGAAGAACGAGGATCGAAATGAGTCACTAAATGTTCTAAGGAATACCCCAGGCTGCGATGATGCAGAAAATACACACAGTACTGTCCACACACCAAGGAATCTGTGCCTTGTAATTTCACATTATTGAATCGGGTGGTTTGAGCATTTCTTCTCATAAAGTCGATGATATCGTCTTCCAAAGGGGGCAATCCGTACGAATCGAAATATTCCACACATCCTTCTTGAGGAAAGTAAACGGCTACCCAGTGGGTTCCTGGGAGATGACTGTCGTCCGTGTTGATCACGTAAGCTTGATGGTCTTTAGGTTTGCGATGAGGGAGTTCATCTTTAGCACAGACGACAGGATTCCAAGAAGCCGTATACGAACTGTGGTTCAAAAGGTAATAAAGTTCCCAGGTATCCATTGTTTTGTGTTTGTTTTTCTTCTTCACAGGTAATAATACGTCGTCAATTCGATCCTGACTTTTTGCTTGAAAATGTCTGACGAATAAACGGTTATTCGTTCTGTTTCCTCACTCTGATTCAGGAGAGCTTCGATACGATGGATCTCTTGAGTGGTTAATGGTGGACAAGAATGTTCACGCAAGTCTTTATACCACTGGTGCAACACGTCTTCGTTCGAGATGAGACTCCAAGCTTCGTCCAGATACTCGTCCAATTTTTCTTCTTGACTTAACATCAGGCATTTATCGTGTTGAATTTGACTGGGATGATCGTTTTGACATCCATAACAATTTTTCTTGATCAATTCCGTCATTTTGTCGACCAAGTGTTTGGCAAAACAGGAGACTAAATGGGCTTCTTGTTCTGGCCATCTTGACTTCATCATGATCACTTCTTCCACAGTCTCCTCACATTTCATGTCCAAAGTTTCTCCACTAGGTAAAGAGGGATAACAGTCTTCCATGGTTTCTAGTAATCTAGAATGACTTCTCTCAAACTGTTGATTTCTATGGTATTGTCGAATTCTGCATACAGAATGACGTTCACCGTTTCATCAGGGATTCGGTTTGCAAATTGAATTTCCACACGAATCTGGCCAGATTTTATAGGGTGGAAATGTCCCTCGTCGCTGCCTTGGTCAGGAGTGAAATCGAAAGCCCACAAAGCATAGCCTCCTGTGTAATCCTCGTACGTAATACCGTGACTGGTGTTGGTTCCTAACTGGCCGGTGGCTTCGTACAGGGACAAGTACGATCTCAAGTAATTCTTCTTCTCAAAGTCAGGTTCGAAAGGTCGGGTACACAAGGTCTTGCCATCGCGACTGACTTCGATCTTGGACACGCCAAAGTGTTGAAAGTGGAAAGGATTTTTACCCAAATCTCCGTTGAAGGCTGTATTTTCGACGATACCAACGATCAAACGTTTGGGTAGCTGTCCTTGAAACAGATGATCTTCGATCATGGATCGTTGTCCCTTGGGAATGGTGAAGGTTTTCACTTCCACGCGTCGGATGGGATACTTAGCGGTCGTTCTGCTCAACGTCTGACTGATGTCGTTACCCACTTTAGGTAACACTTCTACGCGTCGTACGTAGAGCCTGGCTTCCTCGATGACAGTTTTGCAAGCAGTTTTACCTATCAAATGGAAAGCAGTACTGCTACGATTCAGTCTCAGGCGGACATTGACCCCGTTTAGCAAATATTTCTCTTGTAACCACATGTCCAAATGCAAACGATCCATCAGTTCTAAACTCTGTCCATCTTTGATTCTCTTTCTTCGTTCTGTAAATCCCTCATTGTATGGTTTATCTTTATCATTTGTAATAATTTCGAATTCTTCAAACTGGCCTGCTTCGTCAGCTTCCCATAGCACACAGGCATTGAGATGAGTGTTCTTGGCATCTATTCCGTACGTCAAGAGATTTTCCAGGTACGCTCGATAAGGGTAAGTATCCATGCTGCTGCTGACCAGTTTGTTGTTCAAGTACAAGTCCACTCCGCTAAACAAGGAATGCATGAAATTGTTGACGGGAGCTATTACCTCATCGCCATCTAGGGTCGAATTGTCCTCATCGACAACTTTGACTTTCAAGTACAAGTAACTGCTATTCAGATCGATGTAATCTTCGGGCTGTCCTTTGATTTCAAACTCGATGGGAGCTGAGGCTGTCAATGAGGAGACGGGGTGAAATTCCACCCACTGGGATTCTTGCATCGTCATCATGGTAGGGGGCATGGCAAACAGATCCAGTTCCGTCTTGGAACAAGCGCAAGATTCTCGGTGCATCATTTTTTTTGTCTCTTTTCTCAATAATCGAAAACGTCTAAGTCTCGAACGGTTCTTCTTTTCTTGGCCTTTCTCGCTTGAAGTCTGGTGAAAGGGTGTTTTCTTCTTCGTCTCTTTCTGCCTTGTCCTTGCTGAATGCTTGACTCGGTAGCGTGCAGGGCATTTATAGGTGTGTCTCGTCGGCCTAAAATGTCTTTGCCCGTTTGCAGCAAGACATTTTTGCCTGCCCTCATGAAGGCTTCTTTAGGGTTTTGTTTGTCGATGATGACATTTTGGAGAAATTCTTTGCCTTGCGTCAGTGCCGCATCTTTCAAGGCGTGCAATCCGCGTGTCACCATCGGTTTCAACACCGGGGCCACCGAACGAAAGGCCGATTTTAACATGTCTCCTAAACCGTGTCCTCGCTGCTGAGCCACCCCTCGGTACACTGGATACATGACTTACGAGTCGTGAGAGAACCGTTTTCGAAAATGGAGTTTCACCGTGACTTTTCCTTTGGTGAATGGAATATTTTGTCCCAAATCTCCTTTTATAGTAATGTTGACCGTGTCCAAATACGACTTGCTGACCGGCAAATAGTGAGGATGGACAAATTCGCGGTGGACGTGGTAAGTGTTTCCACCTTCCTCGTCAACGTTCGTGGTAGAATCCACTTTGAAAGGAATGACACGCAGTAATGGCACAGAGGTGTGTCCCACCACGTTATACTCCACCACATCGGAGTACACGAACATTAAATTCATTCCTTGGTTCAGTTCTACCGGTTTTCCAAAAGCTTTGTAAAAATCCATATTACTGTTGATCTTGGGGCTCCAATTGTTTGTGACCATTGTTGAATGTCCACCCAAAATTTCAAACAAAATACCATTGAACCTGAAGGACAATGAGTCCGTATCTGGAAATTTCATCAGTAAGCGACGAGCCACTTTATGGTACTCCAGGGTGACACTTTTTTTGACTTTGTTCAGGGCTTTGCCAAAGGCGAACTCGAACCTGTCCACAATAGTGTCCACCAAATGTTGACCACTAAAATAAAACCCTGCTGGAATTTTCACGGTGTAGATACTGAAGGTTGGTTTGCTGGCTGGTCTTGTGATCCCTGAAAACCCGATGTCAGTCATGGCTTCTTGTAATTGTTGGTTCAGGATTTCCACCTCAAAAAAGTTTTGTTTTTCGGTGATGTTTTGGATTTGTGTAGGGTGAATCATTTCTACTAAAGCCACTTCCCAATGGGCTTCGTGATCTAAGGGGATGGCTTGAGGTAATTTGGCCGTGTAACAGCACAACGTGTTGTTGGGAAACACCTCCATGGAACTGTCACTGGGTAAAGTTAAGTAAAATTGGTTTTGGTGACTCATAATTCCAGAGTTCTGTGGCTGTCCGAGGGGATATTACTGGACGTCAGAGGTGTGTCTCCGCCCAAAATGGGGTTCTGATTGTGGTTGGACTGGTGACTGGCACTGGCACTGGACACAACGTTCCCGTTCGAGGAGAATTTCAGGGAGGGATTGGGAAGCAGGTAACCGATGCAACTGCTCAATAAAATGGTCCACAATTGTTTGTCTCCTTGTTGCAAACTCAAATTGGCGATGGCTGCCCCGATGACACAATACACCACGAAGATTTGGCAGAAAAAGACGATTTGCGTTTTAGGCACACGTTCTCCACACCACACCCACAAGGGTTGTTTTTGTAAATCTTGCACAGAAGAACTAGGGGAAGGAGGAGTGGTCGACGTAGCTGCGTCTGCTGTGTGAAAGGGCATGATGGTCACTTCTTTTTATAGTGGATGACTTGCGAAGCGTCGATCCAAGAATCGAAACTGGGTGGATATCCTTTCCAACGTACTTTGACTTCTTTGACACGTCGTTTGCCCACTTTACGGGTTCTGCGTTCGAGAATGCTTTCGATGTCGTACACGTCGTCTTCTTTTTTGGTCACACGTTGTAACTCGGGCAAATAAAACGTTCCTTTGAGCACTTCTCCGTTCATGTCTTCCAATTTATAGACGGCAGGATGACGGCCATGCACTCGTCCAGTGACGCGAAACAATTCGGTCGTCCAGTTAGGTAAGTAACCTTTGTCGAAAGTGCGTTTGGTTTTGCCAATGCGCACCCAATCTCCTACGGTCAACTCTCCACTTTTCTTGGGGACAGCCCTCGTCGGGGACGTACCGAACAGACGCTCGAACACCAGCACTTCGTTGTCGGGAGTCACGTCTTGCGGGGCACGTCCGATGCTTCGATGGTAAGATTGGTTGTACGCTTGCACCAGATGCGGTAAGATGTCGATGTACTTCAGAGTGTGGTGATGCGTAAAATATTTCCACATGCGTTCTTTCAAAGTGCGTTGAAAACGTTCCACGATGCTGGCTTTGGTTTCGGGATTCTCGGTGGTAAAAAAATGAATGTCACGTTTCTTTAATTCTTTTTGGAAAGCTTGGTTCAGAAATTCGGTGCCTTTGTCCGTTTGCCATCGAAGAGGGTGACGACCGCTTTGTTTCAACACCCGTTGCAGGGCTCGCACTAACTCGCTGCTCGATTTGGAAGTCAAGGGCACGACCCAAGCAAATTTGGAAAAGACGTCGATGACACAGAACAAATATTTGTAGCCACGATTGTAGCTGGCCAAATGAGAGACATCGGCTAAATCGGCTTGCCATTGATGATCGATGCCTTCCACTTGGGTGCGACTTCTGGCAAACTTGCGTCGAATGGGTTTGTGCAAAGTGTAGGTAGCTTGTTCTTGTAACCATCGTTGCACTTGAGGTAAACGGAGACTTTTCAGTCGCGTTTTGGCAGCACGATACAATTTTTGAACTCCTGCGTAACCTGCAGGATGCGAGGGATCGTAGTAAATGCTAGCTAAGACTTTTTCCATTTTTTTTTTTGCTGTGTTAATAAGTCACCCACTCTTCGGTGATGCTACTTTGGGTGGGTCGAAAGGGTGGTTTGGAAACGGATTTACGTGTCCGATGGGCTACGGGAGTAGAAGTAGAAGGTAGTGGTGGTGGTGGAGGTGGCAATGGAATGGCTTTGGTTTTCTTTTCTTTTTTCGCTTCTGGTTTCCCTTCTTTCTTTTTCACTTCTGTCGAAGGAGGCGTGGACATCATCTTTTTAACCCAAGCTTTCATTTCTTCTCGTTGGGGTGTGGGGGACGGGGTCAACAAGGATGCTGCAATCTTGCTCGAAATGGGAGCTGCTGACGGTGTTTGAAACACTTCGCGCATCTCTTCTTCCTCAGGTCTTTGTGGGGTAGCATCTCTGGTGACCCATGGGGATGATAGTGGTGGTGGGGGTAATGATGATGATGGTGCTGGACTTTTCATCAAGGTCTTAAAATCTTTTAGAGTGGGTAAAGCTGTTTCGTCTAAAGCTTTCTGGTGAAAGAGTTGCAGTCGTTGCAAGAGTTGACCGTACTTTTGCGATTTTTCTGTTTCGGACAAATCTTGGCGATCCATCAAGGATTGCAATTCGTGTTGTAACTGGGACATCTCGCTCAAATGGGGATTGGGAGGTAAATGCGGGGTGCGTTGTTCTTGCCACCGATGGTATTCCATCCATCGTTTGTAAGGCACTAAAGCTAGTTTTCGTCCTTCCATGGGGTTGTCAGGGGTCGATTCTGAGATCTTGGAACTTCCGAGGCCTTTTTATCTTGCTCCCATCAGTCCTCCCAACATGGTTCCCAAGACTCCTTTCAGTATGGGGCCTAACAAGAGAGGTAAAATACCTCCACGTTGGACCAACATCTTCTTTTTTTGACGAATGGGAATTTTCTTTTGAACCATTTGGCGAAGAACGTGACGATGTTTGCCTAAGCATTGTTTCTGGTGTTTGGACAAAGGGATCGTGCCTTTCAAAACGTTCAAACAACATTCGCACACGGTATCGATGACCTCTTTGGAGGCCGTTTGAATGAGTTTTTTTCGTAGGGGTGAAGAAGCTTTGGACAGGACAGATAACAGGTCCCCATGTTTAGCTAAACGTGGTGGCAGTCCTTTCCTTTTCTTTCCTTGGGGTTTTCTGGAGGGTGACATTTTTTGCTTGTGGGTTCCGGGACATTCACTGAACAGACACTAACGTCGATGACTTAACGCACACCCTTTTATCTTTTTTTTGGGACTATCGCTTTGTCATAAAGGTGACAATGTTTTTCCCAAAATCACCAAGGAATCCTCCCCTTTGTTGACGCCTCTTTTTCTTGGAACGACTGTGTCTTTTCTTAGGGTAATGTCGATGCTTGGCTAAGCGCTTTGTCGGATGACGCGTCTGCCTTTGTCTCTTTCTTTTGTGGCTTCTTGGAGGTGACATCTTTTTTACAAGTTCACTGATACCCCGACTTGGTCACAGGCTCTTTTTATACTGGAACGCGTCGCCACTGATTGTCTTTACGTTTTATCAGTTTGAGGACAGGCATGACACGTCGTGCAGGGGTACGCAACGGACTAAATCGAGCCAGTTCTTGCTTGGACAAATCCAGTAAACTTTGTAACATGCCCGATCTTTCTTGGACTTTGATTTTGGGAGAAGGTACTTTGTGAGCAGCAGCCACTGCCGCTAAATGGGAGGGTCCTGCCACTGGGGAAGTTCTTTTGGGGGTCATCAACGGAGATGTTCTTGGTGTGATCAACGTCTCCAAGTACTCTTCAGTTCTGGGTGTCATCAACGGAGAAGTGGATGAACGTGAGGATGCCGGAGACGCAGTCACTGCCGTGGCAGGTCGTGGTTTGCGAGTGTAAGGTTGCGTCCTGGCCGAAGTGCCTCTCTTGCGACTAGTTTTCTTCTGTGGACTTTTCTTTTTCTGGGGACTTTTTCTCTGTTTCTTTTTCTGGGGGCTTCTTTTCTTTTTCCGGGGTGGTGGTGTCTGGTAAGAGGAGGGTCCTGCCACTGGAGAAGTTATTCTTCTTGGGGACCTGGTCTTTTTCTTTTTCTTCTTGGGGCTTCGTTGGACTTTTGTCTTGGGGATAACTTTGGGGGCATTAGGATCCCATCTTAAGAGTGAGCGAATGATGACCCCTCCTAGAGTACCGCTCCCTCCAGGTTTCAAAATGATTTGTTTTTTGGTTTGAGTGTCGATGCGGGGATCGGCCAGTTGGACCAAAGCGACTTTGTTTCGATCGAAAAAGCGTTTGGTTTGATGAGGAATCTGAATGATTCCTTGGAGTAATTGACGTGCCGTCACCGTGAACCATCGTAAGACTTCTTTGAGACTAGCTTCTAAGACACGGGCTCGTGTTTGTGGATTTTTTTCTCGACTGATGCCATACAAGGCACGAATCAATTTGACGGGAAGATGCGACTGAAGGGACGTCATGTTCACACTGTGTGAGACAGACGAAAAAGGGTCTGAGGTTTTTATAGATTTTTTATGGGGAGTGAAATGAAGTCGAGGACGGAGACGTGTACAGGACAAGCCCTCCGTCTTGGCACCAGTGGTGAAACAAGTGGGTACGAAATCGCAAATCCTCGGGGGTCGTAGGTTTCAAATCGACGAGTAAATAGGCGTGTGGCGTTTGAGTGGCATCGTCGTACGCCTGAGTCAGCCAAGGCGTTCCTAACTGTTTGGCTAAGACTTGCACTTGCGATTTATCTCGAGGGCTTTTAAACAAGACCACGTAATGCGCATTGAGACTGATGGTGCGATGGGCTTTACTTTGTTGAAACAAATTTTGGGTGATGTAAACGACACTGGCATTACGGTGATGCCCTTTGCGCGTGAACCACAATTTAATTTCTTCTTCGTCTTCTCCTAACATGTCGTCGAAAATGACCAAATGGGTTAGACGGGAGTCAGAGACGATGCCGTCGTCTTCTTTAGGAATGCCTTCCACAAACACGATGGAATCGCCTTGACTTTCTCGCAAGAGGTTGTACGCCGTTTGCCACTCTTTGTAACACCACACGATCCGTTGAGGGGGCCGATCGATCAAATGATGTTTATGTTCGATCAAACGTTTGACGAATTCGGTTTTGCCTGAACCGCTAGGTCCAGCAATGAGCATGTTAAAGGGATGGCGAAGATACAAAGCCTCCCAACTGGCACGATCTAAGTGTTCGTCGATGACTTTGACAGTAGAGGAAGAGGGAGCAGAGACAGCAGAGGTAGCCATGATGTGAGAAATGTCACTTGTGACACGAAAACAAACAAGACAAGAGTTTATATACTTTTTCAGAACACGTTTATTGAATGTTTTTTTTTTCAAACATGAATACGAAAGACAAAAATACATAAAAGCCAAAGGCTTAAGTACAAGGATAAAAGGCACATGATAACGATGAACGTGGAATAAACACAAGTGTCTGTACAACAATCACATCTTTTGGGTAATGTTCTAACCAGTTCAACAGGGGGTAAGGTCACACAAGTGTCCTCCCGAAAGGGTCTTTCAGGTCTGTCCACGACAGTCCTGTCCTGGGTGACGGGTTCTTCTGGCACCGTCACTAACACGGGTTGAAAAGTAACTTTTTTCCTTGAACAACTCTCGTGCATACTGGGCCACTTCTTGGGTCCAAGCCTCAAAATCCCATTCTTTCCAGGCACGGACATCTGTCCAATGGGGATGTAAGTCACAAGCTACACACACATCGTCATACACGTCTTGGGTAGCTAAAAGTTGACGAATCTTTTTTTCCCGTAGAGGTCGAGAAGTATCCAGATGAAAACGCAAGGCTTTGAGCAAAAGGAGTTTTTCGTGACCATTTAAGGCCATGGAGGTGGTAAGTACTGATCGTAAAGAGTCCACAAAGAATCGGCTGGTAAACGAAATCCCAAAAAACAAGTCACTAAGACACACACCACTTGTCGTCCCAAATTGAATGGATACAGTTCTTGTAATAATCGATGGTAATGATCCACGGTTTGAATATGGTCATTGAGTTCCTTCCACGGAATCTGTTGGATGACATGTGACATAAGTCGTGGCATGGCAGCCTGTTTTTATAGTCTCTTTGTTTCGGAAACAATACACGTACTTTCTAGCCAGAGATCTTCGTTCTCCAGTAGGGAATCTAAATCTTGCATACTGTAACCGAAACTTCAGAGTTCGTTTAGAAGTTTCCTCTTCCTCTAAGTGGATTCCACGTAAAATATGTTGATAATCCTTTAACTTGTCTTCCTCAATGTATTGCTGTAGGTGAATCTCGAAGTAACCAAAATAATGAACATTTCGATCATTCACTAACTCAAAGTGTTGAACAAGGTCTGACCACTGAAACAATTTCTGACGAATCAGTTCTCTTATACCATTCAGGTACCAGTGGTTAAAGATCTGGTGACGTAACGGATGCAATTGTTCTTTACGTTTCACTTGTATTTTCACCAGCTCTCGGTAAATGCGTTCTCTCAACTCCACAGGCAAAGCACGAATGTTCTCTAGCAAAGTATCCATGAATAGGTCATACTAAATCCTCTTTGGTCTGACACAAGAAATGTACTCTTTGCACAAACATGGTTTCACTTCAGTGTCGAATTTAAATCGTTGAGTCACTAATCTACACATGACAATTCGTTCAGAAGTTTCCTCTTTCACCAAGTTGACATTGTGTTCAAAAAGTTTGTAATTCGTTAACTCTTCCTCTGGAATTCGATGCAGTACGTTTACAATGTAGTAACTACAATCGTCCATACCAAACCAATCCTTTTTATAACCAGAAGGTCGTTGATCAATGTCTGTCCGATGGAACACTTTCAATTGAATCAATCCTTGTATAGCCTTCAGGTACCAGTGGTTCAAACACCGGTGACGTAACGGATGCAATTGTTCTTTACGTTTCACTTGTATTTTGACCAGCTCTCGGTAAATGCGTTCTCTCAACTCCACAGGCAAAGCACGAATGTTCTCTTGTAAAGTATCCATGAACAGATGATTATGGTAAGAAGTTACTTCAATGTCTCGGTCCCACTAAGGGTAAGTAATGACAATTCGGTGACCATCGAGCATGTTCTACGTAGGCCGAATCTTGCGGTTCCCAGTGGTGAAGTGTCACATCGCAACTGAAGCACCTGACTTTATCTCCTTCGCCCAAGTAGAAAAATCCGGCTCTGGCTAATTCTTCGGGGGTCGGTCCTCCCAGATACTTTGGCCATTTTCCTTTGAACGATTGAAGACGATTTTCAAAGTCGCAGTATTCCGACAAACGCACAGGAAACGAATATTCGTTTTTCACAGGTTCGTTTCGATGAGGGTTGAGTGACATGGGTAGGAGTTTGCTCAAGGCTGGATGACATCCGTAGGGGGGTAGACGTGAAGGTGAACATTCCCCTTTAAAACGAAACCCAGTAAAATGTCCAAGAGGACGAGCGGCATCACTTTCGCATCCGACAGGTTTGACACGCACAGCATCACTTTCCATGATAGGGGTAGGGGCACTAAAGTTCCCATGATGCTTTACGGCATCGCTCAGGTCACAAGGTACAGCATCGTATCCATCGCAAGGCTCACAATCGCACTCGTCTGCAAACTCCGTTACGCAATTACAATGGTAACCACATGGACAATCGCAGTCTCCTTCCGGACATTTTCCGTCGCAATGCCTGGGTCTTATCCATCCAGTATTAGTCACACTAGAGGAAGATACAACTTTTTTACAATCCCCAAACTGGAACGATGTCTCTTTCAAAGTATTCATCTTGTTTGCTCGGTCTTGGTAGTCACAATGAACTATCGATCTTGACCATAGCCCCCTTTTTATACTAGTCTCAATGCAGTCTCCAGCTTGTACATCTTTCCTTTTTTACGTTTTTTATGTCTTGTTTCGGAAGGTACCGTCTCTAAGGTACCGTCAACATTGTACCGTAGTGTGATGGGTGGAAAGGCCATAGAAAGGTAAGGGCAGTGCGGAGACCATCGAGTATGTTCCAGAATAGCTGAATCTTTATAGATACATAGATCCATTCGTAACTTCAGTCCGCAAGCGAAACACTGTACCTCGTATCCCAATCCTGACTCAGGTTCCAAGTAGACAAATCCTGTTCTAGCTAAAACATGCGAAGAAGGTAATCCTTCCCTATCCGTAGGCCATTTCTGAAACGTGTCCAATCGACGGGCACAATCACAATAGTCAGGTAAGAAGACTGGAAAATGGTAGGGTTTGAACTTGGAGTTCTCATCGGGTTTCTCACTCGATTCTTGCTGTGGCGAAGTCATCTTTCTGGTGGGTGGCTATCCTCTTACAACCAATGTTTTATACCAACGTGTCCATACGGTAAGGTGAAATGATTGGGAAGTCGAACTCGCTTCTGGTATACAATTTGATAGACTTTTTCCAAAGGTCGACTGACGATGTGGTGAGTGGGTAAACGTACAATCTTGTTCGGTTGATAGGTGGTCACTTTAAAGTTTCCATCCTCTCCCGATTGCAAGGCTTCTTTCAATACCCCAAAGTTTACCACTCGACTGGTACGATAATTCAGAGTCAGTCCTTTCACTTTGCACGTCGTGTGCACTTCTCCTTGTTTGTCCCGGTATTCGTAGCCGTAATTTTTGGGACCGCCACTGACGAAACTTAGAATCTTGTCGTCGGGATGCTCGTCTGTCCAGGCTCCTAAACGGTCTCCTTCGATGTCAGGGTGCTGTTGAATCGGGTGATGAATGTAAATGCAACTGTCCGTGTCAAAGTACAGGACGCGTTCTTCTAACAGTTCTAAAGCTTCGTACAATTTTAAGCGAGCATGGGCTGTCACGTAAGCCGCAATGATGACATTTCCAAAAGGGTCGTCTTGTACAAAGTCCAGATCTTCTTCGTAATTGACCAAGATCAAATCCTCTCGAACGACGTCCACGTGTTTCATGTATTTGGTTTTGTCGTGAATCATCTGAAAGTAGCGGGAAGGTTCTGTCAAATATTCCGTCTTGGGTAAACACGGGCGTTGTGCCATTTTACCCCACAAGCAATTTAACATCACTTTGGCAAACGATCGCCTGCCTTCGTTTTTCTCGATGTGGTCTAAAGTGATGCCTTCTTGTTCGTAGTATTTCTCTTTGAATTGTATTTGGTCTTCGGGAGTGTGACACCAGGAAGGATAGCCGCTGGCTTCTTGCTTCAGTTTCAAAAAGGCATCCACGTAGTCTGCGAAAATGCCTTTCTGAGTGGGGTCACCCTTGTGGTATTGTTGTGTCTTGGGAAAGTGGCAAATTTCGTACACTTCTAACAGTTCGTATCCCATGTCCAAAGCTTTGAACAATTCTACGCTGACCCAGGTTCCCGTCAAGGCCCGTTCTTCCTGGCTGTGCTGACAAGGCTGGTCTTGGTTGCACGTTTCGGCACAAGTACGGCACAAGGGAAACATCAGTTTGCCTTGACAATGGTGAGGTAAGACGGGATGGTATAGGTTCGTGGGAGGCAAAACTTTACACTTGATCAAGCCTTCGTATTGTCGAATGTTGACCAGGTCGATGTGTTCCGTCAACAATTGCGGGTGCCCTACAGGAAAGCGACAATATTTGCACACGTAGGGATACAGCGAACACACGTCCAAGTATTTGATTTCTTCTCCTTTCTCTTCGTCGGCTTGGTACAGCAAACAGGTGGCATTGGTCCTTCCTCCGTACAAACTATCCCTCGGGTTCAGCGAGTCCATCAGCTTGTAACTTTCCACGAGGCGTTTAAACTCGGGATCGGTTTTCATACGGTGATCGTATTCGTGTTCCCACATTTCCACCACTTGGTATCCTTGCTGTTCTAACTTTAGGCGTCGCTGACAAGTGTCCTGGTACAAGTCTTCCATGGTTCGTTGCAAAAACTGATTTTTAGTGCCACGGTCAGGGTAACAAACGGGACATCCGTGAAATAAGCAACCGTTAAACTCGTACACGATCTTGGGGGTTTCTAAGTCCCAGCCATCGACCGAATACGTTCCGATGGTCTTTTCGCCCCCTCCGTTGCGGGCATGCTGAATCCACTTGTCTTCCTTGTCGCACAAGTAATGTAACCAACGTAGGGCTTTGACCGAGTATTGACGTTTGACAAAGTGGGTCGTTTGAGGGCTGATGACAGCCACGGTGTTTTCAGGCATGAATCGTTGTCGATACACTAGGGAACACGCGTTGGCAATGGTGCAAGCTTCTTTCAAAGGATCCACCCCTCCGTGTTCCATGAACAGTTCTCGAAATTTTCCACAGCAACGCCGTAAAATGTCCACGTCGGAACGACAATACTTTAGCATTTCTTCCTGAAAGTCGAAAGGGTCCGAGGCGTGAGCCTGGTACCAAGCGTAGAAAGCTTCTCGTTGTTCGGTACGCATGTTGTCGGGGTCGTAATAGTGAGCCTCAGGTAAATGGGGTAGAACGGCGTGTTGATTGGCTTCCGTATTGAAAAAGTGTGGAAAGTACCCTTTAGCCATTTCTGTCATTCCAAACGTTTTAGGCATTCGGCTCAAAGGCATGGCCAAATAGCTCATCGAATCTTTAAACTGCACTTGTCCCACTTGCATGAAAATGATTTTGGCTCCGTTCAAAGTGACTTTAGGACGTTCGGTGCCATGTTCCGTATAGTACCTCAAAAGAAACTGTCCATCGTATCCGGAGAAATTGTGAGCCATCACTGTGGCATGACGATGACAATCTCGGTAACGTTCGATGTCCTCTTGGCTCCATGTCTTGTCGACGGGGTCTAAGACCCATTGGGCAAAATCGGCTAACGTGTTCGGTCCTCGAAAGATTTTTTCACGCCCTCCAGGAATTTTGCTGCAGTGAGGGCAATAACTGAAGATAGGTTCTTGAATACACTTCTCGCACGCTCGATGAGCCACGCAGAAATTAGGGATGTGAATGCCAGTCTCTTGCATGCATTCAAAATCGAAAAAGATGAAATTGCCTTTCTTCTTGTGACCGTCCTCTTTCTCTGGTGGGGGTTGGTATTTTTGCACGTAACATTGGTGTTCCAAGTCCACGATGTGGTGACAAATGTGACATTTTTTCTTTCCTCGACATACGTGTGCCTTGGCATTGTTGGTAAGTATGCCTTGTCCACACGTAGAGCACAATCTCAGGAGTTGACAAGCACATTTCTTCTGTGAACCTCGTGTTTTCAAATGTTGTTGGTAACAGGTAGGGCTGACAAACGTGCGCAGACAAGTTGAACAAGGCACTGGTTCTTCGCTCAGACAGGGTGGAGAGGCCAAACATCCTGGGCATTTCGATCCACAATGCTTGTGTTGCTCTCGATTGTTATAACCATAATCACATTTCTCACAATAATAACCGTATCCTAGGAATCCAGTGATACTGGTAATGGTATCGAAATGGTCATCGTGATGATAAACGTGAATGTATTTTCCGTCCTTAAAATCTTGCCCTCGAAACAACAAAGACCCGCGCACTTCTTGAGGGTGCACTTTCAAGGTGTATCGTGGAGCTAGGGCATCTTGCAATTTTTGCATCTCAGGTATGCCACAGGGTGTGTCTTTGGACATGCCAGCTTGTCGTAACAGGAGTTCTGCTTCACTTCGTTGTTTGGCTCGATCGGATCGTTGAATAGTTTTCCAGGTTCTTTTCCATTCTACCGTGTCGTTCTTGTTGGCATAGGTTCGTCCCACCACGATGGCACGGGCTAAACACATCTGGTCATGAGGATTGTGAATTTGGACAAGGCTACGCTTAATGCTGCGAAGGTCATTCACCAATAACATCTTTTTGCGTCCGGTTCCTTGAGGAGGAGAGACGTGGGTCATGTCCAATGTGGCTTTTCCATCGGTGATGTCAAACTGGTCATTAGATTGTTGCACGTGTTGAATCTTGTCCATGACTTTGGAAGCGGTCAATTCTGCAGGGGTGCTAAACTCGATCCAAACAGGGGATTTCAAACCGTCGTGTTGTATGGAAAGTCTCAAGCGATCGTCTTCTTTGGGTTGACATTGTCGCTTGAGTGCAGTGAGCAGAGAATCCCACACTCCGGTGATGAACCCTTCTGCTTTCTCTAACGGTACTTCGGACTTGAAATCTTTAAACTTCACCGTGTATTTGTAAGCCGTGGTTCTAAATTTTCTAGAGGAGCGCTTTTCCGTCTCTCGAATGGAATAGTATTTTTCAGGGTTGACTAAGGGTGATGAACTTGGTTTAGAGGGTTCTGATTCTGGTTCACTCATGTCCTCTTCAAAATCACTGGCATGAATTTGTGCCAAGATTTCAGCCCTGGTACGAGGCGATAGATCACGTTTCTGCCTCTTACTTTCTTTTTCTTCTTTCTTCTCGAATGAATGGGATCGTTTCATCTTGAAAGCAAAAAGTCAAATGACTCAAGTTGAAACACCATGAGCTACTTTATAGTCATAGCAGACCAGCGTATATAAAAGGGTGTGTGTCTTGTCCTTTCACTATTCATTTCACTCTCAAGCCGAGCACAACGATGGAAGAGACTAACCAGATGGAACGTTTCGTCAGAGCTTTGCGAGGGGTCATTAGAAAATTCTCTTCAGACCAGCCTACGGACTACTCTCCTTCCTTTCGAGATAAAAGTCAAGATACTTGCTATATCTGTCAGAAGAAAGGGCATTGGTCTTCAGAGTGTCCAGACCGTCAAAAAACAGGAGCTAAAAAAGACAAAAGTCAAGATACCTGTTATTATTGTAAAGAAAAAGGACATTGGTCTCCAGATTGCCCAAAAAAGAAACAAGAGGAGTCAGAAGAAAAGAAGGATTCTTCAGAAGAAGAGAGGGATTCTTCAGAGGAAGAAAGCAGACAGGTGAAGAAAAAGAAACAGGAGAAGAAAAGAAGAAGGGAAGAAAGTGAGGAGGAAGAAGAGGAAAAGAGTGTGACGGTGAAGAAATTCAAAAAACAGAGAGACTAAACAAGGAGAAAGAAGAAGTCAATGAACTTTTTATTAAAGTGTTGTGTTGTGAATTGTGAATTGGATTGTAAAAAATGGAGAAAAGAATAAATGAATGATATAAGGTAAGAGTCTTTGAGTTATGATTTTAAAATAAGAAGCTACACTCACGCACTCATACACAGACACGTACTATAAGGGTAAAATGGGTGGGTTATTTTTTTTTTTGAGTTATTGGCAAATTGAAATTGTATTTCTTTTCGAGATATGTGGGTGGCCCTGAAAAGGGCCTTTTTTACGATGTAGGGGTGAGTTTAAGCAATCAACTTTAACTGTCTTATGCCTTTGCCACGGCCAAGGCCTACTTCTGGACTGCGTAATGTTGATGATGATGATAATGATTGGGTTGAAATCACTAAGGGTGGTACGGTAGGCTTAGTCACAGGGTTGACGTGTTTAGCTCGGGAAGGTCGTATTCTCTTCGGTCGTGATAAAGAAGTCTGATACATTTGTTTCAGACTTCTTAACTCCGCTAAAATATCCAACAGTACCGTGACCGTTTGATTTTGACCCTCTTGTTTCTTTGCTGCTACTTCTTCTTGCTGTTGTTTTTTTCTTACCTCTTCTTCTTGTTGCTGTTGCTGTAAGAGAAAAGCCTGTTCCGCTTCCTTTTGTCGTTGCATAAATTTCTCCAATTCTTCTTTCTGTCTCTGTCTAAAATTCTCCACTTGCGGTAATGAAGAAGGTAACGAAGGTTCCGGAACAAATTCTTGCGAGGAGAGAAAATCGACAAAATCCCAATTCACCTCTTCTGAAAGTAAGTCCGGGTTCCCTTGGGCGGTCTCCGCTGCTGGTGCACCCCATTGGATCGTTTTCTGAGTTTCCGTCATGTTGAATCACTGTCGCATAGATTGACTGCACACAAGCGCTAACAGATCTATATTGACTACGTGACGTCACAGACTGCTCTCTTCGGATTGGATGCGGGCTGACTGAATTCTGTAACGCGTGTTCGGATTGGTGAATGAACTCAATCCGTTTCAATCCTACCTGTCCCTATAAATAAGCGCAGTTCAGTGCATTGATTCACCTATTGTAGGAGCCTCAACATGTGGACCGACGTTGAATCTTCAACCCTTGTGTCAACAATGATGTTCAGGACGGACATACTCATGTATGTCCGATCCAAGTGGACCGTTGTCCACAGGACCAGCAGCAGCCTGTGGATAAGAAGAGTCTATATAGAGAGACAAGGTTGCCTCAAGAGGACTCTGATGTATGGCCCTGCTGTAAGACGAAGTTTGAGGACAAGAAGATGTCGCAAATGCCCTTTATGTTAAGGGCATATTAACATAAACCAAAGGCCCTTTTCAGGGCCAGCCATATTTCTCGAAAAGAGATAGTCTTTGAATTGCCTACCCCTTTTTTTATTTTTTTAAAATTTAAAAAAAAAATCCCATGTTAATTTCCTTTGTCGCTATATGTTCCCACGATTTTTCTCCATGTTCAAATCCCCTTGTCGCTCAACAGTCCCACGATTTTTCTCCATGTTAAATTTCCCTTGTCGCTATATGTTCCCACGATTTTTCTCCATGTTAAATTTCCCTTGTCGCTATATGTTCCCACGATTTTTCTCCATGTTAAATTTCCATTGTCGCTATATGTTCCCAAGGGGTCCTGTAATGCTAATTTTCATTGTCGCTATCCTATCCCACATAACTACTTATGTATTATGGTTGTAATATCTGATCCTTGTGGTACCCGAATGGTCAAAAATGCTCGCTTTTACCGATCACTGCCATATCACGTCCTTCCGCGTGACTTTGGCTTGGGAAATGTGGGTATATGAGACGTACGCCAGCAGTTTCCAGTGGGCCAGTGGTTATTACCGAGTGTTTCTCCCTTCATAAATTACACTGGCGGCCATTTATAGAAGACATTGCGCTGAGAAATCTTATTAATATGCAAATAACAAACAATACTATATACGATACTTTTGGATGCTAGATACAAAACTATTTAAACTGTATCTTTGATTATAGTGGTGGTCGTATCCTGGATTGTAAGCTTCGATAACGGTAAATCGGCAAAGTTTCTTTCCATATCTGGCATTTAAGTGTTCTACAAAGGAATAGTTTTCACTCTTGCTGTTAGAGCTTGGGCAAAGCGTTAGCAGTAGTTACAAAATTCAGTGCTTTTTAAGTTGTTAATCTGATAGAGCTGGGCAAAGCGTTAGCAGTAGTTACAAAATTCAGTGCTTTTTAGTTGTTAATCTGATAGAGCTTGCGCAAAGCGTCAGCAGTAGTTTCAAAATTCAGTTTTTTGTAAGTTGTTAATCTGATAGAGCTGGACAAAGCGTCAGCAGTAGTTACAAAATTCGGTGCTTTGTAAGTTTTTAATTTGATAGAACTTGCGCAAATGTCAGCAGTAGTTACAAAATTCAGTGCTTTTTAGTTGTTAATCTGATAGAGCTTGCGCAAAGCGTCAGCAGTAGTTACAAAATTCAGTCCTTTGTAAGTTGTTAATCTGATACAGCTGGGCAAAGCGTCACCAGCAGTTTCAAAATTCAGTGCTTTTTAAGTTGTTAATCTGACAGAGCTGGGCAAAGCGTTAGCAGTAGTTTCAAAATTCAGTGCTTTTTAGTTGCTAATTTGATAGAGCTTGCGCAAAGCGTCAGCAGTAGTTACAAAATTCAGTGCTTTGTAAGTTCTTAATTTGATAGAGCTTGCGCAAAGCGTCAGCAGTAGTTTCAAAATTCACTGCTTTTTAGTTGTTAATTTGATAGAGCTTGCGCAAAGCGTCAGCAGTAGTTACAAAATTCAGTGCTTTGTAAGTTCTTAATTTGATAGAGCTTGCGCAAAGCGTCAGCAGTAGTTTCAAAATTCACTGCTTTTTAGTTGTTAATTTGATAGAGCTTGCGCAAAGCGTCAGCAGTAGTTACAAAATTCAGTGCTTTGTAAGTTGTTAATCTGATAGAGGTGGGCAAGGCGTCACCAGCAGTTTCAAAATTCAGTGCTTTTTCAATTGTTAATCTGACAGAGCTGGGCAAAGCGTTAGCAGTAGTTTCAAAATTCAGTGCTTTGTAAGTTGTTAATTTGATAGAGCTTGCGCAAAGCGTCAGCAGTAGTTTCAAAATTCAGTGCTTTTTAAGTTGTTTATTTGATAGAGCTTGCGCAAAGCGTCAGCAGTAGTTACAAAATTCAGTGCTTTGTAAGATGTTAATTTGATAGAGCTTGCGCAAAGCGTCAGCAGTAGTTTAAAAATTCAGTGCTTTTTAGTTGTTAATTTGATAGAGCTTGCGCAAAGCGTCAGCAATAGTAGCAAAATTCAGAGCTTTTAAAGCTGTTAATTTGATAGAGCTTGCGCAAAGCGTCAGCAGTAGTTACAAAATTCAGTGCTTTTAAAGTTGTTAATCTGATAGAGCTGGGCAAAACGTTAGGAGTAGTTACAAAATTCAGTGCTTTGTAAGTTGTTAATTTGATAGAGCTTGCGCAATGCGTGAGCAGTTGTTACAAAATTCAGTGCTTTTTAGTTATTAATTTGATAGAGCTTGCGCAAAGCGTCAGCAGTAGTTTCAAAATTCAGTTTTTTGTAAGTTGTTAATCTGATAGAGCTGGGCAAAGCGTCAGCAGTAGTTACAAAATTCAGTGCTTTTTAAGTTGTTAATTTGATAGAGCTTGCGCAAAGCGTCAGCAGTAGTTACAAAATTCAGTGCTTTCTAGTCGTTAATTTGATAGAGCTGGGCAAAGCGTCAGCAGTAGTTACAAAATTCAGTGCTTTCTAAGTTGTTAATTTGATAGAGCTTGCGCAAAGCGTCAGCAGTAGTTTCAAAATTCACTGCTTTTTATGTTGTTAATCTGATAGAGCTGGTCAAAGCGTTAGCAGTAGTTTCAAAATTCAGTGCTTTGTAAGTTGTTCATTTGATAGAGCTTGCGCAAAGCGTCAGCAGTAGTTTCAAAATTCAGTGCTTTTTAAGTTGTTAATTTGATAGAGCTTGCGCAAAGCTTCAGCAGTAGTTACAAAATTCAGTGCTTTGTAAGATGTTAATTTGATAGAGCTTGCGCAAAGCGTCAGCAGTAGTTTAAAAATTCAGTGCTTTTTAGTTGTTAATTTGATAGAGCTTGCGCAAAGCGTCAGCAGTAGTTACAGAATTCAGTGCTTTTTAAGTTGTTAATCTGATAGAGCTGGGCAAAGCGTCAGCAGTAGTTACAAAATTCAGTTCTTTGTAAGTTGTTAATTTGATAGAGCTTGCGCAAAGCGTCAGCAGTAGTTTCAAAATTCAGTGGTTTTTAAGTTGTTAATTTGATAGAGCTTGCGCAAAGGTCAGCAGTAGCTACAAAATTCGGTGCCTTTTAAGTTGTTAATGTGATAGAGCTGGGCAAAGCGTTAGCAGTAGTTACAAAATTCAGTGCTTTTTAGTTGTTAATCTGATAGAGCTTGCGCAAAGCGTCAGCAGCAGTTACAAAATTCAGTGCTTTGTAAGTTGTTAATTTGATAGAGCTTGCGCAAAGCGTCAGCAGTAGTTTCAAAATTCAGTGCTTTTTAGTTGTTAATCTGATAGAGCTTGCGCAAAGCGTCAGCAGTAGTTACAAAATTCAATTCTTTGTAAGTTGTTAATTTGATAGAGCTTGCGCAAAGCGTCACCAGTAGTTTCAAAATTCAGTGCTTTTTAAGTTGTTAATTTGATAGAGCTTGCGCAAAGCGTCAGCAGTAGTTACAAAATTCAGTGCTTTTTAAGTTGTTAATCTGATAGAGTAAAGCTGGGCAAAGCGTTAGCAGTTGTTTTAAAATTCAGTGTTTTTAGTTGTTAATCTGATAGAGCTTGCGCAAAGCGTCAGCAATAGCTTCAAAATTCAGTGCTTTGTAAGTTGTTAATTTGATAGAGCTTGCGCAAAACGTCAGCAGTAGTTACAAAATTCAGTGCCTTTTAGTTGTTAATTTGATAGAGCTTGCGCAAAGTGTTAGCAGTAGTTACAAAATTCAGTGCTTTTTAAGTTGTTAATCTGATAGAGCTGGGCAAAGAGTTAGCAGTAGTTACAAAATTCAGTGCTTTGTAAGTTGTTAGTTTGATAGAGCTTGCGCAATGCGTCAGCAGTAGTTTCAAAATTCAGTGCTTTGTAAGTTGTTAATCTGATAGAGCTGGGCAAAGCGTCAGCAGTAGTTTCAAAATTCAGTGCTTTCTAAGTTGTTAATTTGATAGAGCTTGCGCAAAGCGTCAGCAGTAGTTACAAAATTCAGTGCTTTTTAAGTTGTTAATCTGATAGAGCTGGGCAAAGCGTTAGCAGTAGTTTCAAAATTCAGTGCTTTTTAGTTGTTAATCTGACAGAGCTTGCGCAAAGCGTCAGCAGTAGTTACAAAATTCAGTGCTTTGTAAGTTGTTAATTTGATAGATCTTGCGCAAAGCGTCAGCAGTAGTTTCAAAATTCAGTGCTTTCTAAGTTGTTGATTTGATAGAGCTTGCGCAAAGCGTCAGCAGTATTTACAAAATTCAGTGCTTTGTAAGTCGTTAATTTGATAGAGCTTGCGCAAGGCGTGAGCAGTAGTTACAAAATTCAGTGCTTTTTAAGTTGTTAATCTGATAGAGCTGGGCAAAGCGTCAGCGGTAGTTTCAAAATTCAGTGCTTTGTAAGTTGTTAATTTGATAGAGCTTGCGCAAAGCGCCAGCAGTAGTTACAAAATTCAGTGCTTTTTAAGTTGTTAATCTGATAGAGCTGGGCAAAGCGTTAGCAGTAGTTTCAAAATTCAGTGCTTTTTAGTTGTTAATCTGATAGAGCTTGCGCAAAGCGTCAGCAGTAGTTACAAAATTCAGTGCTTTGTAAGTTGTTAATTTGATAGAGCTTGCGCAAAGCGTCAGCAGTAGTTTCAAAATTGAGTGCTTTCTAAGTTGTTGATTTGATAGAGCTTGCGCAAAGCGTCAGCAGTATTTACAAAATTCATTGCTTTGTAAGTTGTTAATTTGATAGAGCTTGCGCAAAGCGTCAGCAGGAGTTACAAAATTCAGTGCTTTTTAAGTTGTTAATCTGATAGAGCTTGCGCAAAGCGTCAGCAGTAGTTTCAAAATTCAGTGCTTTGTAAGTTGTTTATCTGATAGAGCTGGGCAAAGCGTCAGCAGTAGTTACAAAATTCAGTGCTTTTTAGTTGTTAATTTGATAGAGCTTGCACAAAGCGTCAACAATAGTTACAAAATTCAGTGCTTTGTAAGTTGTTAATCTGATAGAGCTGGGCAGAGCGTCAGCAGTAGTTTCAAAATTCAGTGCTTTTTAAGTTGTTAATTTGATAGAGCTTGCGCAAAGCGTCAGCAGTAGTTACAAAATTCAGTGCTTTTTAGTTGTTAATTTGATAGAGCTTGCGCAAAGCGTCAGCAGTAGTTACAAAAGTCAGTGCTTTGTAACTTGTTAATCTGATAGAGCTTGCGCAAAGCGTCAGCAGTAGTTTCAAAATTCAGTGCTTTTTAGTTGTTAATTTGATAGAGCTGGGCAAAGCGTCAGCAATAGTTTCAAAATTCAGTGCTTTTTAAGTTGTTAATTTGATAGAGCTTGCGCAAAGCGTCAGCAGTAGTTACAAAATTCAGTGCTTTTTAAGTTGTTAATCTGATAGAGCTGGGCAAAGCGTTAGCAGTAGTTACAATATTCAGTGCTTTGTAAGTTGTTAATTTGATAGAGCTTGCGCAAAGCGTCAGCAGTAGTTACAAAATTCAGTGCTTTTTAGTTGTTAATTTGATAGAGCTTGCACAAATCGTCAGCAGTAGTTTCAAAATCCAGTGCTTTGTAAGTTGTTAATCTGATAGAGCTGGGCAAAACGTCTGCAGTAGTTAAAAAATTCAGTGCTTTGTAAGTTGTTAATTTGATAGAGCTTGCGCAAAGCGTCAGCAGTAGTTACAAAATTCAGTGCTTTTTAGTTGTTAATTTGATAGAGCTTGCGCAAAGCGTCAGCAGTAGTTTCAAAATTCAGTGCTTTGTAAATTGTTAATCTGATAGAGCTGGGCAAAGCGTCAGCAGTAGTTACAAAATTCAGTGCTTTGTAAGTTGTTAATTTGATAGAGCTTGCGCAAAACGTCAGCAGTAGTTACAAAATTCAGTGCTTTTTAGTTGTTAATTTGATAGAGCTTGCGCAAAGCGTCAGCAGTAGTTTCAAAATTCAGTGCTTTGTAAATTGTTAATCTGATAGAGCTGGGCAAAGCGTCAGCAGTAGTTACAAAATTCAGTGCTTTGTAAGTTGTTAATTTGATAGAGCTTGCGCAAAGCGTCAGCAGTAGTTACAAAATTCAGTGCTTTTTAGTTGTTAATTTGATAGAGCTGGGCAAAGCGTCAGCAGTAGTTACAAAATTCAGTGCTTTGTAAGTTGTTAATCTGATAGAGCTTGCGCAAAGCGTCAGCAGTAGTTACAAAATTCATTGCATTTTAGTTGTTAATTTGATAGAGCTGGGCAAAGCGTCAGCAGTAGTTACAAAATTTAGTGCTTTGTAAGTTGTAAATCTGACAGAGCTTGTGCAAAGCGTCAGCAGTAGTTACAAAATTCAGTGCATTTAGTTGTTAATTTGATAGAGCTGGGCAAAGCGTCAGCAGTAGTTACAAAATTCAGTGCTTTGTAAGTTGTTAATCTGATAGAGCTTGCGCAAAGCGTCAGCAGTAGTTACAAAATTCATTGCATTTTAGTTGTTAATTTGATAGAGCTGGGCAAAGCGTCAGCAGTAGTTACAAAATTTAGTGCTTTGTAAGTTGTAAATCTGACAGAGCTTGTGCAAAGCGTCAGCAGTAGTTACAAAATTCAGTGCATTTAGTTGTTAATTTGATAGAGCTGGGCAAAGCGTCAGCAGTAGTTACAAAATTCAGTGCTTTGTCAGTTGTTAATCTGATAGAGCTTGCGGAAAGCGTCAGCAGTAGTTACAAAATTCAGTGCCTTTTAGTTGTTAATTTGAGAATGAGGTTAAGATATAAAAAGTCATTTGAAAAGAAAGTAAATGATTTTCAGCTACCTTATAGATTTCAATACAAATCCAAATCTTCAAAACAGCGCAGTCATCTACTACTAAGAAACGAAATGTGTATTTTGTACTTTTTGTGTTTTTTCTATTACACCAGATCAGGTTCCATGTTCAGGTCCTACGTAGATTAATCCATTGACAATATTGCATGGACATTCATAAACACGTTTTGAATTGCATGGACATGCAGAAACACGTTTTGAATTGCATAGACACTTAGAAACACGTTTCGCATTGCACGGACATTCAAAAACACATTTTACATTGCACGGACAATTGAAAAATTGTTTTACATTGCACAGACATTGAGAAACATTCTTTGCATCGCAAAATTTGAGGTGAACAGTAGACCGATTTCGCATAAACACGAGGAACGTTGCATACCAGTTTCACATTTGAACTTCCGAATATTTTTAGTTAATCTTATACTGTCTGCATTTCAGTACATTGCAGGCGTAGTAAACTTTTTGTGCAATAGGGGAAGAGACTATAACTTAATAAGTACGTTTGCAAACACAAGCTTTCACCATTGTTTTATGGTTTTCTTCAGTCGTCACAGTTGTCAAGTGGAAAACAATGGAAATGGAGAACACGATTCCTCATTGGTCTGGGAGTCCTTCTCATAATTGTTGCTGCTGTTGTTATTGGTGCTGTGTTTCTTGGGAAACAGTTATCAACCGATAGCTTGCATGTACGTATTCCTGTAATGATTGTCTAATCATACGTTGATAGTGATGAGTTTTAAAGATACAATTAACACTCTTTTTGCTTGTAATAGGCTGTACTAGTCACGATCAGTAAAATATAAACCTTACTGCATATATATACAGATTCATGTTCATACACATAGGTAAGAAGACATATGAATATTATTCACCTGCTATAAAATACCCTGATTTTATTTACTTTAGCACACGGCGTAGTTAAGAGGACTCGTAATGACACGTGCATGACAGCTACAATTTGATTGTTTCATTTCTCTATATGCATTCGAGCGTCGAGCTAATCTTACGACTGCCTGTTTTGAGATAGCATAATTGGAGCAGAGAGAAAAATCGTTCGAGATCTCAAGACGCATAATGCCAGTAAAGTAGATATATACCAACCATCACTGAAAAGATTCTTAAGCGATTTTTTATTAGCTGATGCAAGACTATTTTACAGGTGACACGTTGAGACTTAATAGTGCTATTAACAAAGTCTCGTCTTCGTAAAAATCGTAATCTTCGTAATCATCTCGAATGCAAACGTTTCGAAATGGATACTGGTACATAGTTTTAATCATGTCATACCTATCTTCAAAATTTGATTTGATTTCAGACATTCCAAGCCCTTTACAGCACTAACAACCGAGGTGATGTCAGTGAAAAGATCACTGTCGGTGCAACAGAAGTGAAATTCCAGATACAGGGAGTGGCTGACGCCGTACTTGATTTTGATAAAGTATGATATTTTCATTTTATGCGCTATCGTTCTTTTTGATAGCTTTTGACGGAAAAGGCCATTCTTTTTGAGCTGGACACAAAAGTAATTAACAGCGTTTGGCATTAATCGGTAGAGATTGCATTTACGTTATAATAAATATATTCGTCACTAGGATGCCTTTAATTTTATCTTTATACATGAATGTAACAGTATGCTTAGTATATTCTAGACTTTTGTAAAGAATCAGATTTTAAAACTGGAAAAATGTTACGTTCCTTTTAACATTAGCTTGACACTAGAACTTTAACTTAAAATGAATATTTTAAATATTATAGCTGTGTTTGAAGATATTATCTGTCCTCTTCTTTAAGTGGCAATAAACAAGAGCACAGAGTTCACAGAGTTCACGCTTTTCAACCTTAACAACGAGTAGTAGTTTTAATAATTGTGTATATAACAAGTATATTAACCTTACCCGACTTGCAAAGTTTACATGGGAAAATACATTGCAATCACTAGTACAGCAAAATCAGTTTAGGTGTACGGCAGTAACAAGGTTTCGAAATCAAGGCTTCGAAATGATTCCCATAGACATAAATTCCGATCGCCAGACAGTGGGATGTATGTGCATTTTTAAAGAAATTATACTTGCTGTATAACTGTGAGAGTCTTCGATTTGCTTTTGAAGCTCCTCGCATATATATATATATATATATATATATATATATATATATATATATATATATATATATATATATATATATATATATATAATCTTCTAAATGTGCATGTAAATAATGATATACGACTTTTGAATCAAACGACATTTATTATTGATTGATTGTCATAACTAATTATGTTGCAAAAATACAACTTATGCATTAATTTGACAACGATTACTTAAATTAGGGATTATCCGTGTACTTGCGACGTGATGAAGAAAGATCTCCATGTTTCTTGACAACGTTCAATGCCTCTGTTGGAATGGCTCCCGAAGATCTAAAGAAATATCTCGAAAAGGGCCAGGTAAATATACATAAGTAATATCAGAACGAACAGGTATATAAACAACAAGTGTAATATCATAATGACCAAGAGTATATATATATATATATATATATATATATATATATATATATATATATATATATATATATATATATATAATTGCAATGCCAGTAGCTGGTAAAGAAAAGTAACATTTCCATTGGTGAGAATGTAACCACGTGATAAAAATGAATTGCGTTTATTTCAGTATAAACTGTAAGGAGAACTACTTTTCTAAGAATACCCACTTATATAAATAGTCACGTGTACAGCATAAGATAAACACTGGCAGTTAAGGCAGACACGAAGTAACCAATAAAGGAAAAGAACATTCTAACAATTTTTAAGACAAAAATATTTGAATAAATTTGGCTTCCATTGGTTGATGGACTGGTATTATGATGACCTTATTACGATCAAGCAGGACGATCCCATGTGCTATAAATAGCTACGCAACAGAAAACCCCAAACATGTATTACTACGCCCTATTAAGATTTCTGTTTTTTAATGATGCAAACAAAATAACATAACGAATAACTGAACTTTCAATTATAACAGTTTAACGTTGTTTCTTCTGAGTTAATCGTGGTAAAAACTGTCCGTTGCCGTCTCGCATAGAAGGACTATATATATATATATATATATATATATATATATATATATATATATATATATATATATATATATAGCATGTCAATATCAGAAGAATCATATATGAGAGAGAGAGAACATGGGTAATATCATAAGGACTAGATATATATACAAAATGTAATATCATAAGGACTAGGTATATATACAACGTGTAATATCGTAAGGACTAGGTATATATACAACGTGTAATATCGTAAGGACTAGGTATATATACAACGTGTAATATCGTAAGGACTAGGTATATATACAAAGTGTAATATCGTAAGGATTAGGTATATATACAACGTGTAATATCGTAAGGGCTAGGTATATATACAACGCGTAATATCATAAGGACTAGGTATATATACAACGTGTTATATCATAAGGACTAGGTATATATACAACGTGTAACATCATAAGGACTAGGTATATATACAACGTGTCATATCATAAGGACTAGGTATATATACAACGTGTCATATCATAAGGACTAGGTATATATACAACGCGTAAGATCATAAGGACTAGGTATATATACAACGTGTAACATCATAAGGACTAGGTATATATACAACGTGTCATATCATAAGGACTAGGTATATATACAACGTGTAACATCATAAGGACTAGGTATATATACAACGTGTTATATCATAAGGACTAGGTATATATACAACGTGTCATATCATAAGGACTAGGTACATATACAACGCGTAAGATCATAAGGACTAGGTATATATACAACGTGTAACATCATAAGGACTAGGTATATATACAACGTGTCATATCATAAGGACTAGGTATATATACAACGTGTAATATCATAAGGACTAAGTATATATACAACGTGTAATATCATAAGGACTAGGTATATATACAACGTGTCATATCATAAGGACTAGGTATATATACAACGCGTAACATCATAAGGACTAGGTATATATACAACGCGTAAGATCATAAGGACTAGGTATATATACAACGTGTAATATCATAAGGACTAGGTATATATACAACGTGTCATATCATAAGGACTAGGTATATATACAACGCGTAACATCATAAGGACTAGGTATATATACAACGTGTAAGATCATAAGGACTAGGTATATATACAACGTGTCATATCATAAGGACTAGGCATATATACAACGTGTAACATCATAAGGACTAGGTATATATACAACGTGTAACATCATAAGGACTAGGTATATATACAACGTGTAACATCATAAGGACTAGGTATATATACAACGTGTAACATCATAAGGACTAGGTATATATACTACGTGTAACATCATAAGGACTAGGTATATATACAACGTGTAACATCATAAGGACTAGGTATATATACTACGTGTAACATCATAAGGACTAGGTATATATACAACGTGTAACATCATAAGGACTAGGTATATATACAACGTGTCATATCATAAGGACTAGGTATATATACAACGTGTAAGATCATAAGGACTAGGTATATATACAACGTGTAATATCAGAAGGATGGTTTAAATCCTACAAGTTCATATCAGTTGTAACCTGCGCATAGTATTACTGCAGTAAAAATACTATTAATAATACAAATCAGCGCAGCAAAATCTATATACATTGAGTTACGTTTACTCGATATTATTATAAATTACTTATTCGATTGTGATACTTCATTTCAGGGTACGTATAAAGCTGAAAGGGAAATTCGCGCTTGTTACAGAGCCACGAATGTTTCAATAACGAACCGAAATTTCCTGTCACCAATTACCAAGGACATGTGCAACAATGTCGAAATATTTTGGATGATAAATGAAGGTAAATATAACATCGTGAGATACGTTTTGCTTCTATTTATGTTCTCTTTAGCATGGCAAGTTTCCAGGGATTTAAACAATGATAAGCCTTGCAATAGTTACAATTGTATATGCTATCACACGAATAAGAATTTGTCATAAAACTGTAAATTTAATATTTTTTTTATGACAGGACTAAATATAATTCAGATTTTTTAAGTTTATCGGACTTCACACATAAAAACTTCAAATTAGAGAAAGAATGCATCCAATTTGTTTGTTTTTTAATGAAATTAAAAAATAATCAATCAGAGAAGTGTTCCTTATAAACAGACAGCCTGTGTCCGGTACAAATACATGTTCCCAAATGACAAGTTTTATTATTGAATGTTGGAGAGTTGTTTCATCTCAACTTATACAAATCTATCTCTCTCTCTCTCTCTCTCTCTCTCTCTCTCTCTCTCTCTCTCTCTCTCTGACAAACTGTATGTTTTGCCTGAATCGTGTTAGTGTATTTTTCCAGAAATAATGATGTTGCATAATACCCGGTTTTTGTCTTTCCTTCGTTTCATTTAGATTGTGCAAACCTATTGGATAGAAGACAGAAGAGAGCCGAGATATGTGTGTCCCTCTTATGGGGACTGATAGAATTCTCAGTATCTTGGTAGAAATAAGACGCAGAATATATTCTTAAAAGTGACTAGTGCCGTAAGAGCCCTTAACATTATTTAGGCCTGCAATGTTGTATTGTGTGAGACTATTCATTTGCTTAATATAGCTCTTAATGTATTGATTCATTTCTATTGTTAATTCAAATTATTAGCATAATTTATATAGGCTGTATATATTAACTAGTTGTAAACAATCACTCGATAAAAATTATTTCTGTTGGAAAATAAATGTAGGGTTTTTCTAATATTACTGCTAGTATATATCTAAATAAGACGGGGAAAATTAAGTTCAAAAATCATGTGTACGAAGAAAATTACAGCGATTAAAGCAGCTTAAACTGTATCTAAAATGTGATAAAAATATTTTGTTATTATGCATGTACCTGATTGTTATTTTACTTTTACAATCACTTCCGCAAGCTGGCCTTTCCCTTCATGCTTCTGAGATTTGAAGCCTGTGACAAAATGAAGTTGTTTCTAATCTCCATGAGAGTTTAGGTACAAAAGTAGACACGCTAAATTAATCTTTCATTGTGGGGTTTCCTTTAACTGATGTATTACTGTTTGAAAGAGTTGCATGTTTATGAGTTGTTCTCATGTTATTATCTGCAATTGATGTGCATTTGGTACATAAAGGGTCTCAAATGAGTAATGATTTAATATTGAATAAATTCAACGAGTTTTAAAAAATTTAATATGAAATCATTACCGCTTTGAGATTATTTATATAACAGTTCTTATTTTAATGAAAATAGTCTAGTCTACGTTCCTTTTTCTTCAGACGATGCACCCTTAATATGTTGCGCGGGAAACAAATAGTCCCAGAAGCTAGGTGGATTAATAATATGCAGTTCTATAATCAGTTAAATTTAAAGCAAGAATTTTTTTTCAAATTATAATTCAAGGAGCACTGTCCTTCCAGATGAGTAGAACATTTGACACAAAGTCAATTTTCAACAGTGGATCACCGATGGTAATTCTTGTGTGATGTCACATAGTTAGACTCATGCTAGGTAGAAGAGCCGTGCACGTGATTTCAGTGAGAATATATAAAATATTTCCACATAAAGTGTATCAGTTTTACTACTAAGCATTCCATTTGTTGGATATTCATATGAAGAGATGATTACTGGATGCATAAATCCAGAATTAATTTGTGACCGGAAATTTACAGTATTTGATTTGAAACAATACAGTAAACATAAACAAATGATTTAATTTAGAGTCGGAATTCTATCACAAAATAAGAAAACTTAGCTCGTTTGAACTTTTGTATCATGTAAAAATTCTGCGATTTGTTAACTCTCTCTTAACTGGGAGACAGCCATATTCTCACATTTTGCTCTAAGAAAGGGTGAATTCATTCACTCCTGTAAGTTAACTTTTAAACTAAGCTTATCAGAGTGTGGGTTCAATGTTACATGTTATATCCCTCTGACTTAGTCCATTAACCGATACCCTTACTTTTATTTGTAACTAGACAGTCTTGGCTAAATTGGCCATATTCCGACAGACGTGACCTTTTTTTCCCATTCCCGTTTGGGCAATCGATTTTAAATATGGCCGGCAAAAGTTTGATAGTAATAGTAACAACAAAAAGTTCAAGAAGTTGACGTAATGAAACTTCTCACGTGGCAGCCAATCAGTAAAAAGGGTACTGCGCATGAATTTCATGGGCTTATGTGGACAAATCGGATTATATAAAGAGTTCTGCTAACATATTGTCAAATAAATGATATTTAACTGCACATACTATATGCAAAGTGTACACATACTATATCTAAAGTGTACAAACTCTTTGAGAAAGGTGTTTTTGATGTCACATGCTATATGCAAAGTGTACCAACTCTTTGATAGAGGTGTTTGGTGTCTCATATGTTCCCTGGGTGCGATCTGAGTCGAATAAACGTTTTGTGTCATATTTTCCCTTTTTGGTTTTCTTTATCTAAACGTGCCTTTTCACTTTTCTTCATTTACCCGTTTATTCCAATCAATTGTTCTTTAGCGCAATGTGTGTTTCTTAGAGATATTTATTCTTTCGATAAATGTGTATTCGTTGTTTCAACTTTTTGGATGAAAACATGCGGTTTAATTTGAACCAAACTAAGCACAATTCCCCAATACGATGTAAGAACAAGCGGTTCATGAATGAAATAAGAAATGATTTGAATGCTTTGTGCAACAGAGCAACTTAATTTGATGTGTTCCTCGACTACAGTATACCTTGTAATATCACTCCAAAGAAATATCCACAGAAGTGTTGGAAAAATTATATATAAATTTTATATAACTGTTTCTAACATACATATAATTTTTCTAACATATGTTGTATGTTGTGTGTGTGTGTGTCTGTGTGTGTGCATGAGTGTGTATGCAAGAGAGAGCCACGATTCAAGGACAAGTCCCTAACCAGGCGTTAAGGTCGAACGTTCATTTACGTTTTTATTTGAACGTTTTGCAAGTACATGTCTAGCACATGTCCAGTCAAACACATTTCATCCCCCAGGCCAAGCAGTTTATGTGATCTTGATGACAGTTCTTGTACTACAGTTCCATACATTGCGAAAATAAATAAGTAAAATAAAAACAAAAGTAATTTTAAAAATATCTGGAAATTCTATTTGAGTTATCTCGACATATGCTACAATATCTTATTTAAGGCAAGTAATTCCTGTGTAATTGTGTTAATAATCTTGCCGCTAAAAGTGACCACGTCTATACAGTGCCAAACAATAATAAAAGTGAAAATAAATGTAAAATTGCATAAGGTGAATGGAACTCTAATAAGGATAACTGTAAATTAAATATGTTCTTAGAGCGGCTGCCTCGGATGCTGGAGGTCGTGGGTTCGATCTCCGGCCGAGTCATACCAAAGACTTACAAAAATGGCACTAACAGCTGCCTCGCTTGGCGCTCAGCATTACGAGCTTAGTGTTAGGGCTGGTCGGCTTGGTGTCAGGATAATGTGAATGGGTGGGACATCATGCTACATGTCTGCGGCATGATGCCCCAGTGCTAGGCATCACTATAAACTGCCACACTGCAGACATCGTAGCGACTAGACTGAAAAATTGTTAAAGCTGCGGTAAAAATTCATTTCACACACACACACACACACACACACACAAACACACACACACACACACACACACATTCATAAGCATGATTCCGCAGCTTCAAATTGCACGGAACAGATGGGCCGATTGAGAGATGTGACAATCCAATACTATTGTAAACTAAAGTGTAAGTGGAATATGGAATGTTTGGTTTCGATGAATAACATCCATCTTTACAGACAAACGGAAAAAGAAATGGAAGTTTACAAACATCCACATGTTTGCAAACGCGTGTAAAATGAAAGTTACTATGTTTATACTGAATAACACGCTATGTTGGAGACAAACACTCGTCCTCATGTTTAGATTCAGAAGAAGAATAGTTAACATTTTAATTTTTATGCAGATTAAAGTTTCAGTTATTTTCGTTATTTTCAGCTTCACGGATAACGCACATCTAGGAGCTCATGATTGTCGTGCCATTATGGTTAGCATCATAAATAGCGTAGTTTGAAATGTACAAAATGACAAATTCCATACATTGCGAAAGTAAACAAGTAACATTTAAACAAAACGATTTTTAAATATATCTAGAAATTCTACTAGTGTTTTCTCTGCTTATGTGTATAAACTTACTACAATATCTTATTTAAGGCAAGGAATTTCTGTTTAATTGTGTTAATAATCTTTTCTCTAAAAGTGACCACGTCTATACAGTGCCAAACAATAATAAAAGTAAAAATAAATGTAAAATTGCATAACGTGAATGGAACTCTAATCAGGATAGCTGTAAATTTATAAACATGATTCCAAAGCTTCCAATTGCATGGGACAGATGAGCCAATTGAGAGACGTGACAAACCAATATTATTGTGAACTAAATTTTAAGTGAAATATGGAATGTTTGGTTACAATGTATAACAGCCATCTTTACAGACAAACCAAAATGAAATGGAAGTTTACAAGCATCCACATGATTGCAAATGCATGTGAAATGGGAGTTACTATGTTTATACTGAAAAACACGCTATGTTGGAGACAAACACTCGACCTCATGTTTAAATTCAGAAGAAGAAAAGTTAACATTTTAATTTTTATATAGATTAAAGTTTGAGTTATGTTCGTGTATTTTCAGCTTCACGAATAAAGCACTTCTAGGAACTCATCGTTGTTGTTCTATCAGGGTTAGCATCATTTTTTGGCGTAATTTCAATATACAAAATGACAAAATATTAATTAGAGCATTTGGCAATGGGCACACGGCAAAGATTCTTTCTAAAACAGAGGCACTTATATTGGGAAGCAATATTAAAGGAAATGGCATTTACGGTAATAATTCCTCACAATAATACCATGAAATTCCAGAAATCTAATTCAATTTCTCATCAGTATAATGGTCCGGTCCAGATTTGGTCAAAATCAAGCAATCATTGGTCAAGTAATGCTGCAGAAACCAAGGTTAGACGAACGGCCAATTAAAATTCCTAACTCTTCTAAATATAATGGGGCATATTGTTTGGTTATGATCTGTTACGACTCTATGGTCTTAAACTATGCAAGAGAACGACAGTGAAGCCAACAATTTAGCAGTAGCAGCAAATACTGTTTTTATTTATCTAATGTGCAAAGGGAGAACTTGGTTGGAACTTACAGTATTGTGATTTAAATCCCAAATAATCCCTAATGTCCTATAACAAGTCCAAAAGTATAGAATTTTCCGAATGAATTCCAATAGTCTTGAATGTCTCGATGTTCTCCAATGTTACAGTGCAAAAGGAGTTCACGATAATCCCAAAGAAGCGTTTTTGTCCAAAAAGTTAAAGAGCACTTTGCAATTACAATGAAAAGTTTAAATAGGTAATTACTCTCAAATTATACCTGAGCACAACAATAAACTGCCAGTAAGAATGGTGCTCAACAAGAATAAAAATTAATTTTGCTAACCTCTATACATAAACAATGCGCTTCGCATGGACGCAAAATACTGCCATCGGGAAAACTTAGTATCTGTAAACAAGACTGACCTTGAACTCAAATTTTTATAAAATCTTGTTTGCCATTTACAATCATGGCAAAAATCAAGTATACAACATAAATTAAAAATATATAAAGATTAATCCTTACAGACCAACACATATTCGAAAATCAAACCATTTTTTGTGTTACATATATTTGATATTTTCCCTTCGGTTGTAAGTTCTGATAAATGCTATGGAACATATATATATATATATATATATATATATATATATATATATATATATATATATATATATATATATATATATATATATATATATATATATATAACAATGCTAACTTATATATTTGTCTTTCCGAGATCGACTAACTGGATTTGACACAAATCTTTCAAAAACCGTTTATTTCAGAACAATTGTACCTTCCATCTTTGAAATCATTTTGGACCAAAATATTGAAGTATGATTTATGTATTGTCATGACTCTTTTATTCAACGTGTTCCCTTTATGACCTAAAAATATGGCTGGTTTGATTTAGTTTCTCGACGGTTGAGATGTACTTTCTCACTATTGCAACTCGTTAATTGCACAACATTTATAAGTATGTGAAATTCATTTTCAGTGTTTCAACATCCTCCATTTTTAGCTGACGTCATTTAAAACAATAACGGGGGGGGGGGGGTATTTTCCTAAGTCTGTTCCTTAAGTCTCAATGAGCTTTAATAGAAACAAATTGCTGACATTTTTAAATGGCAGTCTTGTTCTACAGTGAATATTGTTACTTACAACACCCATTTGCTGTCCATGAGACTAAGAATAGATACCTTTCTGTAGCATAATAGGTTATGACTATGTGACCTTATCACAAGACCTTTATCAGAGTAATGACTGCGGTACTGAAGTCACGTGATCAACTAAATGTTGACCACGTGACAAAATCTTTCTGTATCGTATACTCCAAACCTACCCATACAGACCTATACCTGAACTTCAGCTCCAACAACCATCTTGAACACAAGAGATCAGTGGTGAGAATTGTGTACATTAGGCGAACGGCATTGTTATTGTTGAGGAAGACCGGATGTTGAAGGTCGATAATATTATGAAAACACTACAAGATCTGCAAAATATAAGCTGAATAGTTTTGATAACAGGGTTACGAAGGTCATACTTGATACTTTTAGCAGATCATACCATCTCATAGTGTTTTAAATCTTGCTGTTAGTTAGCTTTTCCGTGAAAGCTTTAGTCTCTTGCTCTCGGTATCTGCTTCTTTTCTCTCTGCATATGCATTTGTGTATCTCTCTTCTCTAACTGAATTTGAATTTTCGTCTCCTTTTCCTCCTTCTGAATTCGCACTCAGTCATTTCTCTCTGTAGTTGAAGTTTTGTTAGTTATAATTCAGTGTTGCTTTTAACTGTAATTCCTTTAAGTTCCTATCAAAACCAGAGAGGGGGTATTAATCAGACCCAAAGCACTATCATCCAAATTGTCCGTTCCCACCAAATACTGAATAAGAAACATTATTTAGCTCTTGCTTTCCTTTCGACGCTCTAACTTCAGAAAATAATTAATGGCAAACGTAACCAAATCATCCTTTACCAAATAATAACCCTTCCTTGACAGGATTTAAAACAAAACTCTGGACTTCAGAAGACATTTTGCATATTATGTGGTTTTACTAAAGATTGATTAAATGTGTGAAATTAAAACTTTGACTTAACTAGGTACCATGGAAATTCCGAAACAATGATAAAGGTGATACTACTTTTCCTTAAACGTTTTAAACAAAATTCAGATTTAGGAACAACCGTCATGAACTAAGTAATAGAAAGAATTGAAACCAAAAGTCATTCAAAATTCAATAAACACTGTATTTCCCTAGAATACGGCTACCAATAGTCTTGAATATATTTAATATTTTTAAATGCCAGTAGTTTGTATATATTACAAAGATATGATTAACAATGTCTTTGAATGAATTTTCAAAAGTCTCAAGTAATATGTTAGTTCAAACTGTCAATAAGCACGTTGTAATTTCAGTGAATGAGTTAAATAAACAATTCCTCTCAAATTATATCTGAACACAACAACGAAATCTGATCACAGATTCCTAAAGACTGGTATAAATCAGGAGTGCATACTTTGTTTGCAGAACCTCTTTTTTATAGAAACCGTCATCTTACCTATAACGAAAAAGAATGTTCTGGATAACCGATCATATAATTCTCTAATTCGTACGCAATGTTAGACCTTGTACTTAAGTTTTAATTGACATTTTGTTTACCACTTATACACATGATAAACATCAGGTAGACATTACATAAAAATATTCAGGTAGGCAATATTTTACCCTCAATCATGGACAAGGGTCAAGCACTGAATATAAATTTAGTGTACATAACAAAGTAATTCAGTAGTATTCTCTTTTAAAAGATATAGATAGTTCGGAAAAAAGATCGTATGCTGGGGATTTGGAGGTTGAGGGTTTAATAGCCAAAATAAACTTGTTCAATAGACGTCATCAGCTTTAACTGTTTTAATCCTTCTCAACGGCCAAGTCATACTCCATCTGCTGATGTTTAGTTTGTGGTAGCAAAAATTACTGCTGTTGCTGGCGTCTTGGAGGTTTACGTCGACGTACTCATAAAAGGTGTCGAAGTATTGGGCTGTGAAGGTCGCTTAATGTTCGTTAAAACCCTTATCACTTCTTGTGTTGGTGGCTATAGTGTGCATACAAACACCGTCACCATTTGCTTTGGCGTGACGTGAGCAAGTGTTTGTGTTTATGTATGGATAGACGCTACCACCCTTTGCAAATGTGTGATAGTGTTTGCATGGCTCATTCCCTTTCTTTACATCTTATTTATCCCCCCCCCCCCACCAATGTGTGATATTATGTTTGTACATAAATATATCATGCGTATATACACTTCTATTATTGATTGATAATATGTTTGCATATATCCCAGCACTGTGTGTGTATAAGCACTCTTAGCCTTTTCGTTGGATTGTAGGGTGTCTACTAGATTGTAGGGTGTGTACTGAATTTTAGAGTGTGTGCTTGGATCAAAGGAACAAACACTATTTATTGGATAGTAAGGTGTGTGTTGCATTGTAACAAAATAAAAACACCCGCCTAACCCCCACATCACCAAGCAAGCAACATAAACGTGTGCTGGATAGTAGGGTGTGGGTTTAATAGTAAGGAAATATAATGTTACATTTCCCATCGAGCCCTATGTTTAGTATGTATTGTGTGTGTGTTAAAACTCCTAACCTTTTCATTAGATAGTCGCTGGTGTGATGGATTGTAATTAAAAAAATGTAGGCACTGGATTTTAGAGGTGTGTGCTGGATAGTAAAGATGTGTTGGATTGTAGTTAAAAACAATTGTAACCTCACATTTTCCCTTGTGCCCCAAACTGCCTCGCCCTTTGTGAAAATCTCGTTATGTCCCCATGTGCCTCTCCATATTAACACGTATACAAAGTTTTAACAAAGCTTTTGTTATGCCCGCAAGTGACATTTCCATGTAAACATATGGACTGTTGTTAATTCATGTTAGACCCCAAGTGCTGTAACATTAATAAGGCACAATGGGGATTTAATTTTGGAAAGGATTTACCATTGTGCCCCTGAGTGACATTTCGATAGAAACCTCTGGACTATTTTTATAGGGGATTCTAGTACACTTTTTTAGTGGCGCATGTTGAGGTCAGCTCTAACAAAGATCAAATGCAAATCTAACTGAGATCAGCTAATTCTAACAATGTTACCATTTACCATCAAAGTTAATTGTATCGGCCGCATCAGCATGATAATTTCGTTACGTCCCGTCGGGGTTCCAAATATAAAACCAATTTAATTTTAGCTACCTGCATTTAGTCAGGAAATGGTCTGCAGTGAAATCCTACTTACAAGCTACATACAACCATGTATTTATTTGCAACCGGGAGTAGAGCAATAAAAAGGGTTACTATGAAGTAATATGGTGCTATGCGAATAAACCATTCGGCAGTGCTAATATTTTAAAGGCTACTATCCAACAAATTAGTGTGCTATTTAGAATTCTTAACGGTTTCTACTTCCAGCGTGGAAACGCTTTTTCATTTAAGATTCGATGAATTAAAACATCTGCTAATTTGCTATAAAATCGAACATGAAAATAAATTAAAAGTGAACGGGGTGTGGCATAAATTCCATGCTAATTAGTAAACTGGACTTTGATTCATTCTGGAGGTTATCATTTGTCCCCAAAATGGAATACGTTTACTCCCGTAAGACTTTTGAATATTCGCATAAGAATATGTTACCAAAAACTTCCCTCATTATTTGATACACTAGTGTGCATCTAACAGTGAAGAACAACTGGTTCTTCAACTTCCCATACTATTTTATATGGTTACAGGCAGACGTTTCAGAACACCCACAAAGAAAAATAAAAACTTAACTTACAGAACGTCGGTGACAACAGGGCTCTATTCGTCAGCATTCAATCTTTATGTTAATAAGACAACCGCTGAGTCTGACCTGATAAAACACAATCTTCAAATGTATGAGAGACACGCGTCATAGTCACGAAAGAGAGACACGCATAACTGTATTTCAGATAATTCAATCTGTCACATCGTAAGATACTTGATTTTCAAACTCTATTATTCAATCAATGAAGAAAAACAATTAAACTGTCTACAATATTATTATATCTCCAATCAAAGGATGCGGGCTATAGTTCTCAAGTCACGTGATTTACGTCACACATGCAATTAACCAGAGTTCAACGCGCTTGCAGACATTGTGCACCTTGTTGAATTGATTTACTATTAGTATCATCGCTTATTCCGCATATATATATATATATATATATATATATATATATATATATATATATATATATATATATATATATATCCAGTAAAACTATTTCAGAAAATATATTGTCTTTTGCAATAGTCTATATTAATGAGCTTGCGAAGTGTGCCATCTATTGGCCCCTAAACGTAACAAAAAGGTCACTCATTTAATCGCCAACTATGTACCTAAAGCCTTTCATATATTAGAAATTATATTGCAAATATCTCTTATCCTAACATCAGGACAATTCAGTACTTAGACGAGGAAGATTAGATGTCAAAACATTTACTTTCGGTGCATTAGGAAATCCTACTTAAAGCTTTAAATTCCAATTACTCAGGATGTGTATGGTCACAAAATTAGGGATCCACCATTTAGTTTTTCATTGCGAGTGTTTTCGGAGTATTAATAGGGGACTAATTGACCTCAAAGAGGTATCCGGTGTTAAATAAAGAAAAACGTTTATAACGGGAAATTTACAGGCCGCCATCATTAAAAGTACATTTATAGCAATGTAACAATACGTGCAACTGTAATTGATTGCACGTTGTATAAAATGTATACATTGTTAGATGTTGTTAACCTCACGTGGGACCCTATGACCTTTAACGTGAATTTAACATTGGGGCTACAGTATTAGAAGTCGCTGGTGTCAAATTGGCAGCACGCCGTGTATAGTGACAAATACTTAGTTACCTACTATCTCTCAACCCATACTATTCTACACAGTAGTGACCAATATCCCAAACTTTCCATCCAACACACCGATGCGTCGTGACCTACACACAGCCATTCAGCCATATACTATCCAGTACCCTGTAAACTATACTATAAACATTTCTGTTACCCTATTTAACACATGACTGAGATTGTTTCGTCGTCCGTTACTTCTGGGATTCTATTTTCAAGTGGGAGACGTCAAGCCTAGGAATTTCGTTTGAGCATGAATAACGTTCTCCTTTATTTTACCTGAAGATAAATTTCTTTCCTTCAAATAACTGAATGGATATAATGTTAATTTTTATTTTCTTTGATATCAGAGCAAAAATGTTTTTGTCAGGCTACGTGTTAGCGAGAATGTTTTCTCCCCCCCACCCCCATCCCTACCCCTACCGCACCCCCATCCCCACCCCGCCCCACCCCTACCCCTACCCCGCCTCCAACCCTACCACACCCACATCCCTACATATACCTCGCCCCATCCCTACCCGGCCCCCATCCCTACCCCGACGAATAAATGTTTGGTCTCTAAAGGAAGCAATCCCCAGAAAGTTTGTTTTGCGTTTCAACAGCATGCATTTGTATCCCGATTAATTATGTATGTGCTTTAAGGATTGTTACTAAAAATGTCATGTATATAACTGGAACATTGAGTACTTTGTGAAATATGCAAAAGTGAATAATTTCAACCCCGATTTTGCACAATTGGCTCTTGTTTTTGTATGTATGCGAGTATTAATTTGAGCCTGCCGCATATTTATTATTATTATTATTATTATTATTATTGCAAATAAATTTCATCTATACCTAAAGAGTACCATTTCCATCCAAAATAATTCCTTCATGGTATTTTCCTGATGATCAATACTCTATACTCAATGTTCACAAAATGTACAATATAATTTTTCAAATAAACTTCCTCCTGCATCTGGTTTTCTGCTTTTATTTAAATTTGTGTTTGCTGTTGAGATTTTTACATTTGCTTTTGATCACTTTGTTTTTAAACTGGCTAATGACAAAAAAAAAATCTTAGCGAACTTCTTTACATACCAAAATTTTAGCGAACTTCTTTACATACCAAAATGTTTCTGATTTGCTGTTGATAACTTGGCCATGTGCACGAAACCATGGCGCTTTGAATAGCACGATACGCATCCAAGCCCTAACGTGCGTGTTGACAGTTTTGTGAGCGACAGAAGAGGTGAGAGGTGTAAGGTAAAGTTGTTTATATTTGCGACATGCACAATGTAGAGAAGGTTGGCATACCTCTATGTTACATTTCATGCACTATGGTTGAAATGTCTTTGGACATTGTACTTAAGAAAATTGTAATAACCAAAAGAACTCTTCCCATGTGCTACAAAATCTTTAATTAGTCTAAAGTTCACCATCTGTAGTAGTTATTAAAATATAGAAAAGTAATATTGCCAGACTAGACAATGTCAATGAAACTGCAATGATGTTGTTGTTGTAGGGTTTAACTCGGGTGGCCGAGTGTTCTAAAGCGCTCACCGTTACTGATCACTACCGTCTCACCTCTGTCTGCGTGGGTTCGAGAATCGTGCTCGGCCAATGTGGGTACGCGAGCAAGCTTGCCAATAGCTTCTCGTGGCTCGGTGGTTCTTTCCGGTTTTTTCCGAGTTCTTTCTCGACCATTTATACTGGCCGCCATGTATAGCCTATCTTAAACCCTACAACAACAACAACAACAAAAGCAACACGAATGACCAAGCGGAGCTAGCTTTTTTGGATAGGTGCACATCTAAAGTAAAGCCAACATATATACTTTATAGCCCATGTTACACCCGTCAATTATGCACCAAAATAATAGGAATTAAAAGTTCTTTGAACAATATCAAAGATATGAAAGGTCATTTTTAAGTAGTCAATATAACCAATCAGGAAAACCGAAGAAATTATATTTCTTAAAAAATTTAACTCTATGTTAAATATGAAACTTTAAAGCGCCATATTAAGACAAAATTGAAAACGTGTGCACTTATTTATTATTTTCATATTATCATGTACAATGTTCTTAACAAAATCGTAAATTAACATTGATGTTCTGCAAGTAATGTAGCTAAATATGTTTTTCTTTTTCCTCATGCTTACACAGTAGGCCTTGTGACATTGTGTGTGTAATAACCTTAATTATGGGGAAGTTAGTAGCCTTAGAAAACAGGCGTGAAGGCAACTTAAATTTAACACTGTTGCATGAAGTGAAAGGAATATATAGTGAAAATGTTTATTTTCACTGATTTGCAATAACATTAAGAAATAAATGATGACAAATTAGCTTTCTTCTTTTTTCTACTATTAGAACAGTAAGGACTCATTTTAAGCTTTGACGTTCGTCGTCCATGGATCTCATCTGTTCCATCCCTTTTCAAACAGTAAACTGTACTTGTGACATCTGTGGGACTTTACTACTAATAAATACGGTCTTGTGCGTAAAATCATTTAAAATGACTATTTTGATGCGTGCGACTTAAATGTTCCAGCTATACAATCAAAATTAAATCATACGATGATAATAATACATGTGATGTCTTTGTGGTGGTGGTCTATATATTATGAAATTTTAAGAGAGTATCAGGTGAAAGGTTAAGTCGTTTTCATTTGCTATATGCACAATGTAGAGACTGTTGGACCACTTCTGTGTTACTTTTATGTACCATGGCTCCAATTTTTTGGTTATTGTGCTTGTGAAAATTGTACATGATCATCTAACCACACAGCCAGCCAAAATGACTCTAAATTCCATTTTGTAAAAATAAGTAAGCGGAACAAGCAGTTTTTTGTTAAGTGCACAACTGAAGTAAGGCCACACTGTACTATATAACCCATGTCACATCCATCAATCATTCACCAAAATAAATAGAAGTTGAAGCTATTTAACAATGCCTATGATATACAAGAAGTTTTTAAATAGCAGTGTAAAAAATTTGGAAAACTGGGAAATTATTTGTTCTTCAAAGATCCAACCTTATGCAAAATACGAAATTGTGGAGCGCCATCCCAGCCCTGATGGCAGTAGGGCATGCATTGCATGCATGACCTGATTAGTGCTCAGTGTACTGTGATCTTTTTGTCGACTCAAATCAATTACTAGTGTGTCAAATCAAGAGCAAGAAGACATTAAACAAAGATGGGAAACAACTTATCAGATTCAGATTTGGATTTTCCTGAATTTAACCTTGGGGAGTTTATGTTGAAAAAATGTTCAAGTTTTAAAGATACAGTAGCACTGGTAAGTCCTCCTACAAACTATTATCGATTTGTCTCTCCAGCCATTGTACGTTGAGAATACATATTTGATGCAGCCTTTTGGCATACGAATTCTTCCTCGCTGAGATGCAGGAAGCATCAACATTGATAATAATGCAAAACTCTGTTATCAAACCCCGCGAAACAATATTCTCTCTTTACTAAAAGTAAAACGTATTCAGTATAGTTTTCCTTAGGAAATTCAATACCATCAGGGCATCATATCCCGCTAAGAATTTCCTGGCCCTTACCGATCAGTGATATTATTTCTTTTTGGCTTCGAGTCTCGGGTTCGACGTATGTGCATATGCGATCAAGCTTACCAGTAGCTTCCCGTTGATAGGTGGTTCTTACCAGGTTTACCCTGGTATTCCCTCCACAAGCTATACCGGCCACTACCTACATCCAATTTTGCGCTGAGATATGGAGCTAACCCCAAAACAATAACGTTTCCACCGATCCCAGTGTTAGCGTTATGATTTCTCTTAAAGTTTAGTGCAATTCTGATGGATCCTGATATTTATGACTTCACATCAGCCTCTGTATTCTATATGATCATGACGTACGTACACTGATATTTATGACTTCACCGCAACCTCTGTATTCCATGTGATCATGATGTACGTACAGTTGTATTTATGACTTCATCTCAGCCTCTGTATTCTGTATGATCATGATGTACGTACAGTTATATTTCGCTTCACATCAACCTCTGTATTCTAAATGATCATGACGTACGTACATTGATATTTATGACTTCACATCAGCCTCTGTATTCCATGTGATCATGATGTACGTACAGTGATATTCATGACTTCACATCAGCCTCTGTATTCCATGTGATCATGATGTACGTACAGTTGTATTAATGACTTCACATCAGCCTCTGTATTCTATCTGATCATGACGTAAGTACACTGATATTTATGACTTCACATCAGCCTCTGTATTCCATGTGATCATGATGTACGTACAGTGATATTCATGACTTCACATCAGCCTCTGTATTCCATGTGGTCATGATGTACGTACAGTTGTATCTATGACTTCACATCAGCCTCTGTATTCTATATGATCATGATGTACGTACACTGATATTTATGACTTCACATCAGCCTCTGTATTCCATATGGTCATGATGTACGTGCAGTTGTATTTATGACTTCATCTCAGCCTCTGTATTCTCTATGATCATGATGTACGTACAGTTGTATTTATGACTTCATCTCAGCCTCTGTATTCTATATGATCATGATGTACGTACAGTTGTATTTATGACTTTATCTCAGCCTCTGTATTCTATATGATCATGACGTACGTACAGTGATATTTATGACTTCATCTTAACCTCTGTATTGTATATGATCATGACGTACGTACAGTTGTATTTATGACTTCATCTCAGCCTCTGTATTCTATATGATCATGATGTACGTACACTGATATTTATGACTTCACATCAGCCTCTGAATTCCATATGATCATGATGTACGTACAGTTGTATTTATGACTTCATCTCAGCCTCTGTATTCTCTATGATCATGATGTACGTACAGTGATATTTATGACTTCATCTCAGCCTCTGTATTCTATATGATCATGATGTACGTACAGTTGTATTTATGACTTTATCTCAGCCTCTGTATTCTATATGATCATGACGTACGTACAGTGATATTTATGACTTCATCTCAGCCTCTGTATTCTATATGATCATGACGTACGTACAGTTGTATTTATGACTTCATCTCAGCCTCTGTATTCTATATGATCATGACGTACGTACAGTTGTATTTATGACTTCACCGCAGCCTTTGTATTATATGTGATCATGATGTACGTACAGTTGTATTTTACTTCACATCAACCTCTGTATTCTATATGATCATGACGTACATACACTGATATTTATGACTTCACATCAGCCTCTGTATTCCATGTGATCATGATGTACGTACAGTGATATTCATGACTTCACATCAACCTCTGTATTCCATGTGATCATGATGTACGTACAGTTGTATTTATGACTTCACATCAGCCTCTGTATTCTATCTGATCATGACGTAAGTACACTGATATTTATGACTTCACATCAGCTTCAGTATTCCATGTGATCATGATGTACGTACAGTGATATTCAAGACTTCACATCAGCCTCTGTATTCTATATGATCATGACGTACGTACAGTTGTATTTATGACTTCATCTCAGCCTCTGTATTCTATCTGATCATGACGTAAGTACACTGATATTTATGACTTCACATCAGCTTCAGTATTCCATGTGATCATGATGTACGTACAGTGATATTCAAGACTTCACATCAGCCTCTGTATTCTATATGATCATGATGTACGTGCAGTTGTATTTATGATTTCAAATCAGCCTCTGTATTCTATATGATCATGACGTACGTACAGTGATATTTATGACTTCATCTTAACCTCTGTATTCTATATGATCATGACGTACGTACAGTTGTATTTATGACTTCATCTCAGCCTCTGTATTCTGTATGATCATGATGTACATACAGTTGTATTTTTGATTTCACATCAGCCTCTTTATTCTATCTGATCATGATGTACGTACAGTTTTATTTATTTCTTCACCTCAGTCTCTGTATTCTATATGATTATGACGTACGTACACTAATATTTATTACTTCACCGCAGCCTCTGTATTCCATGTGATCATGATGTACGTACAGTGATATTTATGACTTCACATCAGCCTCTGTATTCTATATTATCATGATGTACGTACAGTTGTATATAGGACTTCACATCAGCCTCTGTATTCAATATGATCATGATGTACGTACAGTGATATTCAAGACTTCACATCAGCCTCTGTATTCTATATGATCATGATGTACGTGCAGTTGTATTTATGATTTTAAATCAGCCTCTGTATTCTATATGATCATGACGTACGTACAGTGATATTTATGACTTCATCTTAACCTCTGTATTCTATATGATCATGACGTACGTACAGTTGTATTTATGACTTCGTCTCAGCCTCTGTATTCTGTATGATCATGATGCACATACAGTTGTATTTTTGATTTCACATCAGCCTCTTTATTCTATCTGATCATGATGTACGTACAGTTTTATTTATTTCTTCACCTCAGTCTCTGTATTCTATATGATTATGACGTACGTACACTAATATTTATTACTTCACCGCAGCCTCTGTATTCCATGTGATCATGATGTACGTACAGTGATATTTATGACTTCACATCAGCCTCTGTATTGTATATGATCGTGATGTACGTACAGTTGTATATAGGATTTCACATCAGCCTCTGTATTCAATATGATCATGATGTACGTACAGTGATATTTATGACTTCATCTTAACCTCTGTATTCTATATGATCATGACGTATGTACAGTTGTATTCATGACTTCATCTCAGCCTCTGTATTATGTATGATCATGATGTACATACAGTTATATTTCACTTCACATCAACCTCTGTATTCTATATGATCATGATGTACGTACACTGATATTTATGACTTCACATCAGCTTCTTTATTCTATCTGAACATGATGTACGTACAGTTTTATTTATTTCTTCACATCAGTCTCTGTATTCTATATGATCATGACGTACGTACACTGATATTTATTATTTCACCGCAGCCTCTGTATTTCATGTGATCATGATGTACGTACAGTGATATTTATGACTTCACATCAGCCTCTGTATTCTATATTATCATGATGTACGTACAGTGATATTTATGACTTCACATCAGCCTCTGTATTGTATATGATCATGATGGATGTACGTACAGTTATATTTCACTTCACATCAACCTCTGTATTCTATATGATCATGACGTATGTACACTGATATTTATGACTTCACATCAGCCTCTGTATTCCAAGTGATCATGATGTACGTACAGTGATATTTATGACTTCACATCAGCCTCTGTATTCCATGTGGTCATGATGTACGTACAGTTTTATTTATGACTTCATATCAACCTCTGTATTCTATATGATCATGACGTACGTACAGTGATATTTATGGCTTCACATCAGCCTCTGTATTCTATATTATCATGATGCACGTACAGTGATATTTATGACTTCACATCAGCCTCTGTATTCCATGTGATCATGATGTACGTACAGTGATATTTATTTCTTCACATCAGCCTCTGTATTCTATATGATCATGACGTACGTACACTGATATGTATGACTTCACCGCAACCTCTGTATTCCGTGTGATCATGATGCACGTACAGTTATATTTAATACTTCACATCAGTCCTGTATTCTATATGATCATGATGTACGTACAGTGATAATTATGACTTCACATCAGCCTCTGTATTGTATATGATCATGATGTACACTTATGTTAATGACTTTACATCAGCCTCTTTATTTTATGAGTTTAAAGTATGTTTCCTGATATGCATGACTTCAAACCAGTGTTTGTGTAGTCTGTATGAACCTGAAGTACGTGCACTTATATGCAGGAGTTACTCATTCTTTTTTAGTCTAAGACACGACTAAAAACTGCCACACCGCAGACAAAGTAATTATATGACTAAATTTGTTAAAAGTATGCGTTAAAATCATAAATCACACACATGTTGTATATGGAAATACTGATTCAATATTCGCATCGAACACCTGATCTAGCATGTTAGATTACATGCATTAAGCTTAAAACTGTTACGGATCGGGGTTGATAATATATACTGACTATGGTCCATCTAAAACAGCTTACGATATATATATGTGGTGAAGACGGATTGATCTAAGTCTGTAGTGTATGTGCATTGATGTATATTTGTAGTGAATACGCATTGATGTGTGTCTGTAGTGATGATGTTGTTGTAAGAGGGTTTAACGCCATTTTTCAGCACACGATAGGCTATGCATGGCGGCCAGTATTAATGGTGGAGGACGAACCCGGGAAAACCCCGGAAAGAACCACCGACCCACGAGAAGCTACTGGCAAGCTTTCTCACATACCCACATAGGCTGAATCCGAGGCTCGAACCCATGCAGACAGAGGTGAGCTGGCAGTGATCCGTAACGGGGCCCCTGTCTGTAGTGAATTTGCGTTGATGTGTATTTGTAGTGAATATGCATTGATGTGTATCTGTAGTGAATGTGCATTGATGTGTATTTGTAGAGAATGTACATTGATGTGTGTCTGTATTGAATATGCATTGATGTGTATCTGTAGTGAATATGCATCGATGTGTATCTGTAGTGAATATGCATTGATATGTATATGTAGTGAATATGCATTGAAGTGTGTCTGTAGTGAATATACATTTATGTGTATATGTAGTGAATATGCATTGAAGTGTGTCTGTAGTGAATATACATTGATGTGTATATGTAGTGAATATGCATTGAAGTGTGTCTGTAGTGAATATGCATTGATGTGTGTCTGTAGTGAATATGCATTGATGTGTGTCTGTATTGAATATGCATTAATGTGTATATGTAGAGAATATGCATTGGTGTGTACCTGTAGAAAATACGCATTGATATGCATCAGTAGTGAATGTGAATTGATGTGTTTCTGTAGAGAATATGCATTGATGTATATCTGTAGTGAATATGCATTGATTTGTGTCTGTATTGAATATGCATTAATGTGTATATGTAGAAAATACGCATTGATATGCATCAGTAGTGAATGTGAATTGATGTGTTTCTGTAGAGAATATGCCTTGATGTATGTCTGTAGTGAATATGCATTGATGTATATCTGTAGTGAATATGTATTGATTTGTTTTAGTAGTGAATATGGATTTATGTGTATCTGTACTGAATATGCATTGCTGTGTCTGTATTGAATATGCATTGATGTGTACCTGAAGAAAATACACATTGATGTGTATCAGTAGTGAATATGTATTGATGTGTATATGTAGAGAATGCATTGATGTGCATCTGTACTGAATGTGCATTGGTGTGTACCTGAAGTGCAAGTGCACTGATGTGTGTCTGTAGTGAATATACATTAATGTGTATCTGTACTGAATGTGCATTGATGTGTATATGTGCTGAATGTGCATTGATGTGTATATGTACTGAATGTGCATTGATGTGTGTCTGTATTGAATATGCATTGATGCGTCTCTAGTGAATGTGCATTGATGTGTGTCTGTATTGAATATGCATTGATGTGTATATGTAGAGAATATGCATTGATGTGTACCTGTACGGAATGTGAAGTGATGTGTTCCTGAAGTGGAAGTGGAAGTGCATTGATGTGCATCTGTACTGAATGTGTGCTGATGTGAACCTGAAGTGGAAGTGCATTCATGTGTATCTGTAGTGAATGTGCATTTATGTGTACCTGTAGTGAATGTGCATTGATGTGTATCTGTAAGGAATGTGCATTGATGTGTATCTGTAGTGAATGTGCATTGACGTGTACCTGTACTGAATGTGCATTGATGTGTACCTGTACTGAATGTGCATTGATGTGTATCTCTACTGAATGTGCATTGAATTGTATCTGTAGTGAATGTACATTGATGTGTGTTTTTTGTGAATGATTATGTCTGTAGTGAATATGCATTTACATGTCTGTAGTGAGTGTGTATTTTCACTTATTGCTCTGTTTAAATAATGTTCAACAGTTCTGGACCATCATAACATTAAGCATCAAGAGAGATTAAACATGCGTAATTTGTAAAGGTTAATGTATATTCACTGTGCGTATTCATGACTGTACAGTTAAGTCGTTCCGTTACTGAATGTGATTTATCGGATAAATTTGTACTTTCAGATTGATGCCTCCTCAGATAGGAAGCTGAAATACAAAGAGCTGTCTAACTGCATCAAAAAGTTTGCGGCAGCGTTACTTTTGCTCGGATTAGAAAAAGGTGACGTCGTTGCAACCATCATGTCGAACAACATTGACTACCCTGTCATATACTACAGTGTGGTTCTAATTGGTGGAATATTTCAACCTTTGAGTCCATTGTATACCGCAGGTAAGAGAGACTTTTGCAAAATGAGGATTTCATTTTTCGTTATTGGCAAGCAAATTTTCCAAAACAGAATATTGTCTAAAGAAAGATATTGTATTTCTTAGTGAAAAGAAAACTTTCTCCTGATGAAATTTCTACCAAAGTAGATATATGAAATTCAGAACTACAAACTTGATGAGCGTTCAATTTTCAGTCTCAGAAAAGGATAAAAGGACCATCGAAGACTTAGGATTTCCATACTTAAAAAAGTAAAGTTCTCACATGGAACAAAGGTAAAGTCAATCCGGGTTCGGTTGAGATGAATATTATGTAAAACTGATGCTTCCCAACAAGTCATCGTCCTAAATTAAGCTCATAATACTGTACTTTCTTGCACATAAATTATCAATCTACCTTATTACTACAAATCACTACGTTTATGTTATTAATTTAAGTTTGCTTTTTTTCCAATCTTAAAATGATTCGATCTTTGTCCTTTTGCATTTCCTTTTATTGTCTGTATGCAGATAAGTTAGTTCACTTTGTCATTATTGTCACGATATGAAAGCTGATTTGTAAACGCTCTTCACAACGACCTCATCTTTTATTATTTAGGTTTGGTGCGGGTTTAAATATTAGGATGGTGGTGATGATGCATGGAAATGCTAAGCATAGGAATGTGGGATTCATGACTGATGCATGCTAAGCATAGGAATGGGGGATTCATGACTGATGCATGCTAAGCATAGGAATGGGGGATTCATGACTAATGCATGCTAAGCATAGGAATGGCGGATTCATGACTGATGAATGGTAAGCATAGGAATGGGGGATTCATGACTGATGAATGCTAAGCATAGGAATGGGGGATCCATGACTGATGCATGCTAAGCATAGGAATGGGGGATTCATCACTGGTGTATGCTAAGCATAGGAATGTGGGATTCATGACTGATGCATGCTAAGCATAGGAATGGGGGATTCATGACTGATGCATGCTAAGCATAGGAATGGGGGATTCATCACTGATGTATGCTAAGCATAGGAATGTGGGATTCATGACTGATGCATGCTAAGCATAGGAATGGGGGATTCATGGCTGATGCATGCTAAGCATAGGAATGGGGGATTCATGACTGATGCATGCTAAGGATGGGAATGGGGAGAGGGGACTCATAACTGAGGACGGTTGGGCTTGGGAGTGGGCGATTCAGGACTAAGAAATGTTGGATCCATAGCTAAAAAATGTTTGGGATGGGAGTGGGGGATTCGTGACTTAGAACGCATTAAGACAATCCTGATTTGCTGCAGACTTCTACTATAACTTTCAAGGCTAAAATTAAACATGGAAATGACTTTTCTGACATTGGTTGCGTTTTCATGTTCGTTTCTCGCTGCTGTTGTTGCTTTTATCTTTCTGTGTGTACCTGGGGGTGGGATGCGTGATGCGTGAACATTTAGATTCGTGCTTATGGGACCTTGCTTCAAAACTGTCCAAGATGCAGGCATAAAAAGTGAAAAGTGTATCACAAAATCAGCTTTTATCCTAAAAGAAAAATAAGAAATTTCTCCACAAGGGTCCTTTGATCTGGTGTTTTTACTTTTTTTAAATTTTAAATGACCTACTTCTTGAACTTACTGACTATGATAGCTGTGTGGATCCTGCACGGCGAAGTAGACCTGTCATAGCATTGTGGATCCTGCACGGCGAATTATACATGTGCTAGTATTGTGGATCCGCACACGAACTTTGATTTTATATTTAATATTTTGCCTGCACTTTTACACAAACTTTACGTAAAAGAGTCCTACAACAAAAGACATCAGAGTGCATGTCCAATTCATCATCATGGTCTGTGATTCATTCTCTCTCTCTCTCTCTCTCTCTCTCTCTCTCTCTCTCTCTCTCTCTCTCTCTCTCTCTCTCTCTCTGACACAGACACACACACATAGTTGGATGTATGACATTTTTAAAGATTGTCTAATACTTTTAGACCAGGTGGCCAGCATGATGAAAGAATGTAATACCACATACGCCATAGTAGATGAGGAGGCCTTCAAGAAGATCAAATCTTTTCGTGACGAAAGCAAGCTGGTGAGTTATCCCTGACTGGCTATGATTCTGTCCCACTACTTTGTAGGTTAGAATCGTAACTGGTGGAATGATCATTCGATGTTTTCCCACTGGTCCATTATTTCGAACATTTTGTTGAAAATGCCCCCAAAAGGGTTACTTAGGCAGTTCATTTTGTCATCGCTTTTTGTTGCACATGTTTGGAAGATTTATAGAATATTTTTATAGATTTTATATACTAGTATTCAATGTGTGTCTTCTGTCCCGTGTTTTGAGGACATTTCTTCAAACTTTTCAATAAGACCATTATGAAAACTCAGCATTTTTATTTAATATTATGCAAACTTAAAAATATTACTACTGGCCAGTTATTTAGATAATATTCTGATCTTTCATTGCTCCAAATATCTTGAGAGAACTTGAAATTTGTTGTTGGCCATTGTCTCCATGGTCTTAACCCAAGTAACAGAAAAGAGCGAAAACCAACAAGTTTTGTAAATTTCAGCAAATAATTTTTTTTCCGAGAATACAAAGTGACTATGTAAAAACAACATGCAATAGTGTGAATGAAAATCCTGAATAGTACTAAACGTTTTTACAAAAGTCAACATATATAAAGTTCTAATTAAAAACCAGTGGTGTTCTAAATAGGTTCTATTATTAATGTGTTGATGTGCTTTTGTCTCGAATATGCCGATGTGCCAGTGGAATAGATTGTGGCGATGTGCTGAGTCTTTTGATGTATGACAATAATTTGACCTAAAAATATTCTTGACTGAATTCACTATAATTCCAAAGTAATGTTTCTGCCCAAGAATTGCACTGATAAGCACTTTGTATTTGTAGTTAATAATAATTTGAATAAACAATTCCACCCAAATGAATAAAATGAACACAACAATAAGACTGACTGTTCTTCAAGATGTTAAAGCAAGAATGAGTAATTTTTCAAGTACACAACATTATATGAAAGGCTGACGCACAAACAGAACAAGGATAAGGGTCAAAGGTTCATTTACATAACATTCTAAGCTGTCAACAGGATAAAGTATGTTATTAACATTATAGTAAAGAGCACGGCAAACATCAGATAGACCAGGTTTCTTCATGGGATAAGTACAATGTCCTAGACTCATATTAAGATTAACCTGTTTACCTCTATTGATAATGATCTGAATATTTAATCCGAAAATATAGAAAAAATAGCTATGTATTATGTTGTTTGCAAAATGAATGTTCCTAGTCAGGTATACAGTGAACTTGATTTTGGACTAAGACCAGTAACAAAGCACAGATATACATAGCATATAATCATTAAGAAACGCCAGCAAATAATAAAAATACATTTACATAACACCGTACAAAAACGCGCATGGATAATATTGTACATATGGTTGAATCTGTGATGGTGATGATAACGAAGATGACCACTAAACGATACCTTGATGAAGCGATGACGGTGATACCACACAGTGATATCTTGCTGACGTAATAACGATGATACTATAAAACCCATACTTCGGTGACATAATAGCGATGAGGACCACAAGCCATACTTAGATGAATTAAAGACAAAACCAGAAAACAATTACCTGGTGACATAAAGACGATGATACCATAAAACTCATACCCATGTGTCGTAATGACGATATTCCCACATAACCCATTCTTAGGTCACGTAATGACGATGATACCACAAAACCATATATTGGTGACGTAATGACGATGATACCACAAAACACATACTTAGATGACGTAATGACGATGGTACCACAAAACACATTCTTAGGTAGCGTAATGAAGATGATACCAAAAAACCATATCTTGATTACGTAATGATACGTTCTTCTTTCTGTCTAAATAATTTCGACTGAAATAGAACTGTGATACTACAAAACACATGCACAGATGACGTAAATAGATTATCTCGAACTAGTAACGGTATAATATTGAATTTATGAAATGAGTTGAATAATGTCCAGCTGTTGCGAGCCTTGGCGACTTTCATAAATTTAGTTTTAAATCATTACCCATTTGAGATTCTTTTTATCACATAGTTCTATTTCAGTAGAAATTATTTAGAAGAATGAATCATTTTGTTCATTCTGACAGACGCTGTACCTTGCATTTGTTGTGCGTAAAAAATAGTCCCAAACAAAGTTGAAACAGTAAAAGCATATTATACATTTTTGATAACAACAAATAAAAGAATAGCGTCCATTAAAATAGAGACAACATTTTGCAAAAGACAAAACATTTGGCAACACAAAATGTCCAATGCATGTGATGTCATATTGTTTGATACGGTGCACAGTACTGGTCCGAGTTGGCCTTCACAATACAATGACAGTGTTTAGATTGAAATTCTAAATCACAACTAAACATTTTACATTCTTGCGATATTATTATGAAATGAAGATTGCTGGATTCATGAATACACATATTTATTGTAATGTATTTGTGACCGGATATTTGCAGTAGTTTTTTTGGGGAACATTAGATTGTACAAAAGACGTATACAAATCTCTTCTTGAGTCGGACTTGCATCCCATATTTACTGCGTAAATATGCTGTGGTTGCATAACGTTCAGTCAGTTGGGGAGACTGGTTTATGTCCACGTTTTTCTGTGAACAAAGGTGAGTTTATTTACTTCAGTAAGTTCACATCTAAACCAAGCTTGTATATGGGGTGGTTTCCATGCTACAGATATACTGCCCATCCATCCTCACTGCAAATGATAATGCAAAATCCATACATCATTGAAATAATGACGATGATACCACAAAACGCATGTCTCAGTGACGTAATGATGATAATAATCACAAAACGAATACTGAATGACGTAATGAATATAATAATCATTATATCGAAATAAACAGAAAGGTAGCTTCACGTGAGAAATCCCAAACTTTCAGAAGCGTCTACTTCAAATTTTGCTTTTAAACGCCTCTCTTTGTCCACTTTATCCCATACAGAAAGAATAATAAAATCGTGGACATAAGTGTACATAAATAAGAAAACTGGTGGTCAAACGTGGCAGTTAGACGGGTTATCTAGTAGATAATCATACATTCACTTACTTCCTTACCTAGATATATTCCTACACACAGACGGACAAAAGGAAGTCGATATGTAACTAGGTATACGGGTAGGATAACAGATGGTATATAGGTTGGAGGAGGACAGACGTAGTGAAGCTTCATTTTTCTTCCATACAGTTTTATCGTTTATTCTTTTATTTATTATTTTATTGCTTTATTTTTCAGAAGGTTATTACCTATGGCCATTTAAAATCAGGTTGTCCTTCATTCGAATCATTGCTGGATAGGGAGGAAAGGATCTCTAAACCGGTCGAACTGGATCTTCAGGTTACCCCAGCCGTGCTTTTGTGCTCCAGTGGAACATCGGGGCTGCCAAAGGCTGTTCAACTTTCCCATTTTAATGTCCTTGCCTGCATTCATCAGATGAAAAAGTAATGACCAAATTTATTTTACTTCAATTGGTTGTCTCCTCTGCTTTAACAATAGCCCTATATTGACGCTGCATTCAAGTGAAGGCATCGTCGTCATTAAGAATATGTGTATAAATGTATTAGAGGCTTAATGTTCCGTACATGTTCTTAAACAATTGCACTTCCATGATGGCGGAATACATAATTTGTACCGGTTATAGATAGTTAATGAGAAAAGTTTTGTCTGGTTTCTTGATTTACGGGACTGAAGCACTAGCCATATTAACCGCTACGGAATGACCTGATGGTAGGATTCAAACTCGTACGTCATTGAATTTAATACAGCGCCAACGCGATTCTTAATAAAATAGGGATGATAAAATCATGCAAGCTATATTTGTCTCAACACCTTACTACAATTATTCATTATAGTTTATAAGTAAATTATTTATAATGGCTTTAATATATTAATAGTCTATATATAAATTATTTATAATGACTGTAGTATACGGATAGTCTAGACATGAATTATTTATAATGACTGAAGTATACGGATAGTCTAGACATGAATTATTTATAATGACTGAAGTATACGGATAGTCTAGACATGAATTATTTATAATGACTGTAGTATACGGATAGTCTAGACATGAATTATTTATAATGACTGTAATATACTGATAAACTAGACATGAATTATTTATAATGACTGAAGTATACGGATAGTCTAGACATGAATTATTTATAATGACTGTAGTATACTGATAAACTAGACATGAATTATTTATAATGACTGAAGTATACGGATAGTCTAGACATGAATTATTTATAATGACTGAAGTATACGGATAGTCTAGACATGAATTATTTATAATGACTGTAGTATACTGATAAACTAGACATGAATTATTTATAATGACTGAAGTATACGGATAGTCTAGACATGAATTATTTATAATGACTGAAGTATACGGATAGTCTAGACATGAATTATTTATAATGACTGAAGTATACGGATAGTCTAGACATGAATTATTTATAATGACTGAAGTATACGGATAGTCTAGACATGAATTATTTATAATGACTGAAGTATACGGATAGTCTAGACAAGAATTATTTATAATGACTGTAGTACACGGATAGTCTAGACATGAATTATTTATAATGACTGTAGTATACGGATAGTCTAGACATGAATTATTTATAATGACTGTAATATACTGATAAACTAGACATGAATTATTTATAATGACTGAAGTATACGGATAGTCTAGACATGAATTATTTATAATGACTGAAGTATACGGATAGTCTAGACATGAATTATTTATAATGACTGAAGTATACGGATAGTCTAGACATGAATTATTTATAATGACTGAAGTATACGGATAGTCTAGACAAGAATTATTTATAATGACTGTAGTACACGGATAGTCTAGACATGAATTATTTATAATGACTGTAGTATACGGATAGTCTAGACATGAATTATTTATAATGACTGTAATATACTGATAAACTAGACATGAATTATTTATAATGACTGAAGTATACGGATAGTCTAGACATGAATTATTTATAATGACTGAAGTATACGGATAGTCTAGACATGAATTATTTATAATGACTGAAGTATACGGATAGTCTAGACATGAATTATATATAATGACTGAAGTATACGGATAGTCTAGACATGAATTATTTATAATGACTGAAGTATACGGATAGTCTAGACATGAATTATTTATAATGACTGTAATATACTGATAAACTAGACATGAATTATTTATAATGACTGAAGTATACGGATAGTCTAGACATGAATTATTTATAATGACTGTAATATACTGATAAACTAGACATGAATTATTTATAATGACTGAAGTATACGGATAGTCTATACATTAATTATTTTAATGACTGTAGATGTGATTTTTATCGTAGCTTTAACAATTTTTCAGTCATATCGCTACGATGTCTGCAATGCGGCAGCTTATAGTGATGTCTAGCACTGAGGCATCATGCCGCAGACATGTAGCACAATGTCCCACCCAGTCACATTATACTGACACCAGGTCGACCAGTCCTAACACTAACCTGGCAATGCTGAGCGCCAAGCGAGGCAGCTCTTAGCACCATTTCTGTAAGCCTTTGGTATGACTCGGCCGGGGATCGAACCTACAACCTCCCGCATCCGAGGCCGACGCTCTAACCACTACGCCACCAGAGCGGTAATGGCTGTAGATACAAATCCCCAATACACGAACTATTTATAATGGCTGTGGTATACGGATAGTCTAGACGTGAATTGTTTCTAATGGCTGTAGTATACGGAATGTCTATACTATTATTAGTAATGATTACAATATCCAAGTTGTCTTTGCACTATTTTTGCTAAGGCTGTAGTCTAAAATCATAGTCTATACATGAATTATTGTAATTGTGTGTAATTGCTGTAACACCAATTGTAATATATGCATAATATATCGGCGATAACTGTAATATACGATTAGTTTATACGGGAATTGTTGCAAATATGCAGTGGACAATTACCGTCTCAGCATTCTTTATTTGTAATTTCTGTAACATACAACGTGTCTGTATATATGTTAATTATAAGAGCTGTAATATACAACGAGCCTATACGTGTGGTGTTATAATGGTTGTAACATACAATGAGTCTATACATGAATTTTTACTGTTGTAGTATACATATAGTCTCTACGTGAATAATCAGTAATGCCCATATTATATGATTACAGTCTATCCATGAATTATATGTTAAAGCTATAATGTACGAGTTATTAACATAACTTTAATACGCAAAATTACAGTCATATCTGAATCAATAGTAATGACTGTAAGAAACAGCTACAGTCTATACCTGAATTAATAGTAATAACTGTAAGAAACAGTTACAGTCTATACATGAATTAATAGTAATGACTGTTAAAATAACAATTAGTCTATATCTGAATCAACAGTAATGACTAAGAAACAATTACTCTGTATCTAAATTAACAGTAATAACTGTAAGAAACAGTTAGTCTATATATGAATTAACAGTAATAGCTGTAAGAAACAACTATAGTCTACCTGAATTAACAATAATAACTGTAAGAACCAGTTACACACTATATCTGAATTAATAGTAATGACTAAGAAACAATTACACTCTGTACCTAAATTAATAGTAATAACTGTAAGAAACAGTCTATATATGAATTAGCAGTAATAGCTGTAAGAAACAATTACAGCCTGTATCTACATTAATAATAATAAATGTAAGAAACAAATTACAGTCTACATGAATTAACAGTAATAACTATAAGAAACAGTTACAGTCTACATCTAAATCAATAGTAATGACTGTAAAAAGAACAATTACAGTCTATATGTGAATTAACAGTAATGACTGTAAGAAACAGTTAGTCTAAACATGAAATTATTGGAATGACTGTAAAAATAATAAATACAGTCTATATCTGAAATAATAGTAATGACAGTAAGAAACAGTTAGTCTATATCTGAATTAACAGTAATGACTAAGAAACAATTACAGTCTGTACATGAATTATTAGCAATGTCTGTAAGAAACAATTAGTCTGTACAAGAATTAATAGTAATGTCTGTAAGAAACAATTGCAGTCTGTACAAGAATTAATAGTAATGACTGTAAGAAACAATTACAATCTATATCTGAATTAATAGTAATGTCTGTAAGAAACAATTACAGTCTGTACATGAATTAATAGTAATGTCTGTAAAAAACAATTGCAGTCTGTACAAGAATTAATAGTAATGTCTGTAAGAAACAATTAGTCTATACAAGAATTAATAGTAATGACTGTAAGAAACAATTACAGTCAATATCTGAATTAATAGTAATGTCTGTATGAAACAATTACAGCCTGTACATGAATTAATAGTAATGTCTGTAAGAAACAATTAGTCTGTACATAAATTAATAGTAATGTCTGTAAGAAACAATTACACTCTATATCTGAATTAATAGTAATGACTGTAAGAAACAATTGCAGTCTATAACATGAATTATAAGTAATGTATGTAAGAAACAATTACAGTCTATACATGAAGAATTAATAGTAATGACTGTAGGAAACAATTACAGTTTGTACATGAATTATTAGTAATGTCTGTAAGAAACAATTAGTCTATACAAGAATTAATAGTAATGACTGTAAGAAACAATTACAGTCAATATCTGAATTAATAGTAATGTCTGTATGAAACAATTACAGTCTGTACATGAATTAATAGTAATGTCTGTAAGAAACAATTACAGTCTGTACATGAATTAATAGTAATGTCTGTAAGAAACAATTAGTCTATACAAGAATTAATAGTAATGACTGTAAGAAACAATTACAGTCAATATCTGAATTAATAGTAATGTCTGTAAGAAACAATTACAGTCTGTACGTGAATTAATAGCAATGTCTGTAAGAAACAATTAGTCTATACAAGAATTAATAGTAATGACAGTAAGAAACAATTACAGTTTGTACAAGAATTAATAGTAATGACTGTAAGAAACAATTACAGTCAATATCTGAATTAATAGTAATGTCTGTAAGAAACAATTACAGTCTGTATATGAATTAATAGTAATGTCTGTAAGAAACAGTTACAGTCTGTACATGAATTAATAGTAATGTCTGTAAGAAACAATTACAGTCTATATATGAATTAATAGTAATGACTGTAAGAAACAATTACAGTCTGTACATGAATTGATAGTAATGACTGTAAGAAACAATTACAGTCTGTACATGAATTAATAGTAATGACTGTAAGAAACAGTTACAGTCTATATATGAATTAATAGTAATGCCTGTAAGAAACAATTACAGTCTATATATGAATTAATAGTAATGACTGTAAGAAACAATCACAGTCTGTACATGAATTGATAGTAATGACTGTAAGAAACAATTACAGTCTGTACATGAATTAATAGTAATGTCTGTAAGAAAAAATTACAGTCTATATCTGAATTAATAGCAATGTCTGTAAAAAAACAATTGCAGTCTATATATGAATTAATAGTAATGACTGTAAGAAACAATTACAGTCTGTACATGAATTGATAGTAATGTCTGTAAGAAACAACTACAGTCTGTACATAAATTAATAGTACTTTCTGTAAGAAACAATTACAGTCTATATCTGAATTAATAGTAATGACTGTAAGGAACAATTACAGTCTATACATGAATTATTAGTAATGTCTGTAAGAAACAATTACAGTCTGTACATAAATCAATAGTAATTTCTGTAAGAAACAATTACAGTCTGTACATGAATTGATAGTAATGTCTGTAAGAAACAATTACAGTCTGTACATAAATTAATAGTAATGTCTGTAAGAAACAATTACAGTCAATATCTGAATTAATAGTAATGTCTGTATGAAACAATTACAGTCTGTACATGAATTAATAGTAATGTCTGTAAGAAACAGTTAGTCTTTGCAAGAATTAATGGTAATGTCTGTAAGAAACAATTACAGTCTGTACATGAATTAATAGTAATGTCTGTAAGAAACAATTACAGTCTGTACATGAATTAATAGTAATGTCTGTAAGAAACAATTACAGTCAATATCTGAATTAATAGTAATGTCTGTATGAAACAATTACAGTCTGTACATGAATTAATAGTAATGTCTGTAAGAAACAATTAGTCTATACAAGAATCAATAGTAATGACTGTAAGAAACAATTACAGTCTGTATCTGAATTAACAGTAGTGTCTGTATGAAACAATTACAGTCTGTACATGAATTAATAATAACGTCTGTAAGAAACAATTAGTCTATACAAGAATTAATAGTAATGACTGTAAGAAACAATTACAGTCAATATCTGAATTAATAGTAATGTCTGTATGAAACAATTACAGCCTGTACATGAATTAATAGTAATGTCTGTAAGAAACAATTAGTCTGTACATAAATTAATAGTAATGTCTGTAAGAAACAATTACACTCTATATCTGAATTAATAGTAATGACTGTAAGAAACAATTGCAGTCTATAACATGAATTATAAGTAATGTATGTAAGAAACAATTACAGTCTATACATGAAGAATTAATAGTAATGACTGTAGGAAACAATTACAGTTTGTACATGAATTATTAGTAATGTCTGTAAGAAACAATTAGTCTATACAAGAATTAATAGTAATGACTGTAAGAAACAATTACAGTCAATATCTGAATTAATAGTAATGTCTGTATGAAACAATTACAGTCTGTACATGAATTAATAGTAATGTCTGTAAGAAACAATTACAGTCTGTACATGAATTAATAGTAATGTCTGTAAGAAACAATTAGTCTATACAAGAATTAATAGTAATGACTGTAAGAAACAATTACAGTCAATATCTGAATTAATAGTAATGTCTGTAAGAAACAATTACAGTCTGTACGTGAATTAATAGCAATGTCTGTAAGAAACAATTAGTCTATACAAGAATTAATAGTAATGACAGTAAGAAACAATTACAGTTTGTACAAGAATTAATAGTAATGACTGTAAGAAACAATTACAGTCAATATCTGAATTAATAGTAATGTCTGTAAGAAACAATTACAGTCTGTATATGAATTAATAGTAATGTCTGTAAGAAACAGTTACAGTCTGTACATGAATTAATAGTAATGTCTGTAAGAAACAATTACAGTCTATATATGAATTAATAGTAATGACTGTAAGAAACAATTACAGTCTGTACATGAATTGATAGTAATGACTGTAAGAAACAATTACAGTCTGTACATGAATTAATAGTAATGACTGTAAGAAACAGTTACAGTCTATATATGAATTAATAGTAATGCCTGTAAGAAACAATTACAGTCTATATATGAATTAATAGTAATGACTGTAAGAAACAATCACAGTCTGTACATGAATTGATAGTAATGACTGTAAGAAACAATTACAGTCTGTACATGAATTAATAGTAATGTCTGTAAGAAAAAATTACAGTCTATATCTGAATTAATAGCAATGTCTGTAAAAAAACAATTGCAGTCTATATATGAATTAATAGTAATGACTGTAAGAAACAATTACAGTCTGTACATGAATTGATAGTAATGTCTGTAAGAAACAACTACAGTCTGTACATAAATTAATAGTACTTTCTGTAAGAAACAATTACAGTCTATATCTGAATTAATAGTAATGACTGTAAGGAACAATTACAGTCTATACATGAATTATTAGTAATGTCTGTAAGAAACAATTACAGTCTGTACATAAATCAATAGTAATTTCTGTAAGAAACAATTACAGTCTGTACATGAATTGATAGTAATGTCTGTAAGAAACAATTACAGTCTGTACATAAATTAATAGTAATGTCTGTAAGAAACAATTACAGTCAATATCTGAATTAATAGTAATGTCTGTATGAAACAATTACAGTCTGTACATGAATTAATAGTAATGTCTGTAAGAAACAGTTAGTCTTTGCAAGAATTAATGGTAATGTCTGTAAGAAACAATTACAGTCTGTACATGAATTAATAGTAATGTCTGTAAGAAACAATTACAGTCTGTACATGAATTAATAGTAATGTCTGTAAGAAACAATTACAGTCAATATCTGAATTAATAGTAATGTCTGTATGAAACAATTACAGTCTGTACATGAATTAATAGTAATGTCTGTAAGAAACAATTAGTCTATACAAGAATCAATAGTAATGACTGTAAGAAACAATTACAGTCTGTATCTGAATTAACAGTAGTGTCTGTATGAAACAATTACAGTCTGTACATGAATTAATAATAACGTCTGTAAGAAACAATTAGTCTATACAAGAATTAATAGTAATGACTGTAAGAAACAATTACAGTCAATATCTGAATTAATAGTAATGTCTGTATGAAACAATTACAGTCTGTACATGAATTAATAGTAATGTCTGTAAGAAAAAATTGCAGTCTGTACAAGAATTAATAGTAATGTCTGTAAGAAACAATTACAGTCAATATCTGAATTAATAGTAATGTCTGTATGAAACAATTACAGTCTGTACATGAATTAATAGTAATGTCTGTATGAAACAATTACAGTCTGTACATGAATTAATAGTAATGTCTGTAAGAAACAATTACAGTCTATATATGAATTAATTGTAATGTCTGTAAGAAACAATTACAGTCTGTACATGAATTAATAGTAATGTCTGTAAGAAACAATTACAGTCTGTACATGAATTAATAGTAATGTCTGTAAGAAACAATTACAGTCAATATCTGAATTAATAGTAATGTCTGTATGAAACAATTACAGTCTGTACATGAATTAATAGTAATGTCTGTAAGAAAAAATTACAGTCTGTACATGAATTAATAGTAATGCCTGTAAGAAACAATTAGTCTATATCTGAATTAATAGCAATGTCTGTAAAAAAACAATTACAGTCTATATCTGAATTAATTGTAATGTCTGTAAGAAACAATTACAGTCACTATCTGAATTAATAGCAATGTCTGTAAGAAACAGTTACAGTCTGTACATGAATTAATAGTAATGTCTGTAAGAAACAATTACAGTCTGTACAAGAATTAATAGTAATGTCTGTAAGAAACAAGTACAGTCTATATTTGAATTAATAGCAATGACTAAAAAAACAAGTACAGTCTATATCTGAATTAATAGTAATGACTGTAAGAAATAAGTACAGTCTATACATGAATCGTTAGTTATTGCTACAATTATGGTATATACACGAATCACAAAGTCGTTACGAGACTGGATCAAATTTTGGAAAAGACAGATATCCATAAACAGAAAGAAAGAAAGAAATAATATACATGTTGAATTGCAATAGTATTTCCATGTATGAAATTACAATGCCTCGTATATGTCAGATCCTTCATGATTGCTATATTAAAATCTTTCTAAACAATGACAAATGTAAATATATACAATAGCGTTTCCAGAATCCACTCGGTAGATATTTTCTCCGTAAATGTATATATATAAACGACATTCAAGCATACAATTCATTTTCCAAAATATTCAAAAAAAAATTTTATTTTAACGTGGAAATGGCGGGACAATTGGACAGTCTATCAAATTTAATTGTAAGTTGTTTTGACGATATTGTGATTGTAATTGCAACTCGTTATTTAGAAGCAATAACATGAGCTAGGTAGGACTGAAAGCAACGAAACAATACTATCGAGGTAGGACTGAAAGCAACGAAACAGTACTATCGAGGTAGGACTGAAAGCAACGAAACAGTACTATCGAGATAGGACTGAAAACAAAGCTATAATACCATTTAAGTAGGGCTGAAAAGAAAGCTATAATACCATCTATGCAGGGCTGAAAACAACACTACAATACCGTCTAGGTAGGGCTGAAAACAAAGAAATAGCACGTTTTTGTTAGGGCTGAAAGCATAGAAACAACACCATCTATGTAGGACTGAAAGCATAGAAACAACACCATCTAGGTAGGGGTGAAAGCATGCAAAACAATACCTTCTAAGTACGGCTGAAAACAAAGCTATAATGCCATTTGGGGAACGCTGAAAAGAAAGCTATAATACCATCTAGGTAGGGCTGAAAACAAAGCAATAGCACGTTTTTGTTAGGGCTGAAAGCATAGAAACAATACCATCTATGTAGGGCTGAAAGCATAGAAACAACACCATCTAGGTAGGGTTGAAAGCATGCAAAACAATACCTTCTAGGTACGGCTGAAAACAAAGCTATAATACCATTTGGGAAACGCTGAACAGAAAGCTATAATACCATCTATGCAGGGCTGACAAAAACGCTATAATACCAATTAAGGAGGGCTGAAAAGAAAGCTATAATGCCATCTCGGTAGGGCTGAAAACAATGCAATAGCACGTTCTTGGTTGGGCTGAGAGCATAGAAACAATACCATCTATGTAGGGCTGAAAGCATACAAACAATACCATCTAGGTACGGCTGAAAACAAAGCTATAATACCATTTAGGTAGGGCTAAATACAAAGCTATAATACCATCTAGGTAGGGCTGAAAGCATTGAAACAATACCATATAGGTACGGCTGAAAATAAAGCTTGCAATAATAGCATCTAGGTACGGCTGACGAAAAGCTTGCAATTTATTTGTATAATACAGCTGCAGGTGAATCAATCAACGTTTGTTTTTAAACACTGACATAAATACTCCTACACCTTGAAATAGCCCAACATGATAAAAATCAAGTGGTGGATCGGGTTTCAAAATTGTAAACTATATTTTACAACTATTGTTATACTTAATGCCAACTGTGATGTAATTTCAAGTTGCCCGCTTACAGCATAAATGTTTTGCACATTGTTTTACACCAAAATAACGTATGCATTGGCATATGTACATTTTTAATACAGTTTCATTTGCAATTACCAAACCCAAAATTAGATACTTTCAAAGTTCATTTGTAAAAAATGTCCAATACTTATGGTTGTAAATCTGTCCAAAATGTCCAGTACATGTGGTTGTAAATCTGTCCAAAATGTCCAATACATCTGGTTGTAAATCTGTCCAAAATGTCCATTATATATGCTTGTAAATCTGTCCAAAATGTCCAATACATATGGTTGTAAATCTGTCCAAAATGTCCAATACATATGGTTGTAAATCTGTCCAAAATGTCCAGTACATGTGGTTGTAAATCTGTCCAAAATGTCCAATACATCTGGTTGTAAATCTGTCCAAAATGTCCATTATATATGCTTGTAAATCTGTCCAAAATGTCCAATACATATGGTTGTAAATCTGTCCAAAATGTCCAATACATATGGTTGTAAATTGATGCAGATAGCTTGACGATCAGCATTAAGATGTTAGTGTTAGGATTGGTCGGTCTGGTGTCAGGATAATGTGACGGGGGAGGGGGGGGGGGCGTGAAGCTACATGTCTGCGGCATTATGCCCAAGTGGTAATAATAATAATAATAATAATGAGGACTTTGTATAGCGCCTCATCTTTAGAAGCTCTACGCGCTTTACAACATTAGACAACACCTATAACACAAAAAATATATAATGTTCTTATTACAAAAAAACAAACACCATGAATTTAAAAAACATAAAATGAATACTGAAAATATTTAAGGTTGAGAACATTATTAGGTCTTTAAGTTTGTTCTTGCAGTCGAAATAAGTGAGTTTTAAGAGCTCTCTTAAATGGGATCACTGTGTCTTTGTGTCTAAGTTCAGTGGGCAATTCATTTCACGTTGCTGGGCCCTGGTATGCAAAAGAATGTTGTCATATGACTTCGTTTTCGTAGTGGGAATAATGAGCATACGATTGTCAGAAGAGGAGCGTAAGTATCTTGCTTGTGTTTACACATGGGTGAGGTCGGATAGGTATGTTGGACTTATTTGTGTTTGATTCTGGATCAAATGGATAGCCAGTATAGGGTACAGAGCAGCGGGGAAGTGTACTCTGATCGCGGTAGTCTAAGTATGATCCTAACAGCTGTCTTTTGGACTTTTGAAGCTTCTGAAGTAGATATTGAGATGAACCAGCCAGTGTTGAGTTACAATAGTCCAGTCTTGAAAGTACTAATGAACACACAAGTGTTTTAGTGGTATCCACTGAAAGATATTTGTGAATGAAGCTGATGCGTGTCAGCTCAAGATATGCAGCCTTGCATATGTTCATGACATGCTGGTGCAACGTGAGAGTACTGTCCAGAATAACACCTAGGTTTTGTACTGACTGTTTGAATTTAATGTTGGTGTTACTGATATTTATTGTTTGAGGTAAAGGATGTGACTGAGAAAGTCTTTGTGTTGTGATCAGAATGGCCTCAGATTTATCATCATTCATCTGCAGATTTGGGTGTCGTCAGCGTACAATTGGTGAGACACTAGATGATGATGTATGACACTTGAGAGCGGTTGAGTGTATATAATCAAGAGAACGGGTCCAAGAACAGACCCCTGTGGAACACCACAACATAGATTAACTTGGCTTAAGTGTATTCCATTTGCAGACACAATTTGTGTCCTGTTGACCAAGTAGGACTTGAATCACAGTAAGGTTGTATAATGAATGCCAAATACATGCTGGAGGCGGTGAAGCAATATATCATGGTCTATTGTGTCAAATGCTGCAGACAAATCAAGGAGGGTGAGGATTGTAATCTTTCCGCTTTCCAAAGCAGAGAGAATGTCATTAACTACTTTTCGAAGAGTAGCTTCAGTACTGTGGCAAGGGCGATATGCAGATTGTACATGGCTAAAAAGACTGTTTCAATTCAGATGAGATACAAGCTGGGATAGAACAACCTTTTATAAGTTATTTTTATATGAATGGGAGATTAGAAAATGGGCGGTAGTTCTTTAAAAGGTTATGGTCGAGTGTTGATTTCTTCAGCAGAGGCTTTACAATGGCAGTTTTGAAAAGATGGGAATTCCTCGGATGAGAGATAGGTATTAATAACATCAGTTAGTGAAGGCAATACTGGTTCTAAACACTCAAAAAGTAGTGATGATGGAATTGGATCAAGTTCACATGACTTTGGTACGCCCTTCATCACGATTGTACGTACTAAATCCATAGAGACGGGTTTAAATGCTGCTAATGGTTGTCGCTGAAATTATTATCCCAACAGTATGGTGACGACGAGTCAATTGCAATTGTGTTGTCAAGCTGGTTTGTACTTTGTCACGGAAGAAATTTGCAAACAGGTTCGGAAGGTCGACTAGAGAGAATATAGTTGGAAGTGGTGTACATTTGTTTCTTGACATTAGCTTGTTAGTAATCCCGAAGAGCTCTTTGCAGCTGGAACTTCTCATGATCTTAGTACTGTAGTGGGCTGATTTCGCTGCATTGACTATGTTTGTGACGTTCTTCTTAGCGGCTTCATAGATTTGTTTATGAATAATGAGTCTGGTGGAAAGCCAAAGTCTTTCAACTTTACGGCGGTCTCATTTAGCAGTGCGAAGTTTATCCCTAACATTGCTGTACCATGGAGAACACTTTTGAATTGATACTCTGCACTTGGTGGCCTGGGGCGTGTTTGTCGAGCAATGAACGCATGCAGTTATCAAGTTGTTTTGCTGTAGGCGGTAGGCAAGTTGTTAGGTTTGCTATTTAGCAGTGCGAAGTTGATCCCTAACATTGCTGTACCATGGAGAACACTTTTGAATTGATACTCTGCACTTGGTGGCTGAGGCATGTTTGTCGAGCAATGATGGACGCAGGCAGCTATCGAGTTGTTTTGCTGTAGGAGGTAGGCAAGTTGTTAGGTTTTCTTGAATGTCATGCATTAGTTTGGTTATATTTATCATACGGGGGTTTCTGTTAATAGGAAATAAAGGTGGAGGGTTAGGGACTGATACGTCAAGATGGCATATAATGCAGCCGTGATTTGATGCAAGTTGTGGAATACCAGGGAGGAACGTAAAATATTATCATCAGGTCTATGAAGGATCTAGTCTAAAATGTGACCATGTTTATAGGTGGGTTGGTTAACTGACTGTTTGAGGTTGAAAACATTAATGGAACCTAGGAGTTTGCATGTGTTTGGGTTTCCGGGACAGTCAAAGTGAAAGTTGAAATGGTAGACATCGCTATAAAAAGCCACACCGCAGACATCGTAGTGATATGACTGAAAATTATTAAAGCTACGTAAAAAATCCAGATCACGCATCTCTATATGCACCACGCCCTTAGAACAAATGAGGGTCACTGTGACTTATATTTAACATTTTACATGCCTATGGTTTTGGGTGAAGATTATGACTAATAGGTGTTTTGTAATGCATAATGTTAAACCTATAGTGATGAAACTTAGGAAGAGGATGCATCTTGATGAGTGACGTCATTAAAATTGTATGTCATTTTAGCCATCCAGGTTAAATTCACTGCCTTTAGTTAATTATGTGTATTAAGTTTATTTGCTGCAGCTATGTTCAGTCTTGAATCATCACATTTGTTGATTATATGCAACTCTCTTAGCACGACACCCTGGCAACAGATGAAAATCAATGGGACCTAACTTTAATATTTAACTGGTCTTGGTTAAGAAATTATGTCCAGATAGGCTTTTACTTTGAATGTAATATGGAATCATGAAACTTGGCGAGAGAAGGCATCTGTATTTGTTCTGTATTAGTATGATACAAACCGTTTTTTTTTTAGGTAAGTCCCTGCTATCCATAATTTATGTGTCACTTTCTTTGGTTTATGTTTGCGTTTTTACCTTCAGGCTTGAATAATTTATCTCTCTTGTATCACTCCCATAAAAGTTTATACTGTCACCTGCATTCACATTTTACTGACCTCTGTTAAAATTATGCCTTTGCAAATGATCACATACATTTTATGCACTGCATGTTCACACAATTCTACCTAGAATATCAAGAAACATTTTCTATTGTGTGGATATATATTGACGAGCTACTTCCGTTTTTCGGCAGTAGGTCATTATGACTCATATTATATCCTCCACACACATGAGTTCTGATTTGACCCAATGGATACTTTTTCAGGCAATATGAATGGTAGAAGTGCAAAAAAATCATTTTTTGTCAGTTTCTTAATTTTTTTTAATCTATGTTCATTTACTGAATGCTGTTTATTATGTCTCTCTTACGTGGTACACCCAGAATGACTATAATGTATCACTGCGTATGGGAGTCTTTCTTGTTCCTTGTTTATTTTGTTCAATTAAGTACAGTTTGCAGTAATATATGACATCTTCCAGAAAATACGCCATCGACGATCTTAAGAGATTCGAAACCGTTATCAAAGTATTGTTGGTCTGTCATTCGAATGATATAAACTAAATACTTGCAAAGGACCTACTGCATGTTTAACACCCGAGTTGAGGTTAGAGACTTTACAATTTATGATCGAGCTAGAAATGTTCTGAAGATGTGCGGATATGTTAGAACATTTATCAATATCCGGGTGTCAAGGTTTGAGTGCGGGGTGAGAAAACTTAGTATTGTTTTATTAATGAATTAGAAAAGATTTATTATATAGACAGAAAGACCGACAGACAGGCAGACAGAGGGAGAAAAAGAGATATCACAAATTACGACCATGATATTGAATTACTTACTTCCTTAAGGCTGGTATGAATAATGACATAGAACAATCAGAAAGAATTAGAAACAGTTTACACCAGGCAGACAGAAAGACAGACAGTTAAACGTATTTATTTTACAAATTAATTGACCCATTCTGGTTGAATAAAAGGAGCTAATAGATAAATCGTTTCTATTTATCTTTATTTTCTCACCTGGTTTTCAGAGTGACTCGCAAGGTGAAAAAGGGAGATGTAGCCGTCCTTTTTGTCCCGTTATATCACATATTCGGGCTCCACTGCGCCCTCTCATCTGAATTGGCTTTAGGAATGACAATTGTTATTATGTCGAAGTTCACACTTGAGGAGTATTACACATTGATACAAACATATAAGGTAAGTAATCTTGAGTATTATATATTGATGCAAACACACAAGGTGGGTAATCTTAAATATTACACATTATACAAAACAGAAGGTAGTGTAATCTCAAGTATTACACATCATAGAAAACACGTGTTGGTAATCTCAGGTATTACACATCATACAAAAAACACAAGGTGGGTAATCTCGAGTGTTACAATTCTCAAGTATTACACATCATACAAAAACACAAGGTGGGTAATCTCATGTATTACACATCATACAAAAACACAAAGGGAGGGGGGTAATCTCAAGTATTACACCTCATACAAAAACACAAGGTGGGTAAGCTCAAAGATAAATAACAAAATAACAATAGCTATCTGACGAGTATAATACCTTGATATAAAATCACAAGGTGCGTGATTTCGAGTTGAACACATAGATACAAACGCATATGGTGCGTGATCTCGAGTTGTACACATAGATACAAACACACATGGTACGTGATCTCGAGTTTACACATAAATACAAACACACATGGTGCATGATCTGGACTTATACACATAAAAGCAAAAGCGTGATCTCGAGTTGTACACATAGATACAAACAAATATGATGCGTGATTTCAAGTTTTACACATAGATACTAACACACATGGTGCGTGATCTCGAGTTGTACACATAGATACAAACACACATGGTGCGTGATTTCGAGTTGTACACATAGATACAAACACACATGGTGCGTGATCTTGAGTTGTACACATAGATAAAAACACACAAGGTGCTTGATCTCGAGTTCAACACAGATACTAACACACATGGTGCGTGATCTCGAGTTGTACACGTAGATACAAACACACATGGTGCGTGATCTTGAATTGTATACATAGATACAAACACACATGGTACGTGATCTCGAGTTGTACACATAGATATAAACACACATGGTGCGTGATCTCTAGTTGTACACATAGATACAAACACAGATGGTGCATGATTTCGAGTTGTACACGTAGATACAAACACATATGGTGGGTGATCTCGAGTTGTACACATAGATATAAACATATATGGTGCGTGATCTTGAGTTGTACACATAGATACAACACACATGGTGCGTGATCTCGAGTTGTACACATAGATACAAACACACATGGTGCGTGATCTCGAGTCGAACACAGATACTAACACACATGGTACGTGATCTCGAGTTGTACAAGTAGATACAAACACACATGGTGCGTGATCTTGAGTTGTACACATAGATACAAACACACATGGTGCATGATTTCGAGTTGTACACGTAGATACAAACACATATGGTGGATGATGTCGAGTTGTACACATAGATATAAACATATATGGTGCGTGATCTTGAGTTGTACACAGATGCAAACACACATGGTGCGTGATCTCGAGTTGTACACATAGATACAAACACACATGTTGCGTGATCTCGAGTTGTACACATAGATACAAACACACATGGTGCGTGATCTCGAGTTGTACACATAAATACAAACGTACAGGGATGATAATCTTGAATATTACTTTTTGTTTTCATAGCAATAAACATTTTCGATGTCCAGGAGAAACGTTTCTAAGATCGAACTGGCATTTAAAGAGTAGAGTGACATCTATTTATAGAAACGTAAGTGACTAAATAAATTTCATCTTTTTTACAAGTCTTCTTTCTAGAGTTGAAATATGTCAGTAAAGATTTTATTTCATGCTTGTTGTTCTTTATGAGCAGGGCACAATTTCAACAACATAACTAAAGCCTAGATCACTGGAATGATGACGTAATTTATGTCCTGATGAAAGTTTTGTTTTGTGTTTCATTCTAACCATGTGTCCCTTTTATGGAAGTGCAATAGTTTGCATAAAATTAATTATATTGTTACAGTGCTGGTTTCTGATGGTTACGAGTAGGCCATGTGCCAATTTAAAAATGACTTAAGTGTTTATATGAAATGCCTCTTTACTGCTGGTGAGTGATTAATATTAGCCCATAGAGCAATTTTAAAATGGTTTATTCCACTGTGGGGAAATGCATGTTGACTAGCAGCCCATGGACCGGTTTGAAAAATGGTTTGTCATTGTAGGGAAATACATCTTGAATCCTGATGATTGCAGTTAGCCCACAAACTTTAAAAATGCTGACATTTATTTGCTTACAAAAGAGGCCACGCTCACATTAAAGTCTTTTCGTTGAGCTTTGTAAGCTAAATTATTTAGCTATTTTAAAAGGATTCTAAAAGATTGTTTAGTGTTACGAATCCATGGTCCTAAACTAACCAACAGAATAGAACGACCCCATGGTCCAAAACTAACCAACAGAATAGAACGACTCCATGAAAATTAATATGAGCGTTTGTGGTCTTTATTTTCTTTATCGTGTTTTGTGCTTTTAGTTTTTCTTTGCTTAATATGATATCGCTTTTCATAATGCGTTTTAAGCGTTCGAGACCTTTAATCATTTTGAAAGCATCAGTTATTTGTTAATCTTTAAATCCGTGCTAATCAACTAAGCTTTTTGTCCGTCGCTGATTTTGCGGTACCTAAATTAAGGATGAAAGTAAACAAGTAACTTTTTATTGAGGGTATTGCGCCCTTTGAACAATCACAGAAGTTTGTGACGTAAGAAATTTGTCATATCTTTCTAAGTTAGGTTCGACGCTTTGTTGGTTTTCTTATTGTCCAGGTATTTTCAATGTTTTCAAAAATGTGTTTGTCTTGGGAGTCAAGATTTTAAAGGGTGAAAGATGTCTATACCAAATTCATTAATAATAATAAAAGCACTACTACTACTATTATTGCTAATAACAATAATAAGAAGAAGAAGAAGGAGGAGGAGGAGAAGAAGAAGAAGAATAGAATTAAAATAATAATAATAATAATAATAATAATAATAATAATATTGTTAATATTGACAACAATAAAATTTATATTGTAACCATAATGATCACAATGAGAGTAACGAATTTCAATTTGAATTTGTCGCTGTGTCGCTGTATTTTATTTATGTTTCTTTTCTGTGCATATTTATTGGGCAATTTATTCTTTCATAACGCTTTTTTGTGGAAATGAGATTATTTTAAGAAATATAAATCACTGTAACAATTCTACTACTACTGCAACCGTCTCAGATAATAATTATAATACTCAGAAATTATTTTTTTATTTTTTGGAATTTACGTTTGTCGTCATGTTGGTGTTGGCGATTTGGTGACATTTCTCTGGTTATGTTATTTTACATTTTTTTCGAATTTCTCAGCAAGGATTAGCTAATGAGATTCTGATTTCGTAAGAATCGTGGATCTTTGCGCCACTCGTGACAATAACAATAATCAGAAATTTGTTGAGTGTCAAATTAACATGTATCCTTTTGGATATTTCTTTCTCTGTAGACTTGTTTCGGCGGGCATCGTAATGGTTTTTGCAAATACTTTTTAAAATATATTTTCTGTTCCAACAATTTTGGTAAAGCTAGATGGTCTAGTAATGGTACGTTTTTGCAGGCATGTGGTTATTAGCATATGCAAACTTTGTGATAAGAACGGTAAAGATAAAAATAGAAAACGAGCTTGAAATAGATAAAATAACAGGTACGCTGGCAGGTGTGCTAGAACGAATATAGAAAGATCATTACCTAATTGACAATCGTGATACTTAATCCGACATTATTTTAAGAAACATAAATCGCTGTTACAGTTGTACTACCTCTACAACTAGTACTGAAACTAGTTATCACGTTCATGAATGTGTTTATTCGGAAATTACGAGTGTCGTGGTGTTGTTGTTTGCGATTTGGAGGCATTTGCTTGCTTATTGGAAATTACGAGTGTCGTGGTGTTGTTGTTAACGATTTGGAGGCATTTGCTTGGTTATTGTATTGGGGTTATTTTTCACTTTCCTCAACAAAGTTTGCTTATGGGATTCCAATTGTTCCCATATATCGGGTGGTTGTGGCACTTGTGACAACACCAATAATAACGAATTTGTTTTGTGTCTAAATTACTTTTATCCTTTTGGTACATTTTTTCCTGGGTTTCTCTTGGCTGGTATCGTAACGTTTCTTTTTTACATGCTACATAGAAAACATTTCCTAATCTAAAAATTGTGCTAAAGAAGGATCATTACCTAATTGAAAATCGTGACACTTATCCCGACATTCATTTTAAGAAACATAAATCGGTGTTGTAGTTGTATTATCTCTACGACTACTATTTATGCTAATTATATTGTTCTTGAATTTCTTTATTCGGAAATTACATTTGTTGTTTTGTTGTTGTAGGGGATTGGGGTGGGATTTGCGTTGTGATTGTATTGGGTTTATTTTGTTTAATTTCTGAGCAAATATTTGCATACGGGTTTCTGAGTTTTCATGCATTTTGGATTGTTGTCGCACTTGCGTTAATAAGAATATTTACGAAATTGGTTTATGTCTAATCGACGTTTACCCTTGTGGTTGTTTATTTGTACGCTGGAATATATGTAGATATTATGTAACTGTATGTGCAGACATAATTATAAGAACGGCTTAGATAAACAAAAATGTGTTCATCAAAGACAATAACATTGGTTAGCTAGCAGGTGTGCAAAAACAAGTATGGAAGGATTATTACCTAAATGACAAACGTGACATTTGACCAGACCTAAACACAATGTCGGCATACTTACACAACTAAGTAACAGAAAAAAACGAAAACCAAAACGTTTTGCAAATTTCAGCAAAACAATTATTTCCGTAGAATACAAAGTGAACATTTAAAATCAACTTGCAGTATCGTGAATTAAATCTCAAATAGGCCTAAAAGTTCTAACACAAGTCCAAATGTATGAAGTTCTAGTTGAATTCCAGTGATATTCCAAATAAGATCCTATAATAAACGTTTTTATGTGCATATAGTCTCGAATATGCTAATGTGCCAATGGCCTGGAGTGTGCAGATGTGCTAATAGTCTTTTGTGATGTATCACAATGATATAATCCAAAATATTCTTGTACAAATTCAATATTATTTTAAATTAATGTTTTAGTCCAAGAATACTAACGAATACTTTGTAATTCCAGTGAATAATAGTCAAAATAAAAAAAATCCACCCGAATTAAAAACTTAACACTGCAATAATACTGACTCTGCTTCGGTTGTTAAAGCAAGAATCAGTAATGTCTCAAGCACACAAAATTATATAAATAGCAAAGACACAGTAATACATACAAATTGTACGCAAGTCTCTTCTAGAAAACATTCAACGTTTTCAGTAAGTTTACAAATTCCCAAGTGCAAAACTTAATGTCATAGACTCAGGATTCAGGCTAATATGTTTACATTTAATAATGATCTGATTTCATCTATATTTTTAGAAAAATATTAGCTATTATGCTGTTTACAAAATAATAGTCATTAGTCGTGTACACCATTTACTAGATGTGGACACTGTTAAGTAGAAAATACAGAAAATAAAAATTAAATCTTAATATCAGTATATAAATACAAATTAAATATTCACATCAGTCGATAAATACAAGTTAAATATCGGTAGATAACTATGAGAGTTGAGGGAAATATGGTGAATGAGATTATGACTTACGTATTGATTGTACCAATGTGATCAAGGCATACTTATTGATTGTACTAAAAAGCTAGATGCTAAGAAAAAAATGAAAAGAAAAAGAAAATCAGAAAACAAATTCTAGTTGTCTCAGAAAAGATTACTAACTTACCAAATTATCGTCTAGACTGATTCTCCACAAGTTGTATTTTGTAGTTTTTGCTGTTATATGTTTATATTTTAGGCTTCCCTTATTCATATTGTACCGCCTGTGGCCGTTCTGATTGGAAATAGCCCTCTTTTGGACAAGTATGATTTGTCGAGTGTCCGCCACGTGATGTGTGGAGCCGCCGCTTTGAAAGCAGTGGTCGAAAGGAAACTGAAGGAAAGATTGAATTTAGACCGTATTTATCAAGGTAATGTACTAATATATTCAACAGTCATGCTCTTTGACAATTGTCACGTGTTATTATATCCAGTGTAGAATACAAGGATTTGGTAGGTATTGCTACACGATGTTTCGATTTTATAGCTGCCAGGAAACGGTTTGTGCAAAACGCGAGTCTTAGTATGACGGGGAATTTTCAAGTCTCGTGAGTTGTCGTGGGGAGAGACAAAAATTATATATGGGGAGAAATATTTTAGACATATCTGCGAAGACATCAAAATATCTCGTGGGATCTTTTTTTTTTTTGGTGGATGATCCAATTATGAAATATTTCTATATCCACAGCGACTGTGGTAGGGTCTATATTATTAATCCAGTCAGCCTGTCTGTCTGTCAAACTTTAGCTGTGTTTTAATGTTTGTTTTCAGACACTGTGGAGAAGCATCTTTGTTATATGAAGCAACTTCTATTTCTACTTTAAATCTAAATTCTTTGTTAAGTACAAGCTATAGCAGTGTAAGGCACTGACCAGAATGAAAAGGCTGCAATTCTTAACTTTACCTGACCAGAACAGCGGTTAACGGAAATTAATCAACAGATGTTCCTGTTGTTGTTTTAAATACTAATATATATGTCTAATAAATACGTGTAGTGTACTTGTACACGGTCTAATAAATACATGTATTGTACTTGTACATGGTCTAATAAATATGTGTAGAGTACTTGTACACGGTCTAATAAATATGTGTATTGTACTTACATGCATTCTAATAAATACTTGTATTGTACTTGTACACAGTCTAACAAATACGTGTATTGCATTTGTACGGTCTAATAAATATGTGTATTGTACTTGTACACGGTCTAATAAATGTGTATTGCACTTTATACGGTCTAAAAATGTGTGTATTGTACTTACATACAGTCGAATAAATACATGTATTGTACTTGCACATGGTCTAATAAATACGTGTACTGTGCTTAAAAATAGTCTAATCAATACGTGTATTGTGCTTTACACAGTCTAATAAATACGTGTAATGTACTTGTACACGGTCTAACTAGTACGTGTATTTTCTCACCCATTCAGCAGATAAATCTTGCTTTTTGCTAATCTTACCTTTCCTGTCTCAGTCCGGACGTCTCAGTTAGTCTCGGTTCAACGCGGTCATCATCATCATCATCATCAGTCTCATGACCTAGTGTGGTCGTTGAGGCACTGTGCTGCTGAACATCTGACCAGTTCCCTCCACTTGTCTCGATCAGGTGCCAATGTCTGTGTCTCCGCAAAACTTTTCCTGGTCCATTCTGTGATGTTGTCAGTCCACTTTTTCTCTGTCTACCTCTCCTTCTGCCACCCTGGACGCTGCCCTGCAGGACTGTTGTGGATAGACTGTTGGCTCTAGTGACATGGCCATACCATTTCAGCTTTCTCTTTTTGACGGTGGTGAGGAGGTCCGCATATTGGCCTACTTCGCGCCTGATGGTGTTACGCACTTCTTCATTTGTGATGTGGTCCATGTAAGAGATGCCAAGGATGGTTCTGTAGCATCTCATTTCAAGTGACTGGATTCTTCGTTGTAATTCTGCTGTCAGGGTCCATGCCTCACATGAGTATAAAAAGACTGAGATGACTAGAGCTCTCAATAGTCTGATTTTAGTTTTCAGACAAATATTCTTGTCTCTCCAGATGGGTCTTAGCTTTGACATAGCTGCCATTGTTTGTGCTGCTCTTGACAGAATTTCTGCTCTTGATCCCTCTTCAGTGATTATGGAACCAAGATATTTGAACTGGCTCACTGTTTCCAATTCATGTCCTCTGACTTTAATCTTGGCTGAGATTTGTTTGCCACTATTTGTCATCAGTTTTGTCTTCTCAGCGCTTATCTCCATGTCAAATCTGGAAGATGTTTCATCCAGGTTCTTCACTAAGGTGGCTAGCTCGTCTTCACTGCCTACCAGCCCATCAATGTCGTCTACAAAGCGGAGGTTGGTGATGTTACGCCCTCCAATGCTGACTGTCCCACAATGGTTTTCCAGGGCTTCGCTCACGATACGCTCTAAGTAGATGTTGAAAAGCGTGGGTGACAGGAGACAGCCTTGACGCACTCCCACTGTTGTCTGGAACCAGTCCCCCACAGCACCTTGGGCAATTACTGCACTGGTAGCCTTGGCGTACAGCTGCTTGATGGTATTGGTTAACTTTTGACCCATGTTATACTTCTTCAAGTGGCCCACAATGCCTCATGCCACACTCTGTCAAAGGCCTTTTTGAAATCTATGAACACATGATAGATGTCTTGATGGTGTTGCGAGTACTTTTCGCACAGAACCCTGAGATTGAATATTTGTTCTGTTGTGCTTCTTCCACTCCGGAACCCGGCCTGTTCTTCAGCGATCATTTCTTCTGCTTGTGGTTTCAGTCTGTTCAAGATGATCTTCAGCAACGCGGTAGCAACAGTTTATCAAGGGACGTAAACATTGATGTCTTCTGTTTGGCTCGATAGAGTTGTAGTCTTTTTGAACAAACGATGACAGTTTCGGAAATTTAACAGAATAGTTTTTGGAGGAGAGAAGCAAATAACTAACAACAAAAGAATTTACGGACTGCATTTGCGGCAAGAAAGCTTAAAGCAGCTAAAGCAAAAATGGCTTTGAAAGCAAACTTACGAGATTTGGCATCTAAACGCAATGAAAGCTCAAGCATCAGAAAATACATATGTGAGAAACTAATAGAAACAATGTTCCAGACAAACAGGCTACACACATCATTGGCTACAAAAATCATAACTCTCTCAACAACGATCGAAAATATGGTAACAACCAGAAATGTGTTATGTCAAACCTGTTTTCTTATAACTGTTAATCAACCCCCATTGAGCTCTAGTTGAATCAAATACGTGCATGCATCAGAAATGACAAACCATGCACTTGCCAATCAGAAGGAATCATTTATCCATCCACACATTATTCCACCAGCAGATTCCCTGTAGCATGTAATTCCACTATTAATAGCAACACTTACCACATTTACAAAACAGAAAATATCAATTTCCAAGAAACCGTGAACTTCAAAGTTCAACACATGGTTATTCGCTAGGGACTGTGTTTGGGAGGGTCTTTCATACAGAGGGTAATTTTACAATCAATATCAATTAAAACACCAGTATATTACAAACAGTTTCACCTCCTCCAACGAAAAGGAGAGTTATGTAAGATAGTGACACAGATCTCTAATTACACATGAATAAACCAACGAACGGTCACTCATGCTACATTTTGCTCTCGCTATGTCCTACAGTTATGTATCCACAATCGTGTCATATTTACCATAGAACCCTTCTTCATTGGAACTGATGAAACATGAAACATAAATACATGCATTGTACTTGCACGCGGTCTAATGAATACGTGTATTGTACTTGCACAGGGTCTAATGAATGCGTATATTGTACTTGCACACGGTCTAATAAATACATGTATTTGCACACAATCTAATAAATACATTTATTGTACTTGCACACGGTCTAATGAATACGTATATTGTACTTGCACATGGTCTATTGAATGCGTATATTGTACTTGCACACGGTCTAATAAATACACGTATTGTATTTGCACACAATCTAATAAATACATTTATTGTACTTGCACACGGTCTAATGAATACGTGTATTGTACTTGTACATGGCCTAATAAACAGTAACAGGGTAAAAAATGATCATTGAATGCTTTAAAAATATTAACTAGAATAGTTATTGCTTTGAGTTACAAAAAACAAACTTTTAATGTTTGTCATATACAGGATACGGGATGACTGAGATAGGAGTAAGTCATGCAAATACCGATTCATTTTACAAGATGGGATCATGTGGAAAGGCGCTACGTGGAGTAGAAGTGAAGGTTCTCTCTCTCTCTCTCTCTCTCTCCTGGTTGTTTATCTTATCTTGATAATGCTGAGTCATTTCGTAAATTGTTATCTCCATCGCAAAGTCGACTCCTTCACCGTATTTGTTCATGTGGGGTTCTCTATTGATTCAGTATATTGAGATCTACATTGTTATATAAAAGGTATGTCAGACATTAACTCTTGTCATTACATTATCACATAAAAAGTATGTCAGACATTAACGCTTGTCATTACATTATCACATAAAAGGTATGTCAGACATTAACGCTTGTCATTACATTATCACATAAAAGGTATGTCAGACATTAACGCTTGTCATTACATTATCACATAAAAGGTATGTCAGATATTAACGCTTGTCATTACATTGTCACATAAAAGGTATGTCAGACATTAACGCTTGTCATTACATTATCACATAAAAAGTATGTCAGACATTAACGCTTGTCATTACATTGTCACATAAAAGGTATGTCAGACATTAACGCTTGTCATTACATTATCACATAAAAGGTATGTCAGACATTAACGCTTGTCATTACATTATCACATTAAAGGTATGTCAGACATTAACACTTGTCATTACATTATCACATAAAAGGTATGTCAGATATTAACGCTTGTCATTACATTGTCACATAAAAGGTATGTCAGACATCAACGCTTGTCATTACATTGTCACATAAAAGGTATGTCAGACATTAACGCTTGTCATTACATTATCACATAAAAGGTATGTCAGACATTAACTCTTGTCGTTACATTATCACATAAAAGGTAGTTCGGACATTAATGATTTTTTGCTTTTTGCTAAACCATAGTTTTGGGCACGTTTATCAAACAATTGTGCTTTACAGTAGTACTTGCTTTCGTATGGATACTCTATTGTGTAAATGACTCAAAAAGTAGGTCATTGTGAATTATATTTCATACTTCATTGTATTTGCTCATAGCTGTTTAATATCAGTGTCTTGAGTACTGTAAACTGTTCATGTATATATTTGATTATTAATCATATGAAGTAGTAATAATGCACAGCCATAAACATACATATTTCTTTTTATTATCGCTTTTATTTGCTTCTAGCTTTTGCTGAAAGCTGAAGCTAAACTATTATTATGACAAAGGTTAAAGTATATTACCTAACTAGACTTTTGTCAGACACTGAATCACATTGGTCGTGGTCAAATGTTACCTGGTGACATTGATGAACACGTAAGTTGTGTCGTGACATATCTATACATACCTGTATAGTTTTCACCCTACACACTGTAAGCAAACTAAGTTGTGTCTGGACATATCTATACACACCATATCTATACACACATGTCCATATATACAGTTGTCATCCTGCACAATGTCAGCAATATTCATTTAAGTCTTGAGTGTGTGTATTTTCAAGAATTAATTAATTAAATTTAGCATCCAGCGTGGAAAGTCAGTATCCAAAATTTCTCAACCCATTGTTAACGAATACAGTGAATTCTAGTTCCTAACTTCGACCATATAAATTCGTTTTATTGTACATTATTTTTTTGTGATAATTGATGTTATATATATATATATATATATATATATATATATATATATATATATATATATATATATATATATATATATATCACGTAACATTGTATCCTGAGGTGTCTCATTATTTTATATAGATTGAAGACCCTAAAACGAAAGTCATCTTGGGGGCAAATCTTAGAGGAGAAATTTGTATTAAGGGTCCGCAAGTGATGTTGGGATACCTGGGAAGACCCGATGCGAATAGAGAGATATTTGATAGAGAGGGTTGGTTGCATACAGGTATCGTTCTGAATATACATGTAATCATTGATCAATGTTATTATCATATATGTAAACTTTTCATATGTGTATATACACCTACAACACTCACTCATCTACGTCATAATGTATGTCTGTCTTTCGGTATGTATATATGCTTGAATGTATCTTTTCGTACAATAAGATTGCATAGCATAGGGAAAAACGTCATTACACATAAGATGGAAAGTTACAGCTAATCAAATTCGAAATATATTTGGGGGGTTGTTTGTTTGTTGTTTTTTTTTTGGGGGGGTGCAATGTAATAAAGGAGATCACCTTTGTTTTAGGTTAAAGGAAATTTCCTCTTTTCCTTGGTTGTAAATATTGTTAATATATCGCACGTTCACAAAGTACAGCTTTCAGTTAATATAGCCTCCCTTTACCATATGACAACGCGACCGCTCCGGTGGCCTAGTGCTTAAAGCGTCCGCCTCGGATGCTGAAGGTCGTGGGTTCGATCAAAAAATGGTACTAACAGCTGCCTCTCTTAGCGCTCAGCATTAAAAGGCTAGTGTACGGACTGGTCTGCCTGGTGTCAGGATAATGTGAATGAGTATGACATCATGCTACATGTCTGCGGCATGATGCCCCAGTGCTAGACATCACTATAATCTGCCAGACATCGTAGCGGTATGACTGAACGACTGTTAAAGCTACGTTAAAAACCTAAATCACACACACACCATATGACAACGCAAGCATCAGCAGCATGGCAGACAAAACACCGTTGAACTGTTTAACTTTGCAGGATACAACCATTGCAAGGATGTGAATATGACATTCTCCACCAAATTATAAAGATGGTATCTCCAGCAGACTAAAATCAATGGTTGATTGGCTGTGATGTTCCAATATCCAGTCTTTAAATTTCAACAGATTTCGAACACTACTTTTGTACACGCTGTGTAGTTCAGACTGGTTTTCGGAACTGATATGGCCGTAAAGTCCGAACTGATCCAAAGACATATTTGTGTTTATATGCTGCTCAGTTCAAACCTTGATTCGGGATGCATTTCTTTCAGTCGTTAATATAATATGATCGAGTGCTTATACGTGTATGTCTTTGTGAGTTTGATTTGTGAACCTTCTCTGTTCCGAACTGCTGATGAAAAGACAATGCCAGGAAACGATAATTTGTACGAGAATTGTGTGTTTAAGAAACCATATTACAATACAAAATTTCATCTCCACATTGTGATGGTTCAGATAAACACAATTATGTATATCTCAAGAACATGAATCTCAGTAGAATGTATGATTTTGTTTATATTTTCTCTGTTTATTAGTAATCCAAGATGATATCAGGCACGTAGAGTGCGAACATATATTTACATCATTTCGCTAGTGTGCTAGATAAAGGATGTGTTTGCAATTATCTGCATTCAATGCTCCGATGTTATTACATTCCAGGAGATGTGGGCTACGTGGACGAAGATGGTTTTCTGTTCGTTGTTGACAGATTGAAAGAAATAATCAAGTACAAAGGAAATCAGGTACAATCTTTACTTGAATAATATGGACGATATATTCATCTCATTCAATATAATACTGTCCTGCGTTATTAGGATTACCTCCTGCCTTGTTATACTGCATTCTGTTGGTATGTATTTGTCTTGAATTACCTTTTACATCAATTATTACTAAATCATCAAAGGCCCAGAATGGTCAAGTGTCTGAGGTCCTGGGTGGCCGAGTGGTCTAAGGCGCTCGTTTATACAGATCACTGACATGTCACCTCTATCCTGCTGGTTTAGAGTCGCGACTTGGCCAGCCTGATTATCTGAGGAATCTTGCCAGTAGCATCACGTGAGTCGATGGCTCTTTACAGGAATTTCCTGAGTTCGTCCTCAACCTAGCCGTCATGGATGCTCTGACAAAATGGCTTTAAACTCATAACACTAACCCAAACATAATCAATATATCATTTATATTGTTCGAAGAGTGAAATATCAACATTTTTCTAACAGATGCTCCCTGTGACATTCAAATATAGTACTTGTCTTTGATATTTTTTTATGTACTCTGGAGAGCGAGTATATTTGCATATACTTGTTAATGAATGTGGATGGCAATTCAACAGGTTTTGAGTTCGAATCCCACTCTTCAACATGCAAAGTTAATTATTTTCCTAGTTCTCGGCCAACTCCAATTAAAATTGACTTATGCGCCATCATTACAATTTGTGTGCAACGTGAAAATGGATGACATGTATATCATCACAGCGCTGCCGTAACGGCCAGCAAACGATAGAACTGTAAAGGGCATGAATGAATTAAGCCCAAAGTCAGTTGGGCTTTAAAGTCGAGTCAAACATCACATGTGTGTTATCTTGTTGACAGACAAGAATGTGTTAGCATTGCTTCAGTCCATTAGAGAATCGATAATTTTCACTGGTTTTTATAAATATAAGCAGCATTATCGCTTCCCCGACCCAGGGTGGAATCCGAATGACTAATTACGTAACAAATTCGTGTAATGAACTAACTGAGATTTGTTTTTTGTAATTATTTTTAAGTTAATTAAATTAAAAGCAAATGTCGAACCATTAAAGATCCATAACAAACATGTTAGCACACGGTAGACAACGTAAAGCAATTCGTTAACGTACCTATTACGATGCTAGCTCAACCACGGGGTCAAAAGTGAAAGGACAGAACAATTGTACTTGTGTCCATGACTGGATCTAAATAATAAAAATTACAGCAGTAAGTATCATTGGATGACAGTATTAAGTATTTTGTAGTGGTTAATACTCAGAGCCCTCATAAATACTCGAGCTGAATTTTAAAGATTACATTACAGTAAATCATATTTTTTAAACAAGGAAATGTAGAAAAGGACAGTATATTTTACCGAAACTGAATACAAATGAAGGCATCAAAGGGTTAGCGAAATCATTATCACCAAGTATTAGTGTCGAGCGCGAGACCTTTGTTGTAACACGCTCTTCCTTGTATCCACTCGGTTATTGCTTATCACGTCCCGTAAGCCGAAAGGCAGAAATTGTTGTTATCTTACCCTTGTGGTAGCCATCAGCGAAACATGTATAATTTTATCCTTCTCTTAGAATCCTGGGAAAGGGTGAGGGGTCGTCAGGGGTCAAATACCAGGAAGAAGTGTCCTTTATATGACGGATTTTGCGCTATAACGGATTCGTCACTGTCGCAGATGGATTAGAGTGTCGGGGTGGATGTTTGGGGGAATAGGATGATTGGTATATACAGAAATAAGTCTGAAGGTTTGCTGACGTTGTATTTCTGATGCATTCATGGTATAAATCATGACGAAACTTGATCTGCGTTCATATCCACATATGTCTTCTTGATTCCATACTTTTTTGATGATCTATGTTTGTGTTTGTCAGTGTGCGGATATGTGTGCGTTTGCGCGCGCGCGCGCGCGTGTGTGTGTGTGTGTGCCTCTATGATAAATATTGTTTAATGTGTTAAGCAAAGACCCTTTAAACACCACTTTCAATTTAAATACATTTATATGTTCCAAACTGCTTCATAATTTTGTGTCTATTCATTAGCAGCCATACGTACTGAGGTAAATGATGTAACAAGCATGGTGAGATATAAGTATCTCTTTTCAGACCGCGATGGCAGCGGGAACGGCAAGGCAACACTATTCAATCAAAACGATGGCGCAGGTTAGACACCGTGTTGCGCTGTACCGTCGTTTTCGTAAGAAATGTTCTTTGACCACGCTCTAATAACATGTTTACTGTAAAACCTCTCAAAGAAAGTATGATTTGTTTATAGGTTTCGAAAGACCTCTGATGAATTCTTGACTGGTATTAAAACCATACAGAACTAATATGGGCACTCGAGCCACAAATATGATACTTAAACATCGAAATGGAAAATTAAAATAGAAATGGCACTTCCTGCTTCAAACGGGAATTTATTATGGGAATGGAACTTTGACTTCAAACCGGAAATTAACATGGGAACGGAACTTGAGCCTCATACGGGAATTTAATACGGAAATGGCACTTAATCATTTAAAAGACACTTCTTCCTGGTAGTACATCTGACCTCTGAGAACCCCTCACCCATAACATTGGAATGGCGCTTGAGCTACAAACGGGAAATTAACCTGGTAATGGCAGTTGAGCTTCAAAAGCGAAATTAACCTGGGAATGGCTCTGGAGTCTCATAACTCTCACAGTTTTACATTTGTTGACCTCAATTGGACGGTGACTTAGCAACAGTGTTCGTATTGACCTCAATATACACTACGTTCGGTAGTTATGGAAAATCCTGTGTTAAAGCGGTTTATAGGTTTTACATGTAGGAATATGTTTGTAACCTCAGAAAGGATTTATGGGTTTAAAATGTTTATCGGATCAAAATATGTTATAGAGTATAAGGTGAATAGTAAAGGGTTTTGAGTTTCAAGATTGACATTAAAGCATAAACATAAGCAAAGGTACACGGATACAAAACAGAGACAAATACCCATTTTCAGCAATACTGAAATAGTCTCTTTTATAGGCTTTTAAGTGGCTCTGAAATGGGACATTGGGGTTTCTTGTTGTTCCTTCCTGATTCCCATGTCTTCCACAATCTCTTTACCTAGTCTGTGAACTTCTCAGAGATCCAGTCCTTATAACCCATTTTCCTAAAACTTTCCCTGGACCTTAATCAAGTTCTCATTCAATCCTTTAAAGTCCGCTTCTTTCTTTTCCTATTCCTTTCTCTCCTTTGACCGTTTAGCCTTGACTTTTACAACTTCCTCCTCCATGACTTTCCTCACAAGGTTCTCAGCCATTTTCAAGGCAGCTGTTCTCCGTCTCATACTGATTATGGGCGGGTAACATCAATCTATGCAGGCCTCTATCTGATGTGAAAATAACCTTCACCACTACCATCCAATCTACTGCCTCCTTCAACTTACGCACTCTACAGCGTATAAATACCATAAACCCTTTAAGTATCATCTTTTCCTGTTCCATCACTTATTTTAGAAGTCCCCTGGCTGATTTTAGGTCTGCCAATTGCTTTGTCACATAGCGTAGAGTGGCTGGGTAACCCCAATAGACCGCTATCATTTCTAGAAGGTATACCACATCCACCTTCAACTCTTCCCACCCTTCTTGCAAATCATTCAATATGTCAATTTAGTAGATGTTGACGTGTCAATGAAAGTAAACCGAATGACGAATGCATCACTCTATATGCTTAAAGCAGGAACGTAAACGAAAACATCCCTCACTCAAAATACATATCACATACAAGGCCAAAATATAATATTAAAAATAAATATTATCGCATGGACCGAGAAAAAAAATACTCTCTCAGCCTTTTACATACACGCACACTGTAATGCATAAAACCTCACATTCAAAAAGAATAGTTTTAGGAAAGACAAAGAGAAACACATACATATATAGATACATGCATGCATGCGTGCCTGCATACATGCACACATACAGACAGACAGACAGACACGAAACCTAAAAACACTTTTTGAACAGGGAAAGAATATGTTGTAAAATCACATACATCCATCAAGTCTACAAAACATACACACACGCACACATTTTCTTGATAGCAAAAGGAATTTTTGTGAGGAAGGACATATACAAAAACACGCACACACTATCGAAAACGTCTTGAATTGACTTATGACTTAGGAGTGAAATCTCACAAGCATGCTATTCATCAAATCAACTATATCATCCTACACCCAATACACACTATCCAAAACGTCTTGTGGTTGCTTAGAGTTTAAAAGAAGGATATTAAATCTAACAAAAGTACTGTTTATCACATCACCTATAGTACTACACCATCCAACATCCAAATACACTATCCAAAACTTTTGTTAGCGTGGAGTTGAAAAGGAAATGAAATCTCACAATATACTTTCCCGCACACCATCTATACCAAGCAATACCCTATACACACTAAACAATGCCTTGTGTAGTGTCACAAATCAACACTTACTATCAAAAGTAAAGGCAAAATGAACAAGGACATGAAATCAAATATCTCATACTATCCACCACACCAGCTATACCATTCAATGCTAAAATCCCACACCAACTAGCCATACGTATACCATGCAACACGCCATACAAATATTATCCAACAATCATACACACTATTCAAAATCATTTTTAGCCAAGATCGGTTGGTGTACATGCGTGAATGCGTGTGTGTTTATCCATAGTATGAAAGCTCAAGACAAGGATTTTATTTACTAAATGTTAGTAGTGGTTAAAGTTTACTGTCATTCTCACAGCTACATGAATAACTGCTGTGAGCAATGTGTACACAATAAAATACAATTATTATTATTATTATTATTATTATTATTATTATTATTATTTAATAATGGAAGTGGTTTAAATTTTGAGAGAGATCGAATTAACATTATGCTGTAGAGAAAAAAGGGAAATAAACATTACGAGCTCATGCGAGAGAGAGAGAGAGAGAGAGAGAGAGAGAGGATGGTATCCGTCACAAAAGTGGGACGTCATTATTTGTTCTATTATTTTGCCACATTATAGGTCAAGACGAAAGTAACTTTAGATTACCCTTTACATGAGTCTATGGAGACAACAATAAATTCTTTCTGATAAATATTAACTGGTTATCATTTATTTCATTCATCATTTTTTTAAAATAATTTTAAAAAACATTGTTTTAGTTATGGTAACTTGACTACAGTGACATTTGCTGTATATCGGAAATGTTGAGATGTCCTTTTAGCTGCACACGCCTAGAGACTGTTGCAGTTTCCCAAACCATAGACTGTACAACAGTAAAATACAGCTGACTTTTATCTATCGGTAGTTTAAAATTAACTGACTAAACGAATTAGATTTTATACATTGGTACATTTGACCTTTCGGGTTGAATCGTCTTTTATGTTTACTTTGTTGGTATGCTACTATATCGAACGACGGTCGGTTTAGCAAAGTATTTTGACATACACAAAGATGTGTGTTTTGTCTCTGTGTTATGTGTCTGTGTATGTTCGTGTTTTAAACTCAAAACTGAAAACACTTTCATATTTCCCTTTGACCCTATCAACAGTTATGATCCCATAATCATATTTCCCTTTGACCCTATCAACAATTATGACCCCATAATCCTTTTAACCCCATAAACCCTGTTTGAGGCTATAAACCCATTCCTGTGTTAAACCTATAGACCACTTTAACATAGAATTTTCCATACCAACCTTGAGTTGCTCGTACTGAGGTTAACTCGAACACTGTTACTACGTTACTGACCCATTGAGGTCAACCACTGATAACTCTCTCACCGTTTTGAGGTTCAATTGCCATATTTGAGATTCATGTGCAATTCCATGCGGGAGGTCGCGGCTTCGAACCCCAGCCGAGCATTACCAAAGACTTATCGGAGATCAGCATTAAGAGGTTAGCGTTAGGACTGGTCGACCTTGTGTCAGGATGATGTGCCTAGGTGGTTCATAATACTACATGTCTGCAGCATGAAGCTCCAATGCTAGACATCACTATAAACTGCCACACTGCAGACATAGTAACGATATGACTAAAATATTGTTAAAACTACGTTAAAATCCAAATCTCACGCTCTGCTAAAGTGCCATAGTTGAGGTTCAAGTGACACATTATACTTACAGAGTTTTAAATACGTTCCTTCAAATACTGTAAGACTCTTCTTGGCAGGTGCCTCCCGCATACCTGGAAGATATTCTTCTAAAACATCCGGGAGTAAAGGATGCCGCTGTGATCGGTGTACCGGACGCACATGCAGGAGAACTACCGAAGGCTTTTATTGTGAGGAATGACGGGATGAATAATGTTGACGAGCAGCAAATATATGATTTCGTGGAAGGTATTTTATGTTGTTGCTACTATGATAAGGTCTGCATGTCCGTCTCTCCATTTCATTATGTTGCTCTACACCGCTAAAGTTTAAGTACACTAAACTTGATGATGTACTTGCTGATATAGTAGCCGCATACAAAAGGTGTATTATTCCCGTCAACCTAACGACCAATGATTTCCCTTCCATTTTCTATTATTGTTTCTTTAGGGCAGTAGGGAGCACGGAGGAGCATTGACATGGGAGCAACGGTTGTGTGAAGTAGTGGTGTACAGATAGGCGCAATAGCTTTATTCATGGCTGAGGTGGTGACAGACAGCATTCGGTTATCGTTACTATTTCCCGTTTGTTTATATTCCCCAAACCCCTCGATAAATTTTAACCATATCTAGAACGAATCCTGTCCCGTTCTTCCTGGGAAGTCATTTGCACAGATATAGGAAATGGAGTTGAAGTTTTGATCAAAGTTAAGTTTTGATAAACCCTAAATATTCATCCATCCATACATCCATACATCCATCCATCCCTACCTACCAACCTACCCATGGGCGCCGGCACATAAGGACGGGGCATTTGTCCTGTTCCCCCACCCACAGCCTGCCTGTCTACCTACCTACCTACCTAGTCAACTGCAGATTTTATTATCGCCAAAAGAAGATAACAATAGAACGCGTTTATCGTTATCAATATTTTAAATAGGATTCAGAATTTATAACATGTTTCTTTGAAAAATAATTCTGCTGGAAAGCATACTAGAAGCTCGTGGAAGTAATATATATATATATATATATATATATATATATATATATATATATATATATATATATATATATAAACAGATTGCTGTAACGGTGGTCTTCCTTCTTACAGATTTAGATTCAGTTGATACATGTAAAATGATTCAGTAGGGCAAGACTACAGATCACCAAAAATTTCAGATGGGTTTACTGCACTGAGATTCAAGCATGCTTGTCGCTTGACCTCGCTTATGTAATTGCATGTTACAATGAAGTTCTGTTTTCGTCTAGCGATGGTTTTCAAATTGTGCCCAAGTTTAATTAATTGCAGATAGTGAAAATTTATTCATGTTGCGAAAGATTTTATTTGCATGGTGTTCCTTTCTAATCCGTATACCGGAAATCCATGACGTTACATACATTGAGTGTAAATATGAATGTGGGTTTACCCGCATATCAACAATCTTCCGAGTTTAGAGTCGCGAGAAAGTTTATATTTCCAAAAAAGAGAAACATATAATAAGAAACACTAACTTGCATTGTCGATCAGTTTGAGCTTTTGTAAGTGTCCCATGATGCATCTGCTGTATCCTTAATATATAAAGACGTGGTAAAGATGACGTGTGTTAATACGTTCCAGTTATATGGTTAATACTTTCCAATTATATGGTTAATACTTTCCAATTATATGGTTAATACTTTCCAATTATATGGTTCGTTGATATGAGATGTCGTTCAAATGACTGATAAAACACTGCTCAAATGTTGTGACATTGTTCTTTTTAAAATTAAATATTAAAATAATTTTAATATAATTATACAATAAAAAATTCAAGTGTGAATATTTCAGTTTTGTGTGAAACTCATTTTTTTTTTAAATTAAAAAAGTATTAATTTGGTTCAAGTTTGTTATTATTCAATCATTATGATGGACACGTTTCCCAATGCTGTACTTTCTAGATCGTGTACCACCATATATGAAGTTGAGGGGTGGCGTGGAATTCATCAGGGAGATCCCGAAGAATCCAACGGGAAAGATATTACGCCGGAAGCTACGAGAATTTCCGATGAGAGACGAAAACGACAACATAGACAACGGATCCAGTCCCGTACAGGTGCATCGATTATGAGTAGCATCAATCGTTCTACAAATCGTACAGAGCTACGGCAATTCTTTAATGATTCAGTCTATGCATAAACCCGTACAGTTCAGCCACTAAGGACGGTGAAAAAGTAAATGATATATGTTTAATCTTTTTGCCTGTATTATCAATGATAGAAAATTAACTAAATTTATAGACAATATTAGTAACTCGTACTGTCAAAGACAAAAACAACTAGTTTATAGACTGTTAGTAACTCGTACTATCAATAATAGAAAGCTAACTTAGTTTAGAGACCATATTAGTAACTCGTACTCTCAATGGCAAAAAAACTAACTCAGTTTCGGAAACAGATTAAGATTAATAAAGTACGGATGTTGCATGAATTGAATGGTTAATAAAATTTGTTTATAAGGATCACCATCCTGTCGTCACACCAGAAGATTTATAGTTTGTTTTGGTCGGATAGCAAAGTGAATTTCCGGTTGATGGATTTATTATACTTGCTCGTTAGTAGTCTAGTGTAAATTACCTGGCTGGTATTTGCGTTTATTTCGTCATCTCAGGCACAAAAGAAACTATTCGTAGACTAGCATATATTGGGATTTAGATGGACAATATGTAATCCAAAGAAGCTAAAGATGTACAACGTTTCGTATTTAGATGTGTCAATATGTAATCCAAAGAAGCTAAAAGATGTACAACGTTTTGTATTTAGATGTGTCAATCCGTGGTCCAAAGGAACCAAAAGACGTATACAGTTCGTTTTTTAGATTGGAAAGTTTCGTTCTTTAGCTATGTTAATCCGTGTTCAAAGGCACCACAAATTGTACAAGGTTGGTGCCTAGATATATGACTCTATGTTGGAAAAGAACCAAAGGTGTATAATATTTGATATCTAGATATGTCAATATGTGGAAGAAAAGAATAACAAATATACACAGTCTGGTATTTAGATGTTAATCTGTGGTCGAAAGGAACAAACTAAAAAGCACAAACTTTCGTATTTAGATGTGTTATTCTGTGGTCCCAAGGAACCAAAATATTTACAAAGTTTGGTGTTTAGATGTGCCATTCGTTAAAAATGTTTTTTGCAGTACAAGATGAAATATAGCTAACGTATACACGAGAAAGAAAACGGAATTGCTTGCATTATTTAACAAACTTGGTCCTGAATCGAAGCCTAGACGATTAAGTCCACTATTTAGGCCACGCCCCTCAGCCTTGTTTAAGTTGACTTTGATTTCAGGTGATTTCATTAATGATCATAATGGCATCAGCAGTTTAAGCATTGGTCGTTGTGTTTCTGACATGATTTAATCTGTTCCAACAAATTAAATTTTGACAGTTATGTTTTTGATATTTTTACTCTGTCAAACAACAAAGAAAGTTAGCTTTGAACGGTTGTTAACATTGCTGATATTAAAGTACAGGGGAGATAACTTACCTTGAGGAGTGAACGGTAACGAGTAAGAAAGATATCATCGGCAAGAGAATGATTTCCTTGCCCGAAAGATACTGAAGATTCATTTTAGTTATCTACCTCGCAAAATGCTAGTTCTTTATGAAAGTGTAAATTCTTCAGCAACTTACTATCAAGCGTCGCATGGCATTATGGGAGAACTTGTGTTGTCATGTACGAAAATATAAAAATATGTTTCAGATGTGAAAATATAGGAATGAAAAACATATTTGTCAAATAATTATCTTTCAAACTTATGTATGCACAAATAGTATTTATGTGCAATAATAATATATTAAAAGAGCAGTATTTTGACATTTCGTCGTGTCGTTATGTGGTTATTTATTTGACTGTTTTTGTTTGTTTTGGGAATTATTTTGATCTTTCCTTGCATTTGAGTTCCATATATGATATATGTATGCTATATTGCTGATTTTGGTATAATCTGTACATAATGTCATCTCATCTATTTGATTATTATTATTATTATTATTATTATTATTATAGAACTCTTGTGAAGTAATTGTGTTCCTTGTGTATGCTATTTACGACAAAAACGTGTGTAGAATGGAACTTAGTGATAATATAAATGGTAAATGTTTTAAAAGTGGCAATAAATCAAACTTTTCATCGGTTATGTTGTGCATGAATAACAATTTAAAAAAGTTTATTGAGAATTAATTTTGCAGGAATGGTGTAAAATAGTTGAGTGCTTCCTTTTGTAGTTGTACAAGTCTGGGGGTGTTTATGTTGCAAAGATTTGGCGGGTAGGTTATAAATATTTTGGTGTGTCTACGTTATAAAGATTTTGGAGTGTTTATGTTGTAACGATTGTAGGGTGTTTAATTATAAATATTTTGGGGTGTTTATTTTAAAACGATTTTGGGCTGCTAATGTCAAAAAGATTTTGGTGAGTTACTACAACTACAACTACAAGAGTTACTACTACGACTACTACAAGAGTTAGTACTACGACTACTGTAAGAGTTTCAACGACGACTACAAGAGCTACTAGTAAGACTGCAAAAGGTACCACTACGAATACTGTAAGAATTATTGCTACGACTTCTACAATAATTACTACTACGAATACTACAAGAGTTTTTAATACGATTACTACAAGAGCTACTTATACGGTTATTACAACAGTTTTTACTACGACTACTACAAGAGTTTGTACTACGAATACTAAAAGAGTTACTAATACAACTACTGTAGGAGTTACTACTACGAATACTACAAGATTTACTACTACGACTACCGTAAGAGTTACTACTACGAATACCGTAAGATTTACTACTACGAATTCTACAAGAGTCACTAATACGACCACTGTAAGACTTACTACTACCACTACTAAAAGAGTTATTACTACGACTACGACAAACGTTTCTAATACTACTATTAGAGTTTCTACTACAACTATAAGAGTTACTACTAGTACTTCTACTACTACTACTAAGAGTTATTACTACGACTACTACAACAGTTTCTACTACTACTACTACTACTACAACAGTTTCTACTACTACTACAAGAGTTACTACTACGACTACAAGAGGTACTACTATTACTTCTACTAGTAATACTACTACAAGAGTTACTACTACGACTACTACAAGTGCTTGTACTACGACTACTACAAGAGTTTGTACTACTACTACTAAAAGAGTTACTGCTACGACTACTGTAAGAGTTTCTACTAGGACTACAAGAGTTACTACTAGTACATCTACTACTACAAGAGTTACTACTACAAATGCTACAAGAGTTACTACTACTACGACTACCGTAAGAGTTACTACTAACACTACTAAGAGTTACTATTACTACTACGACAAAGGTTTCTACTACTACTACTACTGCAAGAGTTTCTACTAAGACTACGAGAGTTACTACAAGTACTTCTACTACTACTACAAGAGTTACTGCTATGACTACAAGTGTTTGTACTACGACTACTAAGAGAGTTACTACTACGACTACTGTAAGAGTTACTACTACCACTACTAAAAGGTTTTCTACTACGAATATGATTACAAAAAACAAACACTATGAAATTAGAAAACATAAAAAACACGCTGAAAATATTTAAGGTAGGAAACGTTATTAGGTCTTTAAGTTTGGTTTTGCAGTCGAAATAAGTGAGCTTTAAGAGCACTCTTGAAAGAGATCATTGTGTCTTTGTGTCTAAGTTCAGTGGGCAATTCATTCCACGTTGCTGGGCCCTGGTATGCAAAAGAACGCTGTCCATATGATTTTGTTGTCATAGCGGGAATAATGAGTATACGATTGTCAGAAGAGGAGCGTAAGTATCTTGCTGGTGTGTACACACGGGTGAGGTAGGATAGGTATGTTGGACTATAGTCCGTCAGTTAAACGTAGCACAGATAACAATTTTTGTGTTTGTTTCTGGATCGAATGGATCGTTACGAATGCAGAATAACTTTCATGCATGGCAGAATTTGTTCCAAGAAGTGACAAGATGGCATGTCAGTTTATAACTTTATTAATGACAGGTCACGATGGCATGTTTGACATGGCAGAATTTGTTCCAGGAGGTGACAAGATGGCATGTCTGTTTATAACTTTACTAATGACAAATCACGATTGCATGTCTATTTATAAATTTAGTAATGACATATCACGATGGTGTGTCTATTTTGGGCAACATTAATATTACACAGAGCTTAATTTGGCAATCTTTGTGTTCTAATCCATTTATTACAGTTTATAAAAAAGTTCCTCCAATAAAGTTACTCGTGCATTCCGTTGTAGATGGTTGGTTTGAATTGGGTCTTAACTAAGGCTTTCCGTACATACTGCACATAATGTGCTCATCTATGGTTACGGCAAAGGTTACAGAACCAAGGAGAAGACCATTTTAAGTGAACCTTCCCGCTTTGATTATGGCCGTATGCTTATATTTGTCTGTTGCAATTTGTTGCATTCAGTGTTAAAAATATTACTATCTCATATTTCATTTTGGCACAATATTATTGAACAGCATTTACTATTATTTCAATATTAATAAAGCAGAGTTTTACTCAGTACATGTTACGTTATTATTTAGTTTAGAAGATCGAAAAAAAATCAGTAGCGGATAGAAGTATTGCTATACGCAAGGGTCTCATATCGAGCGAATCAAACACCTGTGTGAGCCTGGCTCATGACAAAAGTAGATGTCAACTTAAAATTTGTTAAACGCGCAAGCACTGCAACTGATTTTTTTTTCCGATCACCTAACGACCTTACATTGCGAAACTATAATTTCATACTTGCATGGTTTTCCCTTGTTTCACATTTGTATGATATATTAGTAATCCTTTTCCAGCGAAATATTAATACTGCATGATAAGCCATACAAAACATGACCAAAACGCCTAATACAAATAAGTATTCCTATCTCGATTTACTGAACAAAATATCTAAAAATATCCAGATAATCCCCTCTCTTAAAAAATCAGGGATGGTCCATTTTACAAGACTAATCGATGCTTGACCCCATAATAATGAAGCTTCGTAACACGAAAACGTTCGCCTTACTGATAGTTTAAGAGTAAAGACCTTAAACGATTGTAATGTACTTATTAATCCCATCCCTGCTTCGTACACTACGCGGAAGCAGGTGTTTGATATATGATGTTAATGACCCGTTAACAGTACACGGAATCTATGAGTCATCCGGAAATAAAAAACCATGGTTGCCCCCACGTACCGGTGTTGTTAGGTGTTTCTTGTAATCATTAACAAGCCTCGCGACTGGTGCATGTTTGAGTCATAAACGATCAGAACTGATTTTAACTTTACGCACTTTCAGTCTATCCAAATAATAGGCAAATGCAATGATGGCCATAATGGCGGAGCTATATTTTCTTTTAAACATAAGTAGTTTTCGTATATGCGATTGACTGTCATTTAGCGACATTGTATATAAAATGTACATTTCTAAAAATATGACAAAAATATGATATAATACAATTCATCAACACTGTAACAAAAGAGAAATTTCGACAGTTGCTAAAGCGTCCTTTTCATAGTCCAAAATAATAATCATGAAAACCTCAAGCGTCTGCACTTATGTTACTATTATATGGTCTTGAATTAAGTAACAGCAAAAACACGAAACCAACAAGTTTAGTAAGATCAAAAAATAATTTATTTTACAAAATGACAATGTAAAAGTAACTTAGTTTTGTGAATTGAACCCCCCCCCTCCAAAAAAAAACAACAATATCCTAAATATTCTATCCCAAATCCAAAATTATTGAGTGTTCCTAATGAAAACAATATTAAATGTGTTGATGTATCAATAGTGTTGAATCAAGTGTTAAATCAAGTCTTTGTGTATCCCATTGATATGATCCAGAACGTCTTGAATGAATTCACAAAAATCCGAAAATAGTTTCAAACCTAAAAGTCAAGGAGCACTTTGTCACTCCAGTGATTAATTTAAATAAACGATTCCTCTCAAATTATAACTAAATCAACAGTAAATGGTTCCAAAGAGTGAACTTAAAACGGGAATGAATAATGAATAATTTAGTTTATCACATCTTATATAAAAACTAGACAAGAAATAATGACCAGGATGAGGACCGAACGTTCGCAACCAGAACATTCTAAGTTCGTGAATAAGGTTAGACCTTGATCTTAAATATCAGTACATATCTTATTTATAACTTACGAAAACAAACAAATCGGATGGACACAAAAGGTTTATCCGCAATCATGGACAAAAGTCAAGCACACATATATAAATCAAATATGCAAAACACTTCTCGGAGCTATGTCATATTTTCGCCCGGAAGAGGGCTACGATAAATTACACATAGTTCGAATAAAAATGGGTCCTTTTCATAAATTTAAAAACAGTCTTTTTCACCAACTGCTGCATAATGACGGAGTCTCATAACATCAATAGCCTATGCCTTTGACAGTTGTTCTTCCTTCCGGCAATTGCCACAAATATGCAGACGCTCTTTGAGCTCTTTTCCATCGAAAAGCGTACGATTGAAGACGAACATGGTAAAAAATAAAGGCGCCATGTGATTCAAATTTTCCTTTTGTCATAGTTCACGTTCTTGTGCTGAAGATACATACTCCGCTTGTCTTCATGGATACCACAGCCTTGAGAAGATTAATGCTTCATTTAAATATCGGGTCTGAATACGGACAAAGTAACTTTATGTGGTGAATATCATGTCCCTAAAATAACACATTAATCGGGAAAATTAACTCAACAAAACATATGGGTATGGTCATCATTTTGTCTTATCAGCTTCGCAAACTTGATGAGCTATTTAAAAACAGCTCTCTTGAGAACTCAGCAAAAGCTGCACAATTGCTGTATTATTTAACTTACGCCCACTTATCCATTCCGTAAACACTTAATATGTCACATCTGTCACACTCCTCTTATGTTTGCTTTCTGTATCTGATATTGGTTTGTCATTGTCGGCATCTGTGACATTTTTCCACATATTTTAATTCCCTGTGTGATCAAAGATCTGAAAAAAGCACCCGTCTCGTCTGTGGCTACGCTAGGCAAATTTAAAAACATCACTAGCTGATATGTCGCTCAAGTCCCAATACTCAGGCTGATGATTGGCAGTTGCTTGGAAGCAAATATTGCCTTAGGCCTCCTCTAAGGCTTGAATCATTTCAATATTATCAAAAATGTTTTCCATCCCATGTTGTGTCTTGAAAACTATAGTGTCGTCTGCCATATAATATGAATGATTTTATATAACTACCTAAGGCTTGCCACGACAACGGAACATTCTCGTTTTCTTAGTGGTTTGCGTGCTCTTGGATGACATTATAGGAGAGAGGAACCACGATTGAGATTTCGCAATCAATGACGTAGAGGGTGCAAAGTCACGCTGTTAAGGTGTGATACACGCCGTACTGATGGTAGAATCTCTTTGAGGGGAATGATGGAAAGAATGGAGCTAACTGCATAATTATGTTTGTCGTTGATCGTCCGGTATCATACAGTTGACATTTGAGGGGCCCCGAGTGGCCGAATGGCCGAGTGGTCTAAAGCGCTCTTCGTTACGGATCACTGCCATCTTACCTCTGTCTGCGGCGGTTCGAGTCTCGGATTCAGCCAATGTGGGTATGTGAGAAAGCTTGCCGTAGCTTCTCATGGGTCGGTGGTTCTTTCCGGGGTTTTCCCGGGTTCTTCCTCCACTATTAATACTGGTCGCCATGTATAGCCTATCGTGTGCTGAAAAATGGCTTCAAACCCTACAACAACAACAACAGTTGACATTTGTCAGTAACCTGATTACCAGTCATGCTTTGCATCAAGGACTGTACGAACACTTGTGGTTGTAATGTTCCCGCCGATTTTTTTCATTTTTCTTCTGACAATACTTTTTCCTCAAATTGTCTCGGCATTTCAATTTCACGGGAAATTTTCTTTGCATGCTCAAACCTTCCTTTGGTTTCTGTCACGATTCAAAACTTCAAAAAACGGGATAAAAATGCCTTGTGTACAAAAATATGATTAAAATTTAATCTACCTGTAAAGGAACCAATGTTATGCAAAAGGGACAAAACAGAATCTCCTGTAATTCTGACTTTATTTTAATCAAAGTTATAGGAGCTCAAAATTTCTGCGTTTGGGATCGAGCATGCGTTCCATGGTTCAGTGATTAGCTTGCAAGACCACAACGGTGCGTTCAAATCCTGCCCAAACCTGTATTATTGTATTGTCACGTATGTAAAAATAAAAATAGGTTTCAGATGTAAAAATCTAGGAATGAAAAGCATATTTGTCAAACAATTATCTATCTTTCACACTTATGCATGTACAAATATTATTTGTATGTAATAATAATTATCTAAGAGCGCAGTAATTTGACATTTTATCGTGTCATTTTGTGGTTTTTTATTTGACGGGCTTTTTGTTTTGGGAATTAATTTGATCTTTTCTTGCATTTGAATCCTATCTATGATATATTTATGCTATGTGGCTGATATTGGTATGATCTTTACATAATACTATCTCATCTATTTAACATTATTATTATTATTATTATTATTATTATTATTAATATAGAAATGTTGTGAAGTAATTGTGTTCCTTGTTTATGCTATTTACGACAATATACATGTGTGTGGAATAGAACTTAATGATAATCTACATGGTAAATGCTGTAAGAATGGCAATAAATCATAATTTTCATGCGTTTATATGTTGTACATAAATAGCAATTTGAAGAAAATATATTGAAAACTATTTTACAGATTGGTGTTACATAGTAAAGTGCTTCCTTTTGTAGTTGTACAAGTTTGTGGGTGTTTGTAATAAATATTTTGGTGTGTCTGCGTCAAGAGTTACTATGACGCCTACTACAAGAGTTACTACTACAACTACTGCAAGAGTTTCTACGACTACTACAAGAGTTACTACTACAACTACTGTAAGGCTTTCTACGACTACTACAAGAGTTACTACTACAACTACTGTAAGATTTTCTACGATTACTACAAGAGTTACTACTAAAACTAATGTAAGACTTTCTACGATTACTACAAGAGTTACTACTACAACTACTGCAAGACTTTCTACGGTTACTACAAGAGTTACTACTACATCTGCTGTAAGACTTTCTACGATTGCTACAAGAGTTACTACTACAACTACTGCAAGAGTTTCTACGATTACTACAAGAGGTACTACTACAACTACTGTAAGACTTTCTACGATTACTACAAGAGTTACTACTACAACTACTACTACAACTACTGTAAGACTTTCTACGATTACTACAAGAGTTACTACTACAACTACTGCAAGAGTTTCTACGATTACTACAAGAGGTACTACTACAACTACTGTAAGACTTTCTACGATTACTACAAGAGTTACTACTACAACTACTGCAAGACTTTCTACGGTTACTACAAGAGTTACTACTACATCTGCTGTAAGACTTTCTACGATTGCTACAAGAGTTACTACTAAAACTAATGTAAGACTTTATACGATTACTACAAGAGTTACTACTACAACTACTGCAAGACTTTCTACGACTGCTACAAGAGCTACTATTAAGCCTACACAAGTTACCATAACGACTATTCCAAAAGTTTCTAGTACGACTACTGTAAGGGTTACTACTACGTCTACTACAAAAGTCACTACTACGACTACTACAAGAGTTAATGATACGACTATTACAAGAGTTAATGATACGATTACTATAAGAGTTACTACTACGACTACTATAAGAGTTAATGATACGACTACTACAAGAGTTACTACTACGACTTCTGTAAGAGCTACTGCTACAAATACAACAAGAGTTGCCACTACGATTACTGTAGGAGTTACTACTAGGACTATTACAAGAGTTTCTACTACGGCTGTTACAAGAGTTACTATTACGACTACAAGAGTTACTACTACGTCTACAGCAAGAGTTAGTACTACGACTTCTTCACTGACTAATTCGTCTGCTACTTCTACACTTTACTATTAGTACAGTACTGCTAAAACACTTCTATTAAACTTACTGATACTGCTAAACTTAACGATATTACTACTACTAAACTTACTGATACCACTATCACACAAACTGGTAATATACACACACGGGCACACATCCAAACACACAAAATATTTGCAAGATATCCCAACCGAATACTGTTTCAATTTCCTACTGTATTTAATTGTTTTATGTAAAAAATTATTCATAACTGTATTAATGCGCAAGTGGTAGGTTTTGAGGCTTCGCGACATATATAAAATTAGCACATTAAGGTCAATTATACCAGTAAAATAATCATTTTTCATATGCTTCATTAGTATCGTTACGAATGCAGAATAACTTTCATGCATGGCAGAATTTGTTCCAAGATGTGACAAGATGGCGTGTCTATTTATAACTTTATTAATGGCATATCACGATGGCATGTTTGTTTATAACTTTAGTAATGACAGATCACGATGGCGTGTCTATTTATAATTTCAGTAATGACAGATTGCAGTGGCGTGTCTATAACTTTAGTAATCACAGATCACGATGGCATGTCTGTTTATAAGTTTTGTAATGACAGATCACGATGGCTTGACTGTTTATTGTTGTTATTGTAGGCCTTAACGCCATTTTTCAGCACAAGATGGGCTAAACATGGCGGCCAGTATAAATGGTGGACGTGGTGAACCCTGGAAAACCCCAGAAAGAACAACCGACCCATGAGAAGCTACTGGCACCGCTCCGGTGGCCTAGTGGTTAGAGCGTCCCCCCTCCCCCCCGATGCGGGAGGTCGTGGGTTCGAACCCCGGCCGAGTCACACCAAAGACTTCTAAAAATGGTACTAACAGCTGCCTCGTTAGGCGCTCAGCATTAGGAGGTTAGTGTTAGGACTGGTCGGCCTGGTGTCAGAATAATGGGACTGGGTGGGACATCATGCTACATGTCTGAGGCATGATGCCCCAGTGCTAGACATCAGTTTAAACTGCCACACTGCAGACATCGTAGCGATATGACTGGAAATTTGTTAAAACTACGTTAAAAATCTAAATCACACACACACACACACACAGAAGCTACTGGCAAGCTTTCTCACATGCCTACATTGGTCGAGCTCGAGACTCGATCCCAAGCAGACAGAGGTGAGATGGCAGTGATCCGTAAATAACGGTGAGTGCTTTAGAACACTCTGCCACTCGGGGGCCCCGTGTCTGTTTATAACTTCAGTAATGACAAATTACGATGACGTGTCTATTTATAACTTTAGTAATGACATATAGCGATGGAGTATCTATTTATAACTTTAGTAATGACAGATATGGCATGTCTATTTATAACTTTAGTAATGCCAAATCACGATGGCATGTCTATTTATAATTTTAGTAATGACAGATTCCGACGGCGTGGCTATTTATAACTTTAGTAATGACAGATCATGATGGCGTGTCTATAACTTTAGCAATAACAGATCACGATGGCGTGTCTGTTTCTAACTCTAGTAATGACAGATCACGATGGCATGTCAATTTTAGACAACATTAATATTACAAAGGGCTTAATTTGGCAAATTTTGTGTTATTATCCATTTATTACAGTTTATAAAAAAATGTTCTCCGACAATGATGATAATGATCCGTTAACAATACACGGAATCTATGATTCATTCTTTAGCTAGATAAGATACATGGTATGAAAAGAAATCATCCGGAAATAAAATCATGGTTGTGCCGACGTACCGGTGTTGTTAGGTGTTTCTTGTAATCATTAATAAGCCTCGTGACTGGTTCATGTTTGCATGCTAAAAGATAAGAACTTATTGTAAAATTTACGCACTCTCAGTCTATCCAAATAATAGACGTATGCAATGATGGCCATATATTTTCTTTTAAACATAGACAGTCCTCTTATTTGCAGATGACTGTGTCATTTCGCGACATGGGATACAAAATGTACATCTCTAAAAATATAACAAAAATATAATAAAATTCATCAAAACTGTACCAAAGGGAAATTTCGACAGCTGGTAAAGCGTCCTTTTCATTGTCCAAATAAATCTGGTTTTTCATAAAACCCTCTATCGTTTGCACTTTTATTACTACTATATGATCTTAGATCAAGTAACAGAAGAAAAACACGAAACCAACAAGTTTAGCAACATTAAGAAATAATTTATTTATTTTACAGATGACAATGTAAGAGTAACTTACAGTTTTGTTAATTAAAACCCAAATAATCCTAAATATTCTATCACAAATCCAAAAGTACTAAGTGTTCCGAATGAAATACAATATTAAATGTGATGATGTACAAATAGTCTTGAATCAGGTGATGAATCAACAGTCTTTGTGTATCACAATAATATAATCCATCATGTCTTTGAATTAATTCACAAAAATCCGAAATAAGTGTTTTAAACTTAAAAGTCAAGGATCACTTTTGTCACTGCAATTATTAATTTAAATAAATGATTGAAGATGTCTATATCTGTTTATTATCATTTGCACTTCAAATAATAATAATAATAAGAAGAAGAAGAAGAAGAAGAAGATGATGATGATGATGATGATGAATAGTGGTTTCGAGAACGCTTCCAGTTTACAACCTGTATGAAACGAATGAACATAATGAGGCGTGCCTTGTGCTGAAAAAGAGGGACGTTCTTGCCACGCAGCCAAGCAATATTTTCTACTGCTTAGCGATTGTTTCAGGCATCAATGTTGCTATAAAGACAGAAAGCGCTCATCGCTTTGTATTCGAGTGCTTTAATGATGCAATTCCTGAATACCTAATGATCTACGATCTCGTTGGTGATACGGTCGATACTAGACAAATCTCATGATTGCGAGCGAGGTGGTATGGTAGTGGAGTTAATTTTGGCATGGCACCTACAGCCATGACAACTAACAATGCCAATGACATGCAAGAAAATTTTCATCACTACGATAAATAATGAAAGCGTTTCGCATTCTTAAAGTTGCTAAATTTGTTTGTTGTGCTGGTCAAAGAATAAGATCTTCGTCGCCTGTCCATAATGCCAGATTCTCCCTTTTGGATCAGATTTAGCTCTGCAAAGATATCTGAGTTGCTATGTTTTCTCCAATTCTGGAATGACCTATGGAGAAAGTATTGGAACCCATCATAAAGGCTTTTATAACGCCATCGTACACATAAATTCATATCTTGTTTAGTATTACGTATGCGGGACGTGGTTGTTTGAACTGATCGTGTTCATTGTCCCATGGTGTTTTTCTTCAGCTACGTTTTTGAAATAATCGTCATGTGTGACAGCATTTTTGACAACGCTTTTCTTGATGCCTTTGCATGTTTTTGGTGTCTTCGCCAATAAGCCTTATGCAAAACATCTCTGACCTGAGACCAACCAACTCAGTTATTGTTGCTAACATCATTGAACTTGGTATGACAGGCATAATCATAAAAGTAAAATTCGTCTGTTTTTCGTAGCAAATGGAATTCGTATTTGTAAAAACTAAACAGTTTGACCATGTCGCAATACTTAGACTTGATAATACATGCGGACGTAACATAATGTCGCCCACACTTATATTTTCTGGAACGAGTTCGTAATTATTATGCTGATCGATACGTCCGAGGGATATTCGAGATCGACGTCTTGAATGTAACCAGTGTCGTTGTCACTTTAATAGCATTTTTTCTGCAAAGAGTTTTGGTGACATTTCAGGAATTCCACCAACAGACGTTTTCGTGACATAGCACGATCTTAAAGATTATGTGGTTTAATTAAACATTATGCTTTTTTGGCTTTGTGGCATCATAACCTGGCAGATATTTATTGTTCGCGACATATCACTTGTTAGAGCTTATTAATATTCCACAGCTCAGTCCTGTGTATAAAACGCAGGTAGCCAAGTGAAAATGACATGTAATGTTTCATCTTGTTCAGAATTTAGATAATATTCAGGTTGCATTTTCCGTATCACCTCATGATTAGGTGCAAGAGGTTATGCACCTATCAGAATAAAGTTTGGCATCTTCAAATGTGGGTTGCATTGAGCCGTGCCAAGATACATGCCAGTAAAATGACGATGAGCTATAACAGGACCGTTGCTAAGTTGTTTCTCGCACAGCCAACAAAGGTCAGCTGCATCGAAGTAGATGTATATTCTGCCGTATAAATCGTTTGGGCCGTATAAACCATTTGGGTCGTATAAATCGTTTGGGCCGTATAAACAGTGCTTATATACTCTACTTCACTCGGCAGGATTTGTAAGAAATGGGCTATACACTTGTTAGTACTTTCGTTCATAGACTACCTTGAACAAGTAACCGCAACAAGTTGTTACGGGTAATGTCTTGACTCTGTTATTGGGATCATTGGTAGGAGGATAAAAGGCAGACTACACGGCCCACATAAAACACTTATTTTCTTTGCTTTCGAAGTTCCAACAGCTCTACTTTTTATTCCGGCTGGCAACTCCAAAAAGTAACGAATACCTTTTATTCATCAATTGGCATCTTTAATTATTCTGAAAAAGCGTCATCAGGGTAATAAAGCATCCACAAAGTATCATTCCTGCCAATTTAATTGCCTGCTCGGAAGATGTCGGTTTGGGAGTTGGCATCGCTGCCTACGGTAATACCGCCCACAGATAACTAAAGAACTTGCCGATTGGCGCAAGAAACGCTCTGGCCAAATACCATGTCGCCGTAATAATGGATATTATTTTGACCAGTATTTTGTTCGCTGATCAAGATAATGTTTGCAAGAACCCATGATTGTCCCAACGTTCTAAGCGTCATGGTTCTGACAATGTGAAACGTAACTTAGTTGTTCTGCCAGGTGTTTTGTACAGGGCCAAAATAGCATCAAAAATAGTTTCAGGTCGTTCCAGACAGGCTTTCGTAATATGAATAGATATATATGACATTATATAGAACTTAATTTTGACCAAAGATGATGGACCCTTTCGAAGATTCTCCTGTCGTGCCTTCATTAAACATGGGATTATTACCTATTTTATTTTGCTCGAGCGTTTTTAAAGGTCTTATTGATGATTTGTGTGATCTTATAGCCATTTCAATAGCGTCTCTGATAGCAGTCCCGATTTTACTTTTGAGTAGTAAGCTCCATTCGTTCTTGCTTATAACGTTCACAATATGTAGTAAATGCCATTGCTCCGGGAATATTCCTTGATGTCAATCAGACCAGCAGACCAAATCTCACAAACACCATTAGTATCTGCATCTAGGAAAGTGTTATCTTACTGGCATATATGATTCTTTAGAGGACTTTAATGGCATAGACGATTCTTTAGAGGACTTTACTGGCATATACGATTCTTTAGAGGACTTTACTGGCATATACGAGTCTTTAGAGGACTTTCCTGGCTCATAATCGTAAAGTCCAATAAAGGGCTGTAAACGGTCCCACATTTACTAAATTAAAGTCAAATTCCTTTGACGGGCTATTTTTAATAGCCCCCATGTTAAATTCCTTCAGAACATAATATTGGTCCTATACTGATGGTTATATTGATCCCAGCATGTTAAATTCCAGTAAAGAGAAATACAGTCCAGGATTGCTGAACTCCCATTGAGGACTATTGTATTTTCCAAGTACAGGTAGCTTTAAAACAAGCGGTCCGCTTTCAAGGAATTTAAAATCATGGATGTGAAAATTTTCACTGACACCAATCGACTGTATTAACTGCATTCTACCGGAAACCTGATAACAGATTATTCATGTATGGGGATTGAACAACAAGGAAAATGAAACAACTTCTATAGGTAGAAATATAGGTAGAAAAGATATTCTTAGCTGTCGCAGTTACGTATTGGGGGATGTGTGGATTGGGCAGGTCATAACCAACGGAAACCGCAATGCTGGTATATAAATGGGGTAGGCATTGTCTTTTCAAAGCATTAACACTTCTGGCTTTTGAAAAATCTTGGCAGACAACATCCAGCCAACAACTCTTTCGTACAAAACGGAAATCAGTGTGAGTACCACTGTTTGCTCTCTCTCTCTCTCTCTCTCTCTCTCTGTGACAGCGTTTAAAATGTTGGACTCTTGACTAGAAGGGTGCTAGTTCGATTCACGCCATTCGATTAAATGACTCCGTGCTGTTATATATATATATATATATATATATATATATATATATATATATATATATATATATATATATATATATAAACACTGAAAACTAACAATGCAAAACTAGTATCTAACTAGCCTGCGCGCTTTTGAATCCTAATGGGTCTTTTTCAACGGCAAATAAGAAAACATAGACACGGCAAACAAATAAAACAGAAAATCTGTTGTGTTTGCAAAACTTTACGTGACTATTTCTACAGGAATGAAACCTTTAAATTTATTATGTTTCAACTAGCTTATTTCAACCTTTTGCGGATGCTGGAAAATATTTTATATTGACCTAAAAAACGATCGACCATAACGACATCTGTTATTATATGTAAATTTATGTAAGTGCAAATTATATCCTGGATATTTCATTGTTATAGTATTAATTACACACACACACACACACACACACACATATATATATATATATATATATATATATATATATATAGATAGATAGATAGATAGATAGATAGATAGACAGATATATAGATATATGCGACTGTGATATTATGTGTTAGAGGAGTAACTAGGGAATCGCATCTGGATACTAAATATACTTTTGACCTCATTATATGTTTTGTTATATGACACGTGATATGGAAATATTATATATTTTTAGAAAAAAGAAATAAACTGCCATGTAAATGTACATGCTTAAATTGAACATCTAATTTCATATTTTGTTGTATTTCTTGCGTGTATAGTGTGGCTTAAAGATCTAACGTTTATAACATGCTTATGAGTTTCGAATCCTTCGGCTCAGTATGTCATTCCATAAACTATATGAATGGTATAACTCTGGAATTAAATTGTAATGAGAGACACTTTGTTGTATGTTACAACTTGCATATATTACGTATTCCTGTTTCGGGTTCAGATCAGTCTGCTATAGAATAAACAATGAAAAATATTATAATCTTGACAACATGAAATCAAAATGTATTCGAAATGGCTACAATTTCAAAATATTCTTTGAATTTGCCAGTTACGTGCATGCTTGATAACAGTCATCAATCAGGTCTAATGCTTTCTTGGATACTGAATTACCTGCCATCATAGATTGTAAAGTAGAAGCCGACTTGTATTGCAAGCCAAATGATTGCTTTCGACCAGCTTTCACTTCAAGCACGTAATAAAAAAACTTCCTTACAGCCTCATCGTTTGGACAACCTTTGAAAAGAGACTCCATAGGCAGCCTAGAATGAAAGGCTACAGACGGAAATAAATTTACTTGGCTATTAACAAAAGTAGATTTCTTGATAGAAAAGTTTCCCAAAAAAGTAAAACCCAGAAACCAACAAGCGCATCTCCTTCAGTTCACCTCTCCACTACGATGCCAGACACTTACCGCAGATCATTTTGAATCATTGGCACTAGATTGCATCTTCGGTGCGTTTGAAGTCAAGATGTCCAGATGTTCCTATCGTTATGTACTGTAAACCTCAACTCTTAAAGGCGATCGGGTACGTGCCAAGGTAACACCCGACAGGATCACATATTCAGGGATATAGAGTTGCAAACACATAAGCCCGAGACCAAATCGCTCAGAAGTTCGGCGACAGGGGTTGACACACCTATCAATCAGGTTAGGACTATATTGCCTGGAATGTACTGAGGTACCGTAAAAAGTTACTACGTTCACGACATTAACCACTACCAATCAGACGATTGAGAGTCGAACCGGAAATGAAATCTCCCTCTTGGCACGCAACATCTATGCCAGTGAATATGTTGACAAAAGCGTTGATTTCAGAAAATAAATGAACTACCACAACAGTCTCTCATGCAAAATTTGGCTTAGAAAACCGTTTTAAAAAATCTAACCTTCTCAATGCAGCCTTATTAAAATTTCAGTAATGCATCGGTTTATCGCCATGCATAACATCACTGGAAGTTTATATATTTAGTCTAGTCCGTAGCATTAATATCCGTCCTTTGTCTCTAGGCTGAAAGTATGTCCAAATACACAGATCACCCAATGTTTGGTTACTATTATAGTAGTTTGCGGATCGGAAAACGATTCAAACCTGAAATTTGCTTCACTGGAAACAAAGATGTTTAAAACAAAACACAAGTTTACTCATTTTAAGGCAACTTTTCGTTTGTTTCCTATTTCTTTTTCCATTACTTCTTGTTCGTAATATCCCCTGCATCGAACACCGGTATATAAAGATGTAATGATTCATACTTTCATTCCACCGACTACCGTCACACAAATATGTAATGATTCAAGGTTTTCTTTCACCGACCAACGTCATGCAAACATGTAATGATTCATGTTTACCCTCTGCTTTCGTGCTCAGTGCTTGTGTTGTCCATGTCAGTTGTGTCATCCCCTAACGAAGAATTTTTATTAACTTCCATTACCTATATATATATATATATATATATATATATATATATATATATGGCGAGAGAGAGAGAGATCATAGACGTGAAACAGATTGTGTTTACATTATTGATGGAAGACACAATGATATTCGTGACAAATAATCCCTGTAAATAAATAATTAACTAAATAGCTAATGTACACCTAACTGATTACTAATCTATTAGACTGTTATTGACTGCATAGTCAGTACATTAGAAAGGGGGCAATCGTTTTAAATACGGTGTGACTGCCCTCAGCATTGCTATAGATTTGTCTCGCCATATAATATATAATACATCTTATTTCATTTGCCATAAATGAAAATAAGAAGAACTATATTTGACAATAAATCTTGCTCTAATTCAGGGGGTGCTCAACCTTTTCGGCAAGGGCCAGATTATACTTTGTAAGACCATTCGAGGGCCGCAAACGCTAATTTCTTTAATATAATTACTGTTCAAGGACCAGATTTCTGTTTTCTTTTAATTTGCCCTGAGGGCCGGACAGAACACGTGTACTGGCCAGATCCGGACCGCTGTTTGGGGTTTGTGCACCCCTGTTCTAATTATTTCTAAGACAGACTAGCGCATGAATATATGTTATGCATGTGTATGGTGGTATCACTTTCAAGTGGATTAAAAACACAATGCATGTTCTATGTCTCTGTTGGTATCATTGTATTTGGATTAAAAACAAATACATCTTCTGTATTTGGTACGGTGGAAAGCGGTTGCCCTATACCATCACCACACGGTTTAGGTGAATTCCAACTTTTGGATAGGACATAGCTTTGACTTCAAACCCCAACATAAATGGCAAAATATCTCAAACGGGATGGGTATGGTTTGGAGAAAGGAAAAATACTTCAAAAAGAATATACAACCACCTCACCCCCACCGAAAATTAAATGGTCCGTCCCACGCAGAAGTAAACGGCACATGCAATATAGCGATGGATAGTTTGTCATTGGATGATTTCATTCAGAATATGTGGGTCTAAAACCACAAATAGGGTCGACTATGGCAAAGCAATTAGTCGAGTTTTGGTTGGCTCATTTACAGAAACATTCACAAATGAATATAAAGCTTCAAAGGATGGCATTATTAATATTACGAAAAGTGTGCTGGAAAAGGATCAAAACATTCAATTACTAATTGCCAACTTGAAAAAGCGTTTAAGGTTGGTGATAGCGCAATGTATTTTCGATGCTGAAGGAACACCTTTGACATCAAAGATTCAAATTGTTTCGCGGATGACTTGATGACCAATGAGAATATATTTATGCAGATACACAATTTATCGTCTAATTAACGAAATATTTATTTTATAAAAACGGGTTCACAAAATGATATTACATTGCAACAATGCACTGTATGTATCTAAGGAAAAGATGATAGTACAGTAGAAATTTAAAGTTAACTTTGCACAACCGTCAAAAGAAAATAAGACTTATATTATTTTAGCACTAATAGTGCATTAGGTACTATCTATTATTGTATTTCGTATCTCTGAAAAGTTACATGTCCCCAAATCTGGACCTAGGGAGACTCATTATCCCCTTCCCTCGTGATCCTATGTTCAATATTTGTTAATATATGTTGAGGAACTGACTTCTTGTGTGAACAATCAATAATTGAATTACCATGTAAACATATATGAAGGCAAGAGGGGATGACTGTCATAGATGAAAATGGTGATTGCTTTATAAACCCCCATTGCAAAGTATAATCTGTTCATGTTCTGTTATTCTACTTTGCACCTAAAAAACCTAAAACGTACCACCGCGAAATTAAAAATAAATTATTCGTATTTCTGATGCTAGAATTCTGAAATATTCTATTATTTGACTGCTGTTTTTAATCCACCCATCCACCCCAAACCCTCTGTAGAAAAGTACCAAGCCTACTGTATAATGCCGTATTTTCCATCTGTGCATCCATTACCAGATCTCCCGGAGCACTGGGTGGAATGTCATACAATTTTGTATCTATGCTGTGTATGTAATAACAACATGTAGGGCTGATCCTTTACTCGCATCTATTGTTCGGAGTTCTCAAAGGCCAAATGTACAAAATTTCAATTTATAATAAAATAGTCACGTATTTTCTAACCAAATGTACATAATATATCACAGGAGGTGTATGAACCATGTATTTGACAGATATTTCATTATGACCGATTAGTCACTGTCTTGTCGCGAAGGGAAAGTACAATTTTCAAACTTTGAAATGATGGGTTCTTGGATATAGTTGGCAAATGTAGAAATTTTATAAATGACAATGGCACAATTTTGGTCTTTTATCAAGAGTTTTGAACTTAAAACATCCAACAAAAATGAAACAATATGTAAAGCCTACCCTAGAGGCCAGTGCTGATTAGTTATCTATGTTTGACTCTTCATGCCTATTACTATACAAGTATTTGTTCATAAGGTAGCCATTTTGAAAATGTTTTTATCATTACTCTTCCTGAGTGGATGGTTATATTGACATAGGGTTTCCATTAAAAGACTTCTTATCGTGAATATTTGGATCTAAATGAAACGTGCCAATATGATGTTTAATATGGCTTCCATGGCGGTAATTATGACAACCTTTTTATTGCTTATCTTCCTGTGTTGAAAGTAATATTGATATATAATTTGCACCAGAGAACTTTTTGTGCTGTCAAGTTGAAACTAAATGAAAATTGTACGTATTACGTATATCTGTTTGTAACTCCTGGATTTGTAATTTATATTCATGTCATGGCTGTAAATTATACAGATTATCTTTAAATAGATTTTGCCTACGTGACTAGGGTCTGTTAGGTCTTGGTCTACGTGACTAAGGTATGTTAGGTCTTGGTCTACGTGAACAGGGTCTGTTAGGTCTGGGTCTACGTGACTAGTGTCTGTTAGGTCTTGGTCTACGTGACATGGGTCTGTTAGGTCTTGGTCTACGTGAACAGGGTCTGTTAGGTCTGGGTCTACGTGACTAGGGTCTGTTAGGTCTGGGTCTACGTGACGTGGGCCTGTTAGGTCTGGGTCTACGTGACTAGGGTCTGTTAGGTCTGGGTCTACGTGACTAGGGTCTGTTAGGTCTGGGTCTACGTGACTAGGGTCTGTTAGGTCTTGGTCTACGTGACTAGGGTCTGTTAGGTCTGGGTCTACGTGACTAGGGTCTGTTAGGTCTTGGTCTACGTGACTAGGATCTGTTTAGGAATATTAAAATGACATAAATAGATGCCAATCTATATGTTGAAAATTACTAATAATAATCTTAATAATAAATCTTGATCACATTGGGTTAATTCCTCAATGGCTGGTGAGGTTAAGAAGGTTATAGAAAAATTAAGTAATTACTCATAGTTGGGTTACGTCACATGAATATGCAGTTACAAGATAATTTGAGTATAAGATCTGTCACCGGGGTTATGTTGTGAACTTAGTCGTAATAGAATGTGTATAGAAGAAAGAACTTAGCAATCGGATTCACACCTATTTTGGAGTCATTCGTATTTTTGGTGTTCCTATTGAAACTCTGCAGACGTGTTTTATGTTGTACTTAGATACTTATCGAGAGGGAAAACATTTTGTTTGGACTGTTCAGTGGAAATAGAAAGTGCTCATTATTTGGACTATAGAACTATTCTGGAACTGCTGTGGATTATTCAAAAGAGTTCTGGACAATGCCATCTTGACAACTTATTACGGGGTTAATAAAAAAATGCCATCATGACAAGAAGACGTTTCTTGGCGGACCCTTACATTTCCGCTTTTGAAATTTATACGTAACTTTTCATTCTTTTAGACTTTCATAGGACTTTATCGGGATTATTTTGGATTCTCGTCATAATACTGTAAGTTCCTCTCACATTTTCATTTATAACTTTGATACTTAAATTATTTGTTACCTTTAACAAAACCTGTAGGCTTATCTTCTTTCTTTTACTTAGTTTGTGACAGTAGAATCGTAACAGTGCTACTCCGATACCAACATTCCCGCCAAATCAGTCATCTTGAAAATCGTATTATTTATATTTCTAAATAGAGGATAATAGCAGTTTAAGGTTAAATAGCAGGTCCTCAGCAAAACTATTGCGAATCTAACTACGGCCACCATTGCAGACATCTTGAAGGTCTAGGTATCGCTATACGTCAGAAAACATCATCTTTTCAACAGAATAGGTGTTATGGCAGATAATAAGTTGTTATGTATATTTAATTTATAATGTGTGCTTGACCTTTTACCGTGATTAAAGACAGAAATTTGGCGTACCTGACTATTATCATGTTTTCGAAATGTTTACTTGAATTTGAGTCCAAGACCAGAGACAAGACTTTATTTATGAACTTAGAAGTTTCTGAAGTGTCCATTTGTACAAGTTAGTGAAGTTTTCCTCAAAATGATATTGCGTCATAGGTCAGGTGATTGTATATAAAGGTTTTGTAAACAAAGTCGTCATCCCTATTTTAATACCAGTCTGTGGAGTCGCTTTTAGTTGTGTTCAAATATAACTTAAGAGGAACCACTTATTCAAATTATATTTTGGAATAACAGAGCGATCATTAACATTTTGGACTAAAAAATACTTTAGATTAATTGAGGACTCGTTAAAAAACATTCTGGGTTATATCATTGTGACCCATAAGGATTATTGGTACATCTAATCATCCATGAATATTGGTACAAATGCACATTCAAAATTATTAGAATTCATTCAGAACAATCTATATTTTAAATCTGCGGTAGAAAATTAGGATTCTTTAGGACTCAGTTGACAGTAATGTAGTTCCTCTTACATTTTCACTGTGCAACTTAGAGAATTAGGTAATGTGTTGATTTTACTAAACGTGTTGTGTTTGTTTGTTTTTCTTACATAGTTCACCACCTTCAAGTCGTAAGAATAATGTTACCGCAAATTCCATCAACATGGAAAGTCGTGCCAGCATTTGGTTTTTACCATAATTATTCTTATAATGCTTAGTTGGCTCGAACCGAAAATGATGCTTATCTGACACCCAGCAGGACACCACAGCAGCATTTCGAAAAATCGAATACGACATGGGATTTTCATCAGAATTCTTAATCTGATCCCTAGTCTGTCCTAATAAAAATGATTGTAATCTGATCTCAAATATGGCCATCTTGTAAATATTGTTATCACTACTCCTCCAAAATGGAATGTCACATCAACATGGGGTTTCACCAGAAAACTTCTTATGGCGTCTGTTTAATCTTAAATAAAACTGACATCCAATACGGCCACCAGAGTGACCATCTTATAAATATGTTACAGCAGCTCCTTCAGATTGATGGTTATATCGAAATACGGTTGTCACCAAAACACCAAAACACTTCTTATGAGATCAAGTTCATCCTAATGCAGCGGGTGCCAATCTTATATCAAATATAACCATATGACAATCTTGAAAATCCTGTTTTCAGTACTCCTCTCGAATTCTCATATCTGCAATTAGTTTGCACACAAAGGTTTCTACATATAATGATGTGCATTGTGTCCTAAACGAAAAAGGCGCAGATCAAACATCCAATATGGCCATCTCGGCGGCTAATCTGAAGAATATCAGACATGATCTCAACACTTAGGTGTTAAAAGGAATTAACGGCCCTATCTTGAATTCCATGATATTCTTTTCAGACAGTAGAGCATCGGTTCCTTCGCGGGACTCTTGGTTTCTAAGTATCTCCACTTTTCTGAGTGGTACCGACCATTGGATCATTTCTAGAATTAAAACTTCGTAGCCTCTCAGAATTAAAACAGTGCTGTGGTATTTTTCATATGACCAAATTATGGTGATGAAATTATTATCATTTACCTGTAGGTTTTTGCCTTGTAAAATGGATTCAGGTTACGACTTAAGCCTTTTGTTATTTAGATAAATTACACATCAGAAGTAAATCATGATTGTATCATTATGCAAACCATTGTGTAAATTTAATTTAGTGTAAAAGCTGGAAAGACCTTTTGACTTCTTTATATTACGTCGGGCAATTTTGTCACAGGCAGTCTATCGCAAATATTTAATTTTGCTGTGAACTTCTAGTAAGGTTGTTCCGTACTCGAACATGAGAATAGTGAAGACGATATCAGATAAACATTTGACTAAACAAAAATTTAAACTTATAGTTTGACTTATTTGTGTTCCGTTTTATAAATTTTTTAGCGTGCAATGTTTACCAAACAAAAAGCACCATGCTACAATTTAAATATGAATAATAAAAAGCCATTTGAAATACTGACCAATCAAACTCTTCCCTGACGTATTCATATGATTTTCCAATAACCCCGAAGACTACATTCAATCCTATGGTATAGCAATCTTCGTTCTTTTGGCACTGTACCGATTTTTCCATTGCTTTTCGAAATGTCAAAACTTGTCAATGTTGTGTTGAACGGTTGAAAAATAAATTTTTGTAAGAGGGATTAATTTAGTGAAAGTGATTTTTATTCCTGTACCATGTTTCAAAACCATTTATGGAGTTAAGAGATTTGATGAGAAAAGTAGACTTATTCTCAAAGATTCTCTGATAACGTTTTGATTTAAAGAAAGGCTTTCTAACTATTATACACCTACCACGTCATATTGCTCAATCACTATCATATGCAGTAAATTATGATCAAAATAATATATGACCATTTGTATCGCATAATCTATATGCATTATTTTGAAATAAATTAAGTGGTCACCTGGCCTTTTGAGAGTTCTCTTCCCCCATTCGGCCAATTATATTACCTTGGAGCAAGAACAATTAATATTATCAACTTTTCATAATTGTTTTCAGAACATGTGCAGCCTTGTCCAGAGTAACATTAGTGGCAGGTAAACCATGTTTCATTAACAGAGAGTTTGGTGCATTAAAATATTCAGATAACAATCGTATTCGGAAAACATTAATTTATTGGTGGAAGGAAAATTTGACTGAGTTCTTCTTCTTTGCTTACGTATTCCGGTGTTAAGTCGGTCAAAAACATGCTTTTTGTTAAGTCTGTCTAAAACTTGTTTGGGGGAAGAGAGAACCCTATAGAGTCCGGGATCTCGTTTCCCCTTTTTTTGTCTAAATGCTCTGAATGACTCGGGAACACTTTTTTAACCATTTCCTTTATTGCCGAAAAGATAATTGTTGTCTCCTATAATTATTACATAAATAATACATCGTAAGCACGGTTGTAGGTGCTAGCGTTTCGTTACATCTATCGCGCATTTAAAGACAAAATAAGGCTGGTAATCATTTCGAGACATGCGCATTTTATTTCCAAACACACCTGTCAAAGAAATTTCACGAGTTAAATTACTAAGACACGCATCAAAGAAATCATTTACAAGCTGTTCTTTGTGTACAAGCTCGGCACATTTTGTTGTGTACTCAAAAATTATATAGCTATTTTAGAGAGCAAAGAAAGCAGCTAATACCCAAACATTTCTATGCCAGACCAAATGTATCAAAATTAAAAGAATTAATGAGATCTGAAAAAGTTGGCATTTTAAGAAAACTTTCTAAAATGTTTGATATTATTTTATCAAAACATTCGTTGAGCTCTAATCATCCTTACGCAATGTATATGTTGTTATTTCTACTTTTATTTCAGGAAGAGAAACTTACCATGAGTTCATTATTGTAAAGTCAAGGGTTTACTTTAGATTAATTTGTGTTATATTTCTCATAATTATCTTGTGTCTTTCCAATGATGTTAATATCCAGGTATTTATACTTGTACTTGTTCGTATGCCATTGGAGCATTTATTGTGATACTGTAAATAGGAGTTAAATTTTAATTACTGTGAACAAATCGCATGGTCCATTGCTGATGTACACGAATGCAAAGTGAGATACTATTATTTTATATCATATGTTGAGTATTGCAACGAAAGTGAATTAAGGAATGTGTCATTGTCAATTTGATATTGACTAGAATATGGAAGTGACAAAATGTGATAGTGTATTGTGTGAAATACAGTAATGATAGATGATTAAACTGACGACAGTTATGTTTGAAAAGCATTAGTTACATATAAATGGTAAATACCATTCTTTCATATATACTTTACATACGAGATTACTTGCAACAGGGCTGATTAGTTTCAAACCATTGCTGTGTCAGGTGTTTCTGCAGAAACATGAATAATGCCGGATATGTCAGGGAGGTCAACAGCAACATAGAGATCAGCTGCATCCATAGCAACGGAAGAGTAGCGAGCGCTATACGTATCCGAGCTGTCAACAGCAACAGAGTGGTCAGAACGGATCGCAGCACCAGCGAGAAGAGAATGATCCACAATGAAAGAGAGCTTAGAAGAGTCCAGGGTACCAAAGAGATCAGGAGAGATCATTAGCCAAAGGTGGATATGTTTGTGTAGCTATAGGCTTTTTAAATACTGCAATGTTCCTTCGTCTAATCCGATTTATGTTTCTAAAGGATAAATGTTATACAGTTTAGCTATTTCTTCAAATACACTTTATACAAGTATATAGACTAGATAATTTGAGTCTTTTTGGCGACTGCAATTCCTCCAGGGTCAGTGTAATCACTATCATCAATGTCATCTGTAAACAGTAGGTTAAAGTTTGTGTTTAAAGTCTTGTTTATGCTTCACATAAAGGAACGTTGTCACTACACATGCCACAGTAAATTCCACAGAGATTTGAATAAGCAAAATAACTTGATTGCTGGACATTTAATGTTTCAGCCGCCATAAGAGAAAGAGATGAAAATAAAAGGCCATCAGTATTGAACTATTTTACATACAAAAGATAAATTGTGACAAAATGTATACGACAAGACTAATAAATACAAATTATGCGAAACCCATGGTGCGAAGATAATAGAAATAGTCCATTCGAATAATGTTCCGAGAGTTTAGAGCTGAAACACTTAAGAAACAATTACTTAACGTTAATCATTTAAATCAAATTATATTATGTATCAAAATCTTAAAGAGATGGCAGATAATTTCACTCATTCATTTCCAACGTGACGAAACATACTGCAGAATCAATTTTAAAGTAACTTTATGACTTCTGCTGTGAATTCTCCCAAGAGATCCAGGCTTTAAAATACCAAATGAGCTATCAACATGTTTTAAATGCTTCCATTCGGTCAATGAGAAAATGTTGACAGGATTTTATTAGTTTTGTCCAGGTTTATGAGTAATTACTGAGACTGTTTCTTATTATATGTCATCATTGAGTAAAGACGGATGAGTTCCGAAAACCTTAGAATCTGATTAAAGTTAAGTCCCGTTATAAAAGAGGAATTACGGATAAAGTCAAAAACTACAAATCTAGTTGCATTCTTCTGCTTTTAGCTATAAGAAAAACTATACAGACAGCTGACATTAATACATATTATTTTTTTATCAGACGCAAATGAATCTCAACGTCAATTTGAATGTACTCTCCAAAATACCACTACACTCCAATCGTGGTATAATATCGACAACACAAAATGTGCACTTGTTGTTACCTAATCTAGCCATCTTCACTTGTTGTTACCTAATCTAACCATCTTCACTTGTTGTTGCCTAATCTAACCATCTTCACTTGTTGTTACCTAATCTAACCATCTTCACTTGTTATTACCTAATCTAACCATCTCAAATTTTTGTCACAGGACCTGCTTACAAATGGTGCATAATGATAAAATACTTGGTATCCAAGTGGATAAAAGCTTGCTGTATATTTAAACAGTATTTATGTACAAAAGTCAACACGGCAATTGCATATAATCAAACAAGAGTCTCTTCTTTATAATAAACAAATACGTATTTAACAGCTTAAGTTGAAGACATAAATAGCTACCAGACAAAACTCTTACTTGTTATTATGAACAACTTGAAGATAGCTTACTACTGCGTGAGACTATTAATCACATCACTAAAATATTAACTTGTGAATTTGTGTATGTAGGAAAATTAAATATAGCATTACTTTGATACGTCACACTTTGTCCTGCAAAGGATTTGTTGTCCCATTATCTTGCTATTGCTGTAAGGTAACTATAAACCAACAAAACTGTTGACATACCAGCAACATAGACACAAATACATGTAAAACTTAATTTGTTTCAGTGTTGAAGAAAACATTCATATAAACACTAGTTAATGGTGTATAAAATTTTGAGTGAAACATTTCGAGCTCAGCCGTTTTGTTGTAACCACAAGCTTCAACCCCAAATCAAACGAGACATATTAGCATTTTGTTGTCTGTCTTTCAGTCACGCTCTTTTGTAAGCAAGATAGTTCACAGACCCTTGAGCCAAATTTCACTAAAGATATTTAGATACCTTGAGTGAGTCCCAAGAGCCTATTCGGAGGGGGGAACTGTGACCTGATGTTTTGGGGTTTTAATGAACTTTTACATCGTTTCATCGTCAATATGTTTTGGGCGTGAAACCTTGTTGCAGATGTTTAAGCCCGAAGCACAAATGAAATTTTGCATACATGTTTTCTTTGCATGTATATGCTGATAACACACAATTGGAGTTACATTCGGCTTTGAAATTTTTCCACATGTTAATGTTCGTTTGACTAGACTGTTTATGGTGGTTTTTGTTTTATGAACACATTTTGCTTTCATTTGAATCATGCTTTTTGGAGGGTATATTTATGCCAGTATGTTTTCGCTATTTTGGAAGCATCTATGTAATATGATAAAAACACATCTTCAGTCGCATGCTTTAAAAAATGTTTTCCATTTGATTACATGATTTGAAACTTTTGGGACACAGACTATTTGGACTAAAATGTTTAAGCATGAATAAACAAGCATTCGCGAAATAGACAAATATGATATTGGTATGCGCATTGATACTAATATTTAGTTGACATGGTTAGATTTTCAGGCCATTATAACACTCAAGGACAAATAAGTAAAAATAGTAAGCAAATTAATGTTCATTTGAATATGACATGATTATAGTTTCAGTCCATTACTGCATTATCAATATTTTACTTATTTCTTTTAATTTACGACCCGCCAAGAAAAAGCATACACTTGACGTACACACATTATATACGGCATGCATGTAGATGACTTTATTCGATTTTCGTGTCCTTTATGTTTTGTCTTTTATATTAAAAAATCCAAATTTGTAATTTTATGGACTTGGACGTCTTCTGGACTAGAGTGTTTTACTAAAAAAGGACTGATCATGTCTCTTGGAGGATTTCAACCTCTTGTCGTCTCATTGGGGCAAATGAAAGATATAGCTTAATATTGGCCAAGATTGTTAACCTTACCATATGCTATTTCAATACATTAAAGTCTTTGATATCATGAGACGATTATTAAAGTGTGAATCTTTCAGGGTACTTCCATATCACCAAACAAAATGTTATTTTCTTCACCTTGCTGCATTATTTTTAGGGCTGCTAGGGCTCATTAGTTATGATATTGCTGTGTTTTAAGCACTTCTATTTCTGTGAAATACACCGGTACAGAATTACATTAATTTTCAGGTGTTTGATTGTGTGCGTGTTTGTACGTTTGCTGGGATAGGCATTCATAGTCTGGCTGTTGTCAAAAACAAATCCAGTGTAGTTATAGAATAGGGAACACTAATTTAGTCATCCTGGCGTTGTCAGTCTTGTCAACATGAATAGTCGCATCACACGCCATTCAAGTTTTGATGCTAGTTTTTTTGTTAGACTTTACCTAGGAAATATATATAAATGAACCCTACATGAAATAGGTGATATCTTCTAAGTCAGCACTTCCATATCTTCTCTGTATATTAATTGCCCCAGGTGCTCTTGACTTTAAAGATGAAATTTAATTTGTTTTACCTCTTGATTTCGACCACAGTATATGGCTTGGTCAGTTTCCTGTTGCAATTACCAGCGTAACTTTTTCACTTGCTATAGCTTTAAAAATAAAATGTACAATATCTACAGCTATGGCCATTGTCGAGACGATATAGTTCGGTCTTTTAATACTTGTTATCACCGATTTTATTTTTCCGCGCCTGGGAGACATTGTGACCCAGTAGTCTGGTCTCAATCTCAAGTTTGTATCCTGACAAGTATTGTAAATACTGTTCATAAAATGTGTTCATGTGATCATTTTAGAGATCTCTTCTAGGCTTATATAGGCATGAACAGGTTTAAGTCACTACTTCATGAACGGTCTTAAATGTTGGGAATTATTCTAATATTTTTTCTCTTTGTTGCAGATAAAGCAGAAATAATTGAATTCCTGAAGAATGGCACAGTGGTTCAAGTTCCTCGATATGCAGGAGGCTTATATAAAAAAAAAATTTAAAAAACGAAGCTATTAAGTGAGAAAAATATGACTATGTATCATTTTAAGTTGATTTTGACACAGATAACAATGTATAATCATTAATGATAGGGATGTCATGGGGGGGGGTGCATATCGCTACGATGTCTGCTGTATGGACGTTTATAGTGATGTCTAGCGTTGGGGCGTCATACCGCAGACATGTTGCACCATGTCCCACACAGTCACATTATCTGGGCACCAGGTCGACCAGTCCTAACAATAACCTCTTAATGCTGCGCGCCAAGCGAGGTATCTGCTAGTACCATTTTTGTAAGTCTTTTGTATGACTCGAGCCGGGTTCGAACCCGTAACTTCTCGCATCCGAGGTGTACGCTCTAACCACTAGGCCACCGGAGTGGTCATGTCATTCAGTAAGGCTGCCATAGTAATGATATATACGTTTGAAAACTTACATCTCTACCGCTCCTGGACTATATTTTGCTTTTGATGGTCTCAATGCCATTTATCCATCATTCGAATGTCATGATTTTAAATTTAATTTTTTAGGTTCGATATTTCGGGTAAACACGTTTTTGTGTTTGTGCGGTCTGATGGGGGCAGATTATATTAATTGAGTGGAAATATTTCTTAGGATATGCTATTAGTCTTGATTAGTGGGATTTCACAGCCAAATCCTATTTTAAAGTTGGATGACAGCAGGATTTTTACTTCCCTCACCCCCATGTTAGTCTAAACAAAATACTAAAACAACTTTTGTTGAGGCAACAGCGTAGACTTCATTATCGATTACCTAACTCGATGATCTATCATTGAATTAGCATCGTTGTCATGCAAAATAGGGTTGGCTGAGAAACACCCACTTACCAAAACTACTGCGGTTTTTATTTTATATTTAACACAAAATTTTACTATACCTAACATTCCCACAAAATTTTACTATACCTAACACGCTTGGTTTTTCCATATCACGTATGGCTGATAAATAACTTGCTGAGATTTACAGGTAATAAGAATATCGATAATTGTATATTCACAACACACGCTCTAAAGTGATCAGCACCTAATTCATATAGTTATATCTTTAAATTTCATCTGTATATCTGCAAAAGTTCGTTGACCTAACGGTTACGGCGTACATACAAACCTTAGATCGACATGTGAAAACGACTTCATGTGTTTAAGTCCAAAAGACCGCGATATACATATTGGCGGCGTTTGGCAACATATGCTATTATAGTGGAGCGAACCTGCGATGCATTAAAAAAAAGACGAGATATACTGAAATTGGTAATTATAAACTTTTAAACAAAACAAAACTAATCCAGATGCAACTCCCGTGGGCCTTTAAAACATCAAAAAGGGCGTTCATTCTAAATCGCCCTAGGTTCACCGGGGGGAGGGCGTGCTTGATTACAAATTAACAAACTAAAATTTAGCCTGGACAGACCTCTGAATTTCTAATATTTTGTTTTGCACTTATCGATTCACCAAGGGTGTGTTCACGCACAATGGAAAAATAAAAATATAATAGTTACCCAGGATTTTAGAGATATCCAACATTCAACCTGGTCGCATGTACTTCCTTTTGTTTTGTTTTTTATGGCTCAGTCATTCGACATAACATTTCCTTAGTTGGTCATCGACTGTGATCTTTGTGTATTTATCCTGAGATATTGGATTGTAAAGATTGTCAATAGTGTCAGAAAGTGAGTCCGTAACACAAGCAACTAAAATGATCTGGTTACTATCTTATTTCTGTTTTTGAAATACGTGATGTACTTTTCAAGGGCAAGCATACTTGTCATGTGCTTGCCCCTGAAGAGAATTCGTTTCATCTTTAACGTGGTATCTTCCACTGTAATATCTTCCATTTTTTAAAAAATATATTTCACACAAAATTTGTACTGTCCTTAGCTTTTAAATTCACACAAAATTTACCGAGTACTTTTTGTCATATTTTACAACTCTATTTGGTATCATATCAACGAGCAAATTGTCTTTGACTCGCAGTTCCTGTAAAAGATCTAACATAATAAACTTTTCAACACGCAGATAAGCTCAAAGTTGATTTAGAATTTTATTATAAGTCGCTATTGCTATTTTGCAAGAAGTATATTTGTTCTCATTTTTGGCCCGATCGTTTTATTCACCGCTGATAAAACAATACCTACCCCTGACACTATCATTAATAATGGATTTGCGGATCCGCCAGCTGACATAATTCCAGCCGTTGTTAGTAACATAGGAATGTAATTCAGCATGCCTGTTATTTTACTGTAATATTTTCTAGCTCATCTGACACAATATATTTTTTATGATAATATTTATAGTATTTGATGAGCTCATCCCTATCATTGCCTGACAGATATGTGATTACAACCAATAAAAAATTTGTTGCAATTATGAAACTGTTTCAGTAATTATTTCAATTTCCGTAGTGAAGGTATTTTCAGCGGTAGCCTTATCGATCAGAGTACTAAATTTATTAATTACAGGGTCAGCAAGAAAATCTCTGTACTTATCATATGATTCAGATCAGATCTCATTATATATGCTACCTGTTAAGACTTTACGATCTGAGGATGAAAATGCTGGATCAAAATATGCTAGTATTTCAGTAATATCATTGATTCTATCACGATAAATATCTTCCGTTTCGTCAATATAACTAACAACATAACATAACTGTCCCAGCTTAAATTTTTTAAGTACTAGATGCTGCCTGAGAGCTGCATATGTTGTTGTCAAACTCAAAAGACCGCGAATATCTGCTTTCCCTATATTTATGTTGTTGACAGGTAGGTTTAGGTTTTTAGCTACATTTTGATATTTCTGTATTTTGCTTCTGTCACTAATTTTCCAGTTTCTTTTTTTATAGTTTTTCAACGCACATTTTTAGAACTATCACGCGTGTCATAATTTTCGTCAATACTAGGTTCTACAGTTGTAGTATTGTTAAGGTCCTGATAAAATAGGTCTCGTTAGACATCATCATCATATGACTTAATTATATGCTCAGTATCTGATACTGAGTTTGGTGCAGCATTAATATGACATCTGTCATACTTTTCTTATCACCGGCTAGTCTATTAGAACTAGATATGCTGTTGTTAGCAGGTAAGTATCAGTATTATTATCTACTATTTCCAACAACGTACTTTTATGATAATAGTCAATGCCTAGCACACGAAATATTCGACGTTTAATAAATATGTCTTTGAGCTTACGATTTGTAAGAAACCTGTTTTTCTTAGTGTCAGCAAGATTATCAGGCTTATTATAAATCTTTTTCAGTCGCTCTTCCTCCGGATTTTTACCCCCATGATATTTCATTTGTATAAAATTAGATTTGTCGATCGTCAAAACATTTTCTTTGTTTGGCTCAAGCAACGTATTAATTAACAACGACTCAACATTTAATTGACATTCCTCACCGTCGCTTACAAGAGAGTATTTATTAATTATATTAACGTCTTTGATTGCGTATTTCACTTGAGGTCCTGTCATTCCTGCAACTCTAACACAATTGTCATTATTCTCATTTAAACCGGGAAGATTGAAAGCTAATTTTTTCATTCAAGCGACTGTATCTGCTGACCTTGCTTCTTTGCCACTCGCTGGGTCTAGGTGATCAACGTCAACTATTTGAATCACCGTTTTCGGGGTTTAGAATAGTGCTGTAAAACACTTTTGCGACTCTAAGCGATACAATGGAAGATCAACATGCGTTATATATTACAATTACATTACATCGTCAACTACATATGTCTAAAACATCGTCAATCCTGGGTAAGTACTTTCTGCGCCGATGACTTAAATCCGGAAATACGAGTACTTGTTTGTGGTTACTGCTGAATTAAGTGTAAATTGACGAGAAGTATTAATATGAATAAACGTTGCAATATACAGCGTAGTCCATGTTGAGTCATCATTAGATCCTTCTAATCTCCAGGCACAAATTAATCCGATCTTAACATTTAATCGAGCTCGTAATTTAAATTTCCATATTGCTACAGCAAACGCTTGCTTTGGATTATTTCCAGAATAATTACTTGACGCAGATGCAACAAAACCGTAACGATTATTTATAGCATCAGCGAGATGTGGAATGTGACCGATACTATTTTAGCCCGTTTTGTACTACCACCAGTCGCAAGCGATTTAGCAAGACTCTCTACGTACTGTTGTTTTATAAAATCAAATGCAGTAACTGGAACATACGTAGAAGATATCTTAGTGGCAACCACATTGATTGCACCTGTGATTGTGCCACAGGTTTTCTTAACGTAAAGTGCATCGGCAGCTGTACTTGACATACTGAAAGCATTATTTGTTACATATATTGATGTCAAATCAACATAAGATTTATTTGCTACATCAGATGCAGCGGTTGGATAATATGTAGTTGTTCTTTTATTAGCGCCCATATCTAACTCGCCAGTCATAGTATCAAAACTTAACGATAACTTAATATTATCGATCGTCTTTAGCTGGGCAAAACTTACTAGCTTGCGTATCATCTACATCGATAGGTGGATACGTTGTTTCAAGGTCTAACAAATGCTGACCTGACATACCTAAATTACCAGTCATTGTATCTCCAGATTTTTTTATGTATTTCGTTAAATCTATTCCATCCGCAGTGGTTGCAGTTTCGTCTTCTGTTGAGCTAGCTGCTTAACGTACTAAATGTTATGTAATCATTTTTATTTCTTACCGCACCACAAAATTTAACTTTGGCCGCCTGAGAAATTTAACTTTGACTGCCTGATAAATTTAACTTTGACTGCCTGATGAAATTTTGTGAATACCTAGTATAGAATGAGCATAACTTATTTTGATACCGAACGATTAATAAAACATCAGTATAATCACACCTGAAAGATGGTCATTATATGATAGTAGGACGAACTGGATCGGACAAAACTAACCTGCTGAAGAATATGTTACTTAATGATCTCTTCAGATCGAGTTTATATCTACGCCATGAATCCACAGAGGATACATACATACATTCCTCTCCGACCTATCTCCAAATTCCTTCTTCTCCTTCTCGACTTTTTCTAGACTCGTTCTCCTCCTCCTCATCCTCCCCTTCTCTGCCTCGACTAGACTTCTGTACTCTTCGATTGTTTCGGCTAGTCTCATTTCCGTTTCAACCACTTGCAGAATCGGGACTCAGTGGAACCGGAAGTTCTCTCCCTTAAAACTTCCTTTCAAACCTTTTTCTTTCCTTAGAATCTACCGCTAAGTTTTCTCGCCAGATTACAAGTGGCTTTTTCTCGGAGTAAAACATATTGATCAGTAATCCCTTTAGGCGAATACTAAATTTTCTCTATTAGTTGGAATGTATTGTTCGGGTCTGAATTGTAATCATGCCGTCTATCTCAATTTTCGATTGGATATCGATCTGGACCGATCAATAAAACTTAGCGGACAAAGTCCCTCTCGCTGTTTGTCAATGTGGGGACGCATAAGAATAGACCTCTTTCCCTTGCGGACTTCCTTTTGATCCTTGAACAAACTTTAACATATGGGTGTGATATCGGCAAGCTTTTTTTAAGTAATGAGATCGGTCCCCTTCCAACTCAAGTTTCCGGTCTCTGCTGTTCACGGTAACCTTGCGTAAGTGTTCAACACTACCGCACGCGGAAATCTTTAGAGATCAAACACAAGGCCGCGAAAAATTCCCAAGACAGGTACAGTATAGCTTATAAATAAATTTATATATGGGGCTCAGCAAACGTGACAATCTCATTCTAGTTATACAGCTAGATTCCGACGAGCATAAAATAATTGTCCTTGATGGCATTCCGCTTAGCAACGCTGAGATGAATATGATAAATCGTATTTTTCATTGTCGCGCAACAGATAATGTAATGCAGTCTATCTGGCACAAGAATTGTATAACTTCGATCGATTTATAACCCGAAATGCATGATGTTTTGTATTATTTGCAGGACTCAACAATATCGACATACAAAATATAGCACGAGAACAGTGGTGGGGCTTATTAAAAGATAAATTTGCTGAGCTTCACCATAACGTTCCTGGCAGAATATCAGCATCGAAGCAGCCTGCTGCTCAGGGAAATTACAATTCTTTTATTTGATAAACTAGTACGAGATTGAAATCGCTTGTTCAGATGTGAAATATACAAGGTTTAGGACTGTGAAAATTAATCTAATTGATATTTATGAAACTGGACGCAAAGTGAATAGAGGTTCTAATGAAATTTGTTGCAACAAGGGATGCATTTAAGAAAAAGGTTGAGCAGGAAAGTCTAGGTCAAGAACAGACAGCACATGAGACTGCTAAACTTTATACACGAGTGACTGAAGCTGTACTTGGCAACAGCTACATATTTCTGCGGTATCACCTGAAGATATCGAAAAGTTAATAGAAAAACGAGTAAGCGGTATACTTGAAGAAGAAGCCAAAGAAAGTTATTGAACAAATAGGAGACCCTAGTGCGTTAAAAGAAGAGGTTAAACATTGAATAACTGGATCAATACAATTATGGAAGTACTATTAGAGAAACAAAAAGCTCTTACTGATATCCTGGTAGAAAAGATGTCAGAGGAGAATCTAATTAGGTTTTATAGACAATCTCCAAGAAAAGAAATATCACCAGAAGATTACAACAATTTATTGAGAGATTATATTCCTAGAGAACAAAATGACGTTTATCAGTGGCCAGAAGATAAATACATAAATTTTATTGAAATGGAACAAATTGAAAATTCAGGATTACAAAATGAACAAAACATCGATAAATCAGAAACCGACGGAGAAGTTTTTAATTTGTATAATAAAATGCGTGCTAGATTTATTACTGGTATTATGTTTTATACTGCTGACATATATAAAACAAAACAAATTTACATACCAATGAACATTTTATCAGCTATTTAAGGATACCGATAAAAGGTGTGATAGACGTGTCTTCCAGAGGAAAGATCAAGATTAACTGGTGATGGTCTGAAGTTATATAAATCTGAAGCTGAAATAGTTGACCGGTTGATGATTTTAATCTCATCAAAAGATTCTGGAAATGCAAGCACAGACATCGTCAACAAAATTGTTAAAATTTTAGATAATCTCAGATCAAAAGTTTATCTAACATCCGACGAAAATTATATTTTACACAGTGATTTGGTTAGCTAACAGAAGAGCACAAACTGACAGCAGTTCAGTTTTATCTATCAGATAAAATAAGAATGTTGTCAACTACATTACTGCTTGATTCATCACAGACTAATGCGGACAGTGCAAACTTTTGTTATTTATAAAGCACCGATCAAATCTAAGAGCGATGATCAATACGAAACATGATTAGTATCAACTATTGCTTGGAACTCAATGGCAATTGTGAAAACTAATGTCAATGATAATTTTACATTCAGAGTAAGAACAGGTGATGCTATCGAGTGGAATTCTGTTAAGATTAAACAAGATGGTTTCAACGATACAGATCTCAACAAAACGATAAAATATCTTATAACAGCTGGAAGCAGCGGAGTTTCATCAGATAATTTTGAACTCATTCCAATCTATAAAAAATTACAGTCAATAATAACACTTAAATTATCTTGTTCATCGATCTCAATAAAAACAATACAATCCGATTATTACTCGGATTTAATAAACAACAGTATATATCTGCAGCAGTTGTCACAACATCACATGATAGTGAATCAGTTGCCAACGTCGCAAAAAATTAATATAATTTTGATAAACTGCTCTGTTGCAACTGCATTGTATTCAGCACGAGGTAGCCAAGGACAAACTAATCAAAGTTTTTCTCTTGATGTCGAAAATCAAATATCGTCTATCACAACGACCCTGACTGATCAATCAGGTCGACAGCTTGATCTCAACAATGAAATTGTAACATTTGCAGTCGATTTAACCAACCACGATTAGTTAACTAATCAGAGCTAGCTCACCTCGGTCAGTTAACTAACCACACTCAATTTTATCAGACAGCTTTGTATAACAAAATGAAACAACAAAAATATTATTGCAGAAAACTCGTAGGAGGTTTCTTTGGAAATGTATTCTCTAAATATTTGAAAATTTACCAGGAATTTGATATAAAGTAGCACCTATCGCGTTAGACGCATGTAAAGCTTTTGTCAAGGAGCAGCTGCTGGACAAAAGATTGCTGATAAAATTAAGGGTGGACAAACGTGTACAACAGATATACGACAAGTGATTTCTGAAATATCACCAACATCACAAACAGCATGAGCTATGATGAAAACAAACAAAGGGCTATCTCCGCTAGGCGAAGGAATGTTTAGAATATTAGTAACAGACACTAGACCTCGAAGTGCTAGCATTCGACAAGATATTGCGGCGTTTTAGTGGGTTGCTTTGCAACCTCAATCCGCAGCGCGGTTCACAATTTTATCTAACAATGACAAAAAAATAGTGTCAATCAAAATTTACCCTAACCTGACAGAGGGAATAACAAGAGATAATTCAATAACAGAATTCGAAAATGTTGTGTATCTTGATGAAAATTCAAAGGAAACTGACAAAACACGAACTTTTAATATACGAGTCGAGAACGTGTTTCTGTTGCCGCACAAGGCCGTACTTTAAGTACGAGGTAGTATAAGAAAAACAGTAGGTGGTAATATTGCTGCTGTTACGCAAGTATCAGTCGTGAACAATGTTTGGAGTTTTTTTTAGAAGCGCCATATATCAACTAGCTAATCAAACCGTACAAGATACTGCACGTGCAGTACAATTCTTAATGTGATGTCGTTCAGCGACGATTACTCACGATCTGTTGCAACAAATATCTTTGGTTTAAAGATATTGTACGTGGCGATGCTATTGCAAACGAATTTGCTTATTTTAGTTCAGTTCTAACTGGCGATGCTGCTAATCTAGCTTTAGTGAGAACTTTTCTTTATGATAATGTCGCAACTATTGGAATTACCGCACCAGCTGCAGATGCAAACGGACCAGATGTAAGGACTCTGCTGACATTTATTTGTAATATCAACGGAATTGCTACACCAGCTAATGAAGCTAATGGAACTGAAATGTTAGTAATCGTAAACAGAATAGGAAAATTTAGAAGTAAAGTTTATAATGAGGGCTATGCTAAACGATGAATATTTATAGATAGAGCAAATCAAATAACAATGATGCTTCCGCTTAGCACAATATTTGGGTTTAGGCCGAGATTGCAATAATGTATTTCGTGGTATCAAACATACACGTAATCTTGATCGGGCTAATAAAAACGATTGTCTGATGAAAGCTGCAGGTCTTGACGATACACAATTTATAATTTCACGACTAGCTCTATGGATCCAACGTGTCGTTCCGTCGATCGATAAAACAATAGAACTTGATGCGATGTTGACCACGTTTACCAAAAAATTGTATTTTATGCAAAATAAATGTATCAAATAGCAGTACCAAATTCGACAGATAACACATGGCGGATAACAACAGCGGCAAACGAGCTGTTATTTACTGAGTTTCAGCGACAAGAGCGACGTAAGAGTCAAGAGCAAACCAATTCTGTATTTGAGTCTAGATGTCAGACAAATATTTGTCAGAATTAACTCTAAATAGTATCCAGAACGAGCAATCGAATGCAATTTTGCAGCTAATGCTGCAGCATTAACTAATTGAAACGTGTCTCGACCTTATATGTATCTTATGGAGGTCATGCAAAAGGATCAGGATTCTGACAGTTGATCTCAAATTTCAATTGAAGAGTTTAGAACACGTTATGAACATGCTAATAGATATATTCTTAACAAAATAGTGGAGGATGACGTTCGGGTATAAATATGAGCTTTATAATTTTATCGAACAAAAAGAAATTACGATGAATTATATTATACATCAAACGAACTTATCGCGAGGACAAGTTGTTTTAAAAAAAAAACTAACACACGCTATCATTTAACGACAGTTTCATTGAAGATAGATTTCGTAACGCCGAGTGTTAGTAATCCGCCTGCAAAACTAATCCTAACACAGATGCAACTCAGTAACATGAGATTGCTCAAGCCATTTACTTTTAAATGTATCACAAGCACAAGTTACTACAATGGCTCGATGTAAAGAATTAGGTGGATGATTATTGGGACCTGCACTAGCAATCATTGCAAAAACGGTACTCCCAAAATTACTGTCAGATCTAGAAACACGAGTGATAGCTGCTGCTTCAGGGGCTATATCCGGAGTGACAAAATAAGCTGTGTCTGATGACGGTATCAAACAGTTAGTATGATATGCAAAACATTTTACTTTTGCTAACAACAGTAATACAAAATGCCTGGAAAACGTAAAATAGGAACGAAACGTAACAAAACTTAAAATAAAGAAAACCGCGAAGACGAACCGGAAAGAAGTCCTTGGTGGATTGATTGGGCAATTTACACCTAAACCAAGCTTGAAAAATGACAAAATTGCAATTTTTTTCTTACAAGCAAATATAAAAATGACTGCAAATAAAAAGGAAACTATGAAAACTACTAATAATAACAGACTAATGCTGATATGTATCTGTGCTGAATAGCATGTTTTTTAAACGTGAGTCACTGTTAACTGGAGATCAGATAATGCAAAGAATTTCTGACGTTATTTTAGTAGAAGATTGAATTATAATAAAAATGCTAAGCAAATCATGTGAATGTTAAGCTGATTACGATCTCCATTAAGCAGGATAAAATAGTAACTTATTGTCATTGTTGTAATCAACGATCTGTAATGGCATACGGTTTAGATAATCACAAGTTCATTGGCAAATTACCGAAACCTAGCAAAGGATGGACGTTGCGATCGTTATACTGGACCACGGAATCCGCTCGATAAGCAACTTGATGAAAATGATATTCCAATCCCGGGTCAGGATCCAGGTCGAGACAATAGCCATGCGGGATGACATATGTTACCGCGACAACGAAAGTGATATATCTGGTTTGACCGTTTTATGCTTGATGAACTAAGTGAAATGAAACCGAAAGGAGAAAAAGAGCGAATTGATCGTAAGATAGTACAAGGTATCATTGGAGCACAATATAAACTTAGGCTTGCTAAGGCGCATTCGCCTCAGTCTCGGCTTGATAAACATTTACTATATGACAATGGAGTGCAGAGCGCTGTAGCTCGTGAACTTCATAGACCTATGGGCAATAGCTCTAGCTAATATGTCAAATATTTCACAGTACAATGACAAAAAAAGGTATCTGATGAATGTAGTTGATATTTTTAGAAGATACGCGATTTCTGTACCTAGTTGCAGACAAAGCATGATAAACTATAACTATGGCTTTGCGAGGTATTGTGATCAGCACAGAAACAAAAGCAAAGAAAGAATGGATCGATCAGAATTCGAACAGTTGCAGGAACAAAATAACATTATCAAAAATATATCCCCGGAAATGAAAGGAAAAGTGTCAGCGTCGAGAGATTTAATCGTACGTTAAAAGAAAAGATCAATAAACAACTCAGAGTCAAAAACACTAACAGATGCGTTGATGATCTGCCAACGATTGTTTAAGATTACAATAACTTTAAACATAAAGCACTTGGAATGTCGCCCAACGTAGCCATTCACAATCCAGTGCTAGTGAACAAGCATATGTACCGAAGACACGAATTTAAAGTTGGTGATTGTGTTAGGATTTTACTAGTGTAAACAAGTTTGAAAAAGGATTCACTCCGAATTTGTCAGAGGAAATATTCGTTGCGGGTAAAATTTTAATAACAATAGCAGTAACTTACAAACTAAAAGACTCACCAGGAGAAGAACTTATTGGACGTTTCTATGAACAGGAGCTGCAGTGGACAGTGCATGATATATTCGTCATCAAGCGAACAACAGCAAGAAAAGGTAAGCGAAGTTTGGTCAAATGGAGGGGTTACGGCGACAGTTTTAATAGTTGGATACCAACTAGTGAAACCACTAATCTGTAATCAAATAGCAGGGTGTTATACACCCTAGCACCCGATTGTGTGATACATAGCATCAGGTGATCCAATCCAGTCACTATAAGTTTTTCCGTAATTCAAATTGCACCAACATGTCATGAACATATGCAAGGTTGCATACCTAGAGCTGAGACGCATCATCTCAATTCGCAAATATCTTTCAGCTGATGCCACTAAAACACTTATGTGTTCATTAGTACTTTCAAGACTGGACTATTGTAACTCAGTTATGTCTGGTTCATCTCAATATCTGCTCCAGAAACTTCAAAACATTCAAGGCACAGCTGCTCGGATCGTACTTAGAGTACCACGATTGGAACACACCTCCCAGTTGCTCTGTACCCTACATTGGCTATCCATTCGATCCAGAATCAAACACAAAATTTGTTCTCTGTGCTACATTTCACTGTCGCACCCATGTGTACACATCAGCAAGATACTTACGCTCCTCTTCTGCCAATCGTATACTCATTATTCCCACTATGAAAACAAAGTCATATGGACAGCGTTCTTTTGCATACTAGGGCCCAGCAACGCGGAATGAATTGCCCACTGAACTTAGACACAAAGACACAGTGATTACATTCAAGAGTGCTCTCAAAACTCACTTATTTCAACTCCAAGAACAAACTTAAAGACCTAATAATGTTTCCTACCTTAAATATTCTCAGCATGTATTTTACGTTTTCTAATTTCATAGTGTTTGTTTTGTAATAATATCATTATATGTGTTTTATCTTGCATGTGTTGTCAAATGTTGTAAAGTGCTTAAAACTTCTAAAGATTAGGCAATATACAAAGTCATTATTATTATTATTATTATTATTATTATCTACATCATTCTCACGTGCTTTCTTTGCCAACGCTCTCGTAACTGCACAAGCTGGGTATAAATCACGTGTTTCTTTTTAATAGGATCGTCTGTCTGATCCAAGCAAGGGATGTCAGTTAAAAGTGGATAAACCACAACCTTATCTACAACTAGATCACTGCCGAGTAATAAATTAATACTCTTGACGGGTAAAGACGACATTGTTCCGACTGTCACGGGTCCTGAGATTTAAGTCTGAAGACAAATGTACACCATGTAGAGGAACATTAGCAAAGGCACACTCTGCTCCCTGAATAAGAACACTTTCCATAGAAGAAGACTTCTCAGAAAAAGGCAAAGTGCCTGATAACAAAAGACTCAGAGAAGCTCCTATGAGTCTTAAAAGTTTGAGCAGGATAGGATAGGGCGAATCACTTATGAGTGATACTGAACCATTCGACATGAATGATTCATAATTATCCATAATAAAATTGGAGTATGGTTTGTTTGACCCAATAAATATATTGCTTTCAATACATGACCGTGACCTGGACCTTTTAAAAATAAGATCATTTTGAATAGATCTGTCTTGAATATGTTGCTGATTTTTCAATCATAAATAACGTGCCATTTCTTCTTTCAATAGGTACAAGTTGAAAAAGATAAAGACTTCTTATCCGTCATATTAAAAACTTGATTTATCAAAGTTGTGCCAGTTTGAGGTTTGGAAGTGTTCTTACTAGGCTGAAATAGTTTTCTAGCAGAAGACTGCTGAGTGGAAGACATACTGACAAAACAAAATTATGAGCTAAGAAATACTCATCAGCTGTAGGAGCAGCATATTTTAAAGTTTCGACCTTATGCTCATCAACGTAAGTCATAACATCACTATGTACGCAATTCTTGAACACTTCAGCTAATACGAGTTGTCTGAGATATTCGTAATCTTTATTAACCTTTATAGGAGAGCACCAGCTATCACATGGTCGCTTTTCTAATGTAAATTCAACATAGGTCTGGTCAGTTGATTTTCTGGAGTTCCTAAACCCTTGCCGATATGCCACAGGTACCAATTCAGAACCATTCAATATGTATTCTTTAACCACACCATAAACATCACTCTGCTGTAGTGACAGTGGAATGTAAAGATCATGAGCTTTGCCTGTAAGTACGCATTATAATAATAAAGACCAGTATTCTCTGCGCCATATCAAATTTTCTGCGATTTTGTCACAGTGAGCATAATATTGATATACTTTTTCCTGAAAAAGGGATACAAATTTGATATTCCAACTTCCTTAGCTGTAATTCCATTTTCAAAATGTCTAACATGGGTGGATGGGGTAGTTCTGATAACATGGAGATTAAAATATTGCATTTCTGTTCATTTGTCCCCAGTTATTTATGTAGAGAGTGGCTTATTTTTATTTTATTTTTAAGAAAAGATAAACTTAACGACTACATGATATATCATCGAATTTTTCTTTTATCGAATAAAATGATCATCTAATGCATGGAATAATGCAGTAACAGTGTTATTATTGATATTGTTCGTGTTTGTTTTCATGGTATTGTTACTTTTTCATTATATAGTTTAGCGTCAGATATATTGTCAAACACCATCTGTCCGGACTGAGTATTTGTGTCTGTCTTTCATAACTCCAGCTTCTTATTGATAGTTGGATGAAAATTCACACGCAGATTAAATATACGTTCTTCGCATTGATACCCTCTGCAAGAGGATATACTTTTTGGCTTTTAGTTCTGTGGATCCAAAGTCCAACGAACACACTTGTAAACATTTTAATTACGGTATATGTTCTAAACCTTCCCTTATACGTTTAGTCATTAAAAAAGTCATATTACGCATGGAATAGACTTCGTAAAAAGGCCTATAGCATTAGGTCGAAGAAGAAGGATGAAGAGGGTCATGGAAATGGCATTCCGTAACAAACGTGGGGATTAGCTAGGGAAAGCCGTGACAATTAATATTAAAGAAGTAGTAGCAGTACCTGTAGTAGTAGCCATTTCCGACCGTGAATATCTGAATCTTCATCTATCCCAGTCCTCGCCAATGAAAAGGATAAATCTAGAAATGTTCTAGAAGCCTCTTCACTATATATATATATATATATATATATATATATATATATATATATATATATATCCTTATATTTTCACACGTGTAAATATAATATTTCCCGTCATGCCATGCGATGCATAATTGTGTGTCCCTACAAACGTTGTACCTGCAACAACAAAAATGAGTACTTTATGGCCTAGAACAAATAAATGGAAACTGCCTAGAGTTTCAGACAAGGAAATTAATCTTTCATGAAGAAATTTGACCAGACGACCTCCGTGTATCTCTGAAGTTATTTCCCCTTACTTAACTGACAACAATGGCAAACCTGCTTTAATACTCTGCTGAATTCGACTTGTATTGTTTTCGGACATGATCACATAGTTTACAAAATGACTAAAAAATGTAATTTACTGCAAAAGATTAGGTCCACACAATCCTACCGCTTTCTTAAGTCACGTATATTTATATGAACAGCTCTGAAACCGAGGTTAATATACGAAAATGGGGTGGTGGTGCGCTTTTGTGCCGAAAAGTGAGTGGAATCTTCTAAATTGCGATTCTGGAGCAAGTTTAGTATATAATGGAAAACAAATTCTTTTCCTACGTCAACAACTGATATATTTCAACTTGTGGTACTAATAAGTACAAATTTAACTCATGGCTTCGCCACTCGTTAAAATATCATGTTTTTGGTACCAGTGAGGAAATATATCCCGTATTAACGCAGGAAAAGAATATATATATATATATATATATATATATATATATATATATATATATATATATATATATATATATATATATGGGGGGTGGCAGAGTTTGCTTTAACTTTATTATTATGCACGGTCAAGGAATCAAATGATTAAAGTGAAATGTGTTCATGGTCCGAGCACAGCCCTGTTTTCGCAAATAAATAAAATCATGTTTCTATGAGACTAATTTTATTTCCGACTATTCTACGTCACTAGAGCCAGCAATCTATCCACAACAGTCCTGCAGGGCAGCGTCCAGGGTGGCAGAAGGAGAGGTAGACAGAGAAAAAAGTAGACTGACAACATCACAGAATGGACCAGGAAAAGTTTTGCGGAGACACAGGCATTGGCACATGATTGAGACAAGTGGAGGGAACTGGTCAGATGTTCAGCTGTACAGTGCCTCGACGACCACACTAGGTCATGAGATGATGATGATTCTACGTTTTGGTCAGACATTTGTTTCTCCACTGTGACCAAAAAAAAATGGTTTACCTTAATTAACAGTTGATAGTCATAATTTACAGGATGCATGAGGTTAAAACTCGGGAATCTTGAAACCCAATTACACTCTGAGAGGAGATGTCGTGGAGAGGAGTATTCGAATCATACATAGTGTGAAATTAACTTATGAGCTTCCTGACTTCCTGACTCAATGCTAATATTAAGTTCAGTTATTACAGGTAGAATGATAACGCGAATTTCATTAAATAAATAATATAATAATTGCTTACAAAATTTGCCAAGGCACACGCATACACGCATGAATAAGTTGCACCCTTCTGGTGTTATGAAAAATTAACTTCTGGTTTTCTGTCTCATGTGATGGGATTATGACCAATCCAAATGACTGTAACAAAGATCTACTAAATAACTGTAATTATTTTGCTGTTGAACAGTGCTTGTATAATTGGGTAGCATTTAAAGTATCTCGAAAAACATCTGAGAGGTGGATTATGCCGAAGCATATTTTTGGTCATACGTTCGAAAAAGCACCGTATAATTCAAAACTATAACACTGGTTTAAAGTAACGTTCCTCTGAATGATACGTCGTGACCCCAAATATGTTCATCTATTCGTTTGTGCATGAAACCATCCTTCAATAAAATAAGACCGAAATAATATTTTCACAATTTATACCTAAAAGTCTAAATTATTTCGATTGCAGAACAAAATGCGTTTCATTCATTTTTAAACATCCTTTTACCGTTAAGTTTCTCGTTGACAAAATGCATTGCTTTTGTTTAGGAACGCACGTCTATCTACCACCCTGCCACAATCTGTGAACCAGTGAAAGCCCCATTTACACTTTAATCGGGAACATTGACGACAAACAGCTACAAGCAAGTTGAAGAAATGGCTCACCAGTGAGAAAATTGGAACATTTCATATTGAGAACACAGTTAAAACACAATGCTGCTTATGTAACATAGACAGTTCGTTCATGGACTGCGTCAAAGACAAAAAGCGTATAATCACAAAACATTAATTAGTCAAACTTAAGTCTTCCTTCATGAACAATTCGTATTGTATACAGATTCATTGCTCTGTTCAAATAAGTCATTAAATATGCTTTACAATAGCAGAATTTGTGATGTAAACTTGTTTTAAATACCTTTTGTTTTTGGTTTTACATTTCTACATTTGCTATGAACGTACACCAATATTAATGCCAATTGTACTCACGTACACCAATGCACATGCGAAATGTATACACGTACGCAAAAACAAATGCCATATGTACTCACCTACAACAATGCATATGCCAAATGTGCTCACGTACATCAATGCACATGCCAAATGTACTCACGTACACCAATACACATGCCAAATGTACTCACGTACACCAATATACATGCCAAATGTACTCACGTACACCAATGCACATGTCAAATGTGATCACGTACACCAATGCACATGTCATATATATACTCACCTGCACCAAAGCTCATGCCAAATGTCCTGAACTACACCAATGCACACACCAAATGTACTCACCTACACCAATGCAAATGCATATGTACTCACCTACACCAATGTACATGCCAAATGTACTTACGTATACCAATGCACATGCCCAATGTACTATCGTAAACCAATGCACATGCAAAATGCACATGCCGAATGTACTCACCTACACCAAAAACAGGCCATATCTACTCACCTATGCCAAATGAACTCAGTTCTGACCAAAAATTGTATTTGTTTTTAATAATCCTAAATTGTGCTTTTGAATTTATCCTATATACAAAATTCAGTTTTACTCACTGACTCTTAAAATTCTTTGCTTGCTCGTATCTAATGTCATGCGTTTTGTGTTTTGTCCAATTCTGTATTTTTGTATTATGATATGTTTGGATGTCTTGCTAATCATGCCTGTTGTAATGCTTCATTTGTTTTATATAATGTCGGTAGAAAACTTATTAGAGCCTATTTTGAATTGCTCTTTTAAAGTGTACAGGCGTTTAATAAATCTTGTCTTATTCAGTTTCATCCATCTTCCCTTATTAATTATCTCCATAAAGCATTGTGACTGTTACCATTAAATCAAGTTGGTTGTTTAGGCAAGTGGCGTTCTGTTCTATAGGAAAAAGAAGACACGTTTTTATATAAATGATGGACAAAATCAAAAGGTAAAGGCTGGTTAAGGAGGCAGATAACTGTGCCTGTGACAGTAGTGTTTGTTTGCCTAAGGAACGTGGGTACGAGGGTTGTTTGGGTTTTTTTCAGACAAAAGAAACTGGGTGGCATTCGAATATGAATCAAATGAATGATAGAAGTCGACTGGTCTGCATCGTCCAAACAATCTTCTCTAATGTGTGTACTATGGGAACAGGTCGGATGAAAAATCTTTAATCCAGGCATTCGCGCTCTGCCGACAGAACGTCTCCTCTTTCTGCCAGGCATATGCGTACAGCAATCCTTACAAAATCGGTTTATGGTACCTACTTGTATCGTTTTCCCAATCTTTACTTCTTGCGTATCAGTCCCTTCATAATCTTTATCTCATCATGTAAGTATTGAGTGTAATTTTAAGTCAGGGTATTTGCTCTGTTTATTCAGTGTTTTCACACCTTCGGTAGGACTAACTCACTATACTATACTTTCGTAATGTGCACTTCAAAACCATTGATGGTGTGTCTATTCTTGAGGTGCCGTATGGTGTAATGTTTCACAGCAGGGAGTAAAGGTATCTGTTCCATGCGAGCATCAGTCAACATGGTCTTATTGAAATCGCAAAGACGATAATGTATAAAAATAACGATGGCGACCATCTGCCATGTTTCTTCATTACATAGTTTTCCATTAAATATGACGGCACACAATATTTGGCATATTTCTTTGCTCATGCCTCGATTACACTTTAGTTTCAACAATGACGTCATAAGATCACATGCAAGGGCGCTAAAACGGCCAGCTAGAGATTAAAGTGTAATATGTTCCAGTCACAGCCCTGACCTTTATAGCACGTCTGTCTGCCTTTATCCATATGTATGCCTTAAATGTCGGTCACATGATCGATGCCAAATGGTAAGTTCCCACTTTCTTTTCAGAAATGTCACATCCCTCGCTTGCAGTCCATGCCAACTCCATGTCAACCCATGAAACATGTGTTGTTTCTCCCTGAATTAAGTCTCAAACTTGTCTGATTTTCCCTCTCCTCCTTTCTTCTCGGATGACAATTTTTATTCCTGAAGTATATTATTTTCATGCCTTATGTCACTTTATCACGTGACAAGTCACTGAACCTATGACAGAGCCCCTCAAATGTTTACTCGTACTCATCGCGGCGAAAATGTTAGCAAACTCATAATGCAGGAAGAACAAAACAAACCAACTCATTAATAAATTAATCAAATAATATGTTATATTTATCTGCAAGTACGCAAACTGTGACAGTTAATATGACACCACTCACACCTCCATACAGGTTCCAATCCAAATTCAGGGAATTATGTTATGTTATGTTATGTTATATTATATTATATTATATTATATTATATTATATTCAAGTACTAGAAGTATTATATTGCTTTGTGCATAATTTGTGTCATTCAAAAGACATCTTCCTATCTATTTTTAATTATTATGCTATCATATCTATGTTTTGCCTAATATGTTAAAGAATGATTAATAGTATAAATCTTTCTTTTTATGAGGGTAGGTATACTGCATCTATAGTGTATGCTTAATTTTTGTCCATGATTGCAGATTTCACTTTAAGATAATGGTCATTTGTAAACAACATGTCTACTATAATCGGACTTTATTGCCTAGTCTTGTTTTCGAACTTGTTGAAAATTTAATGGAATTTTCCACTAGATACGTCTCACATCTTTTGCGTCATTAGTCAGGTGACATATTTGTGTGTGTGATTGGATTTTTAACGTAGCGTTAACAATATTTCAATGATATCGCTACGATGTCTGCTATGTGGTAGTTTATAGTGATGTCTAGCACTGGGGCATCATGCCGCAGACATGTAGCATGATGTCCCACCCAGTCCCATTATCCTGGCACCAGGCCGACCAGCCCTAACACTAACCTCTTAATGCTGAGCGCCAAGCGAGGTAGCTGTAAGTACCATTTTATATAAGTCTTTGGTATAACTCGGCCGGGGATCGAACCCACGACCTCCCGCATCCGAGGCGAACGCTCTAACCACTAGGCCACCGGAGCGGTAGAGGTTTTGTAAACAATACAGTTCTCTTTGTTTGTTATCAGTCTATGATATACGTTCATGGTTATTATCAGATAATTTCTAGAAGAGTTACAAAAGTACTGACAGATTTAACATATCATTTAAGGATTTTTTGTGAATTCATTCATAAATATTTTAGTTAACACCATTGTGTTACACGGACAAACTCAAGAGTATTGGTACATCTGAACATTCAAGACTATCGGAATACAGTCGACAATTTCGGACCTGTAATCGGATATTTAGGATTATTTTTGGATTTAATTCACAATACTGCGTCTTTTGATTTTCACTGTGAATTCTACAAAAATAAATTAATTGTTGAATTCTTATTGTTATATTGTTTAAGACCATAGAGTGGTAACTGTATGCAAATAATGATTTTGTAGACGTCTGACTTAAAGACAACATTAAGTTTCTGAACAATGCGTGAGCCACAAAGTCAAAATCTCTATCCGATGCTTATCTCAGATTCTCATCTCTGACAGTGGCGCACAGTGCCCTCTTCAACTAGATATTTAAGTCTCCAACTGAAGTGTGAGCTTCAAGTAGCACGAGCAAGTTATAGTAGCAGACACGCACGATTGTGCTATCAATACAACTAAGAAGGACCGAGGAGAAGCAAAAATGAAGTTTGTTGTCGTTTGCATTGGACTGATTCTGTATTCATTTCTTCCTGCGGATGGTAACATGACATTATAGTTCCTATTCTTATTCTTATTATTATTATTATTATTATTATTATTATTATTATTATTCCTAGTAGTAGTAGTAGTAGCAGCAGCAGCAGTTGTAGCAGCAGTAGTAGTAGTACTATTGAAACATTCGCAATGACGACAATGCCGTCACAATTTCATAATTGCCAATCTTGTCTAGAACCTAGCTTCCAAACTTGAAATGGGCGGATTCTATGGAGTTATATCTTTCGGCAGTAATATTAGGATAAATGAGACGCAAAGTTTGTAGCACAAGATAGAAAATAGGGAAGTATTTTTTCTTCACTTGAAATGCAATCATTTTCTGCCCCCCCCCCCTTATGTGCCTTTTCTACCCCAAGAGACCAAAAACCGAAGTTATGAAACCTCTCAGGCTTAATTTCTTCACGTTTGCAATTGAAAGTATAATTTTTACAATGGAATTGACAATTATGGAATCAACTCGGACATACCCCCATATCCTTAAAATATCTTTCCAGTGGGAAACGTTTCCTTTCTCGCCCCCAGTGGCGTAACAAAATTTAAGCTGGAGTACTGCAAGCAAACCGTCTGTGAAAACTTAGTTAATAATGGTCACGGATAAAGGGATGTGAAGCAACTATATCGCGAAATAGATAATAATATTTTCTTCTTTATTCCTTTATGTCAAATCAATCCATGTCGGAGTATTGGGAGAAAAAAAAAAAGATCTCATCTAAAAACAGAACCTAAAGGTAAACCCAAGGCAATGCTAATTTCCGTTTGGCTCTATAAACCTTTGACTCGATGAACAAAATTTAAGAAAAGGTAAATTCTCGCTCGATATCATAAATGTTTGGTTCCATAATACCAATACTCGTGTGGTTTATGTGTATGTGTGTGTGTGTGTGTGTGTCAGCGTTTAAAGCAAAAGGCAGTTTGAACGAAAATGATCTGAGATTTTCATGGAATAAATTAAGATATACAAATCTTACTTAGTAAGGAACGATTCAAATCGAAAGGCAGTTAGAAATGAAAATTATATGAGAGTTTCGGGAATGAATTAAGATAATAAGATATTTCTTAGTAAGGAAGGCAAAAGTCTAAGTTAAATCAATTTGAACAAATTAAAAGTATTTATAGTGCGATGAGTAAATCACGTACTAATTTATATCATAGGCAACATTTTGTTTTACCTGTTTCTCTTACTGTGTTTTCTTTTGAAATACATGTTTTTAACGTTTCTCGATAATTTAGCTAATCTGGTGTTTTGTATAGCTGAACTTTCGATTCCTTCGTGAAACAACGTCAAAACGTTATTTGAGACATACGTTCACATATTTCCATTTGTATATAGATTTTTACTAATAGCAAAATATTGACTGATACTTTATTCATAATCTGAATTATATTATATCAGTCTACTATACAATGTTAAGCAAAAATCTGATATATAAGTCCATCTCATAATATGTACTGCGCATAATCTGTTACTGTTATTACTTCTATTACAGCTTTTTATCTGGTTGACCAGGAACCGATTCGTAAGTTTCGTCACCACCCACCACCACCCCACACACAAACACACAATATTTCACTGTAATAATGAAATTCTACCAAGATATATTTGAAAGTGCGCTTAGATTAAATTGCATACATACATACATACATACATACACACACATGCCTACCTACCTACCTACCTACCTACATACATGCATACATGCATGGATACATACATACATACATACATACATACACACACGTACGTACGTACATACATACATACATACACACACAAAAAGGTCGATGATCATGTTCCGTTTAACCTAAAATTTAAATTTGAAAAGCAGATTTCAAATGTGGTTGCCCTGTTATGCAAATCCATGAAGAAAACCATAAAGAATACCCTGTATCTATGTCATCTTTGTAAATCTTTACTAACTTCACATTTTAAGCATCACTAGATACGTTTTAAACAATTATTCGTCCTTCCGAAACAGTTGAATGCCATACAAAACGTCATCTTGATGAAAAGAAGCGGGATGTTTTCACTTATGTGATCTCTCTTACACACCTTGCCGCTGTCTCTGTCCCTCTCGATATAAGTACTGTATTTAATTGAGATAAATATAACAAAAAACACTTAGACATTTTACAATACATGTCCCTTCTTTGATGACGTTTATTATTTGCCTACACTTCTGGTAGTTTGTACCGCTTCCTCTACCCCACCTCCGCAGCTGTTTTAACAAATAAAAGCACCAATGACATAAAAAGAAAGCAAAATTTAGTAATTTCGTTCATCAAATTATACTTTCTAACCCGATAGTCGCCAGGGGGGCCCAAACATTTCAGTATTGTTAACGTTTCAAAGCAAAAGAAAGGTATCCACTGCTAAATGTTCTTTCCGGTTGTAGAAGAGTCCATTTTCAGTAATAATTTTGTCGTCTGCATCCAATATTTGCAATTTTAAAGTTTTAATATTTCTATTTTAAAAACATTGAAAAATATGGAAGGGTGTAACTTTCATATACATATATTCAAATTGATTTATCTCCCAAAGTTACGGAAGTAGATTTGCAAAATACTTCATTCGTTTTCTTTCGTTTAAAGCTAACATACTCGTGATATGAAATATTTCATGGAAAAAGGCAATATCTGAATGGAAAAAAAGTAAAGGTATAGTAGTGTGGAAATGGAACAGCTTGGTAATTTGAAAATACATTATCTAAGGTAATTTGGACATAGAATAACTGTGGTAAATTGAACATAGAATAGCTGTCGTAATTTGGACATAGAATAACTGTGGCAATTTTGAACATAGAATAACTGTGGTAAATTGAACATAGAATAGCTGTGGTAATTTGGAAATATAATAGCTGTGGTAATTTTAACATAGAATAACTGTGTTAATTTGGAAAAGAATATCTATGCTAAATTGAAAATAAAAAGGTGTCGTAGTTTGAAATAGAAAGATCATGGTAGTTTCTTAAATAGAAATAAACTTCTAGGAATTTAGAAGTATAAAAGATGTGGTAATTTGGAAATAGTAAAGCCATTGTAATTTGGAAAAAGAAAATCTAGCGTCATTTTATTTGTCTTATTTTACAAGGTAGGAACTAAATTTAATGTATCAATAAGGACAGTTCACGAGCCAACACACTATGTACATAAGGATTTAATCATAGATAATATAAAATAACAAATATCAATCCTTCGGATAGACCTTTAAGTGTGTCACACGATATGTTGAAGCATCAAATGACCAAATAATCTAATCATCCAATATTGGATCGCACAGCATTTTTCAAGATTGTATTTACTTTATTTAAATCTTTTCAAATTGTGTTGTTTGTTTTTTTTTTTTTTTTGTCACAGACTGACTGTTCGTTGGATAAATATCTTTACCTTTAAATGATACCAACACCAAAAATCGATGTTTATTTATTTGTACTTCTTGCCGTTTCGCTTTGGATGGCCCTCTTCACTGGCCGCAGACCGAGGTGAAACTAAGCGTATCGCGAACTATTGGCTAGTGAACATGATGACGATGAGGTACAAAAGTATAGTTTGGATTCTCCCTGGCAAATGGCATACAGAACACCACATACATACGTCCTTCGCCCATTTTACGAATACGATAAGGTTATGAAAATTACTCCCATTTACATAGAAATTTTATTTATTTTATTTATTTCTGAACATTTTTTATTGAGATACTCGTGTGTATAGTTTTACCTTTATTTCCATGAGGTTGGCTCAAAATCACGTTCCATTATTTCCAACGTGATTATTGATTTATCCTGTAATTTGACTTTTTGGTCTCTAGTCTAATGTCTGACTTGTATGTTTGGGGAAGCTTTGTTTTGACTATCTTATTAATGTGTGTAATTACGTCACACAATTTTCTTTTTTACAAATACTGTAACGACACTGTAAAAAGTAAACTCGAACATGGAGTTGACTGTTATGTGAATGAATTGTACGCTGATATATTCCTTTATCAAAACCAGATTCATCTTGCCAGCATGATTCGGATTGTGGATATTTGTATTGTTACAACAGTTTTCCGGTGAGCTGTTCTGGAGGCGTGTGTCGCTGCGCCTACGGGCGGTAAACGACGGGTAAATTAGATAATATCGAACCCTCTCTTATACCTGCATGCATTGTAACATCTCTTCTGAGACAATGACATAAGGACTAATATTTAACGAAGTAGACCATATTTTAGAACAGTACTAAAAGTGACGAACGCATTAACTAATCTTGCTACATTTTTGGAGGTAATTTCAACCTGCTAATACGTTATGACGTAAATGAAATCATTGCATATTATCATGGGCAGATAAAGAGAGCGGGCGGATCCTGCGACCGCAGATGTGGGTTCCGTCTCACATTCCGCACCTACTTAAAATTACACCCCCCTAAATCATATGTCTGGATCCGCCGCTGACTAATGTAAATGCGACTGTTATCCCATACCATATAATACTGTAAACTAAATACAGCTGAGTCTTATTTCTATTTCAGGTTCCTGGTGTTTTCAGTGGCAAACGATGATAAGAATATTTGAGTTTTGACAGTTATTCTTTGAATAATAATTTGGGAAGTAAATTCTAATATCTATCATGCTTCAAGTTTGTTCTCTACACATTTGATATAAATAGGTTTAGGGCTGAAATAGAAAAATAGAGTGTAGTAACCTATTACACAGAACGCTTATACAAAGTTTTTCAAACAAGGATACACTGCTATGATGAATCACTTCGGTAATATATATATATATATATATATATATATATATATATATATATATATATATATATATATATATCTTCACATTGAAAATCATGGTCCGCAATAAAAGTTGAATATGCTTTTATTGCCTTCCAGAAGGGGTGAGGACCTTTTCTTGTACGCAAGAAGGGGTGACGGGGTTAACAGTTTTAGCACATTTATTACATTCATAAGTTGCAGTGATGTTTAATGTTCTTTAGATCGCGATGTTTTTGGAAAATAACATAATGATAAGAGGGTCTCTTTCTATAACAAAGAGTGGAAGTATCATAAAAATGCTTTCCTCGCCACGTTTCACGATTCTAGCCACAATAGTATGTATAAGCACTCACAAGACTTATTACATCAAAAGTTAAATGCAACCAATTAACCAAAAACATTACAATCTGCAGCATATGACATAATTACTTTCTTTGTTAGAAGGTTTAAGTAAATATTACAGATACAAACAAACGTTAAATGTTATAAATCCTCCTTGAATAGTGTTTGATAAATGCGCTCTAGTAAGAAACTTTAAGCAAAGTAAATGAGCATGGACTAATAGTGAAGTATTTGCTCACATAAATAGATTTCCACCTATTAACCTCATGATCATGATGAGGCTATAGTACATTTTGTATTTAAAGTGCATTTCGTAGCGACAGTTTACGTTGGAAAAATTAAACGTGATCATGGGATGCAGTTGTGTTGATGCCTCATCTTTATAAGATATAATGTCACCGTTACCTATATGTCCTTGGCTTTGATTTGCTTTTACTAATAACCAAAAGATTATTTTGTGATTGCTGATATACATTGCCCTGCCTAAAATGGTACAATATACTAAAGTAAGGCAGCTTATGAGCACTGCACTGTTGTAACAAGAACATATCTCTGCGACCTATATTTTATGTTTCAGTATTAAGTTTCTATTGTTAAATTGGTTCAGACACAATGACTAGCCTGCGTGCAAATCCTCTTATTTTTACCAATCCGACAGATAAGATGTATTTACAAATTTCTGCCATACACAACTTCCAGCTGTAAGTATAAATGGGCAATAACTTTCACAAACCTCCATGGAGCATACAGACTTTTACAAGATGACTGCCATAACTTGTAGCTTAGTGCTGGCAACATTTTGTTTTAATGAGAAAACCCTGCATCATTAACTGCCATTAAAGTTGTTAGGTAAATTAAACCTAGCTTCCGTTGTTGTCCAATTTGTATGAGCCAATCTTTTGGCTGAGTGGGCATACACTTAAAAAAAAAAAAAAAAAAAAAAAAATATTCTTATCTTGTTCCACTAAATAAAAACATTCATCATTCGAAACATAAAACATAAGAAAACAAATCCAATTCGTATCACCAAATTGTATAAATTTGTAAATCACTCTGAACCCTCTTTGCATTGCCTTTTTGTGGGTGGGGAGGCTAGAGGGCTCACCACAGCCCCGAAAGCCTCTCCCTGTGCTCTCCCTGTGAACAGTATATATGAAAGGAATAAGTTAATCCCCCCCCCCACTAGAAAAGGAGAGACTATATCTATTTTGCAGTTAAACTTTTCCAAACACGAGGCTCCTCGTCACGTTTAAGACTGCGTTAGCCGTGCTATTTTATTGTTGTTCTTCGATTGCATACAAATGATAATTTGTGTCCTGTTTCAACAATTTTTTGCAGTTTGTTTTATTTTTTAGGAGGTGTTCTTATCTCCTTTTGTATGTGACCAGCTTATGGTAGCGACCTCTACCTATAATTCAATATGTGAAATGTGTTAGGCGGAAACCTGGTTTTTCACCTGGAACTATTGCTATTAATAATCAACTGATGAACAATAATTCCAAATGTATATGAGGACTGAATACAGGTAGCTAGTTCAGATAAATATTTACTTGTTTTAAAGAATTAATGATTAATGCAGAAACGCAATCCTGTAGCGTACTATATTTTGGTACTATTTACTTTTGTAACGCTCGTAAATAATTCCGTACAGTATATATAACACACATCTCATAAACAAAGCAAGATCAACGTTATCTGCTCTGATGTCTTGTAGACCGCTCGATAAGACCACATCAGCAGGCGAGAAATTCTCATCTTTACAGCTCATTCCATACAGCCACCAAGCTTATAAACGTATGCCTATCAATAATAACAAGTATCTAGCTATTATAAGTACATACTATCATCCCGGAAGTTCTTTGAATTATCTCTACCCTAAAAATATCACCAATAAAACCGGGTAAATGTATACTTTTACGGATACTGTAAATATGCATCCAGCTTAGACTGGTGCTGTCGAAAACATCTCAAAACCTGCACGCATACTGTTGTATACTAGATTTTGTTTCAGCTTGTGTAATGTGTTTTTGTTCAAATGCTGAAATCCTTAAAACATATATAATTAAATAACATAGGCTAACAAATAAACAATTTTAAGGAATATATACCAGGAACCTGTTCGTTTAGCTAATATTAATCAAATGAGGAGAAAAATTAAACTTGATTGCAACCCAAACTAAGTCCAATATAAAACAATCTTTAACATCTATAAAATAGTACGAAATTAAGGACTGGATGTTAATGAAGTTTACGCATCAGACAAACAGTAGATAAAAGATACTCCCATATTCAATGGTTTTAATCTGACCATTAATACCGGGCAGATATGGTAAATTTACAAGCATATTATAATTTTAATAATGATTATTGATATATTTTGACAATGATCGACAATATATTTTGACAATGATCGAAGTTTCGACGATATTTTGACAATGATCGAAGTTTCGACAATATTTTGACAATGATCGAATTCTTTTCAAACTAAGAATATATAATAAAAAAAGAACGAGACGGGGAAATATTTCATACGAGGCCGTCCCTTATCCAATCCCAACTTGATAACAGACCATCCTCTACCCCCACCGTATCCCCACCCATCGCAACTCCCACCCCGCAAACATGCAGCCCAATGAAGGAAAATAAATCTCTTATCTAAAAGTTTGGTATTACCGGAGAAAGAAAATACTGAGTATTTGTCCACTCACTCAGATTAGAACTTTGTAAATAAAAGAATTAATCAAAACTCGTAAGACTAGAATGCGGAGACATTTTACTTCAAAATACTTTAAAATTATATAGGTGTATGAGGCAAATTTCTATCGATCTACCAAAAGCACATTAGTTTAGGCCAGATAACAATTAATTAGATTTATGGAGAGAGGCGCTTGTTAAATCGCTATACTGCAGTGATTCCAAATGTCTGGTCGGTAGTGGTAGAGATTTTTAAATTAAGCATTCGTTTACTACACCGCGAGACGGACTATTAGGGACACGGCTAACTTCGATTTCATAATGGCACTGTCAAACTTGAAAATTTTCCAGAAACCGTTAGTCGAAAACTTGGAAGGTCAAGTTGACCCCAATTTTGGCGCCTAGAGGAAAAGGCGGTAAATATATCTCATCCTGATTTGTTACGCCAAATAGGGCGTGGTTCCCACACGAAATTTCCTAGCTGTAAATATTCCCCTCATCGAAAAATCTAATTAGACTAAGCTTTGCTACAAGAGTAAAGGTACAGGGGACTCCGAGAGTCAGTTTGAAAGAAATTCTCTCGTAAAACATTTGTTCAAGGGACCGAACGTCTGGAAGGTCGATGGATACAATTTTGGCGGTATAAACGAACAACGCTCGAAAGCACACAAAAAGTATTTGCGTCAAATTCATGAGATTCGTTGATTCCAATATAATATTTTGATTGGATTATTTGATAATATGAATATATATATATATATATATATATATATATATATATATATATATATATATATATATATATATATATATATATATATATGAATTCGTACAATAACTTTCTTTATATAAGGTTGTTGAATTGTTTAAATTAGTCGTCTTCTTTCTATAGAAATTAGGTTCTAAGAAAGTCATGCATTGCTTTAGTACATATTGACTGAAATTTAACGTTATTAAGCCATGCAGTGTGATGTCATGTATGCTAAAGACTTGAATGTGTGCATTCGCTGAACATAACGTAAATCCAGGTAGTGAATTTCATTCATGCATTTGTATAATTGAGACGAGAACGGAAATTCTAAGTCTCGTGTGTTAATGCGAAGTGATGAATTAGCCATTAGGAAGTACATTAATATTATGAAACTAGGTTTGTTTTGGTCTGTCATGCTTGGGTCGACTAATAGCCTTTGGTATCTGTTTCAATACCGATAGTAAGATCTGATAACGAGAGGGGAGTAATGTTCTATTCCCAGTAGAATAACCAACAGAAAATGTAGGTTGGTTCTCGGTTTGTTTTAAAAGGGGAGAAAAAAAACTTTTCATAGGTATTCCCAGAAGTATCATCTGATGTACCTACGCACTGACGTATTCAAGCATATGTGTATCTACATGCTTACATATCCAACTACCCACACAAAGTTTGAGGGCCGAAGGGAGGCGAAACAGTGGGGAGGTTGTGAGAGAAAAGAGAAGAAAAATGCAAAGGACAGAGAACATCTATAGTGAAATTGGAGTGAACCAGAGATAAGCAGGTTATGCAATGTACAAGGCAACGACTTCGATTGTTCACTCGATCGTATGGTGAACTAATCCTATCAGTAAAGCAGATAAGTTATTTTTATAAATATATTTGTGTTTTGAAATTCGGTGAAAGATTTATTCCAAAAAGAAGCGAATCTTCCTAATGTATTGTGTTATCACCATTGTTTATGAAATTGATTAAATTTTGATTTTCCATGTAAGGGGGCTCGTGTTGTTCTGTTCTATATATCTGCTCTGATCTTTATTTATTCTACCTGTTATGATCTGGTTTTTTATCATAACCTTCTTCTCATCTCTATCTATGACAAAGGATTACTCATAAGTTAAGAAATGTATTTGCCCATGGTTAGAGAGAGAGAGAGAGAAGCAGGAATTCAGGCTCTCTAACAAGAGTGTCACCAATAACCGTGGAGATACGACTACGTCTTGGGGAATGAGGTACTCAATCGCTGTAAGGAAAAGACAGAGCTGTTCTGACTCGAGCAACGAACTAATTCTTCGTAAGCCTGCTTCGTTATTTATACAGTTTTCACGTTCGCTCAGTCCAGTGAGAAAATGACCTTTGAACTTTTCCCAGGGCGATCGTGTGAACCATCTGCGCAACGCATCCAATATTAATATAATAATTTGTCTGTTCAACAGCTTCCCCAAAAATCTAAATTGCTGCCATTTAGATACGAGCGAAATGTATTTTGTGCTGACAATTGTTGATATTTAGTTACGAGCAAAATGTATTGCATGGTTTTCTGCACCTGCTTGTAAAGTGCGATCTTTATAAAATAGCATACAGTTATATTACACAAATATATAAATTTTATCTAGAAATATTTTAGTGGAAAATTATTTTCAATATAAATTAATGAAAAATTACTTTTAATACAGTTTAGAATAAATTTCAATCTTAATACTTTTACTTAAAAGTTCTGTCCTAATATACCTATAAGTTTACTCGATCCGGGCAATAACACCAAGGGCAATCATCTCCTAGATAACGAGAACCGAATAAAGCGGACACCTTGAAAGAAGGTACAATCCGCCAATCAAACCTCACTCTTTACAAAGAGGGGGGATTGCCTTTGCAAAGTGGGGGCTCGTCTGGGATCAGAACATTTTTATTCGAGTAAAGAGTCTGAGCAAATATAGAATAGAACACGTATTTAAACATTGATAATTTCCATAGTACTTGTCAAGAAATAGCGATCAGACTGAACTGAATCCGTTTGCTTATTTTTTTTTAAATATTTTGCGCATGCAGTGTTTCTTCTCGAAGAGAGCTACCGAAAAACAAGCGCCATTCCATAGCCGCGAACGTGTAATTTTTGATAAATGGATGAAAATATCTGGTACCGCGCTAAAGTATGAAGGCATACGCGAGAAAAGCATACGTCTTAAGTACATACAAAAAAGACTTAATAGTGTTCATTGCGGAGCGTGAATTCTCAACCTTGGATAATACAAGCGTGATGACCGAGTGCTACGAGAGCGTGCACTAGCGTTCAACCTGGGGTGGCAGGGACCGACCTCCCATCGGCGAGCGTAGAAAGACCACTGAGGTGGCACCCAAAAGACGGAATGGTCAGAATGGTGGGAGGTCAGGGGCCGGAAATCGCAGCCGAGAACATTTCCGTTGGTCGGGGAAGACTCAGGGGACAGAGAAGGATACCACGGGGAGGAAAGATGAGCCGGTGTGTTACTGCTGCAACAGACCAGGCCATTTCGTTAAGGATTGTAGGAAGTATCCTCCGACAACGATTAATTCGATAACTCCGAAAACTGTTAAGAAACGGAAAACAGTGGAGCTGACTAACACAAAGGTAGCTACGATTAATGGGTGATATGGCAGCCGTGCTATATGATACCGGCTGTAGTTATCTGGACTTGGTAGATAGTAGATATGTCAAGCCTGAAGATTACACAGGCGAGACGGTTGAAGTTCAATTTGCTAACAGGACGAAAGATTCTCTCCTGGTCGTTAACATTGATCTTGATTCGCCATATGTAAAGGGACGAATTACAAGCGGCGTATTTGTCGAGACTGTCTCATGACGTAATATTAGGGTGTAGGTATGTATTGCCACAACCTAACCCTTTGACGTGAACCCCTGTACACGTCGGGTCCGTTGAGACGAGAGCTATGAAGCGAAGGTCAGGGTCAAAGCCGCTGAGACCCTAGACTTCGCCCATAGACAATTTGCTACCTGGCGAGTTGAGGAAACGTCAAGAGGAAGATTTGTCTCTCATCAAGGTACGTAGGTACGCGAAAGATGGGCCCATATGGAAATTGCCAGACGGCGATGTGAAGTTCGCGACGAAACGCGGTATTTTGTATCAGTACGCCAAGAAAAGGACCGATACGTTCAAACAAGTTGTTGTGCCCAGAGCGAAGCGAGCAGAAGTGCTTAGGCTGGCAAGTGAGGGTCTGCTTGGAAACCACACGGGCGTGGCGAAGACAGAGATAGGTTGGTGTGGAAGTTCTACTGGCCATGTGTGTAAGGGGATGTTCAGAGGTTTTGTTTGTCGTGCGACAAGTGTCAGCGGGTAGCACCTAATACCACCCATCGCCCGGTGCCACAAGGAACCACTCCACTGATTGTCAGCCGGCGGCAGGAAGCAGTAATCGTTATATTTTAACGATAGTTGATTACGCCACCCGGTACCGAGGCAGTGGCCTTGAAGAAAACAGACTCAGTCACAGCGACTGAGGCCTTGTTAGGAGTTTGGTCGAGAGTTGGTGTCCTGGAGGAGATACTAACTGACCAGCGGACGCAGTTCGTGAGCTATGTGACGGAAGAGGTAAAAAGATTACTGTCCATTAGAAACTTCATGGCTGTCTCACTTTCACTATAAGTGGTTTGCATGTGTGCAGTGTCTGATTTGAAACACACCCTGGTATAAATTACATCAGTTGTCGACATGTTTGGTTGAGTCGAGTTAATAGATTTTGCAAATGGCCTAGATGAAGTCCACTCTCATTCTCTTTGATTGCTGTTCGTATAATGCTTCCTGGTCGGTGACTTTCTAAATGTCTATTTTCTGCAGGCTTTCCTCAACCCCTTGACCCTTGTTAAGAATGCGAAATATTTTCCTGAAAGAAGTTGGTTACATCCATAGCTGGACCTCAACTGCTTTATAACATGTTGGATTGACTCTTCGGCCTTTTGCAGGACATATCATGCTGAACATGAAACCTCGTATCTTATCCCGTGCTCTTTTTAATTTGTCACAATATTCGTATGAGTCATAACTTGCCGGGTCTTATATGTTAACGTAAGCGTCCGATGAGGTCTAGTTTAATTATGTTTCTAATGAAGTTGAACCAGGGCCTCACCAACAGTTGTCTCGGTAGTCTGAGTAATTTTCTTTCCAGGCTCTGGCTTTGCCATAATTCAATATTTGTAGGACTCCTGTAGTTCAAGTTTGATTCGCAGTTTATTAACTACAGCAGATGATTGACGACACGCTCTTGCTAATGTCCAGTATTCCTTTTCGCCATGAAAAGTGTAACATTTGTTATATTGGTTGCTGATACTTGTATTTACGGTCCCAGGTTGCTGTTGTAATCGTAGGATTAGCTGTCGCTGTATTTGGCGTTACCGATGCCCTGCTTAGCCCTAGTTGTTATCATAGCATCAGGCCAGGCCTCCTTGGTCTCATAGTTGTAGTGGCTGGATGTCTGAATTGTAGCCGTAGTGGTAGGTCAGGCTTTAGAGATGTAGCCATAAGATCGCGTATCATCTATGACTGCGCACGAGGGGTATCTGTATTTTCACTAATTTGTTCTCCTCGTGCGTCACGCTGAGCTACGAAGCATGTTGATAAACACTGTCCCAAAAATACATGCGAAGACACGAGTGTCTTCTAAACTTCGTTGTATTTGTTGCAATAACTTAAACAGCTTAAGTTCAATTTTAATCGGTCGAAGCTGTAGAATCAGAAATAGCTTAAAAATAATTCGGAATCAAGATTAGCAAGAACCATGAGAAAACTGAAAGAAAACAAAAGAAATGCAATATTCACGACACCCATGAAAACTGAAGACATATAGATAGACACACCAAAAATGAAAAATGTGTATACCTTTACAACTAGGCAATGAAAGATACAAATGTGTGTCTGATGCTTTCTTCTAGCCATTACTCGTTGATGGGGATGTTTTGAAGTATTACGTCATCATGGTATGAATTACAGCACACTGTCATTACCCACATATTAAACTATTAATGTCACCGCAAATTCTGACAATACTAGTCTTATAACTACGTGTAATACTAAAGCATTTGTACATGTTCATCTCTATAATCTTACCACCAGATACAAATTTTACATGGCTTTCTCCAGAATTGATTCATATGTGCACCACAAGATATCCACTGAAACCTCATTTATGCAAAAATAGTGTATTTATAATTATGTCGCAGCAATATAATGGAATGTTATTAATTATTTTTTAAAATATTGTTTTCAGCACTACAACATAAGTAGAATGAATAGAAATGTCGGAACTGAATTGTGTTTTACCAGTTGTTACATTAATGCTGACCGAGTCTCGACCCCATGTGATCACGTGACTAACAGCTCTGAGACAAGGTCAACGCGCAACAGATGCATTAATCTGCAATGACCACTAGCGAATAGAACAACATGAAATTGAGAACATAACAATGTAAACACATTAAAACGAAACAACTTATATTTCTTATATACCAACATCATGAAATATGTCTGATAACATTATTCAAATAAGGCCCGAAACAAATGCATGGTAATATATAATAAAATTTATCTTGTTTCTTAGATAAGACATGTCTCTGAGTTCATGTAAATTTGTAACATTCTGACTCGAAGTGAACAATTAAGTTTCTAAACAATGCGTAGGTCACAAAATCACAAGCATGATATATATCCTAATATTGGTTTGATCAGACGTACCTCTGATAGTTGTGCAGAATGCCCTTTTGAACTTGATAGATAATTCTCTCAGTAACCCGTGAGCCTCGAAGCTCACGATCGTCATTGTGGTAGATAAGGAAGGTTGTGCTAATCTACACAATATAGAAGTACTGAGACGGAGTCAAATGAAATTCGCTGTTGTTTTAACAGGACTGAGTCTGTGTTCATTTCTTCTTGCAGAGGGTAATAGTACATTATTATTATTATTATTATTATTGGAAATTTGAAAATGTAGGCAGTGCAGTCACAATGTCCGTTTCGCCAATCTGCGTCCACATCATTGTCCTAACCTGAAACGGTTATATTCTAAGGAGTAATACCGATTGTTACTTAGAGAAAATGTTTGTACTCCATCAAGATAAACATAGGCAAGCATTTTTCTACTCTTTAATGTGTTTATCCCTGCCCCAAATCTGAAGTACTCCACCGAGAGACCAATAACAAGATTTACTGTACCTCATTCAAGCCCACTTATTTCACTTTTTTCAATATGTTGAATGGAGTGTATATTATTTTACAATATAATCGAAATACACTGAATATGAAATCCATATAGATATGCCTCCTTATTCGAGAAAACATCCATGTGGTGGGAAATTATTCTCTTCTCGCCCTGCATTGTAAAACAAATTTCAGTTGGAGTATCACTGGTGATGGGCAAAAGAATGTAAAGGCAGACATGTCACAGCAGAAAGGATTATTTTGCTTGTTACATTTGTGCCAAATCAATCTATACTGATGTGTTAAGAACAACAAAAGCTTGTATCGAGTTTAAGGAACAATATACGGTAAATAGCATGCTAAACCTCTCGCAAAACCTCCTGTGTATTCCACAGACGCTTGTCTCTTTCCGTACTGATATGTTAAACGGCAAACAACTCCGTCCCCTATCCAAATCCAAAAAGTTAATAACTTTCCATCACTGAATTGTAATCCCGCGATCATTTAAATATATTTGTTATTACCAACATTGGGACAAAATCTACCCAGCACGAACTGAAACGGTGCCATCTCCACCATATTATAATGTATTAATTATGTATCTTAATGATAGTTTAAAGGTACTTTTAACTAAATTTATCAATTTCTTGACGTGGTTTTTCCTTCGACACTGAATTAGATGAATCGACATATTTTAGACTGCATCCTTTGCAGCGGCGGTTCAATCGCGTTATGTTAAATTTACAATCTGCTAAAAATAAATAAGAAATCTGAACAGTTTTATCAATAACAAATATTAAATATAGAAATATCAGAAAAAAACAAAAGATTAAGCTGTCAACGATGGCGGACAAATATAAGAACCTACTAACCATAGCTACCATTTATTAAAAGGATATATATATATATATATATATATATATATATATATATATATATATATATATATATATATATATATATATACCACCTACATTAAAGATAACATGGCATTTAAAGTGTTGATATAAACAAATTGATATGCCAATAATATTGATATATCAAATTGTGATAACCCCCTAGCGCAATAATACGCATAGTTAGACATTCTCGCGACCGTGTGCTATTGATTCTCGATCAGTGATGAATATCCTCAAAATAATCATTAGTGACGTATGAAAATAATGATAAATCCTCGCTTTCTAAATGAATTTAATATGGTACACAATTCATAGCAATCCTTTCTGCTTTCTGTTTCCCCTCCCCTCTCATGCATAAAGGGAACAAAAATACGCAGAGAATCAGGAGTGAGAGAGAAAAATGTTTTGGGCTGGATGAAAACCTTGATATTGAACATACACCAAGTAACCTACAAGAATATGGTTTTGTCGTAATGGTATGTGTGCACTTTCCTTGGATATATCTGTAGTTTTATATAATCAATGATACAAAGTTGCAAGCCTGTCGACATTATACGGTAAATTTCTCGGTTACGTGGTACACATACTGTGATGTATTTAATGTTTTCTTGTTGTTGTTAATGATGCTTCTTAAACATATTATAATGTTCTAAAAATGTATTAATTAAACATGAAAATGTGCAAAGGCCGCCTCTCTCTCTCTCTCTGGACCATCGTAGCATGATATGGGCGAAAATATATGAGAAGAACAGCGTAGACGATTTTCGCTTGTGTCATCCCAGGTTGTCTCTGGACATATGAATGATGGTAAAAGCAATGTCAAACCGACCAAATGATGAGAGACAGACAGACAGAGACACAGAGAGAGTTTTAAAGTGAAACCAACCAAAGGGGGAGATAGATAGATAGAGACAGACACAGAGAAAACGAGAGAGAGACACACACAGAGAGAGTTTTATGACCGGTAGTACTGTTATTAAAGTAGGATAATGACGTAGATCAACTGTAAATATATTAAAATATTTTAATTACCTCTTGTTGGCTCGTCATTTGGCTCAGTTTTTATTCCAAATTAATTTCCATACGCCGGTACGTAAATGGCTTAGCGTTCATGTGAATGGCATAGCTAACCTAGTGTTTCTAGTGCTTCACTTTCTTCAGTAAGACCATCTTTCATGTTCAAGTAATAAGTGAGTATTATATTAATATAATAAATGTGAAGACGACAAAACCTATATATAGAAAACAATCAACTTATTATTATGCAAAGGTGATTGTCAATAGCCACAAAATACTTATAATTCCATTTTGTAACGGACACACTCGGGGATGTGAAGGGTTCATTCAATGAGTCAATACACAGCTGCGTGTACTAAATCTCAACTCCGTTCAAAGGGCAAATATATGTATTTGTATGTGAAATAAATACAAGATATGTATAATATGTACGCTGTATCAGTGATATACTACTCGTTGTATAAACTTTTCATTAAAAGGAAACTCGGCAATCCTCGTTTCATTATATATATATATATAATACTTCATTTTCAAGAAAATAAGAACATTTTTTTCCAGGTCAAGCAAGTTGAAATGAAAGTTAATATCAACGTTTCGGGGATGAATTGGGTTATTCTTACCTAAATAAGGAACATAAAATCAAAGTGTAAGCAATAAACTTATCGCAAGGAGTATTTGTCACGCGCTTATTTTCACCTGTAGTCAGCATATATGTGTTTTTCTCACAGTGCGATTTTGAAAGTTTCGAAAAAGGAAGTCACACATTATTTATCTTGCATAGTTCAATTTAGTTTACCTTGAGAGAAAAAAACGCCATAAACATTTGTTTGACATATTAACAACGCCATAGACATTTGTTTGACACACTATTAACAACGCGATACACATCTGTTAGACCTATTTATTGTTTGCAGTTTTCATTAATAAGATGACATTACTTGTCTCTTATTGCTAATCTGAATTATCTTAAACCTGTAATCTGTGACAATATTGGCCAAAATATCTTCCATCTTATATCACAAATGTATTAGTTCGTGCGGTAACTTGTCCATCTCAATTTTCTTTTTATTGCTATTACTTATATTACAGCTTTGTATATGGTTCCAGACCTGCAGGAAACTCGTACGTTCCGTCTCTCTTTCTCTCTCTCTCTCTCTCTCTGTCTCTCTCTCTCTCTCTCTCTAAATATGCAAGACTCTCAGTATCTGAATGCTTGATTTCATACATACATACATACATACATACATACATGCATGGATACATACATACATACATACCTACCTACCTACCTACCTACCTACCTACCTACATACATACATATATACATACATACGTACGTACGTACGTACATACATACACACACGTACGTACGTACATACATACATACATACACACACAAAAAGGTCGATAATCATGTTCCGTTTAACCTAAAATTTAAATTTGAAAAGCAGATTTCAAATGTGGTTGCCCTGTTATGCAAATCCATGAAGAAAACCATAAAGAATACCCTGTATCTATGTCATCTTTGTAAATCTTTACTAACTTCACATTTTAAGCATCACTAGAGACGTTTTAAACAATTATTCGGTCCTTCCGAAACAGTTGAATGCCATACAGGACGTCATCTTGATGAAAAGAAGCGGGATGTTTTCACTTCTGTGATCTCTCTTATACACCTTGCCGCTGTCTCTGTCCCTCTCGATATAAGTACTGTATTTAATTGAGATAATTGTAAATATAACAAAAAAACACTTAGACATTTTACAATACATGTCCCTTCTTTGATGACGTTTATTATTTGCCTACACTTCTGGTAGTTTGTACCGCTTCCTCTACCCCAACTCCGCAGCTGTTTTAACAAACAAAAGCACAAATGACATAGAAAGAAAGCAAAATTTAGTAATTTCGTTCATCAAATTATACTTTCTAACCCGATAGTCGCCAGGGGGCCCAAACATTTCATTATTGTTAACGTTTCAAAGCAAAAGAAAGGTATCCACTGCTAAATTATCTTTCCGGTTCCTAGAAGAGTCCATTTTCAGTAATAATTTTGTCGTCTGCATCCAATATTTGCAATTTAAATACTGAGCTCATTATCTTAATTCAAAAGCAGCAGTTTTCATAGGTAGCTTTCTTTCTGATAGAAATAAATGAGAAGGAAAAAAGCATAAAAATCTAATAAACGATAGTTTATCTATATTTCCTTTTGCAATTCTGTATTAGCTTCATGAAACAAATTATAAACACAAACATATCGTTCTGAACATGATGATGAAAGGATATTTCGACTTACTTTCACGAAAATGTAAAAAAAAGAGTTGATTGAGAAAATAAACGCTGATTTGTCTCACATTATAACAGGATTGAAGCAAAGTCCGAAAACACCAAATCTAATTAATTGAATGACATGTTTATTTAAAATCCCTATGAAACATGAATACGATTAAAGTTCATCAGCGGATACAACATAAATTATGCAGAGCATACTTATTTCTGACATGGAAATTCCGGATTATATTGTCAACTTAGAATGTTCTATGAAAGAAATTGACTCTTATCTTGGTTCTTAGGTTTCAAAATAAGTTTGATTGAAAGTGGAATCGGCCTTAATGTTGTGTTCATGTCATTTTTCAGAGAATTTATTTATTTAAATATTTTACTTCACAACTTAAATTTTACAAAACGTTTTCGCTCTTGAGATGATAGAGTCGCAGCAGAAAATTGGGGTCTAGCGTCGGCGATACGACTTACTCTAAAATTTTTCAGAAAATTTCAATTTGTTTTTTTAATTTAAACTCTTTTTAGTCCCTGTTATTTTAATTTCACATATTTGAGAAATCTTTAGTGAAAACAATATGTTTTCATAGTGTCGTCTACAGTGAAAAAATTACATTTTAAATTCTACCCATGTAGTGTTAAAGTGTTTACATACGGAATTACAGATTAATAGGAGGGAAGTAGAGTTAAGAAAGCTTCAGTTTCAGAATGACAGAGAGACAAGAAAGAGAAATACAAAGCAAAAGGTGACAGAAGAGAGATAAATACAAAGGCAGAGGCAGAGCGAAGTTAGGTAAATGTAAATGCAAATGAAAAGAAAGAGAGAAAGAGACAAAGAACTGAACTAGAACACGTGGGCGGTAAGCACTCTTCCCTTTTCATAAACGTTCAGATATATAAAGTTAGTTTAGTTCCCCCAATTCAAAAAAAAAGAATTATTGATAACTATTTTCTTCACTTTGATAAAATTGCTGAAAACGTTAAATGGTGAAGAGAGCACAGGACTTTGTTATTACAATGTATACGTGTAGGCGGAGCTCGTGATAATTACATTTCACTATCAGCATAACAATGTACTGATTATGACGTTTCTAAGGAATATGTCTTGAAGAGTTATGAGTTGGTACCTGAGACATATCGAAAATGTTTAGGAATTATAGAAAAGAAACAGGACAGACCTATGTTGAATTGCTTGGGAAATGAACGACTATTTGATAAGTGGTGATAAGCCGAGAAGGTCAATAAATATTACAATAACGTCGGGACAGCTCATATTAAATGAATAACTCAAGAATTCCATCAACAGTAATGTCAAGACTTATCTTGATAAGACAAATATAAAAACTTTGAAAGATGCTGCTCGTAGTGCTAACGACTATTCCTTGTCCATAAGTCTTCTTCTCTGCAGTTGGTTGGTAAAAGCCATCTCCGTCTCATCAGAGCACTTCCAGATCTCAATCTGGCACAACTTTTAGGAATTAAGCTTCATATAAGACTGATCAGAATTTTGTATCTCTTCCTACGTACACTTATTGCAATTAAAACATTGCACGTTATTTCTGATTGCTAGTGATTTTGAAAAATAATCAACAGCATATATATATAGCTATTCCAAATGCTCTTACTTCTAAGAGATCGAGATCACGTTCTTGTATTGAAATCAATACATTTGTTGAGTCAAACAAAACACAGATTGGTTTTCTTATTGAAAATTATGAACCATTCATGTCGAAATATTCAGAAGAAACCTAAGACTTAACTGCAACCTATTCCTGCATTTCACGAACTAATGATAGACTGTGTCGGTCCCTTATCAAAGACCAAGTCGGGCAACTAATACATGGTAACAATAATGTGTGCGTTCACAATATTCCCAAAAGCAATTCATTTGGGGTATATCAATACCAAAGCCATAGTAAAAGCTTTGATATAGTATTTTGTTCTCAATTTGGTCTTCCAACTTTCTCCAAATCTGATAAAGGGTAAACTTTTATGTCTGGAATTTTCAAGCATGTTATGCATGATTTAGACATTCAACAATTTAAATAGTCTACCTATCACAAAGAAAGTCACGGGGCCTAAGAAAAATTTCACCAACGTTGAAAAATATGATTCGGTCATATTGCTTTGATACCTAAAATAATTGGGACAAGGGTGTTTATTCGTTGTTGTTTGCTGCTGGGGAACCAGTTCAAGAATCGTTGGGTATTAGTTCTTTTGACCTAGTTTATGGACGCACTGTCCTTAGACCGATGAAGTTATTAAATTCGAAATTAATTCGAAATTAATTGTCTTGACTATGTATCTGATTTGAAATATAAGTTATCAAAGCCTTGTGAAGTAGCAAGAACTAATTTACACTCTGCTGCTCAGTCAAACATGAAGGTAAGGTAAGAGGGAAATACAAAGGGAATCAGTTTTTGTGATTGAGTTCTGGTTCTCTTGTCCATACCTCAAAATCCTCTTCAGGATAAGTATTATGGTCTTCTAAAGTTAAAAATGAATTAAGTGACTTAAATTACATCATTAAAACTTCTGCGATGTTAATATGTTAAAAGAGAATGTTGGTATACACATGCCTGTTAATCATGCAGTAATTTTACTTGTACAGTGAAGTTTAATCAATAGTATGCAATCGGAATGTAGTGACTTCGGTGTAACCAACCGTTTGATTTCAGAAATATTGAATAATCGGGACCAGAAACTTTTATATCTTCAGCCACATAAAAGGGTGAACTATAAGAGTTATTATGTGATTATGAGCACTTGTTTCCATATGTTCCAACAACAAAAAAGAAATTCTATTATGATGTTGAAATTGTAGGCTCTATGTCTCTGAAACAGCAGGATGAATACTCTCAACAAGAATGTTTGAAGAAAGAAATGTAATATTTGGTGTAGAATGCTTTCATACAACCAAGTAAAAAGAAGAGTTCACCATAAAAGTGGACAATCTAACCAAAACAATTCATTTCCAATGCCACGAATCGATGATTGCACTGATAAAATTGTAAATGCAAATTTTGTCACTAGGTTGGACATTTTGAAAGGATTCTGATAAAAAGGGCAATGTAAATTTTGGGATTCGTAGCCCCAGATGGTTCTGATCAATATAAAGTGATGTACTTTTGCATGAAAGGTTTGCCTTCAACGTTTCAATGTTTAAAGAATATGGTAACATCTGAACTAGTTCATTGTGACGCTTACATCGATGATGTCATAATCTATAATTACACCTGGAAATATCACTTGGAATCCATTTGGAATTTCCTTTGATTGATTCAAATATGGCAGTTTTGGTTAAAGTGAATTTTACTTTGCTTGTGTTACAGATTTACAACAAATTAATTATGGGGTACAGTGAAAGAACGTCAGTAGAAGTTATTGTCATGGCTATCTCTGGATTCCCAGTGTCTATCATATATTTCAGCTTTACACATTTATCATTAATTTAAACAGTTGAAGCATATGAATATAATTACTATATTGCTTTATATATATATATATATATATATATATATATATATATATATATATATATATATATATATATATATATATATATTCTATATTCTTTTTCTTTCTGAGAAAAGGTATTACGTATATTTAACTTGTATTGTTTGTTGTCTTTCCTCTATGATTATATGTTGTGTATCACTATATCGTTTAACTGGCCTTGGTCATTAATCGAGGTAAGGGATTATCTTACTAGTGACAATTTATTTGTACACCACTTAATACATAGCTACTATTTGTCACTGATTATCAGATATTCAGATCATTTTAGTGGAGGCAAATATGTTTATCTGTATTTGAGTTTAGGACACTTTATTTCCCTTAGAAATTCCTGATCTTGCCGACAAGTGGGAATTTCTAGAAAAGAAGTTGACCCTCTCCTGGTTTTTAAATTGTGCTTATGTTTTTTTAAATGAGGTTTATTATATTATAATTGCTCATTCCTACCATAATATTCAAATTGGAACGGACCTTTTTGTTTTATTCAGCTTTTGTTAATAATATTATCGGACTATATCTCTGTTTTGGGATTATTGTGAATTCATTCAAAGACATTTTGGATTATATCATAGCGATATTTCTGTACTATTGGTAAATTATTATTATTTAATGCTTGTAGCACATCAGAACGTTAAATTTTGGAATTTTTTCAAATCATCACTGTAATTTATTTAGAATTCATTACAGTTAGACTTTTGACAGAACTTTTAAGACTATTTGGAACTTATTTTACAATACTATAAATTGTTTTGTTTTTTTAAATTTCACTTTGTATTCTAGTTAACAAATTCGTTGCTAAATTTCATATAAAGTTTTGTTTTCGTGCTTTTCTGTTACTTAGTTGAAGACCATATATTTGTAACAGAGTAGCTTTTGGAACTATCAAAGGGCGTCGGTTCGATCCCCGGCCGAGTCATACCAGAGACGTACAAAACTGGTACTAACACATGCCTCGCTTGGCGCTCAACATTAAGAGGTTAGTGTTAGGACTGGTCGGCACGGTGTCAGGATAATGTGACTGGGTGGAACATCATGCCACATGTCTGCGGCATGATGCCCCAGTGCTAGACATCACTATAAACTGCCACACTGCAGATATCATAGCGATATGACTGAAAAATTGTTAAAGCTACGTTAAAAATCAAAATCAAGCGCACACGCATATGATTAATATCTGGAAATGTAAACAGATATGGTTGACATGGGGAGCAATCAGCACGATATCATCCATATATGAAATTTGTAAACAAGTGTAATTGTTATTTAATTCAACAACTCTTATGATGGATATATGATTAATTTTTACACATATAAGTGCACTGAATTTGAATCTCACACATATATTGACACTGAAATAAAGTGGAACCTATTATGTTGTTTGTCTCGTGGCGTCAAATCGACGATAACGTAAGATTTCCAATTCTACAGTTCCCGACCAGTGATGAAGGAAATATGTGTGTGTGTGTGTGTGTGTGTGTGTGCGTGTGTGTGTGTGTGTGTGTTACGATATATTCGTCAAGAGCACAGTCTACATAACAGAGTTTAAATAAATTATCAGTAATTAGTTTTCTCGCGTCTTTTAAGGGGTTTTTTTGTTTCCTTGTGTTCACTAAAATACATCCGAGTGCTTCTTCTCCATTAAATAGTAAAAGGATAACTCCGCCATGTCTAGTTTAATAATATATCGTTAATTTTGTTTCTTTTGGAGCTAATAGAACAATTTTATAGCTTTTAACTATTTCGTGGCAAATGGGCAATACCTGAATTAAAAATAGAAAACATATGGTAATTCTGACATAGAAAGGCTATGGTAATCTGGAACTATAATAGTTGTGATAATTAGTTTTCTTAGGTTTTAAAAGGTGAGAACTAAATTTAGAGTCTCAGTAATGCTTTGCGCACAAACTCTAAACCCATGTGCATAAAGGTTTAATCATGGAGCGATATAATATCGAATAATAATCCTTCGGATCGATCTTTAATTGGTCACTCGCTCTGTTCAGGATTAAACTTACCAGGTAATGTATACAGGGCCTTAGAGAGCGATCATGGGCCTTGGGGTAAAAAACACCCGGGCCTCTCTCTCCTAGTTCTTGTTCAAGCAAACGTTTACTTTTATAAAATTAAAAAGTGTTTTTCGTTCTAGGCCTCCCTACGGGCCCGGGCCCCGGCGATATATCCCAGGTTGCCACCACCACCCCACCTTTTCAGCTCTGCATGTATATAGTCAATATTGGATCTCATGGCATTTTTCAAGATCAAACAATTATTTGTTCATTTGTTTTAAATTGCTTTTTTATTCTAAGACCCGTTGCTCAGTGAATAATTTAGTTGCATTTGTAAAACAAAATAGCATCAGCAAAATCTATGAAGAGAATAATCGGTTCTCTATGTTAACTGCTTGCCAATTCGCCTTGGACGACTTATCTTCGCTTGTTACAGGTTGAGATGAAACAAGCGGATAGATGGCTAGTAAATGCGATGATGACGAAGCTCAAATATTTAGTAGGCTCTTTCTTAGCGATCGGTCTACTGAAAACCAAGCATACGAAACCATTATAAAAATTAGGCTGATAAAGTGAGTATTGTTTTATGCAAGTCTATTTGGTCAGCTTATTTTGATCATGTCCATTATTCTTTAATTATATAACAGAAAGGCAAGAATATATAAAGAATACATTTACTGTAATGCCACTGTAAAAGTAGACTCTAATATAGAGTTCGCAACTCCATTAATACATTTATAAGATTATAATGTTGCTTTATTTACTTAGAGACTGGACAATTATGCTCATCGGCTTGTGGCATGTGTACGTATCATGTTGGAACTTGCTATAAAGGCAGTTGCTCGTGTTTTGGTAAAAGACAGGTAAATGTATTTACTAATATGTCGTGATACCATTCAGCCCACCCTCACCCACCACCCACCCCCAAAAGATTATGTCGAGGTTGAAATAAAATTGATATGCATAACATTACGGTGTACAACAAATCTGTTATCCATAAACAAGCACACGCTGGAAAGACACGAAGAGGCACAAAATGCCTAAAATAGTTTCTAATACGTTTTCAAGATACTACCAATTTTAGTTCGCAACACAAATTTCCTTTAAATTGAATTCATGGCTCCGTGAGCTTTGATTGAACTTAAATTATTATATATTTCATGACGAAATTTTATCACCAAAGCGGTAGACCACTTTTATAGCCACAGCGATATATTAATTTTATTAGCACAATGACGATTTAACCACTTTAAATTTTCTGTTTAGGAAGTATATCTATCAATTGATATGTTCTCCAGACCTGTATTTCCGTAGTATGCCTATTTTATTTTGATTTATTCCATTCCTAATATATCCCTTCTCTGTATATATTTCCCTCTCCCCCACCCCTCTATCTTCACATCAGGATGAATATGCCTTAAAAAGTGTGAAGCGTGTTGACCCTTTAGTATTCGTTTATGTTATTAATGGAAAGGAGCAGTCGAGATTGCATAAAAATGAACCCAAAGAAGAAAAAAACAGGCTTCAATGATCAACTTGGTATACTAGATTTCCAAATAGATCATGCAATTTGTCAGTGAATAAACTTACACGAGCTGTTACTATTCGACATTCTCTTGAACCCATAGATGTTGCCTGTTACGTTCACTTAAAAATGTTATTATTTCTAGAAAAACTCTTGATTACATGTCATAATCTGACTACTTCTGTGCGATTTTAACTCTAAAATTACGTCTGAATATAGAAATAAAGCATTCGTTAGAGTCTATCGCAAGCCGAAATGAACTGACAAATAAATGTTCAGTCTGTTACCGAAATAGTTTGCAATCCTACCAACACAGAGAGTTCGTGTACGTATACAAAAATAAATAAATATTGCCTCCAAAATACATACAAATAAACTTAAGATCATTCAAATATGGGTTCACTTAAATTGAACGCACACATTATTGTCAACACGTATTAGTTGCCTGACTTGGTCTAAACCCTAGTGTAGCGGTCTTTCATGTTGCTGTAGTACCCTTACCCCAACAATGTTATCAATGCAAGCAAAATAGTAATTATTCATTTTCGCATGAAAGCGCGCATTAATTTGACAAAGTATGCCTTTGTGAAGCATAATATACAATCTAAATTTGTAAAATGTCGCTGAGCTAAAATTATTGAAAAAACTTCGGAACCTTTTTATCGACGCGTTAGTACAGCAGGAAATCACACTGATAAAGAATGAAGAAACAAATCCATGAAGATAGAAGGCTTTTGCCTAAAAATATATAATAAAAAGAAAAGCTACTTCTCTGAGTACATATAAGGAAATATTTCACTAGTGAAGTTGAACGTTGTTTTCTATAATTCCTTATATCTGCTAAAAATTAAATATTCTCTATTTATTTAACGTGTAAGGGCTACTTCCTTGACATCTCACAGTTGGTAAGTACTATATGAGAAAGACGAAACCTGCAACATTTACGTTTCCTTAAATGGACCATTTGTTGATAGGGACAGAAACTATAACTTTTTATAAATTCAAAAATGAAAATCTCATTATATCTGCAATCGTTACGGTATGATTCTAAACAATTAAACCTTCTATTTTCAATAAACCTTGTAGACTGTCGACCAAAAAAGACTGTATGGCATAAGACGATAATTTATCGACAGGTTACTATCATAAAATGTCTGAGCTACATATAAGTATATCAAAATTCCTTTTAAAAAGAACATTTTAAGGAATTATCATCTATATTTAAATAAACGAGAAATCTCACTTACACCGGCTGGATCTATGATATATATGTATTCAGAGATAATGACATAAAGACAAACTTTGTATTAAATAAATTATGTCTTCAGGATAGTATTAAAACTAGTAGTCTATCTGCTATACTTTACATAATGTCACGTTTTACCTGTTTATAATGTAAGTCGTAAGGGAAATCAGAATAAAGAACCATATGCGAATCAGCGGGTGGGAGAAGGGTCAGTGCCCTGCCCCCAACCCCAACCCAGTTCCTAATTGTGAGCGTGAAACAACCGGAAGGTTTCCTGGCGTAAGTTTCTGTACAGTTTGATGGTTAAAATTAAGCATTAGATCCGTTCAAAATGTAGGTGCTTTAGAGAACTTGACAGCTGTGGTTTCGCCATAGGTGTGTGTGTGTGTGTGTGTGTGAGAGAGAGAGAGAGAGAGAGAGAGAGTATGTGACACAGGCCCCTCACCTACTTGTTTTCGCACCACCTAATCGATATTTCTGGATCTGACATTGATTACAATAACTAGAACGTTTATCCCACACCGTGCAATTCTTACGTCTCATTGGTCTTAAATTTAGTAACAGAACCAATAAAGTTTGTCAAATTTAATAAATAATTAAATTCACTACGCTAGGTTATGACCAGTTAAGAAAAGCTTAAAATATTGTCAACTAAATCCTAAAGAAACCTTCACGCCTTATCATAAGCCAAAAAATAGTGTTCGGAATGAATTCCAGTTCCTAATTATCTGAAGTGCTAACACTCTTGAATGCATCATAATGACATTGTCCAGAATGTCTTTAAATGAATTCACATTAATCCACAAATGTTATTTTAGTCCAAACAGTCATATGAGTATGTGTAATTCCAATAAATAATTTAAGTCAATGAATCCTTTAAATTATAAATATAAACATATTCAATACATCTGCAGACATATATTAGAAGAACACGAAGAATTAAGAGTAAAATAATTGCTAAATTCTCTCTTTAAAAATAAATTCTCTCTTTATATATATATATATATATATATATATATATATATATATATATATATATATATATATATATTCACTACTATATTACAATGCTAAGTCGCAATTAATCCCTACGTGATAAATTTCACAATTTAACCCCCAAGTGATACATTTCGCAATTTAACCCCACGTGACAAATTTCACAATACATCCCCAATGTGAGTTACATCGCAACATTCAACCACACCATCAGAAATTATATCAAACTTGAAAATAGGTTCATTATTAAGATTCTGATTAAAACGCGTACAAAACCTATTTATAGCTCTATCTAAAAACATAATCTATAGTCATGCATCATAGTTAAGAACACAATATAAATATACATAACAGAATAATGTACATGAAATACAGCTATGTGTCTTATTTTTATTTCAGCTGCTCGATATTCTTCGTGGCAAAGTTTCTAAGAATGTCTGAGTGCACACATGTATTCCTTTAGAAGGTAAAATCTGAATCAAGTTTATGTCATGCTTCCAATAAGTCTATTGCATTTTCAAACCAATCGGTAAGAACTAAAGACAAATGCATTTACCCGCCAGGTGGGGTCTATCCCACCGTCTCCTCGCTTACTTTCTTTTGCATCCCTAAACTATATGTTTTAGTCCGCCACTGATTACTTAAGCGTGTCGATTATCACATACCATACGATACTGTAAATGAAATACCGATGTGTGTCTTATTTATATTTCAGATGCTCTGTCTTTTCTGTGGAAAAAGGTGCTAATGATGTCTGAGTGCTGAAACTTTTCCATTTCAAAATCAACTGGAAAATAAATTCTAATATCTATCATATCCATTGGATTTTTTTAACCAATAGGTTTAGGGCTGAAATAAAAACCAAAATGTATTGCCCTATTACAGAGCACGCTTATACTACGCTTTTGAGAAGGGGTTATTCTAATGTGAAAAAATACCTGTGTACGTTTGTTAAAAAAATGTTAAAAATGATAGTTTGCAAGTAGTGATGACTGACCGAAAATTTTGTGCGCTGATATTAAATGAACCAGAACTACATATATAACATATATTTAACATATATACTCGACAATATAAATAAGGACCTTCTCAATACTCAAATAAGGAACAAATGGATGGAATTTATTGAATCATTAGGCCTAGTCCAGCTGGTAAATGAGCCCACAAAGGTAACACAAAAATCAAGCACTCTTATTGATCGCATTAATACCAACCCACCAGATAACGTGGCTTGTGTTAATGTACAGAATGTTGGTCTTAGTGACCACTATCCTACTTTTTTGACAAGAAATTGTAAATGCAAGAGAAATAAGAAAACGATACACACCAAACTATCACTTATAGATTGTTCAAAAATTTTAATGAAGAACAATTTCTCAATGACAGTGACCAATATCCTACTTTTTGACAAGAAAGGTTAGATGCAAGAGAAATAAGAAAACTACAGAACCAAACTATCACTTATATATCGTTCAAAATTTTAATGAAGAACAATTTCTCAATGACCTTTATAAAGTTAAATGGAATATGATCCATAATTTGGATGACATAGATGAAGCTCTGAAGGTGTGGACTGATTATTTATGGATGTAGTCTCTAAGAATGCACCACTGAAAGTACATCGAATAAAGAATACAATCCAACCTAACTGACTTACTACTGACATCCTAGATGCTATGAAAACACGAGACCAATTGAAGGCTATGGGAAACCATGCACAATATAAAGTATGGAGAAATACAATAACAAGTATGATTAAAAAAGCTATTAAAAAAGACTTATTATCAATCATTGCTTGAAAACAAAAAGAGCAACACAAACTCCATTTGGAAAGTCTTCAATGAACTCACTGGAGGATCACACAAAGATCAGACAAATCAAATTCACTCACTCCTGGTAAATGACACCATAGTCAGTGATGAAACTGACATTGCAAATGTTTGCAATGATTTTTTAACCAACATTACCGCAAAATTAAAAGAACCAGTGATAAAAAAAATTAATGAACTGAACAAAGTTCTGCAGCAGCAAAATCTCTAAGGAGGTTTGTTTCTCTATCCCACCAGTATTTTAAAAAACAATTTGTTAAAAAATGTCTCAGTGAACTTGATACCAACAAGCTACAGGCCTTGATCAGATTGGTCCACGACTCATTCAATATTCTGCCTCTGCTGTTGTAGATAACATAACGTTCATAATAAATTTAAGTATAACGACCTCATCTGTCCCCAAAATATGGGAAACTGCCAAAGTAACTCCTATTCACAAATCTGGTTCTAAGGATATGCTGATTACCGACCAATCTCAATACTACCAAACTTGTCAAAATTTATTGAAAAACATGTCCGTGACTCATTCATGTCATATTTAACCAAACACTTGCTGTTACACCCTAATTAATCATTCTTTAGACAGAAACATTCATGTGAGACTGCCTTGATCTCCCTAACTGATAAATGGCTTCAAGCACTTGACCAAGGTAGAATAATAGGATCTGTATTTGTAGATTTCAGGAAAGCTTTTGACGTGGTGGACCATGAAATCCTTGTGAAGAAACTGAAAATCTACCCATGTCATGAAAGCATAGTTAGATGATTTACTTAATACTTAAGTGAGAGAACACAGCATGTTTATATAAATGATGTTCTGTCTGAACCTGGAACAATTAGATATGGAATACCACAAGGTTCATTTTTAGGTCCATTACTTTTTTTAAAAATGTATTAATAACCTACCACTTTTACTAAGAGACTCAATATCATCTACAGATCTCTATGCAGATGACACACGATTGTCAGACAGCCAAAACACAAAGCATGAACTTGAAATTTCAATACAGAATGCCCTAAACAAACTGGAAAACTGGTGCACATGCAATGGCATGGTGGTAAATTCTGGTAAAACTAAAATACTACTTATCTCAACACGGCAAAAAAAGACAAATCTTGATAGTGATGAACTAAAATATACAACCCTATTTTAGACTACTGTAATATAGCATGGGATAATTCAAATGATAAAAACATAGCTAAGCTGGCACATCTTCAAAAAAGAACATTTGGGCTAATATCAATCCAGAAAGAAAGCAAGGAAAATTTAGCTGGTAGGTTAAAATTATTATCTATTCAAGACCGAGTCTGTTTGAAAAAAGCCAAATTATTGTACGAAATATCCAATAACAGTGCTCCTGGATATTGACAATCACTATTCCAGTATAGGCTACATGGTAATACTTCCCACCTGCGAACCATATCTAACAAACCGTATAAAATTCCCAAACCAAATAAGGAATTATTTTAAACAAGTTTCCCATACACTGGAACTTTGCTCTGGAATAGTATTCCAGTTGAGATTAGAAACATCCACTCTAATTTTTTCTTCAAAGCCCAATATATCCAATGGCTTCAGAGATGCAGCTAAAATAAATACATTCCTTCCTATGAGGGCCTCAAGGTAGATTAGATCTTAGCTAATTTTGTTACCCTCTTTAAACAAGGTCATTATTACATTATTAAGCTAAATTATCATCCGGATGGATAAAACACTTCAGATAACATAGTGATTGCAATACGGCATTGCAGATAAGTTTTCTCACGTTATTTGTTTGAGTGACTGTTTTTTCATTTTTCTTTTTTAAGCAAAATTACAAATGGAACGAAATATTAACGTCTAAAGGAAATATCATCTTGAATAAAGTATTCATCTGATGCAAACAAACAGTTTCCGTAAAACTTCAGAAGCAATAATACCAAGTCATCTGTGATGCTATTGTCTTTACTAATTGTATTGTTTTTAAAAATTTTATAATTGCTGTTCTTTGTATTTATTTGATCAGATAGTTCACTCACTACACTTAGCGAGATATGGCGAAAAATGCCATCTGTTCGGCCTTACCGCGTGCGTCTGTCATTTTTTCATAAATTTATATTTTTTTAATAGATTGGTGGAAATTCACGCAGAATTTTGTATCTATGATGCGAACATGGTTACCATTTTGCTAGACGGATAAAGTTTTTCTTTGCTTTCTTTCCTTTATCTGATATACAATGAGGCTTTGCATATATATGTAATATTATTTCCTATGTCAAGATATGAAATATTAATACAAATATAGATGAAATAGGCATGTTTTGTCATTTCTCATAAGTCTAAAATATCCTAGGTTTCCTTCACCTTGTGGTGATGATTCAAAAGGGATGTAACTATTTACTTTCTACAAAAGAGATGCAACTATTTACTTTATACAAAGATTGTACTGTATATGCACTTTGCCTTATTGTGGTGGTTCAGGAATTAGTTTCAAGATAGAACTAATGAATGTATAATGAAAGTCACAATTTGTCGGAGAAAAAACATTGAGAATGCGAAGATATCTTCTCCTTACATGTTTTAAGTTATTAATTCACACCTGATCTATATGAATGTATTTAAAGTTGTTCATATTTAATGTGGTATTGAATGAACAATCTACTTGAGTCGTAAATAGAATTCATCCATTTATTTTTTTTCATTCCACAAGAGACTAATATGACACAATCAAAAGTTTCATGTTAAGGCGTATTCTATCCCAAAAACAAGAATTCAACTAGCATTATACAGTTTAGATTAATCAGCAAGCATGCAAGATTCTCTGAATCAAACAAAAAGAGGAAAAATCTCAAAAATGTAAAGAAAAACGCATCACTTTTTATAACTAACTATAATAATTTATATAAACCATAGTTTCGGTATGTGTATAGTGTATGTATACTTAAATGGGTCGATAATCGGGTGTGTCGACTAGGCATATGCCTATATCATTGACTTTGCCGCATCCCTTTTGGGGATATGTGCTTGGTCGAGGTCGTATGGATGTTGGTGTGCTTGGTCGACGTGGCTTGGGGTTGGTGTCTACTTGGTTGAAGTGATATGTAGATTGGTATCAAGTCAAATTATATGGGAGTATCATTCCCACGCGAATACAATACATCATTAAATATATTTATTTCTTATCACACTTAGATTTAAATTTATTACTCTGTACTTTTAAAGAATGATGTTTACAAAGTGAACAATATTTTCATGACTTGAGGACAGCATGTAAACAACACCATGTTTCTAATATCATGTTTGATTATAATATTACGGTAAGAAATTTGTTTTTGCGCTGTGACCATAATAATTGATTTCAGCTTAATTAAGAATTGAAACCAAAACTTGAGTAGCTTGTTAATGGAATTACACAACGCATGAGTGTCCTTAGCGAAAGGTATTCAGTGCATGCATAATCAATTTTTGAAGACTCGCGACTTCCTGAATTCAGTAATTTATGAAGTTCAATTCCTATACTTACAAATATGTATTTTTTTTTAAAAAATCACTACAGAATTAACAGAAGTATTAATTCAAATGATGTAAACACACAATAGAAAGGCGCAATAATACATAAATTGTAGCTTGCAAGTATTCCTTTTTTTCTGCGTAATATAATGGGATTTGAAATAAGCTAATTGCTTGTAATAAAAACACCTGTGGTTATTAGGAGTGTTTGAAACCTTGGTTATCAACAACCATAAACTCTTCTCTGAGTGGTGAGTTATGCAGAAGAATACCTTTGTTCCTAAACGCACTCCAGAACTCAACATTTACCACTGAGATGAATTTTGGTGGCATGACCAAGGGAACTGCACTGACTGAATGTCTTGACCGAAAATGTTTGTGAGTATACTTTGAAGGAGCCAGAATGAGAGAATATTCCCACAACTTTATGCCAAGTCTAAGCTATTTAGGTTAAATATTCTAAACGAAAAGAAAGTGTTTTAAACGTTTTTGAATATTAATTTATGGTTACATTTCATTCTGACGACATGCAATGCTTTTTTCTCGTGACATTCCTAGTGCGCTAATAGCGGTTTTGGACTCGGTTATTAATGTAGGTCACGGCCTTCTATACCCCCCAATTAGGTTATATTATTATATTACAATCAATCATGCCCATATGCATGTGAATAGTCGGATTTTAATCAGTGAACTTTGCCACTATGTGATCAATATAGAGGACAAAATAACTGGGGTAAGAACGCAGTGACCTATATAAATAACCGACAAGATATAACATTACATGATTGTATATGGATTTGAGATTGTGAGTAACAAATTCAGTTCAGTATTTTGAGTTTGATATTCGTTTTGTGTGTGTTATTTTGAAAGAAATTACTCATCTTTTACTGTCTTTAAATCTGCATCATCACCACCCTGTCCTTTCCCCCCACCCACCCAAATTCCGTATCTGTGCTCAGAATTATCGGTTACATTAAATTTCCGTCAACACAGTCTAGAACTCGGATACGCTAATTATTTTATCCTCAACAGTCACGGAGCGCAGTTTAGTAATCGTATTAATTTGTGCTACCGCCACAAGTTCTGAATAAACATGTATTCGTGAATGTAATTATATTAAAATAATTTTGCTAGCACCACCAGATACACCGATTACTATTGACTTAGCCGTGCTAATGTCTACATGAAGGACTGTTACAAGGGGGGGGGGTCTATAATGTGTAGTTCAATGTACTTTTATATCAGTGCTTAGGCTCCAATAAACAGTAACGCAAGAAAGAGTGAAAACAACAAGCTTTAAAAAAAAAATACAATAACTTAATCCCCTGAAAAAAGCTGTACAAATGAAGAAAAAAATATGAACTTACGGTTTTATAGAATCAAATCCAAAAATAATCCAAGAATAATCCACGAATAAAATTTGTGAAGTCCTAATAACAAAATGCTCTACTTATTTCAAGTTCGAATCCCGACGAAGAATCCAAGATGGAAGACGATGACGTATGGTGAAAGCTGTAGTGTTGAATTCTACAGTTCCTTGTAGAAACAAGAATTATCACTCCGGTTTCTGATAGCTGAATAGATTTTTAAAAATATTTAAAAAAAACTGTCATTGTTTAACAATTTTACATGAGCACACGTATTTTCCAGAAAAATAACAGGATTAATCTTTTTGAATCAAAGTAGTTTGAAATAATTCCAAACCAAGTAATTTGAAATAACTCCAAACAGCACATCATACAACTTCCAGTTTAACAGACCGTCTTCTACTGAGAATAATTCTCCAAAACAGAGGTTATATGGTCTCCAAAACGTAAACAAGGGGGTCACTTGATCATGTTCTGGAAGTTCATAGAAACTAAGTACTTGTTAAAGATCACGTTTTCCCAGTGTGACACTGTCGAAAACCAATCATTTGACTCTAAGAAATAATATGTTTTTAAAAATTGCTTACATCTTAAACACGAAGTCCCATCATGACCTCGACAACAGCCAATCATTTTAAAATAAAGATAGAATTTGTTTACGTGGTTACTACAGATTTTGAAACAAGGTCAGGATCCAGATCAACACCTGATTTTATAAAACAAACAGTCAGGGTCAAACTATTTTTTGAAAGAAAAAAAAGTATCATCTCTAGAGAATAAATTTACATTACAATAGCATGTAATAAAAAGATATAAAAAAAAATAAAAACTGACAAACAATTAAATTGAAATAAATATATAAATTGCATTAGATACAAGTAAATCAAATATACATAACAGTACTCCTGCTTTAGCCTGTGATAATGTCAACACATAAGCTAACTTTATAAACAATGTATGAAAACATTACTAAAATTAAAGTGTTTTTTATGAAGTCATACTGTGTAAACAAAGATTATTATATTTATATGAACCTCTATTCCTTAGTCATTCAATTTTCAATTATCTCACCAATTAGTGAAAAACAAATACGGAGTGATTTTAATTGTTTCGAGTAACTATATTTAGTAATGTTGTACAATGATAATGCTTCATCATCTATTAAATTATATCGTAAGTCAACATGGAGCTAAGTATATCAGCTCATGCATGTTGATTTTGGGAGTTGAACTTATAATCCTAATCTAAACAAACCTGAACTTTGCCAACTGGATCCGTCAACATTATTGACCAAAATTATGACATGTGTGGTGAAAGACTTGTAATGGACCATGGCTACTCTTGTAATGTGTAATAGTGACTAAACATTTTGTGAGCATCTGGTACATGTGTGTGTGTGTGTGTGTGTGTTTGTGTGTGTTGGGGTGGGGGCGTAATTGCTACGTTACTGCCTAATTTTACTCTGTGTTTGTGTAACTTAAATTCAAGTATTTTTAACTGATGTGCTTTTGAGCGACCTCAGTAGCAATAACACGTGTAATATGGAGACGACTTTTCTATTAACGAACATACCCAGCGGTGGCAAGGTCGCAGATGCAATCGGCGACTATTTTCATTCATCATTAACCATAGCAACCGGTTACACAACCATAGGTCCTAATAACGCAATTATTCATAATGGCATCTTCTGCCGCATAATTGATATTTTCCAAGGCATACATCTTTGCAGTGACTACGTCCCAATGCCATTGAACTTTTTACATATCGACAAATTATATTTCTCTAATAGAAATAATAATCCGTGTCTTCATTCATATTTCCAGTTAAAGGCGTGCTTAACTCCTGGTGTATGCTTTCATCCCCAAATAGATAGGACCTTAAAACTACTTGTGATGGATAGTATTTGATTGCACGCCATTCGTTGTAACAGACATCGCTTTTGAAATTAATTTTAATTAAACCAGGGAATCTCTAATAATCACGACTCGATCAACATGCATCGTCGATGCAGGATCGGCGTAAAATAGCATTCAGTGTTTAATTATAAGATTATTTAATTCGGTGTTTGACCAAACCACATCTTCATCTTACAGATTATTTAGAAATTTTATAGCTTAAACTTTGCATGATACTCTTCGACTCTTGATATCTCCTCATAATTATTCTCAAATATCTTTGATTATTCCATATATGAATAACTAAAAATTATTTCTCAAATTGATTTACATTTGGTGATCCTCATTACATAAGCTACACTTGATACGTCCTCACTGACGTTGTTGTTGTTGTCATTGCAACATTATTCTGTGTTTATTGTTAGCGCCTATATTTTATATTGCAAAATATCAAATAATGATTTTTACGGGATTTTTTTCACCGAATGTTTTCCAAGCTTAACTAGTTGCTGCTCTAATTCCTCAGTTAATTAATTTATCAATATGGTGCGCATGTGTATCGAACACGCATACAGCATCTTGTGGGTTTCATTTATAAATCTGTATAATGTATTCAAACGAAACAGCTATGTAATCTTTTCTGTACGTGTCTTACGCTCCATTTATCATGCAGAATAATACCCTGATCAAATATACTCATAAACTCTTTCAAAATAATATGCGCATCTATTTATGAATTTTTACCTTTATATCTCGCAGCAATTCGTCAGTAAGAAACATATTCTCGGCTATATTTTCCTCCCTAGTTAAAAATACTCATGCTTCAGAAAATTATTATCTGCAATATAACCGTTAAGTGAAAATCAAAATCACGTTTCTGTTGTTTTTGTGCAGTAGTTCGTGTAGTATTGTTGCAATCAATAATACGGGCCTTGCTGAAAATTTTACCATGCAGACATCGACCATATTAGTAAGATCATGGAGTTTTTGTAAGTTGCCAGTATAGGTCATTACATCCTATGCCCGGTAGCTATCCTCTTGTATGGTCGCATATTTGGTCACTTCCGCGAATTATAATCAGTCGGTTGTACATACACCTTTTTGTTGGGGGTTTTCTCCGTTGTAAATAAACGTCATGGGTATAGAAGGCCGTGACCTATATTTTTTTTTAATAAAAATAACCGGTTTCGTCCAAAAAGCTCCAAAACCCTATCATGACACTAGTAACAGGAATATATTCTTAATTTGCACAACTTAGTATTATTTTTGAATTCAGATGTATAGTCATATTTCTAAATAGTTATATGTAAATAAATTTGGGGCACTATTTCATATTATGAACTTTTTATCCAGTCAGCAAATGTATTACTCGTAACTCAAGTGCATATTTTTAGATCACTACCTAATGGAGTGTTTTTTTTTTGTTTTTGTTTTTTTTTTTTGTTTTTTTTTTTGTTGTTTTTTTTTGTATTTCACGAAAGTCTTGACATTCCTTTATGAAAGCTTTCAATAATATTTCAACGTCTGCAAAGACCTGTATCATCATTATCATCATCATCATCATCTCTTTAATAATTTATATTTAAAATGAATCTATTCTTTAGTTAAGTTGTTAGTTTTTTAGTTGCTTTTTCCTGCAAGCGTGTATTCGGCTAGAAGTAAACGTTCGACATAAATAATGTTTGGTTTCTTAACTGTTGTTGTTGCTGAAGGGTTTAATGCCAAGATAGGCTATACATGACGGCCAGTATTAAAATAGTGGAGGAAGAACCCGGGAAAACCCGGAAAGAACCACCGACCCACAAAAAGCTCCTGGCAATCTTTCTCACATATCCGCATTGGCCGAACCCGAGATTGGAACCCACGCAGACAGAGGTGAGATACTAGTGATCAGTAACGGTTAGCGCTTGGTTTCTTAACTGAATAGCGCAGGTTGTTTGTTTTTTGGTGTTTTTGTTTTTGTTGTTGTTATTGTTGTGTGTGTGTGTGTGTGTGTGTGTGCGTGCGCGCGCGCGTGTGTGTGTGTGCGTGTGTCTGCCTGGAGCTGTAAATTTGTACAGTCTATACTTTCGAGTACAAATATCTTGCAGATATTCCAGGTTCTATCCGGTGATTAAATTCGTTCCCGTCTTTATGTAATCGATAGATACCTCAGACACTCATGCTCCCTTAATTTTATATAGAACTTGCTCCTATCTGATAGAGGGCGTTTAGATTTGTATATTCCGGTAATGCGTGTAACCTCCGTAAATTCCTACCTCGGATCCACGTCCCGAGTCCAAATAATTTTCCTTATTCAGGTTTTGATGGTCGAAACTTCCGCTGGAGGTTTGCCATCGGAAGGTTTATGTAACACCGATTTTATAAGAAATTAAAGTGGAAGATGGCCAACCTGTGTAGATGCAATTCTGGAGTGCGGATTGTAAACGGTAATCTTTCAGATACAGTCGATAAATGTTGCCACTTCAAATTGTTATAATCAAATTAAAATTCAAGGACTTCGGTGTTATAAAACAGATCGATGAAGGACGGCCAAGAGTCTTGATTTTTGTAAAACACTGTGTATTTTGTTTGAAGCAAGTTACAGTTACTGAAATTTAGTTCTGTAATCCAATTATTTCATAATAAATTGTTCAGATTAATAGTTAGCAAATTGATTGCATCCAAATTGTACGATAACAACTGGACGTCCCCCCCCCCATATTTAGATAAAAACAGAATGGTTTGTTTTCTTCATAATGTATGGATGCATAATTAAAATAAATAAATAAAATGAACCCATTATGATATCTTTCTCAAACAAATTCACAGGAAACCCAGAAACGTACACCAGGAACGAGTCTTGCCTAAAAGGATAAAAGCGTATTGCAAAATATATAACCTGGAACACTGTATTATTGTGGTACTTAATGTTGTTATCAGTACATATTAAAACCGTTCTGTTATTCCTGCATTGTTACAGGTTGTTTCACTGATTTTCCCTGCATCTGTTTCTATAAAACATCTCCGTCAATCCAATTGCATAATTGTAGACAAACTGTTTATGGTGGCTGACCCAGATTACCGTAACATGGGGGAAGAGCTCTTTATTATCAAGGTATTCGCCTAACTTAAGTCAGCACCTGGTAAAAAAAAAACGACGACGGTCCATCCTACACGATGGTGACGTCATTTGGTTTAATTAATCTTTCTGCGCGCCGATCCCAGCGTCGTCAGCGTCCGGTATTGTAACCTCATTCCAGTCTGGGGTCCCATCGGGTTTATTTGTCCATGCAAAAACCAGCGAGTTATTAGGTTGTTGTCCGTTAAATGCTTCCGCTCGGATATTAGGCCAACTGTGATATATTCGCAATTTTGCCAGCGCTATTTCCTTTCCTGTATATGAACGTGTAACCCCGCGTTGTTCGCTGCAACATCAGTTTTGATTGTTTCTATTTCCTGTCCATACGCAGTGATATCATTTATAGTTATTGTAATTTCTTCCGGTCTGGTATTTTTTTTACCAAAGAATTTATCAATGGTGTTATCAGCCCTGTTAAAAATTTTTCGTAACGTGTAAAATTGGCCCGACAGCGTTGTAAACTCCGAAATAGTATTTTTTATCCCCACAAGATTCGGTTCGGTTACCGTCGGGGTTCCAAAAAAACTAGCAGTAGTGAGTTGTATACCGGTGACAGACTTTTGTATCCCCTCGAACTGATTTGCTTGCGCGTTAAATTTATCATACAAATTTTTTAACGAATCCGACACGGATATATAATTGTTGCCAAGTGTACTTATTTTTCCATTTATCGTCAAGATGGATTCACCTGATTTAAGTCGTCCGTCATCGGTATACAACGCGATGGTGTTCTCGGCGGCATCACGCTGTCGTGTTAAAACGTCATTCAGCGACACATTACTGGATTTAAGTTTACCCTGGCGGTCTTGAAATACAACTATTTCGCCCGGGTCAACACTGGTTAAATTTAACGTATCAGCGATTTCATCCTCAATTAGTTTTTTTATGTCATCGGTGGCGAGCGTTTCCGTGGATTTTTTCAGCGCCGAAACCGGTCATCCCCAGATATCAATCATTATTATTGTAAAAAAAACCAGTGTTTTTAATTAACCCGCCGGGCCTCTACAACCCCACTAGTGTATTCGTTTACAACCACATGAGGTGGTTTCCGCGATGATGAAATCGCCGCGAGTACGTTCAATACCTCACGGCCGCATATCGGTGGGTCACTTAATTGTTGTGTTGGCAGCGTGGAATAAAAAACCGGGGCTGAACACGCCCGGATATACCGCATGAACTCGTTTGGCGGGGCTAACCCGTATGAATCAAAATAGACGATCGCACGCGGATCAATTGCGTATGCAACCCAATGAGTTCCCGCTCCGGAGGATTTATCGAGGTTAATTATACCGGTCTCAATATTCCTTGGTTGTGTCGGTAATTGATCCCTCATGAAAACACCTCTGAAGTTTTTTATCGCTAACGCGTTTGCGGCATCTATTAAATCAAAATTAGACATTGGAGTCATTGACTCTTGCGTTAATAAACGGTTCCCGGTAGTCTTAGACCCTTCCCCGAGTACCATGAATACGGGGTTCCCGGTAGTCTTAGACCATTTCCTGCTACGGGTCGTTTTTTTTTATAGCCTTTCCCGGTTGCTTTCTTCAATGCCATTCCCGCTGCGGTACCAACGGCTCCTAACGCCGCCGCCTTCGCCACTGCTGGGGCCGCCGCGGCAATCAACGCTGGAATCGCAGCTAACAACGGAAATATCCCACCGGTCTTTTCCATGTTTTTAATCGCTGCGGCTGAAAAATCTATTTGAGCACCATTTTTATTCTTCATCGCATCATTGAAATGTTTTATTTGACGCGCCGTCAACGATATCTTATGATTACCACCTGCCATCTGTGACGGCTTTAACGTTATTGTGGTTCCACATTGTTTAGCCGACTTTGATCGTAATTTCTTGATTTGACCATCGGTCAACTCTACGCCGACAACATTATACGACATTTTTATTGTAAACGCGTTTATGTTTTCAATTACATGTTTTCCACTGGCGCATCAACGATTCTCATTCGTCCACCAACGCCTTCCAACAGCATTGATTTATCGCTGAGAATGACAGCAACCGCTCTATAATCGGCAATAACGCCGCGAGTTACATTAGCTCGGAAGTGTATATCAACGACGGATTGTCTTGTTAAATCAAGATGTTCCAGCGAAAAGTAATAGATCGGATATAGTTCTTTGAAATCATGTTGTGATATTTGCAAACCAGTGTCGACGTTTTGATCACGACTCATATACGACAGCAACCGATGGTACACGCGTGCAATATGGTTTTGACCGTAATTAAGTTGTATATCCTCAGATGGTTCCTGCTGTCCGTTTATTCTCAGCGAGACGTCAGTAACGCCTAATCGATCAAATATCATATGGCTGGATAGTTGATTATCAACTCTCGTCATATCCTGCAACGCAACAAATATATGAAGCGGAGCCGAAATGCCTTGTTGTGATGCCAGGTTCCATGTGAATATACCATTGATATTTGATTGCTTAGTATCTGTTGTTGTTGTTAGCCAACTTAGTAATGATTTTCCTCCTTGCTCCATAAAGGATAGCAATCGTGCCTCTGTGGTAATGGATGGAGTCATTACTGGCATCCACAATAATATTTTAGTTAAAACGACTTTACCAGAGTCATTATTTGGATTCGCAAGATCCGCTGGAATTCTCCAAATTGCATTTCTATCATCACCTTTTCGAACAAGCACCACGGTATGCTTTGCTCCGTAGATAACTTTTCGCACGTTCCTACAAAATCCAAATATATGATGCAGTGGAATCGCGCATGAGAAAGATCTACGCGGCCCTGTTAACATTGATATGCGTGTTGCAGCTCCGATGTTAAAATTAGGATCGCTGTTTATAATCATATTCTCAACATCAGCATCAGCGTTATTAGCATTATTTCTTGGTCGTCTTACCACAAATTGCGAGTTTCCAGCAGTGTTTCTAGTATCCTTTGCAAACATCATAGATGGAACCGCTGATCTTGTATAATCGTCGGAATATCTTGCTAGCCCGATTATTGTTGTAGCAACATCAACATCGCGTTCTATAGACTCGATCTCTCTTCCATCAATGAGATATTTTGCGCTCTCAAATAGCGCCATTACGCCGTTATTGACTAAGCCAACTTTGGTACCATCTGGATACGGTGCTGGTACAGCAGGAGTATCGGCCTCTGTTACAAGTTCTCCTTCGATTTCAATAAACGCTTCACACGGTAAAAAATATTTACTGGTATCATGGACTTGAAGTTCAATTCGCGATCGTATGTCGGGTTGTACTGCATGATAGGAATAAAACTGATAATTACGGACAGAATCATCCTTGTGCACTGGTGCGTCCATATCAAACGCCGGGTCAGCTGTTCGTTTAAACATTTTATTTAATAATACGCTGATGCATCTAAATCATCGTCGTCGTTTTAAATTCTTCGAATTTTGTCGTGGTTTTAAACCACTTCCCGCTATTATGTTTGCGATGTCATCTTGATTATTGTTTACCAACGACGCTAGTGTTTCTTCCACGGCGTTATTTATTACTTTACTGACATTTGCAGGCATCACTGTCGTTGATGGCATCACCGGTGGTTTTCGTGAAAACCCCTTGGATTTTACCAACGACATTAGTTTATCTCGTGCTGCAGAAACCACCCTTCCGGCAACGTCTCCAATAGCACTAATACCCTTATCACGAATAACATCAATAGCCTTCATTCCTAATTGTTTAGCTAACGGCGCCACTTTTGGAGCCATTCTTGTAAATAACCCCGCAATGGTGCTACCAAGACCGTCTCCGTACCACGCGCGGTATACAGGCAATCGTGAGTTTACCACGTAGACGCTGACTGGTTTATCATGGTTGTAGTGTATAATCATCTTTATTATAAAAAACACCAGTGTTTTCCAATTAGTGGTTGATCATCCCCCTTCCCCACCACCGAATCATAAATTTTGTCAAAAACATCGATTTTCTCTAAATGATTTCCTGGGGTTTTCATCGGCGGTAAAAATCCACGGTTTTTGTCAATTTTATAATTTTTTTAATCATCCACTAACTCGTCTATGAGCGTTCGATATACATTAATGTCCATGATACCACCGGCAAATAACCGCCTGCAAATATCAGCGGCCTCATTGATTATTTCCGGAGAGTTATTTCCGGCTCGTTTTCCTCCGATTAGTATTTCTAGCCGTGATATATCACTGAGAACACTACCAGGACAAGTAACGTCTTTACCAACAGAGTATCCTTTTCCGTGTTTTGGTCTTTCACTTTTTACTTTATTGTGGAATATTATATAATTATTATCACGCGGTGGTAATTCATTTTTATGTTTATTTGCCAAATACACTATTCTTGTCCAGTCCTTTAACGACCTTATATTTTTCTCGTAGGCGCTATTGATATGCTCATCTCGTGTGTCCTTAGCAAAATTTGTAACAGTAAAATCAACTAATTCTTCGTAGCCGAGATTTCTAATTTTATCTATTGTGCTCTTTTTAAGAACATTACGGGGTATATTCCCCTCTTTCCGTATTTCTTCCGGTATTTCTTCCGGTATTTCCTCCGGTATTTCTTCTTCTGGTTCTCTTGCGGTGGCGCCTGGTTCTTCCTCGTCGGCCATTGTAACATATGGTTCTTGTGGGTCCGTTATAGCGAGTGGTGGCGGCCTCCGTGTTGTAGCGAATGCTATTTTCGCAGGGAGTGTTTCCAGAGACTTTTTTGTTTGCTCGGTCTGAGCCGCTATCTTTTCAAGCGCACCGAGGACGGGCACAGTTGCCGCCGTAACATCTTTGGTCGCTTTAGTTACCGGAGCAAAGAGTTGTTCGCTTCCAACAGCAAAATCAGTTTGTAGTTGTTGCCGCGTTTGAAGTTGTTTTCGAACCCTGTCTCGTAACGGTATGAACTTATTAAGCGCTACTAGCCGCTCTCTGGCTAGCCGAGTAGTAAGTGATTCGCCTACCATTATTGCAATTGCTCCGTAATTTCTAATTTCCCGCCGAGTGTGGCGGGGATATGTCCCAGGGGCTCCAGGGAGTTTTCGTCTATAATCCTTCTAATGTTTTTAATTTTATTAGAGATTTCTCGACGTCGTTCAAAAGCCTGTCCGAGTTTTTTTCGTACTGTCTCAACGGCAGTAAATAGTCCAATAAATGCATTTACGTCATTGCCATACAAGTTTTCATTGATCGTATATTGTAATCGCTTTATAAAAGAATACTCGCGTGGCAAGGTATATCGACCTTTCTTTGATTGCTCATTAATAATTTCATAATCGGACAATATTTTTTGGTTATCAAGCTTATCAGATAATTCAATTCCTTGATTTTTTAATTTTAAAATCTCGGTTAATATATTATTGATGTCTTCGATATTCATATTCTTATAAAACATCTTATTTTTAAATAAAAAAAAAATTATTTTACAAAATGAACCCCGCGTATCAATCCCGAGGTGTGTTAACATTCGATGAAACCGTAGGATAATTCGTTTTCTTCCGGAAGAGACAATTTATTGTAGCGTTCGCACTGTCATGGTGACTTCGTCACGGTGACCTTGTCACTCGCTGATTTCTGTTACATATGAAAATCGAATTCTGTGACCCGTCTTTTTTGAGATCGCTGTTTGATATACTCGCTCTGCAACAAATCGTATTGAGGCGATACAAATGTCAAAATATCTACTGGCTTCATTCATCGACTGAAATATTTTTTCTTCGTGCGTTGTTGTATCAAATGACTTTACGGGTTTTGCTTTCTTTGAGTATTTACCGGTTCCGCCTTTTTTGATATTCTGACTTTGCGAGATAGCTTGCAAGTTTATAAGAGAATTATCAGTCTTATTATTATTAATATGATCAATCACAAGCCCATTTTCGATTAATCCGTTGAATGCTTCAAATACCACCCTATGAACATAATACTTCGTCTTTCCGGCACCAAACACCAAATACCCGTGATTATTTACGGTGCCAACTGGTTTCTTCAGTCTACAATTTCTAACAACGCCATCGCGAGATGCCTCGTAATTAACGAGCACAGGATGCGGCTGAAATTCTTGGTTCATTTGTATAATAATACTACTTGTCTAATTCATTATTTGGTTTAATTATAAACCTTGCAATGTAGTCCTGAGGAGTTTTGATGACGAAGTCTGCGGTGGGGTCAATGACGGCGTCTTTTATTCGTTTGTCATAATAGCGTTTTAACTCTCTGTATCGCTTTCCGCCACAATTGATACACAACTGTGATTTTCCTCTTACACCAACGTGGCAAACCAAGCACGGTAGGGGGCCAAGAGAACCATTACGAACGCTTTGTAAATGATACCCGCAGAATTCACCTCTACATGATTTATTGCACGGGGTTGTCGACCCAATCATCAACCATTTGCAGTGATTCATTATACTATATTCTTTCATTTAAATACTTGTTTTAATTATATGGAGGAGTTCGAGAGATTAGCAGCAATTAAGCCCTGGAAAAATATTAAGTTCAATCTCGATAGAGTCCTCAAGGACGCACCAAAAGCGTTAATAAACGATAGAACCCTGTTGAATAAAATACGCGACTGTATCAATGAATTCAAGCGTGATGGTGCATCTCATAGTTGGTCAACATTTCGAATTGATGGTGTTGTTGATGCTACCATGAACGACAACCGCGCAGCAACGATAATATCACAACTTGACGGTAAAAGGTATTTCTTCAGAGTAAAATTCATTGTCCGGGTGGAATCAGGTAATTGGATCATACGTGATAAATTTGAACCGGTTCTCAGCGATAAGAAAACAGTCATTGTTAGCCGCGACTCCAAGCCGGGGCTGTTAACCGGAGTTGACAGACCATACTATGAACGAGCGTATCCTGAAACAGCAGTTGTCTATGGAATATACCCGTTAAATAAGAAACCTGATATCGGAAAACTAGCGCCGATGAAACAGTGAACGGGGATAAATTGTGTAGCAGAACGAGTAATAGAGCATTTTACAAATGCGTGTCGAGGAAATAAATTGACTGATTTACGACGTAGCAAAATAAACCAATGGGAGGAGACAGTGCGTGAGCGAGGAGCAACTATCAGCGACATAGCGAGATTAGAAACGTCGTTGAGATTTCCAATAACCGTTACAACAATAACCGGTGAAGTATTATATGAATCAAAGTATAAATCAAAGGGAGCCCCAATCAAAATTATTGATCATAACGAACACGCGTGGACGCCCGCGGTCACAATATTTCCACGGGATAGAACAGTAAAGTATATCCCGGGGGAATTCCTGGAAGATGGCGGTTTTCTCGCGGAGAGGAAACTATTTGATGCTATTGCCTGCTTGTGTAAAAACGACCCTGTATCAGTGTGGTTACTTCGCAGTGCTGAAAACGATGTGGATACCTTTGATCAGTTTGTAAGACCAAACGGTGAATTATATCGCACTGAAGCGTTTCACAACAAGATGAAAAAAACCGCCATGGAATTTGAAGAGCATGATGAACAACTGCTAACAAATTGTTTTACGATTCCATCGGTTGCGGCTCATGTTGCAGCAAGGAAAAATGCGTGGAGACCAACGCGCAAGGAATTTCTACCGGATGTACAATCCAGTTGTTTGGAATATTATCACGGTGGACTATGGAACACTGAATACAACCGCGACGCTATGATTTCCGTTGATATGGTTGCCTGTTATCCAGCGAGTTTTCTCGGGTATGGATCCGCCGCGGAGTATTTCAAACGATTTGGACACCCCAGACATGAAATGACTCGTGTTGCTATTAATGGACCACTGCCTGATTTTGATTTAACCGGATTCGCTCGCATAGTATCATTTGAATTCGCGGCAGGACTTCATCGCTGTTGTTATATTTGGATCGGTAGACACATGGCTGAAAAGAAGTGGTTGCCAATAGCGCTGCTACGGTATATGATTGATTGTAGCATGCTTGTATCGTTGATTGTCAGTGACGCGATTATATCATACCGGGCGCAGACTGAAGTCTGGTTACCAGAACCAGAGCGTCTAGATAGCATAATTGACGAATCCAGAAAACACATTGATGCCGACGAGGAATATATCATCGAATGGTCCAAAAAGATATTCAACCAACGAAACCGCGAGGCAAAAGATCTCGGTAGAAGAATAATCGGTAAGTTCACACAAGGTGGAAAAAACTATGACTACAAACGATATTGCTCACGGTTGATTATAGATGACGCAGAATATGATTTCGTAATCAAGGACGCAGTGGCAAAAAATAGATACGTGAACTGCAAAACAGCTTTCTTGTCCAATGGAACAAAGTTGGGTACAGTTGTTTCCTACAGCGATGGAGACAGCCCGGCATATCCGCATTTGAGGGCGTCTATGCTGGGTTACGCCGCTATCAATTTATTCTCGATGATAAATAGATTTCCCGACACCGCGGTTAGAGTAGCCGTTGATTCATTTTATATAGACGTAAAGTACAAGGGAAACTTAGCCGAGTTTACTAGTCCGGACGAGAGTTGGGGTATATGGAGAATTAAAAATGAAATACGACGCGATTATTCCCCGTCAGCAAATGTCACCGTTGAAAATAATTACTTACGCGGTGATAATTTATCAGAATGGTCTAATGCACCACCGTGTTCTGATCCAATTTGTAGACATAAGACGGTTTATTTAAGCGGCTGTGGCGGGTCAGGAAAGACGACTCGGGCAATTGAATTATTTCGAACGCGGGCAAGTATAATCGTGCTTACACCGACCCATAGACTAGCGCGAGAGATAAAACAACGAAATGTTGACGCCGTTACTTATCATAGCTTTTTACGATACAGCGGCGGTGAGTGGACTCCTGATCGAATGGGGGAAAAATTTATTCCTGAGGTTATCATCTGGGATGAGATATGTACTGTTTCGTTAGATACTTTACAAATGTTTCTTGAGTGGTTGCTGCGCGCGAATACAGCGGTAATCATGTGTGGCGACCATGGACAACCACCACCATTTGTCGGCGAGGGTCCACATGATTGGTTAAAGGGTTTTGTGGACTATTATGAAGAAACCGATACTGATTACCGGGCACTTGATGAACAACTGCGCGAGGTTAAAAAATTAATCAGATTACAGCCGGATAGAGTTCAATGTGAAATAATCCGCGAGGTGATTCCGGAAACGCCGTTAAATGAATTCTGGGAAACATGGAGACCAAACGATTTGATTGTAGCGAGTAGAAAGATAGTCAGAGACACACTTCAGCGGAAGTTGTTTGCGTTGCATAAGGAAAAGTTTCCAACGCGCCCAGTGCCGTTATGTTATAGACCCGCGGACACACGGCGGCAGAACATTGAAGTTGAAATCCCGGGCCCGACAGCGTCAGGGACAAAAAAACAAATTCTTGTGCTGAATGATATCGTGCTCGTTGATATCAGCGTCGTCGAGGACGCGCTACGTGCTGATAAATCCCCGTGGACGCTAGGATACGCAACGACAATACATTCCTCGCAAGGATTGACTATCACGGATACAATTGTTTGGATGGTTGATAATCGCATCGAATGGTCGAATTTAGTCTATCTCGCAGTGTCCAGAGTACGGAGAATGAATCAGCTTCGAAGAATTGTTATTGACGAAGCCACCGACGAAGCCGGCGACAACGATGACATCATCGATGCAAGCGTCATTGATAGAAAACTCTCGGGTTACCGCCAACAGGAGAAAAAAAAAACAGCGGCGTTTTGATATTGATGCCGAATTAATAATTGCGTTACGACAACAACAGAATAATCACTGCGCGAGTTGCAATTGTGTAATGCACTGGCGTTATTCGGATAAAGACGCTCGCCAATTTACCGTGGACAGGATCGATAACAGTCTCGGTCATATCCGTGGTAATGTGAGGTTAACTTGTCTTGAGTGCAATAGACGCAACGGCGCTAGTTAAGACCACGCGGGGGCAATTGAGTATCGTCAGGTATCACTTGTAGTTGCTCGCGTGTAAACCCCCGCTGTGGGGCAGTTGAATCCAGTCTATAGATCGGTGGTCTACCAGTTGATCGTGTTATCGTTGATATGTTATGCGTGGTAACACTCCAAATAGGATCAGTAGCTCTTTTTTTACCGCCTTCAAGCTCTCCTGGTTCATACAGATATCTGACAGTGACATCGCCGAGAATCGGCTTGGAAACGCTATCTATTTTTGATCTTCCGGGTATGTACTCGTATTTAATCGCGTCGCTGGGCTTCATGTTGATTGCTCGGGTAATCTCGTTATTTAACGCTGCAATTACGCCTGGCAACCTTTTAACCCATTCACGAGATCGTTTTTCCTGGATGAATTCCTTCGCGTATTGATACCCAAATAACCGTTCAGCAAGAGTCCGATTGAATCGTTCAACAATTGCCTGATCACGATGTAGCGCAGTATGACCTCGTCGTATCGCGACGCTATGATGTTTCAGCGTTGATAAAACAACACCGCGAAATTCATTGCCAGGATCAACTTGTAATAGATTTGGCCAGCGCAGAGGACCTCTTCGATAAATCCGCTCAAACGCATCGGCTACTTCAGTTGCTGACTTTGTTTTTAACGGCTCCGCTTGTTTGTATCGACTCGCAACATCAACTACGGTTAGCGCGTATTTGTAACCGTTGTCATGCGGCAGAAATAGTATATCAGCCTGATGAACTTCATTAGGTACGCTGACATCAAAGCGCGAAAAGTTGATTTGTTTAGGCGGTGGTAGATAAATTTGCCATATAGCCTGTTTGGATAACCAATTAGCCGCAACGGCCTTTGTTACCTTTGCAGCGCTTGCGAGTTTACCAATTGCGGCCTTCCCCTTCCAGTATCCTCTCGGAGAATAATAGATGGATTCCATGTTGTTATTATAAACGCTAGCGTTTTCAATTACCAGCGCGAGAAGCTCCGCTTCCAATCATTAATTTACCTTTCATAGCCGATTTTACCAACCATGAAGCCAATTTTTCTTTGAATGATTTATCAGGAATAGCATTTAACGCGTGAATTAATTTTACATCCGCGATATGACGCTGTTGCAGATCACCGCTACGATAAGCTATATCATGTATTCGACATGCTTCGTCGATAGCGTTTATTGGATACTCACCGGGTTTGGGCTGATTTTGATCATCGAGTCTGATATCTAATCGTGTTCCGGGGCCACAGTAGCTATATCCTGGGAGGTGCTTTTCTCCTGGATACTTTGCCCACGGTGTTCCTGGGAGTTTTGATAACTTGGCTGCAATATCACCTCCTCGCTTTTTTTTAAAGCATCCCCGGGTCTAGCAGAAATAAATCTAAATTTCTTTGTACCGCATTGTACACACTTACCAGTAAGCGCCGATCTGTTATTTCTCGTTGTAACGGTTGTCATATCATTTGTGCCAGTACGCACTCTACACTTCACACAATATAGATCCATAATTTATGTATAGAGATATGAATATAATTGATTTTTCGGCAACTAAAACAAGAGAACCAGTTAAGCATGTTGCAGCGTTACCAAACTCGATCCGGATGATTATCATCGGACCATCTGGATCCGGCAAGACGCAATTGTTACTCAATTTAATAATGAGATGGATGAAGTGGGATAAGTTGTATTTAATCGCCCCTAGCGTGGATGATCAACGATGCTACGAGGTGTTGAAAGATTTTAACGAGAATGCATCAGCGATCGCTGAAAAAAATGTTATTGAGTTTATTACAGATATCAATGATGCACCAGGTATTGATGATATTGATGGCGACGTTAACAATTTAGTCGTGTACGATGATGTTATGTTAGACAATCAAAAAAACCCAGCTAGGATATTTTCCAGAGGCAGGCATAAAAACACCGACGTGATATATGTCACTCAACGATACACTCAGATTCCAAAAGTAATCAGAGACAACTGTAATATTCTTGCTGTATTTAACGGCGTTGATACACACACGCTACGAAATATTTGGCAGACATGGTGCGGCGGTGACATGGACTTTAATGGTTTTCGAAACTTTTTTAGTCATGCTCAGTCGACCCCACATGGATTTGTAACGATAAATTTACATGATCCTCGGACACGATATCGTATCGGACTTGACCAAATATTTGGTTAGTTGTAAATAACTTCTTAGCAGCGGGGGGGGGGAAATGACATCGACGCGGTCGTCGCTGTGTTTACCGGACGCTGACGACGCTGGGATCGGCGCGCAGAAAGATTAATTAAACCAAATGACGTCACCGTCGTGTAGGATGGACCGTCGTCGTTTTTTTTTTACCAGGCGCTGACTACACCGGATCCGCTGAGTGCAGAAAGTAATAATTAAGCAAAATAACGATTGGACAATATGTCCGATTCGCCCCCCCCCCCCGCTGCTTAAGTCAACATGGAGCTAAGTCTATCAGCTCATGCATGTTGATTTTGGGAGTTGAACTTATAATCCTAATCTAAACAAACCTGAACTTTGCCAACTGGATCCGTCAACATTATTGACCAAAATTATGACATGTGTGGTGAAAGACTTGTAATGGACCATGGCTACTCTTGTAATGTGTAATAGTGACTAAACATTTTGTGAGCATCTGGTACATGTGTGTGTGTGTGTGTGTTTGTGTGTGTTGGGGTGGGGGCGTAATTGCTACGTTACTGCCTAATTTTACTCTGTGTTTGTGTAACTTAAATTCAAGTATTTTTAACTGATGTGCTTTTGAGCGACCTCAGTAGCAATAACACGTGTAATATGGAGACGACTTTTCTATTAACGAACATACCCAGCGGTGGCAAGGTCGCAGATGCAATCGGCGACTATTTTCATTCATCATTAACCATAGCAACCGGTTACACAACCATAGGTCCTAATAACGCAATTATTCATAATGGCATCTTCTGCCGCATAATTGATATTTTCCAAGGCATACATCTTTGCAGTGACTACGTCCCAATGCCATTGAACTTTTTACATATCGACAAATTATATTTCTCTAATAGAAATAATAATCCGTGTCTTCATTCATATTTCCAGTTAAAGGCGTGCTTAACTCCTGGTGTATGCTTTCATCCCCAAATAGATAGGACCTTAAAACTACTTGTGATGGATAGTATTTGATTGCACGCCATTCGTTGTAACAGACATCGCTTTTGAAATTAATTTTAATTAAACCAGGGAATCTCTAATAATCACGACTCGATCAACATGCATCGTCGATGCAGAATCGGCGTAAAATAGCATTCAGTGTTTAATTATAAGATTATTTAATTCGGTGTTTGACCAAACCACATCTTCATCTTACAGATTATTTAGAAATTTTATAGCTTAAACTTTGCATGATACTCTTCGACTCTTGATATCTCCTCATAATTATTCTCAAATATCTTTGATTATTCCATATATGAATAACTAAAAATTATTTCTCAAATTGATTTACATTTGGTGATCCTCATTACATAAGCTACACTTGATACGTCCTCACTGACGTTGTTGTTGTTGTCATTGCAACATTATTCTGTGTTTATTGTTAGCGCCTATATTTTATATTGCAAAATATCAAATAATGATTTTTACGGGATTTTTTTCACCGAATGTTTTCCAAGCTTAACTAGTTGCTGTTCTAATTCCTCAGTTAATTAATTTATCAATATGGTGCGCATGTGTATCGAACACGCATACAGCATCTTGTGGGTTTCTTTTATAAATCTGTATAATGTATTCAAACGAAACAGCTATGTAATCTTTTCTGTACGTGTCTTACGCTCCATTTATCATGCAGAATAATACTCTGATCAAATATACTCATAAACTCTTTCAAAATAATATGCGCATCTATTTGTGAATTTTTACCTTTATATCTCGCAGCAATTCGTCAGTAAGAAACATATTCTCGGCTATATTTTCCTCCCTAGTTAAAAATACTCATGCTTCAGAAAATTATTATCTGCAATATAACCGTTAAGTGAAAATCAAAATCACGTTTCTGTTCTTTTTGTGCAGTAGTTCGTGTAGTATTGTTGCAATCAATAATACGGGCCTTGCTGAAAATTTTACCATGCAGACATCGACCATATTAGTAAGATCATGGAGTTTTTGTAAGTTGCCAGTATAGGTCATTACATCCTATGCCCGGTAGCTATTCTCTTGTATGGTCGCATATTTGGTCACTTCCGCGAATTATAATCAGTCGGTTGTACATACACCTTTTTGTTGGGGGTTTTCTCCGTTGTAAATAAACGTCATGGGTATAGAAGGCCGTGACCTATATTTTTTTTTAATAAAAATAACCGGTTTCGGCCAAAAAGCTCCAAAACCCTATCATGACACTAGTAACAGGAATATATTCTTAATTTGCACAACTTAGTATTATTTTTGAATTCAGATGTATAGTCATATTTCTAAATAGTTATATGTAAATAAATTTGGGGCACTATTTCATATTATGAACTTTTTATCCAGTCAGCAAATGTATTACTCGTAACTCAAGTGCATATTTTTAGATCACTACCTAATGGAGTGTTTTTTTTTTGTTTTTGTTTTTTTTTTTTGTTTTTTTTTTTGTTGTTTTTTTTTTGTATTTCACGAAAGTCTTGACATTCCTTTATGAAAGCTTTCAATAATATTTCAACGTCTGCAAAGACCTGTATCATCATTATCATCATCATCATCATCTCTTTAATAATTTATATTTAAAATGAATCTATTCTTTAGTTAAGTTGTTAGTTTTTTAGTTGCTTTTTCCTGCAAGCGTGTATTCGGCTAGAAGTAAACGTTCGACATAAATAATGTTTGGTTTCTTAACTGTTGTTGTTGCTGAAGGGTTTAATGCCAAGATAGGCTATACATGACGGCCAGTATTAAAATAGTGGAGGAAGAACCCGGGAAAACCCGGAAAGAACCACCGACCCACAAAAAGCTCCTGGCAATCTTTCTCACATATCCGCATTGGCCGAACCCGAGATTGGAACCCACGCAGACAGAGGTGAGATACTAGTGATCAGTAACGGTTAGCGCTTGGTTTCTTAACTGAATAGCGCAGGTTGTTTGTTTTTTGGTGTTTTTGTTTTTGTTGTTGTTATTGTTGTGTGTGTGTGTGTGTGTGTGTGTGCGTGCGCGCGCGCGTGTGTGTGTGTGCGTGTGTCTGCCTGGAGCTGTAAATTTGTACAGTCTATACTTTCGAGTACAAATATCTTGCAGATATTCCAGGTTCTATCCGGTGATTAAATTCGTTCCCGTCTTTATGTAATCGATAGATACCTCAGACACTCATGCTCCCTTAATTTTATATAGAACTTGCTCCTATCTGATAGAGGGCGTTTAGATTTGTATATTCCGGTAATGCGTGTAACCTCCGTAAATTCCTACCTCGGATCCACGTCCCGAGTCCAAATAATTTTCCTTATTCAGGTTTTGATGGTCGAAACTTCCGCTGGAGGTTTGCCATCGGAAGGTTTATGTAACACCGATTTTATAAGAAATTAAAGTGGAAGATGGCCAACCTGTGTAGATGCAATTCTGGAGTGCGGATTGTAAACGGTAATCTTTCAGATACAGTCGATAAATGTTGCCACTTCAAATTGTTATAATCAAATTAAAATTCAAGGACTTCGGTGTTATAAAACAGATCGGTGAAGGACGGCCAAGAGTCTTGATTTTTGTAAAACACTGTGTATTTTGTTTGAAGCAAGTTACAGTTACTGAAATTTAGTTCTGTAATCCAATTATTTCATAATAAATTGTTCAGATTAATAGTTAGCAAATTGATTGCATCCAAATTGTACGATAACAACTGGACGTCCCCCCCCCCATATTTAGATAAAAACAGAATGGTTTGTTTTCTTCATAATGTATGGATGCATAATTAAAATAAATAAATAAAATGAACCCATTATGATATCTTTCTCAAACAAATTCACAGGAAACCCAGAAACGTACACCAGGAACGAGTCTTGCCTAAAAGGATAAAAGCGTATTGCAAAATATATAACCTGGAACACTGTATTATTGTGGTACTTAATGTTGTTATCAGTACATATTAAAACCGTTCTGTTATTCCTGCATTGTTACAGGTTGTTTCACTGATTTTCCCTGCATCTGTTTCTATAAAACATCTCCGTCAATCCAATTGCATAATTGTAGACAAACTGTTTATGGTGGCTGACCCAGATTACCGTAACATGGGGGAAGAGCTCTTTATTATCAAGGTATTCGCCTAACTTAAGTCAGCACCTGGTAAAAAAAAAACGACGACGGTCCATCCTACACGATGGTGACGTCATTTGGTTTAATTAATCTTTCTGCGCGCCGATCCCAGCGTCGTCAGCGTCCGGTATTGTAACCTCATTCCAGTCTGGGGTCCCATCGGGTTTATTTGTCCATGCAAAAACCAGCGAGTTATTAGGTTGTTGTCCGTTAAATGCTTCCGCTCGGATATTAGGCCAACTGTGATATATTCGCAATTTTGCCAGCGCTATTTCCTTTCCTGTATATGAACGTGTAACCCCGCGTTGTTCGCTGCAACATCAGTTTTGATTGTTTCTATTTCCTGTCCATACGCAGTGATATCATTTATAGTTATTGTAATTTCTTCCGGTCTGGTATTTTTTTTACCAAAGAATTTATCAATGGTGTTATCAGCCCTGTTAAAAATTTTTCGTAACGTGTAAAATTGGCCCGACAGCGTTGTAAACTCCGAAATAGTATTTTTTATCCCCACAAGATTCGGTTCGGTTACCGTCGGGGTTCCAAAAAAACTAGCAGTAGTGAGTTGTATACCGGTGACAGACTTTTGTATCCCCTCGAACTGATTTGCTTGCGCGTTAAATTTATCATACAAATTTTTTAACGAATCCGACACGGATATATAATTGTTGCCAAGTGTACTTATTTTTCCATTTATCGTCAAGATGGATTCACCTGATTTAAGTCGTCCGTCATCGGTATACAACGCGATGGTGTTCTCGGCGGCATCACGCTGTCGTGTTAAAACGTCATTCAGCGACACATTACTGGATTTAAGTTTACCCTGGCGGTCTTGAAATACAACTATTTCGCCCGGGTCAACACTGGTTAAATTTAACGTATCAGCGATTTCATCCTCAATTAGTTTTTTTATGTCATCGGTGGCGAGCGTTTCCGTGGATTTTTTCAGCGCCGAAACCGGTCATCCCCAGATATCAATCATTATTATTGTAAAAAAAAACAGTGTTTTTAATTAACCCGCCGGGCCTCTACGACCCCACTAGTGTATTCGTTTACAACCACATGAGGTGGTTTCCGCGATGATGAAATCGCCGCGAGTACGTTCAATACCTCACGGCCGCATATCGGTGGGTCACTTAATTGTTGTGTTGGCAGCGTGGAATAAAAAACCGGGGCTGAACACGCCCGGATATACCGCATGAACTCGTTTGGCGGGGCTAACCCGTATGAATCAAAATAGACGATCGCACGCGGATCAATTGCGTATGCAACCCAATGAGTTCCCGCTCCGGAGGATTTATCGAGGTTAATTATACCGGTCTCAATATTCCTTGGTTGTGTCGGTAATTGATCCCTCATGAAAACACCTCTGAAGTTTTTTATCGCTAACGCGTTTGCGGCATCTATTAAATCAAAATTAGACATTGGAGTCATTGACTCTTGCGTTAATAAACGGTTCCCGGTAGTCTTAGACCCTTCCCCGAGTACCATGAATACGGGGTTCCCGGTAGTCTTAGACCATTTCCTGCTACGGGTCGTTTTTTTTTATAGCCTTTCCCGGTTGCTTTCTTCAATGCCATTCCCGCTGCGGTACCAACGGCTCCTAACGCCGCCGCCTTCGCCACTGCTGGGGCCGCCGCGGCAATCAACGCTGGAATCGCAGCTAACAACGGAAATATCCCACCGGTCTTTTCCATGTTTTTAATCGCTGCGGCTGAAAAATCTATTTGAACACCCTTTTTATTCTTCATCGCATCATTGAAATGTTTTATTTGACGCGCCGTCAACGATATCTTATGATTACCACCTGCCATCTGTGACGGCTTTAACGTTATTGTGGTTCCACATTGTTTAGCCGACTTTGATCGTAATTTCTTGACTTGACCATCGGTCAACTCTACGCCGACAACATTATACGACATTTTTATTGTAAACGCGTTTATGTTTTCAATTACATGTTTTCCACTGGCGCATCAACGATTCTCATTCGTCCACCAACGCCTTCCAACAGCATTGATTTATCGCTGAGAATGACAGCAACCGCTCTATAATCGGCAATAACGCCGCGAGTTACATTAGCTCGGAAGTGTATATCAACGACGGATTGTCTTGTTAAATCAAGATGTTCCAGCGAAAAGTAATAGATCGGATATAGTTCTTTGAAATCATGTTGTGATATTTGCAAACCAGTGTCGACGTTTTGATCACGACTCATATACGACAGCAACCGATGGTACACGCGTGCAATATGGTTTTGACCGTAATTAAGTTGTATATCCTCAGATGGTTCCTGCTGTCCGTTTATTCTCAGCGAGACGTCAGTAACGCCTAATCGATCAAATATCATATGGCTGGATAGTTGATTATCAACTCTCGTCATATCCTGCAACGCAACAAATATATGACGCGGAGCCGAAATGCCATGTTGTGATGCCAGGTTCCATGTGAATATACCATTGATATTTGATTGCTTAGTATCTGTTGTTGTTGTTAGCCAACTTAGTAATGATTTTCCTCCTTGCTCCATAAAGGATAGCAATCGTGCCTCTGTGGTAATAGATGGAGTCATTACTGGCATCCACAATAATATTTTAGTTAAAACGACTTTACCAGAGTCATTATTTGGATTCGCAAGATCCGCTGGAATTCTCCAAATTGCATTTCTATCATTACCTTTTCGCACAAGCACCACGGTATGCTTTGCTCCGTAGATAACTTTTCGCACGTTCCTACAAAATCCAAATATATGATGCAGTGGAATCGCGCATGAGAAAGATCTACGCGGCCCTGTTAACATTGATATGCGTGTTGCAGCTCCGATGTTAAAATTAGGATCGTTGTTTATAATCATATTCTCAACATCAGCATCAGCGTTATTAGCATTATTTCTTGGTCGTCTTACCACAAATTGCGAGTTTCCAGCAGTGTTTCTAGTATCCTTTGCAAACATCATAGATGGACCCGCTGATCTTGTATAATCGTCGGAATATCTTCCTAGCCCGATTATTGTTGTAGCAACATCAACATCGCGTTCTATAGACTCGATCTCTCTTCCATCAATGAGATATTTTGCGCTCTCAAATAGCGCCATTACGCCGTTATTGACTAAGGTGGCGCTCACCAGATAATATGTACTTTTGAGAGAGTGACGTATGTAAGGTGAAGTAGTTCGCATTTAAAACATGCACAGTGGAGAGAATGTTTGCATACCTCTATGCTACATTAATGTAATGTGGATGATATTTCTTTTGGATATTGTACTTTTGGAAATTTTACATGATTTAAGCACACTGCTAACTAAAATGACTGCTCCCTTGTGTTAAAAAATCAGTCTGAATTAGTCTAAAGTACACTATACATAGCAGCTATTAAAATAGGGAAAATGAATTTTGCCAGACTAGACAATACCAGCTTCTGAAAGTGCAATGAATGAATTACCAAATATATAAAATGTAAAAAAAGTTATCGGCTCTTTTTTATACAATTGACCTCTGAAGTTCAGGAAGTGAAAATGACCAAGTAGAGCTAGCACTTTTTTGAAAGGTGCACATTTGAAGTAAGGCCAAGCTGTATACTCTATAACCCATAGTACACCCATCAATCATACACCAAAATAAAGGGAATTAAAGGTTCTTTGCATTATACCTAAGATATACAAGGTCTTTTTTAAATAGCCAGTATAACCAGTGAGGAAAGCCGGGGACATTCTTTTTCTTTAAATTCCTAACCCTATGCAAAATGCGAAACTGTATAGCGCCACCTTAAAGAAAATAAAAAAATGTTTGCAATTATTTTTTTTTATTTTCATATAATTATGTATGATGTTCTGAATAAAATGGTACATTCATATTGCATTTAAGCATGAAAATAAGCTAATTATGATCGTTTTTCTCTTGCTTACATAATTTGCCATGAGTTATGTTTGTGTGAGTAGTGACCTTAATTATGGGGAAATTAGAAGACTTAGAATATAGGAACAGAGTCAACTTAAATTTAAAACTGTTGCAATAAGTGACAGAAATATATGGTGAAAATGTTTCTTTTCATTTATTTGCAATGAAATAAAAAATAAATGATGAGAAAGTGAATTCGCTTCTTCCATATTAAACAATAGGCAAATATTTTACACTTTGACCTTTGACCTTTATGAAGCTGATGAGTTACCTCCCTTTTCTAATTGTAAAATTCATTGTTGATATCTCAGAAATAATTCTGGCTAGTTTCATGTTCCTATCATTCAGCATAACATTGGTTGCTATGTTTACAAAATGTAATGTGCATTCTTAAAATAGCTCACTTTTATCATGGGGGGGGGGTAGGCTGGACTTGTTAGAGACTCTGACACTCATAAATACTGTTCTGTGGGGAAAAAGGCAGGAGAATTATTCATAAGGATTGTTTTGATGCTTGCGACTTAAATGTTTCAGCCATATAAACATAATTAAATCATAAAAAAATAATACCTACATCTTCTTTATGGTGGCGCTCACCAGATAATATGTACTTTTGAGAGAGTGACGTATGTAAGGTGAAGTAGTTCGCATTTAAAACATGCACAGTGGAGAGAATGTTTGCATACCTCTATGCTACATTAATGTAATGTGGATGATATTTCTTTTGGATATTGTACTTTTGGAAATTTTACATGATTTAAGCACACTGCTAACTAAAATGACTGCTCCCTTGTGTTAAAAAATCAGTCTGAATTAGTCTAAAGTACACTATACATAGCAGCTATTAAAATAGGGAAAATGAATTTTGCCAGACTAGACAATACCAGCTTCTGAAAGTGCAATGAATGAATTACCAAATATATAAAATGTAAAAAAAGTTATCGGCTCTTTTTTATACAATTGACCTCTGAAGTTCAGGAAGTGAAAATGACCAAGTAGAGCTAGCACTTTTTTGAAAGGTGCACATTTGAAGTAAGGCCAAGCTGTATACTCTATAACCCATAGTACACCCATCAATCATACACCAAAATAAAGGGAATTAAAGGTTCTTTGCATTATACCTAAGATATACAAGGTCTTTTTTAAATAGCCAGTATAACCAGTGAGGAAAGCCGGGGACATTCTTTTTCTTTAAATTCCTAACCCTATGCAAAATGCGAAACTGTATAGCGCCACCTAAGCCAACTTTGGTACCATCTGGATACGGTGCTGGTACAGCAGGAGTATCGGCCTCTGTTACAAGTTCTCCTTCGATTTCAATAAACGCTTCACACGGTAAAAAATATTTACTGGTATCATGGACTTGAAGTTCAATTCGCGATCGTATGTCGGGTTGTACTGCATGATAGGAATAAAACTGATAATTACGGACGGAATCATCCTTGTGCACTGGTGCGTCCATATCAAACGCCGGGTCAGCTGTTCGTTTAAACATTTTATTTAATAATACGCTGATGCATCTAAATCATCGTCGTCGTTTTAAATTCTTCGAATTTTGTCGTGGTTTTAAACCACTTCCCGCTATTATGTTTGCGATGTCATCTTGATTATTGTTTACCAACGACGCTAGTTTTTCTTCCACGGCGTTATTTATTACTTTACTGACATTTGCAGGCATCACTGTCGTTGATGGCATCACCGGTGGTTTTCGTGAAAACCCCTTGGATTTTACCAACGACATTAGTTTATCTCGTGCTGCAGAAACCACCCTTCCGGCAACGTCTCCAATAGCACTAATACCCTTATCACGAATAACATCAATAGCCTTCATTCCTAATTGTTTAGCTAACGGCGCCACTTTTGGAGCCATTCTTGTAAATAACCCCGCAATGGTGCTACCAAGACCGTCTCCGTACCACGCGCGGTATACAGGCAATCGTGAGTTTACCACGTAGACGCTGACTGGTTTATCATGGTTGTAGTGTATAATCATCTTTATTATAAAAAACACCAGTGTTTTCCAATTAGTGGTTGATCATCCCCCTTCCCCACCACCGAATCATAAATTTTGTCAAAAACATCGATTTTCTCTAAATGATTTCCTGGGGTTTTCATCGGCGGTAAAAATCCACGGTTTTTGTCAATTTTATAATTTTTTTAATCATCCACTAACTCGTCTATGAGCGTTCGATATACATTAATGTCCATGATACCACCGGCAAATAACCGCCTGCAAATATCAGCGGCCTCATTGATTATTTCCGGAGAGTTATTTCCGGCTCGTTTTCCTCCGATTAGTATTTCTAGCCGTGATATATCACTGAGAACACTACCAGGACAAGTAACGTCTTTACCAACAGAGTATCCTTTTCCGTGTTTTGGTCTTTCACTTTTTACTTTATTGTGGAATATTATATAATTATTATCACGCGGTGGTAATTCATTTTTATGTTTATTCGCCAAATACACTATTCTTGTCCAGTCCTTTAACGACCTTATATTTTTCTCGTAGCCGCTATTGATATGCTCATCTCGTGTGTCCTTAGCAAAATTTGTAACAGTAAAATCAACTAATTCTTCGTAGCCGAGATTTCTAATTTTATCTATTGTGCTCTTTTTAAGAACATTACGGGGTATATTCCCCTCTTTCCGTATTTCTTCCGGTATTTCTTCCGGTATTTCCTCCGGTATTTCTTCTTCTGGTTCTCTTGCGGTGGCGCCTGGTTCTTCCTCGTCGGCCATTGTAACATATGGTTCTTGTGGGTCCGTTATAGCGAGTGGTGGCGGCCTCCGTGTTGTAGCGAATGCTATTTTCGCAGGGAGTGTTTCCAGAGACTTTTTTGTTTGCTCGGTCTGAGCCGCTATCTTTTCAAGCGCACCGAGGACGGGCACAGTTGCCGCCGTAACATCTTTGGTCGCTTTAGTTACCGGAGCAAAGAGTTGTTCGCTTCCAACAGCAAAATCAGTTTGTAGTTGTTGCCGCGTTTGAAGTTGTTTTCGAACCCTGTCTCGTAACGGTATGAACTTATTAAGCGCTACTAGCCGCTCTCTGGCTAGCCGAGTAGTAAGTGATTCGCCTACCATTATTGCAATTGCTCCGTAATTTCTAATTTCCCGCCGAGTGTGGCGGGGATATGTCCCAGGGGCTCCAGGGAGTTTTCGTCTATAATCCTTCTAATGTTTTTAATTTTATTAGAGATTTCTCGACGTCGTTCAAAAGCCTGTCCGAGTTTTTTTCGTACTGTCTCAACGGCAGTAAATAGTCCAATAAATGCATTTACGTCATTGCCATACAAGTTTTCATTGATCGTATATTGTAATCGCTTTATAAAAGAATACTCGCGTGGCAAGGTATATCGACCTTTCTTTGATTGCTCATTAATAATTTCATAATCGGACAATATTTTTTGGTTATCAAGCTTATCAGATAATTCAATTCCTTGATTTTTTAATTTTAAAATCTCGGTTAATATATTATTGATGTCTTCGATATTCATATTCTTATAAAACATCTTATTTTTAAATAAAAAAAAAATTATTTTACAAAATGAACCCCGCGTATCAATCCCGAGGTGTGTTAACATTCGATGAAACCGTAGGATAATTCGTTTTCTTCCGGAAGAGACAATTTATTGTAGCGTTCGCACTGTCATGGTGACTTCGTCACGGTGACCTTGTCACTCGCTGATTTCTGTTACATATGAAAATCGAATTCTGTGACCCGTCTTTTTTGAGATCGCTGTTTGATATACTCGCTCTGCAACAAATCGTATTGAGGCGATACAAATGTCAAAATATCTACTGGCTTCATTCATCGACTGAAATATTTTTTCTTCGTGCGTTGTTGTATCAAATGACTTTACGGGTTTTGCTTTCTTTGAGTATTTACCGGTTCCGCCTTTTTTGATATTCTGACTTTGCGAGATAGCTTGCAAGTTTATAAGAGAATTATCAGTCTTATTATTATTAATATGATCAATCACAAGCCCATTTTCGATTAATCCGTTGAATGCTTCAAATACCACCCTATGAACATAATACTTCGTCTTTCCGGCACCAAACACCAAATACCCGTGATTATTTACGGTGCCAACTGGTTTCTTCAGTCTACAATTTCTAACAACGCCATCGCGAGATGCCTCGTAATTAACGAGCACAGGATGCGGCTGAAATTCTTGGTTCATTTGTATAATAATACTACTTGTCTAATTCATTATTTGGTTTAATTATAAACCTTGCAATGTAGTCCTGAGGAGTTTTGATGACGAAGTCTGCGGTGGGGTCAATGACGGCGTCTTTTATTCGTTTGTCATAATAGCGTTTTAACTCTCTGTATCGCTTTCCGCCACAATTGATACACAACTGTGATTTTCCTCTTACACCAACGTGGCAAACCAAGCACGGTAGGGGGCCAAGAGAACCATTACGAACGCTTTGTAAATGATACCCGCAGAATTCACCTCTACATGATTTATTGCACGGGGTTGTCGACCCAATCATCAACCATTTGCAGTGATTCATTATACTATATTCTTTCATTTAAATACTTGTTTTAATTATATGGAGGAGTTCGAGAGATTAGCAGCAATTAAGCCCTGGAAAAATATTAAGTTCAATCTCGATAGAGTCCTCAAGGACGCACCAAAAGCGTTAATAAACGATAGAACCCTGTTGAATAAAATACGCGACTGTATCAATGAATTCAAGCGTGATGGTGCATCTCATAGTTGGTCAACATTTCGAATTGATGGTGTTGTTGATGCTACCATGAACGACAACCGCGCAGCAACGATAATATCACAACTTGACGGTAAAAGGTATTTCTTCAGAGTAAAATTCATTGTCCGGGTGGAATCAGGTAATTGGATCATACGTGATAAATTTGAACCGGTTCTCAGCGATAAGAAAACAGTCATTGTTAGCCGCGACTCCAAGCCGGGGCTGTTAACCGGAGTTGACAGACCATACTATGAACGAGCGTATCCTGAAACAGCAGTTGTCTATGGAATATACCCGTTAAATAAGAAACCTGATATCGGAAAACTAGCGCCGATGAAACAGTGAACGGGGATAAATTGTGTAGCAGAACGAGTAATAGAGCATTTTACAAATGCGTGTCGAGGAAACAAATTGACTGATTTACGACGTAGCAAAATAAACCAATGGGAGGAGACAGTGCGTGAGCGAGGAGCAACTATCAGCGACATAGCGAGATTAGAAACGTCGTTGAGATTTCCAATAACCGTTACAACAATAACCGGTGAAGTATTATATGAATCAAAGTATAAATCAAAGGGAGCCCCAATCAAAATTATTGATCATAACGAACACGCGTGGACGCCCGCGGTCACAATATTTCCACGGGATAGAACAGTAAAGTATATCCCGGGGGAATTCCTGGAAGATGGCGGTTTTCTCGCGGAGAGGAAACTATTTGATGCTATTGCCTGCTTGTGTAAAAACGACCCTGTATCAGTGTGGTTACTTCGCAGTGCTGAAAACGATGTGGATACCTTTGATCAGTTTGTAAGACCAAACGGTGAATTATATCGCACTGAAGCGTTTCACAACAAGATGAAAAAAACCGCCATGGAATTTGAAGAGCATGATGAACAACTGCTAACAAATTGTTTTACGATTCCATCGGTTGCGGCTCATGTTGCAGCAAGGAAAAATGCGTGGAGACCAACGCGCAAGGAATTTCTACCGGATGTACAATCCAGTTGTTTGGAATATTATCACGGTGGACTATGGAACACTGAATACAACCGCGACGCTATGATTTCCGTTGATATGGTTGCCTGTTATCCAGCGAGTTTTCTCGGGTATGGATCCGCCGCGGAGTATTTCAAACGATTTGGACACCCCAGACATGAAATGACTCGGGTTGCTATTAATGGACCACTGCCTGATTTTGATTTAACCGGATTCGCTCGCATAGTATCATTTGAATTCGCGGCAGGACTTCATCGCTGTTGTTATATTTGGATCGGTAGACACATGGCTGAAAAGAAGTGGTTGCCAATAGCGCTGCTACGGTATATGATTGATTGTAGCATGCTTGTATCGTTGATTGTCAGTGACGCGATTATATCATACCGGGCGCAGACTGAAGTCTGATTACCAGAACCAGAGCGTCTAGATAGCATAATTGACGAATCCAGAAAACACATTGATGCCGACGAGGAATATATCATCGAATGGTCCAAAAAGATATTCAACCAACGAAACCGCGAGGCAAAAGATCTCGGTAGAAGAATAATCGGTAAGTTCACACAAGGTGGAAAAAACTATGACTACAAACGATATTGCTCACGGTTGATTATAGATGACGCAGAATATGATTTCGTAATCAAGGACGCAGTGGCAAAAAATAGATACGTGAACTGCAAAACAGCTTTCTTGTCCAATGGAACAAAGTTGGGTACAGTTGTTTCCTACAGCGATGGAGACAGCCCGGCATATCCGCATTTGAGGGCGTCTATGCTGGGTTACGCCGCTATCAATTTATTCTCGATGATAAATAGATTTCCCGACACCGCGGTTAGAGTAGCCGTTGATTCATTTTATATAGACGTAAAGTACAAGGGAAACTTAGCCGAGTTTACTAGTCCGGACGAGAGTTGGGGTATATGGAGAATTAAAAATGAAATACGACGCGATTATTCCCCGTCAGCAAATGTCACCGTTGAAAATAATTACTTACGCGGTGATAATTTATCAGAATGGTCTAATGCACCACCGTGTTCTGATCCAATTTGTAGACATAAGACGGTTTATTTAAGCGGCTGTGGCGGGTCAGGAAAGACGACTCGGGCAATTGAATTATTTCGAACGCGGGCAAGTATAATCGTGCTTACACCGACCCATAGACTAGCGCGAGAGATAAAACAACGAAATGTTGACGCCGTTACTTATCATAGCTTTTTTCGATACAGCGGCGGTGAGTGGACTCCTGATCGAATGGGGGAAAAATTTATTCCTGAGGTTATCATCTGGGATGAGATATGTACTGTTTCGTTAGATACTTTACAAATGTTTCTTGAGTGGTTGCTGCGCGCGAATACAGCGGTAATCATGTGTGGCGACCATGGACAACCACCACCATTTGTCGGCGAGGGTCCACATGATTGGTTAAAGGGTTTTGTGGACTATTATGAAGAAACCGATACTGATTACCGGGCACTTGATGAACAACTGCGCGAGGTTAAAAAATTAATCAGATTACAGCCGGATAGAGTTCAATGTGAAATAATCCGCGAGGTGATTCCGGAAACGCCGTTAAATGAATTCTGGGAAACATGGAGACCAAACGATTTGATTGTAGCGAGTAGAAAGATAGTCAGAGACACACTTCAGCGGAAGTTGTTTGCGTTGCATAAGGAAAAGTTTCCAACGCGCCCAGTGCCGTTATGTTATAGACCCGCGGACACACGGCGGCAGAACATTGAAGTTGAAATCCCGGGCCCGACAGCGTCAGGGACAAAAAAACAAATTCTTGTGCTGAATGATATCGTGCTCGTTGATATCAGCGTCGTCGAGGACGCGCTACGTGCTGATAAATCCCCGTGGACGCTAGGATACGCAACGACAATACATTCCTCGCAAGGATTGACTATCACGGATACAATTGTTTGGATGGTTGATAATCGCATCGAATGGTCGAATTTAGTCTATCTCGCAGTGTCCAGAGTACGGAGAATGAATCAGCTTCGAAGAATTGTTATTGACGAAGCCACCGACGAAGCCGGCGACAACGATGACATCATCGATGCAAGCGTCACTGATAGAAAACTCTCGGGTTACCGCCAACAGGATAAAAAAAAACAGCGGCGTTTTGATATTGATTCCGAATTAATAATTGCGTTACGACAACAACAGAATAATCACTGCGCGAGTTGCAATTGTGTAATGCGCTGGCGTTATTCGGATAAAGACGCTCGCCAATTTACCGTGGACAGGATCGATAACAGTCTCGGTCATATCCGTGGTAATGTGAGGTTAACTTGTCTTGAGTGCAATAGACGCAACGGCGCTAGTTAAGACCACGCGGGGGCAATTGAGTATCGTCAGGTATCACTTGTAGTTGCTCGCGTGTAAACCCCCGCTGTGGGGCAGTTGAATCCAGTCTATAGATCGGTGGTCTACCAGTTGATCGTGTTATCGTTGATATGTTATGCGTGGTAACACTCCAAATAGGATCAGTAGCTCTTTTTTTACCGCCTTCAAGCTCTCCTGGTTCATACAGATATCTGACAGTGACATCGCCGAGAATCGGCTTGGAAACGCTATCTATTTTTGATCTTCCGGGTATGTACTCGTATTTAATCGCGTCGCTGGGCTTCATGTTGATTGCTCGGGTAATCTCGTTATTTAACGCTGCAATTACGCCTGGCAACCTTTTAACCCATTCACGAGATCGTTTTTCCTGGATGAATTCCTTCGCGTATTGATACCCAAATAACCGTTCAGCAAGAGTCCGATTGAATCGTTCAACAATTGCCTGATCACGATGTAGCGCAGTATGACCTCGTCGTATCGCGACGCTATGATGTTTCAGCGTTGATAAAACAACACCGCGAAATTCATTGCCAGGATCAACTTGTAATAGATTTGGCCAGCGCAGAGGACCTCTTCGATAAATCCGCTCAAACGCATCGGCTACTTCAGTTGCTGACTTTGTTTTTAACGGCTCCGCTTGTTTGTATCGACTCGCAACATCAACTACGGTTAGCGCGTATTTGTAACCGTTGTCATGCGGCAGAAATAGTATATCAGCCTGATGAACTTCATTAGGTACGCTGACATCAAAGCGCGAAAAGTTGATTTGTTTAGGCGGTGGTAGATAAATTTGCCATATAGCCTGTTTGGATAACCAATTAGCCGCAACGGCCTTTGTTACCTTTGCAGCGCTTGCGAGTTTACCAATTGCGGCCTTCCCCTTCCAGTATCCTCTCGGAGAATAATAGATGGATTCCGTGTTGTTATTATAAACGCTAGCGTTTTCAATTACCAGCGCGAGAAGCTCCGCTTCCAATCATTAATTTACCTTTCATAGCCGATTTTACCAACCATGAAGCCAATTTTTCTTTGAATGATTTATCAGGAATAGCATTTAACGCGTGAATTAATTTTACATCCGCGATATGACGCTGTTGCAGATCACCGCTACGATAAGCTATATCATGTATTCGACATGCTTCGTCGATAGCGTTTATTGGATACTCACCGGGTTTGGGCTGATTTTGATCATCGAGTCTGATATCTAATCGTGTTCCGGGGCCACAGTAGCTATATCCTGGGAGGTGCTTTTCTCCTGGATACTTTGCCCACGGTGTTCCTGGGAGTTTTGATAACTTGGCTGCAATATCACCTCCTCGCTTTTTTTTAAAGCATCCCCGGGTCTAGCAGAAATAAGTCTAAATTTCTTTGTACCGCATTGTACACACTTACCAGTAAGCGCCGATCTGTTATTTCTCGTTGTAACGGTTGTCATATCATTTGTGCCAGTACGCACTCTACACTTCACACAATATAGATCCATAATTTATGTATAGAGATATGAATATAATTGATTTTTCGGCAACTAAAACAAGAGAACCAGTTAAGCATGTTGCAGCGTTACCAAACTCGATCCGGATGATTATCATCGGACCATCTGGATCCGGCAAGACGCAATTGTTACTCAATTTAATAATGAGATGGATGAAGTGGGATAAGTTGTATTTAATCGCCCCTAGCGTGGATGATCAACGATGCTACGAGGTGTTGAAAGATTTTAACGAGAATGCATCAGCGATCGCTGAAAAAAATGTTATTGAGTTTATTACAGATATCAATGATGCACCAGGTATTGATGATATTGATGGCGACGTTAACAATTTAGTCGTGTACGATGATGTTATGTTAGACAATCAAAAAAACCCAGCTAGGATATTTTCCAGAGGCAGGCATAAAAACACCGACGTGATATATGTCACTCAACGATACACTCAGATTCCAAAAGTAATCAGAGACAACTGTAATATTCTTGCTGTATTTAACGGCGTTGATACACACACGCTACGAAATATTTGGCAGACATGGTGCGGCGGTGACATGGACTTTAATGGTTTTCGAAACTTTTTTAGTCATGCTCAGTCGACCCCACATGGATTTGTAACGATAAATTTACATGATCCTCGGACACGATATCGTATCGGACTTGACCAAATATTTGGTTAGTTGTAAATAACTTCTTAGCAGCAGGGGGGGAAATGACATCGACGCGGTCGTCGCTGTGTTTACCGGACGCTGACGACGCTGGGATCGGCGCGCAGAAAGATTAATTAAACCAAATGACGTCACCGTCGTGTAGGATGGACCGTCGTCGTTTTTTTTTTACCAGGCGCTGACTACACAGGATCCGCTGAGTGCAGAAAGTAATAATTAAGCAAAATAACGATTGGACAAAATGTCCGATTCGCCCCCCCCCCCCCCCCCCCCCCGCTGCTTAAGTCAACATGGAGCTAAGTATATCAGCTCATGCATGTTGATTTTGGGAGTTGAACTTATAATCCTAATCTAAACAAACCTGAACTTTGCCAACTGGATCCGTCAACATTATTGACCAAAATTATGACATGTGTGGTGAAAGACTTGTAATGGACCATGGCTACTCTTGTAATGTGTAATAGTGACTAAACATTTTGTGAGCATCTGGTACATGTGTGTGTGTGTGTGTGTGTGTTTGTGTGTGTTGGGGTGGGGGCGTAATTGCTACGTTACTGCCTAATTTTACTCTGTGTTTGTGTAACTTAAATTCAAGTATTTTTAACTGATGTGCTTTTGAGCGACCTCAGTAGCAATAACACGTGTAATATGGAGACGACTTTTCTATTAACGAACATACCCAGCGGTGGCTAGGTCGCAGATGCAATCGGCGACTATTTTCATTCATCATTAACCATAGCAACCGGTTACACAACCATAGGTCCTAATAACGCAATTATTCATAATGGCATCTTCTGCCGCATAATTGATATTTTCCAAGGCATACATCTTTGCAGTGACTACGTCCCAATGCCATTGAACTTTTTACATATCGACAAATTATATTTCTCTAATAGAAATAATAATCCGTGTCTTCATTCATATTTCCAGTTAAAGGCGTGCTTAACTCCTGGTGTATGCTTTCATCCCCAAATAGATAGGACCTTAAAACTACTTGTGATGGATAGTATTTGATTGCACGCCATTCGTTGTAACAGACATCGCTTTTGAAATTAATTTTAATTAAACCAGGGAATCTCTAATAATCACGACTCGATCAACATGCATCGTCGATGCAGGATCGGCGTAAAATAGCATTCAGTGTTTAATTATAAGATTATTTAATTCGGTGTTTGACCAAACCACATCTTCATCTTACAGATTATTTAGAAATTTTATAGCTTAAACTTTGCATGATACTCTTCGACTCTTGATATCTCCTCATAATTATTCTCAAATATCTTTGATTATTCCATATATGAATAACTAAAAATTATTTCTCAAATTGATTTACATTTGGTGATCCTCATTACATAAGCTACACTTGATACGTCCTCACTGACGGTGTTGTTGTTGTCATTGCAACATTATTCTGTGTTTATTGTTAGCGCCTATATTTTATATTGCAAAATATCAAATAATGATTTTTACGGGATTTTTTTCACCGAATGTTTTCCAAGCTTAACTAGTTGCTGTTCTAATTCCTCAGTTAATTAATTTATCAATATGGTGCGCATGTGTATCGAACACGCATGCAGCATCTTGTGGGTTTCTTTTATAAATCTGTATAATGTATTCAAACGAAACAGCTATGTAATCTTTTCTATACGTGTCTTACGCTCCATTTATCATGCAGAATAATACTCTGATCAAATATACTCATAAACTCTTTCAAAATAATATGCGCATCTATTTGTGAATTTTTACCTTTATATCTCGCAGCAATTCGTCAGTAAGAAACATATTCTCGGCTATATTTTCCTCCCTAGTTAAAAATACTCATGCTTCAGAAAATTATTATCTGCAATATAACCGTTTAGTGAAAATCAAAATCACGTTTCTGTTGTTTTTGTGCAGTAGTTCGTGTAGTATTGTTGCAATCAATAATACGGGCCTTGCTGAAAATTTTACCATGCAGACATCGACCATATTAGTAAGATCATGGAGTTTTTGTAAGTTGCCAGTATAGGTCATTACATCCTATGCCCGGTAGCTATCCTCTTGTATGGTCGCATATTTGGTCACTTCCGCGAATTATAATCAGTCGGTTGTACATACACCTTTTTGTTGGGGGTTTTCTCCGTTGTAAATAAACGTCATGGGTATAGAAGGCCGTGACCTATATTTTTTTTTAATAAAAATAACCGGTTTCGGCCAAAAAGCTCCAAAACCCTATCATGACACTAGTAACAGGAATATATTCTTAATTTGCACAACTTAGTATTATTTTTGAATTCAGATGTATAGTCATATTTCTAAATAGTTATATGTAAATAAATTTGGGGCACTATTTCATATTATGAACTTTTTATCCAGTCAGCAAATGTATTACTCGTAACTCAAGTGCATATTTTTAGATCACTACCTAATGGAGTGTTTTTTTTTTGTTTTTGTTTTTTTTTTTGTTGTTTTTTTTTTGTATTTCACGAAAGTCTTGACATTCCTTTATGAAAGCTTTCAGTAATATTTCAACGTCTGCAAAGACCTGTATCATCATTATCATCATCATCATCATCTCTTTAATAATTTATATTTAAAATGAATCTATTCTTTAGTTAAGTTGTTAGTTTTTTAGTTGCTTTTTCCTGCAAGCGTGTATTCGGCTAGAAGTAAACGTTCGACATAAATAATGTTTGGTTTCTTAACTGTTGTTGTTGCTGAAGGGTTTAATGCCAAGATAGGCTATACATGACGGCCAGTATTAAAATAGTGGAGGAAGAACCCGGGAAAACCCGGAAAGAACCACCGACCCACAAAAAGCTCCTGGCAATCTTTCTCACATATCCGCATTGGCCGAACCCGAGATTGGAACCCACGCAGACAGAGGTGAGATACTAGTGATCAGTAACGGTTAGCGCTTGGTTTCTTAACTGAATAGCGCAGGTTGTTTGTTTTTTGGTGTTTTTGTTTTTGTTGTTGTTATTGTTGTGTGTGTGTGTGTGTGTGTGTGTGCGTGCGCGCGCGCGTGTGTGTGTGTGCGTGTGTCTGCCTGGAGCTGTAAATTTGTACAGTCTATACTTTCGAGTACAAATATCTTGCAGATATTCCAGGTTCTATCCGGTGATTAAATTCGTTCCCGTCTTTATGTAATCGATAGATACCTCAGACACTCATGCTCCCTTAATTTTATATAGAACTTGCTCCTATCTGATAGAGGGCGTTTAGATTTGTATATTCCGGTAATGCGTGTAACCTCCGTAAATTCCTACCTCGGATCCACGTCCCGAGTCCAAATAATTTTCCTTATTCAGGTTTTGATGGTCGAAACTTCCGCTGGAGGTTTGCCATCGGAAGGTTTATGTAACACCGATTTTATAAGAAATTAAAGTGGAAGATGGCCAACCTGTGTAGATGCAATTCTGGAGTGCGGATTGTAAACGGTAATCTTTCAGATACAGTCGATAAATGTTGCCACTTCAAATTGTTATAATCAAATTAAAATTCAAGGACTTCGGTGTTATAAAACAGATCGGTGAAGGACGGCCAAGAGTCTTGATTTTTGTAAAACACTGTGTATTTTGTTTGAAGCAAGTTACAGTTACTGAAATTTAGTTCTGTAGTCCAATTATTTCATAATAAATTGTTCAGATTAATAGTTAGCAAATTGATTGCATCCAAATTGTACGATAACAACTGGACGTCCCCCCCCCATATTTAGATAAAAACAGAATGGTTTGTTTTCTTCATAATGTATGGATGCATAATTAAAATAAATAAATAAAATGAACCCATTATGATATCTTTCTCAAACAAATTCACAGGAAACCCAGAAACATACACCAGGAACGAGTCTTGCCTAAAGGATAAAAGCGTATTGCAAAATATATAACCTGGAACACTGTATTATTGCGGTACTTAATGTTGTTATCAGTACATATTAAAACCGTTCTGTTATTGCTGCATTGTTATTGTTTTACTGATTTTCCCTGCATCTGTTTCTATAAAACATCTCCGTCAATCCAATTGCATAATTGTAGACAAACTGTTTATGGTGGCTGACCCAGATTACCGTAACATGGGGGAAGAGCTCTTTATTATCAAGGTATTCGCCTAACTTAAGTATGGTAGCACACACATATTATAATAAACATAAATTTCAATTTACCGATAGAATGGAATTAACATGCTTGCACTGGCTGAATATTTCCACAAAAATTAAGGATCCAATTATTAAATTAAATAATATGCTACTATCAGTTAGGTTGAAATCCATGATAAGAACAGTAAAAATTAAAATAAAATTATATACATTGTAACTTGTATCGGTCAGGAACTAAATTCATCTGGAAATAATTTCAGAATTGATAAAATATGGGCATCTTAAAGTATGAATTAAATGTTTGGAAGATCTTGTCTGAGATGTAACACTTATTTTATGAAATTGAATTCTGTACAGACTGAGCCACAATTAACAGTATGTACTGTAAGGTAAAGGGTTAACTCCACTTCTGATGGGTACATTAATACTTCTTTGTTTAACAACTGCAGTGTCATGAAAGCATTGCTCTCTAATTGCTTTCTGGTCTTGTTAGTCCAGTCTAGTCCTTGATTCTGGTCTTGTTAGTTCAGTCTAGTCATTTATTCTGTTCTTGTTAGTCCAGTCTAGTCATTTATTTTGGTCTTGTTAGACCAGTCTGGAACTTTTTTTTGGTCTTGTTAGTCCAGTCTGGCCATTTATTTTCGGTCTTTTTAGTCCAGTCTAGTCCTTGATATTGGTCTTGTTAGTCCAGTATAGTCCTTTTTTCTGGCAATTGCTTTAATGTTCAAAGGTCATGAATGGAAGTTATGTTTTGAAAATCAAGTAACATTAAACCTTTTATCACCCATAAAATGATTAATTCAACATTTTACATGACAGTAAATTGCATAAGATGAATGAATTTTAAAATATTGATTGTGTGATTTATTTCACTGGACTTTTGTATATACCTGACTTGTATTAATTATGCGTGATTTTACATTAACAGGAATTCTACAGAACTTTAGTCCAGTTGCAGTTCTAAGCATTAGGAACAACACCACTGCTACCAAGCCTCCACAGAAGGTTTGTATACTTATTTGGACTAGCAAGTAAGCATTAATTATTTCTAAAATAAGGTTAATAATGAAGAGACAATGCAACAAATTCTTTATTTCCAAGGACATGATTTGTATAGGCAGCTCTGATGCAATGATCTTCTCAACACGTTGTTATTTTACCGTATTTTTTAATGACCTTTTAAATTTTTTAAATCCTCACCCATTTCATCCAAGACTTTTCTGCCCATTTCATTGGAAAATAAATAATGTTTACATTTATAAAAAGCAAAAGTAAAAATACAATTATGTTGGAAGAAACTGTATTTGTAGAATTAAATCCAAAACAAATACAAATGCAAGGCTAAAAAATTTAAAAGCATATTTAGTATTTTTACATCTATGAAATTGTTTTCAGTAAGTAATGCACATAGATTAATCTTGAAGACTTTTAAGCCACAGCTTCACATTATCTCCATTCCATTAACATCTTTGACCTTCAGGCATTTTTTTCTGGACATGAGCAGATACTATATCAGAGCTTCCTTTGACTTAAGAAGTTGATCAGATCATGCCATGACAGTAAAAAATATTTAAATTTTAAGATAAATAAAGCTTTCTGATGTCACTTCCAGTGCATCATGGACCATTAAATACTAGTTTTGGACTGCCATTGTGTTAAGATTTGGCACACGGTGGAGTATGAATCGTTGTGAGATGTTCTAGCTACAGTTTAATTATGATGCCTTAAGTATTTAAATAGCATGGAGAAATGACATTCATAATGTTGAATTATATCACCTTTGCACAGTTATTGCAAAACATTTTTAAATTTGTAAAATTTTATGAATCAAACATTAATGTAAGAAATAATATTGTTAAAATTGTATTTTTTAACTTGGTAACAAATAGGTCAAAAGAAAGACCATAAAGATCGATATATTGTCGCACTGCAGACATCGTAGCGATATGACTGAAAAATTGTTAAAGCTACGTTAAAAATCCAAATCACACAAATAAAGATAAATATACCTTTTTTTTAATTGCACAATACAGTTGTAGTAATATTTTATGAGTTTTCTCAAAGCTATATTTGGATTAGGCAATCTTCATTACATATAAAGCAGTAGGGAAATGACCATATATCTTAAATTTATTAAAAGACAATGTTTTTGTATAATTTGGGAATTTAAACCTTTTGATAGTATCTAAATGGTGAATCCAACTTGTTTCTTTTAAAAAAAACATTCCATTTCCAAATTAATGATATCAGTAGGCATAAATGTAAAGTCTTGTATTTTATGGAGACCATCATTAAAGTGTGTGACATCATGAGATTACTTATTCAATGCTAAAGTTATTTATGTCAAATTCTGCATTTACATACCTGCTGACAGGTTTGTTTAACATAATGTGTGCCACAAGTTATCAGATAAATGACATATGAAGTTATGTATGAAGGGGCATAACTCCATTAAACAAGGTCATGGAATGCAGAAAAGTTAAATCTCTTTAAGGTTTCAGCAATGTAAACCTACATACTAAATTTGGGAAAAGTCCAACAATTCTCAATAAAAATTATCCAGTAGAAATGAAATAGTAATGGATTGACACACTGATGGTTGTACTGACTAGAGGGTTTCATGACTTCAGCAAGCAGGGTCATAATAAGAATATGTCAAAACAGATGTGGATTTGTACCAGCTGTATTCAGCTGCTGTAGTGTCAAGGAACACTTGTATGTATTAAGAACTCTCTTTGAACAGACAGACCCCAAAATTAAAGAAGTTTAACTTTATTTAATGTAACTCAAAATTAAATTATTAAAGCATTTAGTCGGGACTTCATATTTTGTGTTTAAGTATTTTTGCTGCTGTTTTACAGAGAAAATTGTATATGAGACTGAGATAGTTTAATAATATATAAACATATTCAAAGGTAACTACTTTTCTTTCAGACAAAATTTGGCCCATTGAAAGACCAAGACAGGATTTTTACAAACCTCTATGGGCGACATGACTTCAAACTCAAAGGGTCAATGGCGAGAGTAAGTATTCCCAATATAAACCAAAGCGTTAAATTAATGTACCATGAAGTTCTACAGTAATGTGGCATAAAGTATGATAGTAATGTGCCTTAATGTATTAAAGTCATGTGCCTTATTGTATCAAAGTAATTTGCCTTAAAGCATTACAGTAATGTTCCCTGAAGTATTACAGTAATGTTCCCTGAAGTATTACAGTAATGTGCCCTGAAGTATTACAGTAATGTGCCCTGAAGTATTTCAGTAATGTGCCCTATAGTATTACAGTAATATGCCCTAAAGTATTACAGTAATGTGCCCTAAAGAATTACAGTAATGCATAGGTGTCAACCCTTTGAGATGAAAACCTGTACGCCAGACCAATAAAAACCTTACACGGAAAAATGTATTCATACATTATATAAGATCAACAGTTTTAAAACAAGTGCTATACACAAATTATTAAGACACATATTTACATAATTATTTACATTTATGAAACTTTATTTCATTTTTTTTTACTTATAACGCTATCATCTTTCTGCTTTGGCTAAGCAAAGAAGCTTTTGATGGATGCTGTCTTCTTCATTTCAAAATTTCTTTCATGCAGTTTTGTCCTGAAGTGTTCCTCAGATCATATGTGCTCAACACCACCACTTTAATGTCTTTACTGCATATTTCACAAAAAACTTGAAGATCCTAGCATGGATACATCTACATTGCCAGGGAAGACTTTAATCCAATCAGCCTGAAATTTGCCACAACCTCGGTCAGTGTCTTCAAGCTTGCGTTTCTTTGAGTTAGGCTTAGCCATTTGATGGATGGAATATTTCAACTAGATGAGAGAAATAAAAAAAAATAATGTAAAAATTTAGATTTGACATGTGATAGAGGAAGATCTCCCGATTTCCCCATAAACCCCAAGATATTATGCCAGGAACTATCCAAAAATTGAAATCTAGAAATAATTTTTTTTTACACAGTAGCAGTCCGGAAGTTTATACCTCATAAGCTGTTGATCGTTTGTATTAAAACTGTGTATCTGGTGTTTGAAAAGTTATGAATTTGCTATATGGTGTACTGATTATGGTCACAAACTTGATATAAATTGGAAGTGTTACATATTTTCGAGTCACTCACTATCTGCACTACATCCGTCATTATGGCAATGCATCTTCCTGTTTGCATTACGTATCTGACAAACTTAACTCAAAACTATAACAGCACGATAAAATGCCTGTGCTAAAATCAGTAGAGTATTTATTTTTAATTAGTATATTGTTAAAATTTTTATTGAAAATCGACTTTATCTCCACACAGAAAAGTCGGACGAATTACGGTTACACCAACATGATTGCCACACTATGTAAAGTATGAAAATTGATGTAAACTTTATGTGTTTGATAGTAATAATAATAAATAATTAAATAATAATATATAAAATAAGAAAACATGCTTACTACGCAGGCAGTTAGTCAATATTAGAAATAGAGCATCTAATCTCCGAGCGATAAACGACAAGATCTTCACACAATGGAGTTGACTCATGAATCAAACTCGTTTCATTATCAAAGGAAAAGCACAGTTTTGAGTATGATTTGATTGGTTGTTTCAGGCCACCATAGTCTCACTGAATTCTCATGCTAAAACAAATTATGCCAAGAGTCTTGGATGCACACAAAATAGATTTTTTTTTTAAATTTAAATTTTTTTTACGAAAAACCCATATAAAGCAGTTGTACGGCTGTACACTGACGAAAAAGGGAAAAACCATACAAATTATGGGTAAACCGTACAACTTGACACGTATGGTAATGTTCCCTATAGTATTACAGTAATGTGCCCTATAGTATTACAAAAATGTGCCCTTTAAGTATCACAGCAATGTGCCTTAAATTATTACAGTAATGTGCCCTAGAGTATTACAGTAATGTGCCCTAAAGTAATGCAGTAATGTGTCCTAAAGTATTACAATAATGTGCCCTGAAGTATTACAGTAGTGTGCCCTAAAGTATTACAGTAGTGTGCCCTGAAGTATTACAGTAATATGCCCTAAGTATTACAGTAATGTACCCTAAAGTATTACAGTAATATGCCCTAAAGTGTTACAGTAATATGCCCTAAAGTATTACAGTAATGTGCCCTAAGTATTACAGTAATGTGCCTTAAAGTATTACAGTAATATGACCTCAAGTATTGCAGTAATGTGCCCAGAAGTATTACAGTAGTGTGCCTGAAGTATTACAGTAATGTGCCCTAAGTGTTACAGTAATATGCCCAAAAGTATTACAGTAATGTGCCCTAAAGTATTATAGTAATGTGCCTTAAACTATTAAAGTAGTGTGCTTTAAAGCGGACCCTGGGTGGCCAAGAGGTAGAAAGTGGTTGTCTTTATCAAGCACTGCCATATCATCTCTATCTGCATGGGTATAAGTCTCGGGCCCACCCTGTGTTGTCATTTGAGAAAGCTTTCCAGGTGGTTCTTATTGGGGTTTTCCCAAGTTCATCCTCCACCAGTTGTACTGGCCACCATGTATAGCCTATCATGTGCTGAAAAAATAGCATTAAACCCAAAGAACAATAACAACATGTACTTTAATATATTATAGTACTGTGACCCAAGTCTTTTGTTGACTGTATTACAAAGCATCCTCATCTTAAGGATGATGTCCATCTTTCTGTAAGGATGATGTCAATCTTTCTGTAAGGATAATATCCATTCATCTTTCTGGCTGGTTGGCTGCATTGTTTAGGTTAGGATCATATTCACAGACACTTGTATGCATAGGGGCACATAAGTTGGTTTTTAGATGTCTTGTGGAGTATTACATTTCATTAAATAGTAGATCATTACCTATACTTATGGACCATGGACTTACTTTAGCATTTGCATTTAGCCTGTTTTCTTAGGCACTGTTGCTTTCAGAGTTACAAAATGTGTTATTCAGCTTTGTGGTGAGAACTAGTCATTAGTGAAAACTTGGTGACTGTCTTATATATCATGTTCCATTGATTGTTTTTCTTCACCTCTCCATTGAGCTCTTCTCTAAGTTAGGGTTTGCATTTAGGTAATATTCATAGTCACATGTTACTATTTATTTGTGTTATGTTGATCAGTAGATCTTTAAGTGAAAATTAGGTAATGGTGACCTTTATCGTATAATCCAGTGATTTTGATGTAGCTCAATTTTGTTGGCACTATTGCCGTTAGAGTCATATACAGGGACATAACTTGTCATGAGGAATTTAAGAGCCTACACTGAAGCTAGGTCACTCTGACCTATATGTTATGGCTAAGTGATTTGTGTGAACAGTTGCATTGAACTCAGTTTCTTTAGGTTAGGATTTGTGTTTACAGCATTTGCTCAGACACTTTTGCTTGTAGAGTCACAAAAGTTGGTTATCAGTGTTGCAATCTTTAATTCAGAGGAATCCAAAGTCTACAAGATAGTTATCCCATGAAAATGAATTTATAGTATTCATTATGTGCAGTCCAGCCATACAAACAGTAGTAATTTTCAGAGTAAATTATTCATTGGTTTTGCAGAGAGGCACTTTCTTTGTGAGTGTACATGTGTCATCTATCATTTGCTGTCTTAACTTTAAATAAGCGTTGACATGACTGCTTAAATCTATATAAAGTCTGCGTGCATCTCCTTTGACCCGTTGCCACAATGGTATTAATTAAAAAATTCTGCAAATGAAAATTATACACAACTCAGCCTCTTCATTATCAAACAACCCTGACTGAATTATTATCAACTTTTCCAACTGTGCTGTCATTTGTTTTGCAGCTAGTAAACGGTATATTTTATATTGTTGCATTCACTTAACCTTGTACTCTTAATTTTGATCGGACTATTTCGAAAGGTAATGAGAAGGCGTACAGTTGTGTACCACACAGTTTTCACACACTTAAAGGTTTTGAAAACTCATGATCTTCACTAAAACTGTTTTGATGATGGCAGTTGTGGAAGATCAGGGATTTACAAATTTTACAAAACTCACCTTGACTAGGGCAAGCTGACTGGAAAATTGAACATGCCCTTGGAACATTTGAGCTTGCCCCAAACAGTATATCCCTAAAGGAGTGAAACAAAATATGATAAAATGTATCACATAATATTTATTTAAACTTTGGTTGTTTTTCTTCACCTTTGTTGGCACCTTGAAACCATAAGCTGATAATTAATATTATTATATATATATATATGTACATGATAGATGAAGATAGATGTGTATATTATAAACAGTTCGAATGTAGATATAGTTTAATTAGAAGAGATACAAACATAAATGGATAGAAGAAAAGGTAGACACATTTAGGAGCAAAAGAGAGAGAAAATATTATGATTTAAATGTAAATATTTAGTTAAAATCTAAATATTTATACCTTATATGTCAAAATTTGATTTAAATTATCATGTCTGCAGAAGAAAATACAAGACTGCCTTGATATTGACAACATGATGGAAATGATGTACACTAGATGAAATAAACTGTTGCCAGTTATGTAGAAGAATAATGTACCACATAAAAATGCTAAATAAAGGTGCTAATATATATGTGTGTGTATATATATATATATATATATATATATATATATATATATATATATATATATATATACTGTATATATATATAAAAGCTCAAAGAACATTTCAAACTGAAGTTGGCCCATTGTCAGTAGTGCAGCTTGCACAGAGCTAGTGTATATATTTTATCCAGACTTCCAGCACTAACATTAAATATGAAATGAAATTTCTTTTATCTTGTATCCCCCTCTCAAACTTTTGGACTTGCTTGTGGGCAAGTGCTTTGTAAACCTGAGCTTGCCCAAACCAAATTTGAGCATGTCCCAAAAGACTTGCAGGCAGATTGTAAATCCCTGAAGATAGATACATGTAAGTAATTTTCATTGTCATAATTTTTATAAATACAACCCATTAGGAGCTTGCACATATCTAATGGTGCTTCAATATTGGCTCATATTTTCCCCAACAGGGAGACTGGTACAAGACCAAGGAGATACTTTTGAAGGGCCCTGAGTGGATCCTGAAAGAAGTCAGCACTTCAGGTCTACGGGGTAGGGGTGGAGCAGGATTTCCCACTGGAATGAAGTGGGGCTTCATGAATAAACCAAGTGATGGAAGGTAGAACTTGATATAGACATATTACTCATCTTTTTTATAATGAATCTTTTAACAAATTTTATTCATATTAATTTGGAATGAATCCACTATACCTAATGGTTAGTTTGATTCGACATTTTCAGTGGCAACCACTGCAGGGAAGTAAAGAGACTTCATTTTTTGTCACATAGTATGTTTAGTTCTACTGGTTATGGGCCAAAAAGCCTACAGGATGGCATGTTGTCTGTCATCCATTAGCATTGGCATCCATTTTTATGACTACTCCTAAACTACTTGAAGGATTGCAGTGAAACATTACACTCACATTCCGCCATTGGTCCAGTTGATATTGAATGAAAATGGTGCCACTCAGACAGCCAGTATGGCTGCCACAGTGGCAGTCTTGGAAATGTTGATATTGCTACACCTCCTGAATGGAAAATCATATTAACATGCAGTTTTCACAGCAAGACTTCTAATGATGTCTTATTGGATCTAAATGAAAATGATGCTGTCCAGTGTGGCTACCATAGAGTCCATCATCAAAATCTTCTTGTTGCTACTTGTCCAGAATAATGGGTCACATTAACATAGCTTATACTAAAAGATTTTGGTTTTTTATATCTATTTGTTAATCGCTTCAGTGGCCTAGTGGTTAGAACATCGGTTTCAGACATGTGAGGTTGTGAGTTTGATCCCCGGCCAAGTCATACCAAAAACTTACTAAAATGGTACTAACAGCTGCCTCGCTAGGCACTCAACATTAAGAGGTTAGTGTTAGGTCTGGTCGGCCTGGAGTCAGGATAATGTGACTGGGCGGACATCATGCTATATGTCTGCGGCATGATGCCCCAGTGTTAGACATCACTATAAACTGCCACGCTGCAGATAGTGTAGTGACATGACTGAATTTTTTTTAAAGCTACGTTAAAAATCCTAATCACAACACACATATCTATTTGTTCCTAAAGATAAATGGAACCAATCTGACATCCAGTATGGCCACCATGACAGCCATCTTGAAAAACCTGTTATCATTACTCCACATCAACACACATTTATACCAGCCTGATGTCTGATCATTGATAATTGTACTAATCTAACAACCAGTATGGCCACCATGATAGCCATCTTGAAAATCTTGTTATGACTAGCACAAGTAAATGGAAAGACAAATAGCCATGGAGTTTTTGCCAGATGATTTCATATGATGCCAACATTAATAAGGTCCCAGTCTGAAATTCAGTATGGTCAACATGGTGACCATTTTGACAATATTCTTATTGCCACTCCTTGTAGATGGATGGCTAAAAGTACTGAAGCCCAGTGGGATTGGATCTTGCGAAAACACAGTTATGTGAATAAGATGTTTATTTACGATGCATTTGAATAAATTAGTGAATCTAATACACGTTACTTGTGCATAAAATCCATTAGTGGATATAATAAAATAATGTAAACAAAGTTCAACAAAAGATATAAAAAATATAATTATTTCTGAATGGAAATGATCAGAATATAGGATTTCAACAAATAAAGTATCCTGTATATGAATGATATAATCAGCATATGGAACTATCAACAAAATATGAATTATGTATGGAATTTTGAACAAGTATGGTTGACAAAATATGGTTCTGTCAACACAAAATATGCAATTTATAAAAAAAGAATTATTGATACATGGTCTGTCAACAAGTATGATGGATGATTGAATTGATGTATGGTCTGTCAACAAGTATGATGGATGAATGATTGATGTATGGTCTTTCAAAAAGTATCATGGAAGAATGATTGATCTATGGTATATCGACAAATATGATGGATGAATGATTGATGTATGGTCTATCAGAATGTATGATGGATGAATAAGGCAGTATACTACATAATCCACCAATTCCTTCATTAAGACAGTGTACTACATAGTCCATCATTTCCTTCAAAATGGCAATGTACTACATAGTCCACCAATTCCTTCAATAAGGCAGTGTAGTACATAGTCCACCAATTCCTTCATTAAGGCAGTGTAGTACATAGTCCACCAATTTCTTCAATAAGGCAGTGTAATATATAGTCCACCAATTCCTTCAATAAGGCAATGTACTACATAGTCCACCATTTCCTTCAATAAGGCAGTGTACTACGTAGTCTACCAATTCTTTCAATAAGGCAGTGTACTACATAGTTCACCAATTGCTTCAATAAGGCAGTGTACTACATAGTCCACCAATTCCTTCAATTCATTCACAAATTTACTACATAGCCCACCAATTCCTTCAATAAGACAGTGTACTACATAGTCCACCATTTCCTTCAATAAGGCAGTGTACTACATAGTCCACCAATTCCTTCAATAAGGCAGTGTAGTACATAGTCCACCAATTCCTTAATTAAGGCAGTATAGTACATAGTCCACCAATTTCTTCAATAAGGCAGTGTACTACATAGTCCACCAATTCCTTCAATAAGACAATGTACTACATAGTCCACCATTTCCTTCAATAAGGCAGTGTACTACGTAGTCTACCAATTCTTTCAATAAGGCAGTGTACTACATAGTCCACCATTTCCTTCAATAAGGCAGTGTACTACATAGTCCACCAATTCCTTCAATTCATTCACAAATTTACTACATAGCCCACCAATTCCTTCAATAAGACAGTGTACTACATAGTCTACCAATTCTTTCAATAAGGCAGTGTACTACATAGTCCACCATTTCCTTCAATAAGGCAGTGTACTACATAGTCCACCAATTCCTTCATTAAGGCAGTGTAGTACATAGTCCACCAATTTCTTCAATAAGGCAGTGTAATATATAGTCCACCAATTCCTTCAATAAGGCAATGTACTACATAGTCCACCATTTCCTTCAATAAGGCAGTGTACTACGTAGTCTACCAATTCTTTCAATAAGGCAGTGTACTACATAGTTCACCAATTGCTTCAATAAGGCAGTGTACTACATAGTCCACCAATTCCTTCAATTCATTCACAAATTTACTACATAGCCCACCAATTCCTTCAATAAGACAGTGTACTACATAGTCTACCAATTCTTTCAATAAGGCAGTGTACTACATAGTCCACCATTTCCTTCAATAAGGCAGTGTACTACATAGTCCACCAATTCCTTCAATTCATTCATAAATTTACTACATAGTCCACCAATTCCTTCAATAAGACAGTGTACTACGTAGTCCACCAATTCTTTCAATAAGGCAGTGTACTACATAGTCCACCAATTCCTTCAATAAGGCAGTGTACTACATAGTCCACCAATTCCTTCAATTCATTCACAAATTTACTACATAGCCCACCAATTCCTTCAATACGACAGTGTACTACATAGTCCACCATTTCCTTCAATAAGGCAGTGTACTACATAGTCCACCAATTCCTTCAATTCATTCATAAATTAACTACATAGTCCACCAGTTCCTTCAGTTAAGCAATGTACTACATCATCCACCAATTTCTTCAATAAGACAGTGTACTACATAGCCCACCAATTTCTTCAATAAGACAGTGTACTACATAGTCCACCAATTCCTTCAATTCATTCATAAATTAACTACATAGTCCACCAGTTCCTTCAGTAAGGCAATGTACTACATCATCCACCAATTTCTTCAATAAGACAGTGTACTACATAGCCCACCAATTTCTTCAATAAGACAGTGTACTACATAGTCCACCATTTCCTTCAATAAGGCAGTGTACTACATAGTCCACCAATTCCTTCAATAAGGCAGTGTACTACATAGTCCACCAATTCCTTCAATTCATTCATAAATTAACTACATAGTCCACCAGTTCCTTCAGTAAGGCAATGTACTACATCATCCACCAATTCCTTCAATAAGGCAGTGTACTACATAGTCCACCAATTCCTTCAATTCATTCATAAATTAACTACATAGTCCACCAATTCCTTCAGTAAGGCAGTGTACTACATCATCCACCAATTTCTTCAATAAGACAGTGTACTACATAGTCCACCATTTCCTTCAATAAGGCAGTATACTACATAGTCCACCATTTTCTTCAATAAGGCAGTGTACTACATCATCCACCAATTCCTTTAGTTCATTCATAAATTAACTACATAACCCACAAATTCCTTCAATTCATTCATAAATTAACTACATAGTCCACAAATTCCTTCAATAAGGCAGTGTACTATATAGTCCACCAATTTTTTCAATAAGGCAGTGTACTACATAGTCCACCAATTCCTTCAATTCATTCATAAATTAACTACATAGTCCACCAATTCCTTCAATAAGACAGTGTACTACATAGTCCACCATTTCCTTCAATAAGGCAGTGTACTACATCATCCACCAATTCCTTCAATAAGGCAGTGTACTACATAGTCCACCAATTCCTTCAATAAGACAATGTACTACATAGTCCACCAATTCCTTCAATAAGACAATGTACTACATCATCCACCAATTTCTTCAATAAGGCAGTGTACTACATAGTCCACCATTTCCTTCAATAAGACAGTGTACTACATAATCCACCAATTCCGTCAATAAGACAGTGTACTACATAGTCCACCATTTCCTTCAATAAGACAGTGTACTACATAGTCCACCAATTCCTTCAATAAGGCAGGTGTACTACATAGTTCACCAATTTCTTGAGTAAAGCAGTGTACTACATCATCCACCAATTTCTTCAATAAGACAGTGTACTACATAGTCCACCATTTCCTTCAATAAGGCAGTATACTACATAGTCCACCATTTCCTTCAATAAGGCAGTGTACTACATCATCCACCAATTCCTTCAGTTCATTCATAAATTAACTACATAGCCCACAAATTCCTTCAATTCATTCATAAATTAACTACATAGTCCACAAATTTCTTCAATAAGGCAGTGTACTATATAGTCCACCAATTTTTTCAATAAGGCAGTGTACTACATAGTCCACCAATTCCTTCAATTCATTCATAAATTAACTACATAGTCCACCAATTCCTTCAATAAGACAGTGTACTACATAGTCCACCATTTCCTTCAATAAGGCAGTGTACTACATCATCCACCAATTCCTTCAATAAGGCAGTGTACTACATAGTCCACCAATTCCTTCAATAAGACAATGTACTACATAGTCCACCAATTCCTTCAATAAGACAATGTACTACATCATCCACCAATTTCTTCAATAAGGCAGTGTACTACATAGTCCACCATTTCCTTCAATAAGACAGTGTACTACATAATCCACCAATTCCGTCAATAAGACAGTGTACTACATAGTCCACCATTTCCTTCAATAAGACAGTGTACTACATAGTCCACCAATTCCTTCAATAAGGCAGGTGTACTACATAGTTCACCAATTTCTTGAGTAAAGCAGTGTACTACATCATCCACCAATTCCTTCAATTCATTCATAAATGTACAGTTCTGGTTATTGCAAACATTAAGCTGAAAAATAAACCTTTGCTGTTTTACACCATTGTACTTTGGTGATAAATGATGAAAACTCTATCTTTTTAGACCTATATACCTGGTGGTAAATGCAAATGTTTTGTCTTTTTGAGCCCATAATACCTGGTGGTAATGCAGATGTTTTGTCTTTTGAGACCTAAATACCTGGTGGTAAATGCAAATGTTTTGTCCCTACATCTCAGTTCTTAGCATGAATTCTAAAAACTTTGTCTATTAAGACCTAAGTACTTGGTGGTTGATGCTGAAAATTTTCTTTTCAGACCTAAGTGCTTAGTGAAATTTGTTGTTGTGGGGTTTAATGCTATTTTTCAGGCTGTACATGGCAGCTAGTATTAATGGTTGAGGAAGAACCCAGTAAAACCCCAGAAAGAACCACCGTCTCACGAGAAGCTATGGCAAGCTTTCTCACATAGTCATTGGCCGAATCTGAGACTTTGAACCCACAGAGGTGAGATGGCAGTGATTCATAACGGAGAGCGCTTTAGACCACTCGGCCACTCGGGACCCCCAAATTTGTTGTCTTTTCAGGCCTAAATACTTGGTGGTAAATTCTGAAAACTTTGTCTTTTGAGACCTAAGTGCTTATTGGTAATATCTGAAAACTTTGGTTAGAACGCCCGTCTCAGATGTGGAAGGTCGTGGTTTAGATCTCCAGCCAAGTCATACCAAAGACTTACAAAAATGGTACTCACAGCTGCCTCGCTTGGTGCTCAGCATTAAGAGGTTAGTGTTAGGATTGGTCGGCCTGGTGTCAGGATAATGTGATTGGGTGGGACATCGTGCTACATGTCTGCGGCATGATACCCCAGTGCTAGACATCACTATAAACTGCCAGACTGCAGACGTGATAGTGATATGACTGAAAAAATGTTAAAGTTACGTTAAAAATCCAAATCACACAACACTGAAAACTTTGTTTCTTTAGACGTAAGTACTTGGTGGTAAATTCTGACAACTTTGTCTTTTTAGACCCAAGTACTTAGTGGTAAATGCTGATGAAGGTGAGCCAGGGACATGTAAGGACAGGGAGATAATGCGCCATGATCCGCACAAATTGGTTGAAGGTTGTCTTATTGCTGGAAGAGCTATGGGTGCCAGAGCAGGTAATACAATGGCAGCAGAGGTTTTAAGATATTTGACTAAATTTGCCAGCACAAAGTTAGATAGAGGTACCACATTACTTGTCAATTTAGGGGTCATGTGTTTGACTCAAGTAGATTGCAGATGGAAGAATTAAAAACAGTGTACTAGTCTTTTCAGAGGAGGTAACCATGAGAGCTATGCACTTTTCAAGAAAGGGAACTATTACCATTGGCATTTAAGATTGCTTGCATTGCAGATGAAAAAGATAAAAGATAAAAGACAATTTATTTGGAACTGTGCCTTTTGTGATAATGAAATCACAAGCCTGGTATAACATTTTTCCCAAACTCAAGACCAAGACAGATTTAAAAGTAATAGTACCATTTTTGGCAAAATACCAAAAACTGGAGGTCCTTATTGAGCCTGATTATGGCTCTTTGAAAATGAGCTGAGTATAGCTCATAGCTATTTCAGTTTGTTTGGGACATTAGGCTTATTCTGGATTTCTGCATCATAATGTTCTTAACATATGGCATGTTTAAATGATGTTGATAAATAAATCTAATTATTATGATATTACATGTCATGCATGATGTTACTAGTGTAAGTAGTGTCATCTGGTCATATATGATGTTACTAGTGTCATCTGGTCATACATGATGTTACTAGTGTCTTCTGGTCATAGATAATATTACTAGTGTCATCTGGTCATACATGATATTACTAGTGTCATCTGGTCATAGATAATATTACTAGTGTCATCTGGTCATATATAATATTACTAGTGTCATCTGGTCATACATAATATTACTAGTGTCATCTGGTCATAGATAATATTACTAGTGTCATCTGGTCATACATAATATTACTAGTGTCATCTGGTCATACATAATATTACTAGCGTCATCTGGTCGTACATAATATTACTAGTGTCATTTGGTCATACATAATATTACTAGTGTCATCTGGTCATAGATAATATTACTAGTGTCATCTGGCCATAGATAATATTACTAGTGTCATCTGGTCATACATAATATTACTAGTGTCATCTGGTCATACATAATATTACTAGTGTCATCTGGTCATGCATGATGTTACTTGTATTGTGTATGATGTTATATGTGTCATGCATGATGTTACTGGTATTGTGTATGCTGTTACTGGTGTTGTGTATGATGTTACTAGTGTCATGCATGATATTGTATTTTGTATGATGTTACTAGTGTCATGAATGATGTTACTGGTATTGTGTATGATGTTACTAGTGTCATGCATGATATTACTTGTATTGTGTATGATGTTACTAGTGTCATGCATATATTACTGGTATTGTGTATGCTGTTACTGGTGTTGTGTATGATGTTACTAGTGTCATGCATGATATTATTTGTATTTTGTATGATGTTACTAGTGTCATGCATGATGTTACTGGTATTGTGTATACTGTTACTGGTATTGTGTATGATGCTACTGGCAATGTGTATGATGTTACTAGTCTTGTGTCTGATACTGCTAATACTGTGTATGATGTTACTAGTCTTGTGTATGATGTTACTAGTGTCATGCATGACGTTATTTATGTTACTACTAGAAATGACTTAGCATATGAGGCTTATAAAAGAGGAATGCACCACTTCCTTTATAACTTGCACCCTGATAAACTCGCAAACCCACTAATAACATGAGGTAAATCATGGATCACATTTTCTTACACTAGAAAATAAAAAAATTGGACCCTATTTATTGAACATGAAGAAAATCATGATCAAAATTAGTAACACAAACCTTGATATATCGCTTGTTTTATCATTGAAAATAAGAACCTAGGACCTGGAAACTTGAATCAACATTTTGAAATTCTCAACTTTTAAAAAGAAATCTTTTCCAAGTGACATTCTTAGAGCACCATATATAACAATATTCTACTAAATACTGATGAGTGAAAATGTCACTGATGCCTACTGGATGCATGTCTTTAATAAATAAATACCAATTAAATAAGATTTTTAAAAAAGTGAACTTTGCGTTTTAGTTCCATCTTTTAGTTTGCTGTAAGTGTAATCATCATAAATACAACATGCCTTCTTGTATTCAAAACAGTAAGTATGTCAATCTACCATAACAGCATTGTCTGTGAAACTTTCTCTGAGAACCTAAATAAGTGCAGACTGTATTTTGATATCTGATTTGCAGAAGTATTTGTTGTATTGTTGCACTGAATTAAAGGCTGACGTGCTTTGTAGTGTCGTGTTAGTTTTGTCTTCTGTATAAGAAAAAGAGGATGGAATATAAGAAAAGTTAAAAAAGCTTTCAGATCCAATCCAACATAAGAGCTAGTGGCCTCAGTTGTGTGTCAGGTTAACTCATTTAAAATGATAGCTAACCACTGTTGTAAATGTTATTGTGTCCATAATATTATTAAACTACCTTAAATTAACCTACTCATTCATACATGTGATCATAGGTAGCAAGGCAGCTGAGCAAAATCTGATAATAACAGCAATCCCTTTTTCATTTGTAATAATAGGTAATTGGTTAGAAATTTTTTTTATTGTACATGACTCACCTTTTCTTGTCTTAATGCTTATTGTTGCTTGCAGGGCAATTAAGGCATCTATATAGTACAGTTTAATTTGTAAATGGCAGCCACCTGTGGGAAAAGGCAAAACTGGTCTTTCAACACAGGTGACCTCTGTACACAGGTTCTCCTTTTAAACAAATATGCATCTAATATTGCTGTTGTTATTATTATTTTATTATTGTTATTATTGTTGTTGTTGTTGTTATCAAGACCTTTATGTGCACTATACAACCAAATCATAAAATATGCATGTATGTTTTCCTCTCAGAATTGTATGTTCCACACAAGATTACTGTATTCTGCTCACCTTAATGTTTCCAATAATTGTAATCATCACTGGCTTAAAATAATCATTGATCTTAATTTGTTCATGCTTTAAAAACAGTATGTTTGTTAGCCAGTTGGTCAACTCACCAAGATCAGTAGGCAGTTGGCTCATGTGAGAAGCCTGTGATGAATAGGATCAGAAAAAAGCCGTTATATGGTTATTCTTTGTGACCCATGAACCAAAATTTCACCTGTCTTTATACTGGCAGGCACAGTTTTTGTTTGATTGCCCCCTGGCCCAAATGAAATGGAATGTAACTTGTATCTCTCTTCAAAAGACAATTTTTTAAAATTTAGAGATAGCTTTGATTCACAGCCAGATAGATGAAGATATCAAACTATTCCTGAAATGGTGACTTTCATTTTTGCTGCATTAACACAGCTGCTTTTCCTACTGTCTAGCAAATGAATTGCTTTGACCCACGGCACCCTAATGATAGGAGTGATCTATTAATTCAAACTAAGCAGGCGATATCACGAGCGTGCAAAACCTTAATGATAAAAATTAAAATTTCAACACAAAACAAAACAAATAATAAGGAATGCATGAACATACTGGATGATCTGTATATTGAAACATTTGAGTTACAACATGACTGAAGTATGGTGAGTAGAAGTGAGATAAGAAATGTTTGCACATTGATTCACTGATATTCCTTTATCTAAACAATCCCTTCCTCATGAAGGAAAAGACTTAAGTGAGCACTGTAGATACATGAATGACTACTTTAATGGGGGAGACCATTGTTTGATTAGGAAACACCTGGCCACAGACCGAGGTAGGTGACCTTTACATATGGGGAATTTGTCTGTGAAATTTGCATTGGTGGAGAATTAGGCTATTTTGAACAGGTGACTGCTACAGGTATTGTGTGGAATACGGGATTGTGACAGAAATTATGTATTTTCTAATTGCAGCATATATATACATCCGTGGAGAATTTTACAATGAAGCTTCCAATATGCAGATTGCTATCAAGGAGGTGAGGTGCTTTTTGAGCAGAAATATCATTTAACATTTCCAGATGACTGTCTACATTCTGTAAAGAAACTGTTTTCCTTTTTTTTTAAGGAGAATTGACTAAGGGATATTTCAGAAATGATTGTTCAGGAGGGTCAGACAACAGTAAAATTGAAACATTATGGGTTTTATTTAATTTATTAAGCAGAGATCTCATGTTAACATGGCAGTCGCATGATGCCGACAATAGCATAATTGTCATATGCATTCTGCTTGATGAATCTGGCTTTCTTGAGGTTTCTGTGACATTGACAGGTTTCTGGTACATGTTCTCAAAATAAATGGATTGAAATTTATGTTTACTTTAGTTTTTTTACAAGCAATTGATGCTTTTCATGTAATATTTTGACTTTCTGGCATAATAACATTAGAGAAGAGGGTTTTGTTGGTATCACATGATTATTTAACCTTTTTTTTCTTTCCTGAACATTGCAGGATTTTGATAGTCACATGACTGGCAAGTACTAGGTTAAATGTCTTCAATATTGTAGTTTTATCTCATCAGTAAATGGATTAAAAACACGTCTTTGTAGCTCGCTTGGTAGTGTCAGACTCATAATCCAGGGGCTGTGGGTTCAAATCACCCTCACAGATTGGTTGCCTTTGGTGTGTCATGTGAAATGCAGATAGCTTTCGTTTCATTGTTATGAAATAAACAGTACTGTGTTACAAATGCCAGTAAAAGCCAACAAACCACCAAGTTAAAATGGTGTTGATCTGATGTCCATCATGACAGCCATGGTGACCAGTTTGACAATTTTGTCATCGCTACTCCTGTCTGGTGGACAAATCTCCATGGGGTTTTCAAGGAAAGACTTCTTATCATGTAGCTGGTATTGTCAATATAACATCTAATATGGTTGCCATGATGGATATATGAAAAATCATATTTAAGCTGTAGACTTTACTTGACACTATTGCCTTGCACAACTCTGCCAGGGTTAAAGTGACCTCATCCTCCCATTAGATGGAATGTTTCAGATCATTAAAAGCAAAGAACAAAGGCCAAGTCTGACTCCTGTGTGGGCATAAAAAAGCCTATTTCAGTGTGAACTTTTGTAGAATGTGAAGAAGTATTGTGATACCTTGTTTATCTCCTACCCAGTGTAATACCTTGTTTATCTCCTACCCAGTGTAATACCTTATCTCCTACACTGTAATACCTTGTTTATCTCCTGCACAGTGTAATACCTCCTAGCCAGTTTGACACCTTGTTTGTCTCCTACCCAGTGTAATACCTTGTTTGTCTTCTACCCAGTGTAATACCTTGTTTATCTTCTACCCGGTGTAATACCTTGTTTATCTCATACCCATTGTAATACCTTGTTTATCTTGTACCCAGTGTAATACCTTGTTTATCTTCTACACAGTGTAATACCTTGTTTATCTCAAACCCAGTTTAACACCTTGTTTATCTCCTACCCAGTATAATACCTTGTTAATCTTCTAATCAATGTAATTGTTAAGTGTATGCCTATTTTATTCCAGGCCTATGATAATGGTTTGATTGGGAAGAATGCCTGTGGGTCTGGCTATGATTTTGACATATTTGTCCACAGAGGTGCTGGGGCTTACATCTGCGGAGAGGAAACTGTAAGTAGTATGTTTGCTTACCTTGTTTGGCCATAAAATTGAAATAGCTTGAAAATTACAGACAAATTTAAAAAAATGTTAAAGCCTCTTCGAGTTGAAATACTGTACAAACTGCATATACATTTCACAACTGTAAAATTTCAGGTTTTAAAGTTTTGTTCTTTGGTATTATCATTTAGATATGATTGGGCATACAGAACAGGCAATAACTGGTAATTACCTATCAGTAATAATGATGAGTTCTTTATGGGTCCATTTAAATAATGGCCAAGCAGGGACATCAGTCCCATGTACTTCATGGGAGCATATCTTTCAGTAGCAGTTAATTGCATGCCATCGTCATGATCTAAAATCTATTTGTAGTAAGATTTTTAAAGCACTTGTTTGTAAGTTATTGTATTATAGTATTAGGCAAATATTGGCACCAGACTTGGTCTATATACATCATGTAAAAATCAAAAGTATGATACACATCTTGATCTATAGTAAATGGAAAGATACATATAATGATATGTAATCATTTAGAAACTTTGACTTGATGTACATTATAATACAGAATTTGTGATGCTATGATACAGCAAATTTTAGACTTGACAAGAATGGCCAATGTCTTGGTGGCCAAGACCATTGGTCATTTCCAGATGCTGGACTTGTGCATAATCTTTAGAGAGCAGGCCATACTCTACAGTGATGTACAAGTACCTGATTCAATTGATTTGGATATGTTTACTTTTTGTAATTTCCCTGACTATAGATAATTCTCTTTTTGTATATAAAAAAAAGAATAGAAAAATCAATTTTGTTGGTAATTTATATCTTTTTGTATTTATTGCAATATGCAATAATTTTTTAGTTGTGTCGATATATCATCTTGGTTCTGGTGTATTGCATAGCACTGACTCAGAAAAAATAACTTTGGGCAGTACTTGCTTCAGCCAAAATAAATTTCATAATACTGATGTCCATTGATCAATCATTACACCTTAGTACCAGACCTTGACAATCCTGGCAATAATAACACAGGAAAAATATACATGAATAACCGTAACATTAGGTTTTCTCACAATCCTGCTGAAATTCATAGTGTGTAAAAAATTAAATGTTATGACCATTGAAGAGATGGAATTTCTTTATGTTGAGGAAATGTAAGATTTTAATGTTTTGTTCATTTTTACTAGATGCATACATTCTAACAATTCACATTGGCTCAGGAGTTTGTGTTAGAGAAGGTGGAAACTGGAGAATGTGCATGGAGAAAATGCTGACCTTGGGTTGCTGCTAATTCTATTACATTCTGTAAATGTGAATCTAACTCTGGATTGCAGAGGAGCAAATCAAGAGCATTGCCACTCTGATTTTCAGCCTAGAACCAATTCTGAAACCTCTTGTTTTGGAATTTGATGCCAAAGGATTGGTCTTTTGTTTGTCTTTGGTTGGCACCATGTAGCCACTGTTGTGTGGAGGTTTTAAAGAGATCGTGATGATATTTTTCCCAAAATGCATCATGGGAAGGGTGGGGTCTTGATCTGGCTTTTACATCAGACAATGTAAAGATGTTTACCATGAAAGACAAATATTGCTACTCTTTGGTGGCAAAGTCAAAGTGGTCTGTTTTTTTATTGGTTCAGGAGGATTTATGTTGTGAGTCTATGGATATTCTTTAAACTTTTGACCTGATTTACTGTGTGAATGGTACATCCCTTTATGATACTCGATCAGAGCATTAAAAGTCAAGGTCACAGGATGAATTGTTTTGTTCTTTTGGGGATGAATTTGAACAAGCTCTGTGTGTGTGTGTGTGTGTGTGTGTGTGTGTGTGTGCACATATATATGTGTGTGTATGTGTGTGTATATATATATATATATATATATATATATATATATATATATATATATATATAAGGCCTTGGAGCCAGCAAAAGGGACAGGCGAATGGGCCCAAATCAAGACACCAATGCATCAGGCAATGGGGACGGGTGAATAGGCCTAAATCAAGACACTCATGCATCAAGCAATAGGGACAGGTGAATAGGCCTAAATCAAGACACCCATGCATCAGGCAATAGGGACAGGTGAATAGACCTAAATCAAGACACCCATGCATCAGGCAATAGGGACAGGTGAATGCCCATGAAGCGTTGAGGAAAATTAAAAGTTTACAAAATAGCGCCACTTTAAAAATTCTTTCACATTTGGTGACAAATGCAAAGCCTAGCTGAGCCCTGAAATCTAACACTTTAATAAAGTACAAGACCTGTGAACATCAGACGATGCAGCCTACATCAAAAAAGGTTCCCATTTATCACCTCTAACAACACGCAGAAAGGCACATCAAGTCTATTTTACATCCCTGTAGTATAATTAAGAAGAAACGATGAAATTTTTTATTGCATCCTAGATAGAGCAGGAACTGCATATTCATTATGATTAATCAATAAATTATTAATAAATGTGTGGAAGAACCTGCCCGCAATCTTATTACTGTACAGCAGATGGTATAGTGAAGACTCTGAAAGCATTAAATTCCTTACTGTACAATGGTATGGTATATTGAAGGCTCTGAAAGCATTAAATTCCTTACTGTACATTGGTATGGTATATTGAAGACTCTGAAAGCATTAAATTCTGTATTTGCAGTGCAGTATACATTCAGTAAATCCTTCCAGTCACAATCAGACTGGGAAACACTGCTCTAAGTTGAGAGTTGGTCTTATTTCAGAGGATACTTCGAGTCTTCTCTTTGACAAAGTCAAATCAAAAGAGCAAATTTGGTTTCTAATTGGGAGTGGTCTTATTTCAGAGGATACTATGTGTCTTCTGTTTGACAAAGTAAATGCAAAAGACCAAATTTGGTTGCTAATTGGGAGTGGTCTTAGGTTGGTTGAAGTGGATGGTACAGACTCAGCTTGCACAGAATCAGTCTGTATAGAAATTTTGAAGATAAAATATTAGTGCATCACAAAACCTGTTTGATTTTTATTGTTAAGCTCGCTTTGATGAAAGCTGGACACACTGAACACATAGTCATACATCCATACATTTGTCAACACCCAGGATTAAAGACTTTATTCAAGTTTGTTTTAGATTATGGGATTAGGTCAGTTTTAATTTTTGTTTTCTTACATTCTTGGTAAATGTTAGGTGAATTTGACAAAAAGGGAACCTCTTATCCTTTGAATTGTTTTGATGTCTGACATCAAATTCAGGACGCCTGGCAAAGTTTGAATTGTTTTGATGTCATCGATTTCAGGACATCTGGCAAAGTTTGAGTTGTTTTGATGTCATCAAATTCAGGACACCTGGCAGAGTTTGAATTGTTTTGATGTCATCATATTCAGGACACCTGGCAAAGTTTGAATTGTTTTGATGTCATCAATTTCAGGACTCCTGGCAATGTTTGAATTGTTTTGATGTCATCAATTTCAGGACACCTGGCAGTGTTTGAATTGTTTTGATGTCATCAAATTCAGGACACCTGGCAATGTTTTGAGTTGTTTTGATGTCATCAAATTCAGGACACCTGGCAAAGTTATATCATTTAATCAAACTAAATTTAATAATTTGGCACAATGCCATGTTGTTTGGATTTAATAAAACTAATTTAATAATATTCCTATTTTATGTCTGTTCACAATAAAATTATTGAAAAGACTATTTTTTTTACAACACCTATTTGGTGTACTGTACTCAAAACTTTTAGGCACCTCATTTTCATCTACTGTTATTTCCTTTTTCTTTACTCCAGCCCTTATGAGGTTTATATTGCATGATGATAAAGCAGGATGCATTGCCTTATGAGGTTTATATTGCATGATGATAAAGAGGGATGCATGGCCTTATGAGGTTTATATTGCATGATGATAAAGCAGGATGCATGGCCTTATGAGGTTTTATTGCATGATGATAAAGAGGGATGCATGGCCTTATGAGGTTTATATTGCATGATGATAAAGAGGGATACATGGCCTTATGAGGTTTATATTGCATGATGATAAAGCAGGATGCATGGCCTTATGAGGTTTATATTGCATGATGATAAAGCAGGATGCATGGCCTTATGAGGTTTTTATTGCATGATGATAAAGAGGGATGCATGGCCTTTTGAGGTTTTTATTGCATGATGATAAAGAGGGATGCATGGCCTTATGAGGTTTATATTGCATGATGATAAAGAGGGATGCATGGCCTTTTGAGGTTTATATTGCATGATGATAAAGCAGGATGCTTGGCTTTACGAGATTTATTATGCATGATGATAAAGAAGGATGCATGGCCGAGGATGCCAAGACTAAGTGTGAGATTATACTTTATATGATTTTATTGTCTACGTCAGAAAACAAAAGATAGGGATTGCTAAATAATTGTTGGATTTGGAGATGGCTTTAGCTTTGGCATTATATTATTTTTAACAATGCCTTCCTGACATTTTCTGAAGTGAAACTTTGCATTATGTTGAACCATTTTCTTGCACATCCTTTACAGGCTCTCATAGAATCTCTGGAGGGTAAACAAGGAAAGCCTAGATTGAAGCCTCCATTCCCAGCAGACGTTGGTGTTTTTGGTTGCCCAACAACTGTGGCAAATGTGGAAACAGTGGCAGTTGCTCCTGTGAGTTTGTATGGATTGTATTCCAATTTTTCAGTCATTATGTTTGGTGTTTTTTCAAAGTCTGTGCATCCATCCATCTGTTAAGATTCTTCTGCCAAGCTTATAACTTTGTAAGTGTTGCAGATAAATGCACCATACAAGATGTAAAAATAATTTACAATGTTCAGTAGAAAATTTGATAAAGATTCTGTTTCTGAAAAATTTGTTTTACGTTTTCTCAAAAGCAATTGAAAAAGACAAAAACAATGAAAAATTTCAAGATTACATTAATAGCATCAGACAACCCCATTTTGGAGGAGTAACAATTTAGAATGGTTGCTTGTGAAATGTTGGAGTATTACCTTTTTTAAAAAATGCATAAAGTGGTATGCATTTAAATATGTATGGGTTGATATGCATTCAAATATGTATAGGTTGATATGCACTCAAAATTATATCGGTTGGTATGCAGTCAAAAATATATAGGTTGGTATGCAATTCCTCCCTGAGTTCATTGTGATATGATGCATGTAGGTAAAAACTGACATTATAATGTAATTAGAACATCATTTCAAGCTACAGAAATGGACTGCCTTAAATAGTCTCTTAGAAGAAGAAGAGAGCAGGTACCAGCTTTAAAAACTGCCTTGGTGGCCTAGTGGTTAGAGCATCCGCCTTGGATGCGGGAGGTCGTGGGTTCGATCCCCGGCCGAGTCATACCAAAGACTTACAAAAATGGTACTAACAGCTGCCTTGCTTGGCACTCAGCATTAAGAGGTTAGTGTTAGGACTGGTCGGCCTGGTGTCAGGATAATGTGACTGGGTGGGACATCATGTTACATGTCTGCAGCATGATACCCCAGTGCTAGACATCACTATAAACTGCCACACTGCAGACATCGTAGCAATATGACTGATTTTTTAAAAATTCTACATTAAAATCCATGTCACACACACACACACATACCAGCTTTAAAATTGGCCTGCAGGGATTACATCATTCAAAGTTTATGGGATTAAGTGTGCTCTTAGTTGCTAAGTATAGTCTGTTTCTATTAATAATTTCTACAGCTATTCTACAGATAGTATGTTGGGCCATTTGAAGTTATAATGTCATTCAAGATATGTAAAGGAACAGGACTCAAATTCTAATCCTGAAAGAAAATGATTGTCAGAGTGGTTACCTCCCTTAACATAATTTCACAGGTTCTGTGCAACACATAATCATTTCAATATAAAATCCTCATCAAAGGTACTTTCACGAATTATTTGGAATGATATTGGTATTTGCTTATGATCATTAAATGAAGAACGTGATTGTCAGTATCTCACATTTGTGTTTTGATCCTGTTTAATGTAGAAGTACCGTGACAATACAAATCTTCTATATTCCAAATACTTTTCTTTTATAGACCATTTGCAGAAGAGGTGGTGAATGGTTTGCTGGTTTTGGTAGAGAAAGGAATAGGGGTACCAAGGTGAGTAGACTTTGCAGAATTTAATGAATATAACTTTTTGTGAGGATTGCTGTATAGCTTATGTAAAGTGTAGAATCAGGACTCTTAGGCTGGGGTTTTAGTGTGCCATTTTTAATTTGGTTGCATCAGGGATGCAGATTTGTGCATTATCGGAAGCCCTGAATTGTGTTTTACTGTTGATTTGTTAATCCAAATCCTCAAAGATGTGTGCTGTTATCGGGCTGTAGTACCTCAAAGATGTCTGTTGATGTGATGGGTATATAAGATGTCTGTTGATGTGAGGGGTATATAAGATGTCCGTTGATGTGAGGGGTATATAAGATGTCTGTTGATGTGAGGGGTATATAAGATGTCCGTTGATGTGAGGGGTATATAAGATGTCTGTTGATGTGAGGGGTATATAAGATGTCTGTTGATGTGAGGGGTATATAAGATGTCTGTTGATGTGAGGGGTATATAAGATGTCCGTTGATGTGAGGGGTATATAAGATGTCCGTTGATGTGAGGGGTATATAAGATGTCTGTTGATGTGAGGGGTATATAAGATGTCTGTTGATGTGAGGGGTATATAAGATGTCTGTTGACATGAGGGGTATATAAGATGTCCGTTGATGTGAGGGGTATATAAGATGTCCGTTGATGTGAGGGGTATATAAGATGTCTGTTGATGTGATGGGTATATAAGATGTCCGTTGACATGAGGGGTATATAAGATGTATGTTGATGTGAGGGGTATATAAGATGTCTGTTGATGTGAGGGGTATATAAGATGTCTATTGACATGAGGGGTATATAAGATGTCTGTTGACATGAGGGGTATATAAGATGTCCGTTGATGTGAGGGGTATGTAAGATGTCTGTTGATGTGAGGGGTATATAAGATGTCTGTTGATGTGAGGGGTATATAAGATGTCTGTTGACATGAGGGGTATATAAGATGTCTGTTGATGTGAGGGGTATATAAGATGTCCGTTGATGTGAGGGGTATATAAGATGTCTGTTGATGTGAGGGGTATGTAAGATGTCTGTTGACATGAGGGGTATATAAGATGTCCGTTGATGTGAGGGGTATATAAGATGTCTGTTGATGTGAGGGGTATATAAGATGTCTGTTGACATGAGGGGTATGTAAGATGTCTGTTGACATGAGGGGTATATAAGATGTCTGTTGATGTGAGGGGTATGTAAGATGTCTGTTGATGTGAGGGGTATATAAGATGTCTGTTGACATGAGGGGTATATAAGATGTCTGTTGACATGAGGGGTATATAAGATGTCTGTTGATGTGAGGGGTATATAAGATGTCCGTTGATGTGAGGGGTATATAAGATGTCTGTTGATGTGAGGGGTATATAAGATGTCTGTTGATGTGATGGGTGTCTAAGATGTCCGTTGATGTGAGGGGTATATAAGATGTCTGTTGATTTGAGGGGTATATAAGATGTCCGTTGATGTGAGGGGTATATAAGATGTCTGTTGATGTGATGGGTATATAAGATGTCCGTTGATGTGAGGGGTATATAAGATGTCTGTTGATGTGATGGGTATGTAAGATGTCTGTTGATGTGAGGGGTATATAAGATGTCTGTTGACATGAGGGGTATATAAGATGTCTGTTGATGTGAGGGGTATATAAGATGTCTGTTGATGTGAGGGGTATATAAGATGTCTGTTGATGTGATGGGTATATAAGATGTCTGTTGATGTGATGGGTATATAAGATGTCCGTTGATGTGAGGGGTATATAAGATGTCTGTTGACATGAGGGGTATATAAGATGTCTGTTGACATGAAGGGTATATAAGATGTCTGTTGATGTGATGGGTATATAAGATGTCTGTTGATGTGATGGGTATATAAGATGTCCGTTGATGTGAGGGGTATATAAGATGTCTGTTGATGTGATGGGTATATAAGATGTCCGTTGATGTGAGGGGTATGTAAGATGTCTGTTGACATGAAGGGTATATAAGATGTCTGTTGATGTGATGGGTATATAAGATGTCTGTTGACATGAAGGGTATATAAGATGTCCGTTGATGTGAGGGGTATATAAGATGTCTGTTGATGTGATGGGTATATAAGATGTCCGTTGATGTGAGGGGTATATAAGATGTCTGTTGATGTGATGGGTATATAAGATGTCCGTTGATGTGATGGGTATATAAGATGTCTGTTGATGTGAGGGGTATATAAGATGTCTGTTGATGTGAGGGGTATATAAGATGTCTGTTGATGTGATGGGTATATAAGATGTCCGTTGATGTGAGGGGTATATAAGATGTCTGTTGATGTGATGGGTATATAAGATGTCTGTTGATGTGATGGGTATATAACATGTCCGTTGATGTGAGGGGTATATAAGATGTCTGTTGACATGAGGGGTATATAAGATGTCTGTTGACATGAGGGGTATATAAGATGTCCGTTGATGTGAGGGGTATGTAAGATGTCTGTTGATGTGATGGGTATATAAGATGTCCGTTGATGTGAGGGGTATATAAGATGTCTGTTGATTTGAGGGGTATATAAGATGTCCGTTGATGTGAGGGGTATATAAGATGTCTGTTGATGTGATGGGTATATAAGATGTCCGTTGATGTGAGGGGTATATAAGATGTCTGTTGATGTGATGGGTATGTAAGATGTCTGTTGATGTGAGGGGTATATAAGATGTCTGTTGACATGAGGGGTATATAAGATGTCTGTTGATGTGAGGGGTATATAAGATGTCTGTTGATGTGAGGGGTATATAAGATGTCTGTTGATGTGATGGGTATATAAGATGTCTGTTGATGTGATGGGTATATAAGATGTCCGTTGATGTGAGGGGTATATAAGATGTCTGTTGACATGAGGGGTATATAAGATGTCTGTTGACATGAAGGGTATATAAGATGTCTGTTGATGTGATGGGTATATAAGATGTCTGTTGATGTGATGGGTATATAAGATGTCCGTTGATGTGAGGGGTATATAAGATGTCTGTTGATGTGATGGGTATATAAGATGTCCGTTGATGTGAGGGGTATGTAAGATGTCTGTTGACATGAAGGGTATATAAGATGTCTGTTGATGTGATGGGTATATAAGATGTCTGTTGACATGAAGGGTATATAAGATGTCCGTTGATGTGAGGGGTATATAAGATGTCTGTTGATGTGATGGGTATATAAGATGTCCGTTGATGTGATGGGTATATAAGATGTCTGTTGATGTGAGGGGTATATAAGATGTCCGTTGATGTGAGGGGTATATAAGATGTCTGTTGATGTGATGGGTATATAAGATGTCCGTTGATGTGATGGGTATATAAGATGTCTGTTGATGTGAGGGGTATATAAGATGTCTGTTGATGTGAGGGGTATATAAGATGTCTGTTGATGTGATGGGTATATAAGATGTCCGTTGATGTGAGGGGTATATAAGATGTCTGTTGATGTGATGGGTATATAAGATGTCTGTTGATGTGATGGGTATATAACATGTCCGTTGATGTGAGGGGTATATAAGATGTCTGTTGACATGAGGGGTATATAAGATGTCTGTTGACATGAGGGGTATATAAGATGTCCGTTGATGTGAGGGGTATGTAAGATGTCTGTTGATGTGATGGGTATATAAGATGTCCGTTGATGTGAGGGGTATATAAGATGTCTGTTGATGTGAGGGGTATATAAGATGTCTGTTGACATGAGGGGTATATAAGATGTCCGTTGATGTGAGGGGTATATAAGATGTCTGTTGATGTGATGGGTATATAAGATGTCCGTTGATGTGAGGGGTATATAAGATGTCTGTTGATGTGAGGGGTATATAAGATGTCTGTTGATGTGATGGGTATATAAGATGTCCGTTGATGTGAGGGGTATATAAGATGTCTGTTGACATGAGGGGTATATAAGATGTCTGTCGACATGAGGGGTATATAAGATGTCTGTTGACATGAGGGGTATATAAGATGTCTGTTGATGTGAGGGGTGTATAAGATGTCTGTTGATGTGATGGGTATATAAGATGTCTGTTGATGTGATGGGTATATAAGATGTCCGTTGATGTGAGGGGTATATAAGATGTCTGTTGATGTGAGGGGTATATAAGATGTCTGTTGACATGAGGGGTATATAAGATGTCCGTTGATGTGAGGGGTATGTAAGATGTCTGTTGATGTGAGGGGTATATAAGATGTCTGTTGACATGAGGGGTATATAAGATGTCTGTTGACATGAGGGGTATATAAGATGTCTGTTGACATGAGGGGTATATAAGATGTCCGTTGATGTGAGGGGTATGTAAGATGTCTGTTGATGTGAGGGGTATATAAGATGTCCGTTGATGTGAGGGGTATATAAGATGTCTGTTGATGTGAGGGGTATATAAGATGTCTGTTGATGTGAGGGGTATGTAAGATGTCTGTTGACATGAGGGGTATATAAGATGTCTGTTGATGTGAGGGGTATATAAGATGTCTGTTGACATGAGGGGTATATAAGATGTCTGTTGATGTGAGGGGTATATAAGATGTCTGTTGATGTGAGGGGTATATAAGATGTCCGTTGATGTGAGGGGTATATAAGATGTCTGTTGATGTGAGGGGTATGTAAGATGTCTGTTGACATGAGGGGTATATAAGATGTCCGTTGATGTGAGGGGTATGTAAGATGTCTGTTGATGTGAGGGGTATATAAGATGTCTGTTGATGTGAGGGGTATGTAAGATGTCTGTTTACATGAGGGGTATATAAGATGTCTGTTGACATGAGGGGTATATAAGATGTCCGTTGATGTGAGGGGTATGTAAGATGTCTGTTGATGTGAGGGGTATATAAGATGTCTGTTGATGTGAGAGGTATGTAAGATGTCTGTTGATGTGAGGGGTATATAAGATGTCTGTTGATGTGAGGGGTATATAAGATGTCTGTTGATGTGAGGGGTATATAAGATGTCCGTTGATGTGAGGGGTATGTAAGATGTCTGTTAATGTGAGGGGTATATAAAATGTCTGTTGATGTGAGGGGTATATAAGATGTCTGTTGACATGAGGGGTATGTAAGATGTCTGTTGACATGAGGGGTATATAAGATGTCTGTTGATGTGAGGGGTATATAAGATGTCTGTTGACATGAGGGGTATATAAGATGTCTGTTGACATGAGGGGTATATAAGATGTCCGTTGATGTGAGGGGTATGTAAGATGTCTGTTGATGTGAGGGGTATATAAGATGTCAGTTGATGTGAGGGGTATATAAGATGTTTGTTGACATGAGGGGTATGTAAGATGTCTGTTGATGTGAGGGGTATATAAGATGTCTGTTGATGTGAGGGGTATATAAGATGTCTGTTGACATGAGGGGTATGTAAGATGTCTGTTGATGTGAGGGGTATATAAGATGTCTGTTGATGTGAGGGGTATATGTCTGTTGATGTGAGGGGTATATAAGATGTCTGTTGATGTGATGGGTATATAAGATGTCTGTTGATGTGATGGGTATATAAGATGTCTGTTGATGTGAGGGGTATATAAGATGTCTGTTGACATGAAGGGTATATAAGATGTCTGTTGATGTGATGGGTATATAAGATGTCCGTTGATGTGAGGGGTATATAAGATGTCTGTTGATGTGATGGGTATATAAGATGTCCGTTGATGTGAGTGGTATATAAGATGTCTGTTGATGTGATGGGTATATAAGATGTCCGTTGATGTGATGGGTATATAAGATGTCTGTTGATGTGAGGGGTATATAAGATGTCTGTTGATGTGAGGGGTATATAAGATGTCTGTTGATGTGATGGGTATATAAGATGTCTGTTGATGTGATGGGTATATAAGATGTCCGTTGATGTGAGGGGTATATAAGATGTCTGTTGATGTGATGGGTATATAAGATGTCTGTTGATGTGATGGGTATATAACATGTCCGTTGATGTGAGGGGTATATAAGATGTCTGTTGACATGAGGGGTATATAAGATGTCTGTTGACATGAGGGGTATATAAGATGTCCGTTGATGTGAGGGGTATGTAAGATGTCTGTTGATGTGATGGGTATATAAGATGTCCGTTGATGTGAGGGGTATATAAGATGTCTGTTGATGTGAGGGGTATATAAGATGTCTGTTGACATGAGGGGTATATAAGATGTCCGTTGATGTGAGGGGTATATAAGATGTCTGTTGATGTGATGGGTATATAAGATGTCCGTTGATGTGAGGGGTATATAAGATGTCTGTTGATGTGAGGGGTATATAAGATGTCTGTTGATGTGATGGGTATATAAGATGTCCGTTGATGTGAGGGGTATATAAGATGTCTGTTGACATGAGGGGTATATAAGATGTCTGTCGACATGAGGGGTATATAAGATGTCTGTTGACATGAGGGGTATATAAGATGTCTGTTGATGTGAGGGGTGTATAAGATGTCTGTTGATGTGATGGGTATATAAGATGTCTGTTGATGTGATGGGTATATAAGATGTCCGTTGATGTGAGGGGTATATAAGATGTCTGTTGATGTGAGGGGTATATAAGATGTCTGTTGACATGAGGGGTATATAAGATGTCCGTTGATGTGAGGGGTATGTAAGATGTCTGTTGATGTGAGGGGTATATAAGATGTCTGTTGACATGAGGGGTATATAAGATGTCTGTTGACATGAGGGGTATATAAGATGTCTGTTGACATGAGGGGTATATAAGATGTCCGTTGATGTGAGGGGTATGTAAGATGTCTGTTGATGTGAGGGGTATATAAGATGTCCGTTGATGTGAGGGGTATATAAGATGTCTGTTGATGTGAGGGGTATATAAGATGTCTGTTGATGTGAGGGGTATGTAAGATGTCTGTTGACATGAGGGGTATATAAGATGTCTGTTGATGTGAGGGGTATATAAGATGTCTGTTGACATGAGGGGTATATAAGATGTCTGTTGATGTGAGGGGTATATAAGATGTCTGTTGATGTGAGGGGTATATAAGATGTCTGTTGATGTGAGGGGTATATAAGATGTCTGTTGATGTGAGGGGTATATAAGATGTCTGTTGATGTGAGGGGTATATAAGATGTCCGTTGATGTGAGGGGTATGTAAGATGTCTGTTGATGTGAGGGGTATATAAGATGTCTGTTGATGTGAGGGGTATATAAGATGTCTGTTGACATGAGGGGTATGTAAGATGTCTGTTGACATGAGGGGTATATAAGATGTCTGTTGATGTGAGGGGTATATAAGATGTCTGTTGACATGAGGGGTATATAAGATGTCCGTTGATGTGAGGGGTATGTAAGATGTCTGTTGATGTGAGGGGTATATAAGATGTCAGTTGATGTGAGGGGTATATAAGATGTTTGTTGACATGAGGGGTATGTAAGATGTCTGTTGATGTGAGGGGTATATAAGATGTCTGTTGATGTGAGGGGTATATAAGATGTCTGTTGACATGAGGGGTATGTAAGATGTCTGTTGATGTGAGGGGTATATAAGATGTCTGTTGATGTGAGGGGTATATGTCTGTTGATGTGAGGGGTATATAAGATGTCCGTTGATGTGAGGGGTATGTAAGATGTCTGTTGATGTGAGGGGTATATAAGATGTCTGTTGACATGAGGGGTATGTAAGATGTCTGTTGATGTGAGGGGTATATAAGATGTCTGTTGATGTGAGGGGTATATAAGATGTCTGTTGATGTGAGGGGTATATAAGATGTCCGTTGATGTGAGGGGTATATAAGATGTCCGTTGATGTGAGGGGTATATAAGATGTCCGTTGATGTGAGGGGTATATAAGATGCCCGTTGATGTGAGGGGTATATAAGATGTCCGTTGATGTGAGGGGTATATAAGATGTCTGTTGATGTGAGGGGTATATAAGATGTCTGTTGATGTGAGGGGTATATAAGATGTCTGTTGACATGAGGGGTATATAAGATGTCTGTTGATGTGAGGGGTATATAAGATGTCTGTTGACATGAGGGGTATATAAGATGTCTGTTGACATGAGGGGTATATAAGATGTCCGTTGATGTGAGGGGTATGTAAGATGTCTGTTGATGTGAGGGGTATATAAGATGTCTGTTGACATGAGGGGTATATAAGATGTCCGTTGATGTGAGGGGTATGTAAGATGTCTGTTGATGTGAGGGGTATATAAGATGTCTGTTGACATGAGGGGTATGTAAGATGTCTGTTGATGTGAGGGGTATATAAGATGTCTGTTGACATGAGGGGTATATAAGATGTCTGTTGACATGAGGGGTATATAAGATGTCCGTTGATGTGAGGGGTATGTAAGATGTCTGTTGATGTGAGGGGTATATAAGATGTCTGTTGACATGAGGGGTATATAAGATGTCCGTTGATGTGAGGGGTATGTAAGATGTCTGTTGATGTGAGGGGTATATAAGATGTCTGTTGACATGAGGGGTATGTAAGATGTCTGTTGATGTGAGGGGTATGTAAGATGTCTGTTGATGTGAGGGGTATATAAGATGTCTGTTGACATGAGGGGTATATAAGATGTCCGTTGATGTGAGGGGTATGTAAGATGTCTGTTGATGTGAGGGGTATATAAGATATCTGTTGACATGAGGGGTATGTAAGATGTCTGTTGATGTGAGGGGTATATAAGATGTCTGTTGACATGAGGGGTATATAAGATGTCTGTTGACATGAGGGGTATATAAGATGTCCGTTGATGTGAGGGGTATGTAAGATGTCTGTTGATGTGAGGGGTATATAAGATGTCTGTTGATGTGAGGGGTATGTAAGATGTCTGTTGATGTGAGGGGTATATAAGATGTCTGTTGACATGAGGGGTATATAAGATGTCTGTTGACATGAGGGGTATATAAGATGTCCGTTGATGTGAGGGGTATGTAAGATGTCTGTTGATGTGAGGGGTATATAAGATGTCTGTTGATGTGAGGGGTATGTAAGATGTCTGTTGATGTGAGGGGTATATAAGATGTCTGTTGATGTGAGGGGTATATAAGATGTCTGTTGATGTGAGGGGTATATAAGATGTCTGTTGATGTGAGGGGTATGTAAGATGTTTGTTGACGTGATGGGTGTCTAAGATGTATGTTGTTTTAAGGGGTGTGGAAGATGTCTGTTGAAATGAGGGGGATGTAAGATGTATGTTGATATGGGGTGTGTAAGATGTCTGTTGTTATAAGGGGTATGTAGGATGTCTTTGAATTGAGGGGCATGCAAGATGTCTGTTGATATAAGGGGTGTGTAGGATGTCTGTTGACATGAGGGATATGTAAGTTGTCTGTTGACATGAGGGGTGTGTAAGATGTCTGTTGATATAAGGGGTGTGTAATGTCTTTTGAAATGAGTGATGTGTAAGATGTCTGTTGATATAAGTTGTGTGTAAAGTGTCTGTTGATATAAAGGGTGTGTAGGATGTCTGTTGACATGAGGGGTATATAAGTTGTCTGTTGATATGAAGGGTGTGTAAGATGTCTGTTGATATGAGGGGTGTGTAAGGTGTCTGTTTATATAAGGGGTGTGAAAGGTGTCTGTTGATATAAGAAGTGTGTCAGATGTCTGTTGATATAAGGGGGGTGTCAGGTGTCTGTTGATATAAGGGGGGTGTCAGGTGTCTGTTAATATAAGAGGTGTGTTAGATGTCTGTTGATGTGAGGGGTGTGTAAGATGTCTGTTGATATAAGAGGTGTGTAAGGTGTCTATTGATATAAAGGGTTTGTAATGCAAAATCTGTCACATGTTGCATCTTCCAACTTGGATTTCATACGTAAAATTTGATCAGAAAATATTTGTAATTGACATCTTTCGTTAATCTTACCTTAGATCCCCATGCAGATGGATACCACAAAAGCACTACAGAATTTCAGGAATTTCCAACCAGCAGTTTAATAGTTAATACAGTTAAGGATATTTAAAAGAATTGACAGGTTGGTGGACAGACAGAAAAATGAAAATATTGGTTAGCGTTTTCATCTCCTCTTATTATACTTGTCACATTTTCTTTTGGCTTAAAATTTACTTTGATGCACTTCAGCTTTACAACATCTCCGGTCATGTAAATAACCCAACAACAGTTGAGGAGGAGATGTCGATACCACTCAGAGAGCTGATTGAGCGACATTCTGGCGGTGTTATTGGAGGCTGGGATAACCTACTTGCTGTTATTCCTGGAGGTTCTTCCACTCCGCTTATCCCAAAATCGTAAGTTTTTGTTCAGATATTGGTTCTGTTTTATTAGTCTTATCCAAATACACTGCTTTAACAGTTATAAAAATTAGCTCATTTATGTCAACCAACCTAGCTGATGCCTCATTGCTTCTTCGTATCAGTAATGAAAAGCAAGGCACCAGCTGTAATATGTTACAAGTTATGCAACTGTTATGTAACTCTAGTACTACAACAGTAATAGGTGGGAGTCCAAAAATTACAAGTTTGACTAAAAAAACTGTCAAGTTTCAAATCTGTTATGTCGGACAAGGAAAGTGACAGGATCCCACAAAACTGTATTAAAATAGAAACAACATAAAGCAACATTTGGCCATTGCATTTTTTCAGATTTTATTTCAATTTAGCTCACATTTTTAGTTGGATAACTTTATGTGAAATAAAGCTGACAATAATAATTAGATATTTACCATGTTTTGAATAGTTTTGTCTCGTGAGTGTGAGCATGTCTTAGAGGAACTAGTTCAGCTTGCACCTGCTCTCATTAACCTATATTCCTTTCTTTTGATTGTCATTCTGCTGTTAAAACTGACACACAAGTTACTTTCAGAAATTGTCTCACAGATAATGATGCAGGGGTCATGCTATCAGGTGAAGCGGGTAACTATGTTACCCAAAAAATGTAAACTTCACCTTCTTCTGTTAGGAATTTGAAAATGACTTCACCCTTTCAATTTTGTTAGATGAACACTAAATGTCCTTAGCAGCACTCACAAAACAAAAATGTATTCATTTACAAGCATGTGTTTTAAGAGACCGTTAACCCTTTCACTTGCAAGATATCGCAGACCAAGTTATCATTTGATAATGAAACTCTACCAACTTAAGTTTCAAAACTTTAACATCTATAAGTAAATAACAAGTTGTGTTTTAAGAATAGAATCATTGAAAGCACTTTCTAAATAATATATTTTGAGGATTATTACCTGCTATATTGGCCTTTTCTTTATAAAGTCAGTTAAAAATCTTTAGTGAATCTTACAAGGATCAATAATTGTGGTCATTGCTGTGTGTGAAAACTACCTCTTCATTTTTTTATACATTTCATTGTGCACATTACTTAAGGAATATAAATTAAGGAAAATATACATTTCATATAAATATACATTTCATATACAAATACATTTCCTTTAAGTATACATTTCATAGAAATATACATTTCATATACAAATACATTTCCTTTAAGTATACATTTCATATAAATATACATTTCATATACAAATACATTTCCTTTAAGTATACATTTCATATGAATATACATTTCACATATATACACATTTCATATAAAGCAAAGTCTAAATATTATTGATAAGAGATTTAGCTTAAAATTTTTAAAATATTCACGTCAGAAACATATCAAACAACGATATGTTGGGGAATTCTAGAAATGCTTTAAGATTTTGGTAGTTTTCTTACATCAGTCATTTATGTGATTTTTTTTAAAAGAAAGCAGCAAGGCAGATAATATCCTACTTAGACATTGCATTATTACAAGTACATAGACAAAAATTAAAACCATACACATAGCTGCCAACCCTCATGATTTTGGCGTGAATTTCATGACTTTTTTAGCCATTCATGTATTCACGCCACATGCAAAAAAATCATGAGTTCCCCAGTTCACAACTATTTTAAATCTTTAATAAAATAACCAATTTCTTGTTTAGCGCTAGTTGTGATATCAGCAGTTGTTGAAATGGTCAGGTACTGCTAGTCATGATATTAGTGGAACTGTAGCTGATTGGTACAGTTGGCCCGGTAGCAAGCATTTTAGCGTATTTTAATCTATATGTATAACAGTAGTTTTAACAAAGGTTTTTGAGGGTAACTGGGGCCTAACCAGAATTTTACTCTGCGCTTGTGGCGCAATCACTGATTTGAATTACCATTTGGCACCACTTCTTGAGAATGTCTTCACCAACAAGAAAAATGTATTGCACAAAAAGTGAAGTTTAGTTTGGAATATACCAAAAATTTGCCGTGCATTCTGACACCAAACACTGATATACATCATGCTTTTTGCACGCAGTGTGCCACAAATTTTAGCATTGGGCATGGTGGCAGAGATGATGTGAGGAAGCACATTGGTGGCAAAAAGCACATAGAGGATGGGAAAATTAAGAACTCGCAGCAGATTTCAGCCCTCGATGGAAAACCTGCAAGCTACCAATGCTGAAGCATTGTTTGTGAGTTTTCTTGTTTAACACAATCTACCTTTATCAACTGGAGACCATGCTAAACATTTGTTTGCAACAAATATTTCCAGACTCGAAGATCGCTTCACAAATTCATGTAAAAATTCACAAATTTTAATCCCTATTTTCACTAATTGCGAGCCTGGAGTGTTGGCAGCTATGCATACATTGCATGCCTATCAATGGATTGTTGTACCAAAGCTAGAAATTGAGTGGTCTTATTAAGAAAATCAGTGTTTCTAAAAACAGTTGCACATGTGTGTCATCGATAATGCCAGATTTCCTTAGTTGTACTTGACTGTCAGGCAATTCAGTTCCTTTTAATGTTTCAGTTCATTGTCAATGAATAGCTGAAGTAATTTAGTACCTAGATTACATCATTATAATTACACATAGGTATAAATGATTAATCAACTGCAACTAAAATGGGTTATTTCATTTTTGTATTTTTTAAAAACTTAAGTTAAAAGATTTAAATCTGATTTAGAATCGGATCCCTCAACATGGAATTGTAAAGTTGAAGGTATTCATCAGTAACTAATGTGGTTGCATGGATGAAATGTGAAGACAATCTGTCCATGTGTTATCATGTGAATGTTATAGAGGTTTTAAACTAGTTTAGGAATGTTTCGGACTGCCATTTTCTAATGAAGTGATAGATAGAAACCAACAAAAATTGAGTGCTTTTTAACTCATAGTATTTTACCTTTTTATATTTACAGTACTGTAATCTAGGTACTCCTGTTTAATTATATTGTATTTATAATTAAATGTAGTGTATTCGTAATTACAGTGCTGTAATCTAAGTACTCCTGTCTAATTGTATTATATTTGTAATCACAGTTCTATAATCTAGGTACTCCTGTCAGTTAAAATTAATGACAGTGTATTTGTAATTACAATAATGTAATCTAGGTACTCCTGTCAGTTAAAATTAATTATAGGGTATTTGTAATTACAATACTGTAATCTAGGTACTCCTGTTGGTTAAAATTAATTATTTTGTATTTGTAATTACATTAATGTAATCTAGGTACTCCTGTCAGTTAAAATTAATTATAGGGTGTTTGTAATTACAATACTGTAATCAAGGTACTCCTGTCAGTTAAAATTAATTATATTGTATTGTAATTACAATACTGTAATCTAGGTACTCCTGTCAGTTAAAATTAATTATTTTGTATTTGTAATTCAATAATGTAATCTAGGTACTCCTGTCAGTTAAAATTAATTATAGGGTGTTTGTAATTACAATACTGTAATCTAGGTACTCCTGTCAGTTAAAATTAATTATAGGGTGTTTGTAATTACAATACTGTAATCTAGGTACTCCTGTCAGTTAAAATTAATGACAGTGTATTTGTAATTACATTAATGTAATCTAGGTACTCCTGTCAGTTAAAATTAATTATAGGGTGTTTGTAATTACAATGCTGTAATCTAGGTACTCCTGTCAGTTAAAATTAATTATATTGTATGTGAAATCATGGATGACATGTAACAAGCTGCAGATGAATGATGATAAAACTGAGGCCATTCTGATCACAACACAAAGACTTTGTCATTCACATCCTTTACCTCAAACAATAAATATCAGCAATGTCAACATTCAGTTTAAACAATCAGAACAAAACCTAGGTGTTACTCTGGACAGTAGTCTCACATTGTACCAACATGTCATGAACATATGTAAGGCTGCATATCTTGAGCTGAGATGCATCAGCTCAGTTCGCAAATATCTTTCAGTTGATGCCACTAAAACACTGGTGTGTTCATTAGTACTTTAAAGACTGGACTATTGTAACTCAGTTCTGTCTGGTTCATCTCAATATCTACTCCACAAACTTCAAAAAGTTTAAAACACAGCTGCTCGGATCACACTTAGAGTACCACGATCAGAGCACACCTCCCCGCTGCTCTGTACCCTATACTGGCTATCCATTCGATCCAGAATCAAACACAAAATTTGTTCTTGGTGCTACGTTTCACTGTCGAACTCTAGTCCAACATACTTATCCGATCTCACCCATGTGTACACACCAGCAAGATACTTCCACTCCTCTTCTGACAATTGTATACTCATTATTCCCACAATGAAAACAAAGTCATATGGGCAACGTTCTTTTGCATACCAGGGCCCAGCAACATGGAATGAATTGCCCACTGAACTTAGACTCAAAAACACAGTAATCACATTCAAGAGGGCTCTCAAAACTCACTTATTTTGACTGCAAGAACAAACTTAAAGACCTAATAATGTTTCTTACCTGAAATATTCTCAGCATGCTTTTAATTTTTTAATGTTTTTCTAATTTCATGGTGTTTGTTTTTGTAATAATATTATTATATGTTTTTGATCTTATAGGTGTTGTCTAATGTTGTAAAGCACTTATAGCTTCTAAAGATTAGGCGCTATACAAAGTCCTCATTATTGTTATTATTGTATTTGTAATTACAATAATGTAATCTAGGTACTCCTGTCAGTTAAAATTAATTATGTATTTTTAACTACAATAATCTAGGTACTCCTGTCAGTTAAAATTAATTATAGGGTGTTTGTAATTACAGTGTATTTGTAATTACAGTATTGTAATCTAGGTACTCCTGTCAGTTAAAATTAATTATATTGTATTTGAAATTACAATATTGTAATCTAGGTTCTCCTGTCAGTTAAAATTAATTATAGAGTGTTTGTAATTACAATACTGTAATCTAGATATTCATCTCAGTCAAAATTACAGTGTATTTGTAATTACAATACTGTAATCTAGGTATTCCTGTCAGTTAAAATCAATGAGTGTATTTGTAATTATAATAATGTAATCCAGGTACTCCTGTCAGTTAAAATTAATTACATTGTATTTGTAATTATAATAATGTAATCTAGGTACTCCTGTCAGTTAAAACTAATTACATTGTATTTGTAATTACAGTATTATAATCTAGGTACTCCTGTCAGTTAAAATTAATTATAGGGTGTTTGTAATTACAATACTGTAATCTAGGTACTCCTGTCAGTTAAAATTAATTATAGGGTGTTTGTAATTACAATACTGTAATCTAGGTACTCCTGTCAGTTAAAATTAATTATAGGGTGTTTGTAATTACAATACTGTAATCTAGGTACTCCTGTCGGTTAAAATTAATTATATTGTATTTTTTACTACAGTAATCTAGGTATTCCTGTCAGTTAAAATTAATTATAATAATGTAATCTAGGTATTCCTCTCACTCAAATAAATTACAGTGTCAGTGCTAAAATAAACAAAAAATTGACACAGGACCTGGACTGGTGACCTAAATAAGCTCTGACTGAAATCCCACAAGCCTGGACACCAATATCCACTTGCCCAAAATTTCCCCTTTTTTAGTAGCTACAGTTCGAATATAAATTCAGTTTGGTTCGGTTCAGTTCAGTTCAAAGGGGTTTGAAGGTAATGCAAATGTCATTAGTGTTAATTGCTGGTGTGCTTCACAAAGTGAAACTCGGTAAACCAAGAGCTATGAAATTTGTTTTTGCTTGGCCTTGCTGATAGCTAATTGCTTTTTTAAACAGCTTCAGAAATGAATTACACTTGAACACTTTTCTGACAAATGAAATGATCGTGCTTTACATTCCTTATATGCAGTAAAATCCATCTTTAAAGAAATGTTGCCGCTGTTCACAAACTTGTGAAAAATATGATTCCTATGGCTTAAACATTCACATTCAAAGCAATAACATTTACACCACACCCTTGATAACTCATGCCCTGATTACTTGTAAACCCACTTATAATGCAGGGTCAGGTATGGATCTTAAAAAAATTACTAGAAAGTACCAAACAATTGACACCTATTTGTTGAAAATGAAGAAAATCGCGATAAAAATTGGTATCTGAAACCTTGATATATAGCTGTTTATATCATTGAAAACAGTACAGCATAAATAACGGCATGCAATGAAATTTTGATCAATGAAATTGTCACTAACTCCTACTTGAGGCATCAATTTTATAAATAAATACCAATACATTTGTTGTTTTTGAAATTCGAGTATTAGTTTTATCTTTTAGTTTGGTTTAAGTGTAATGATCATAAATACAATGTGCCCAGTTGTATTCAAACATGAAATATGCGAATCTACCATAACAGCTATGTCCGTGTGCATACCTGTGAAAGCCTAATTAATTGCCGACCTTGTTTTTAAACTTGATTGTGCAAGTATTTGTTGTATTGTTGCAATGAATTAAAAGCTGATCTTCTTGTATTACCACATTAATTGCACATTGTTTATCAAAGTGTGTGGAATGCATGAACAGTTAAAATTCATGCAAATCCAACCTGCGTAAGAGCTAGCATGCCCTGTTAGTGAGTGTCAGGTTAACTCATGTCAAGTGATCAATCAAACACTTATAATTGTTTAGTGAATGTAATATAATTAAACTACCTTAAATTAGCATACTCATTCACAAATGTGATCAAAGCTTTCACATATAGGATTGTGGAACCAGTTGGAATAATGTTAGCAATCTCTCAATGGTTGAGCAACTTGTAAATAAATGTCCTTTTTATTTTATCATAAAAATGAATCAATTCGATAGATAAAGTACTTTATTGACAATTATTCCCAACACAATTTTAAAATGATTATGCACCATTAAACTGACCATTTTGCCACCTCCCCCCGGCAGTTTTCTCTATGTCCATCAAGGATGGCATCAATTCATGTTGTTATGTAAAGCTGTACTGATTAATTGGCCACATTCATAATCGGGCCGATTATTGCAACAATCGGTATAATCGGTATCGACAGAAGTAATCTGTGCCAATGTAAACAAATTTCCAAATTATAAATTTAATCATAACATTCATCTTAACATGGCTTGAATTTTAAATCAGAGTTAAATAGTGGAAATTAAGAAATAAACATTTGATTTGGGGGTTAACTGAATGATAAGTTATTCTTAAAAGTAAGTACTTTTTAACACGCTTGCTGTAAACTACCGTTGATTGTCTGCTCACAACAAATTATCAATACCATGCATGCACTCATCCCAATCACAGCAGCCAACCAGCCTCGTGTGGCCGTTGAACTTCCAGCATACACATTACAGGGATGGTCCTGGCTTTTAAAAAGTTGTCTCCAAAAAAAACCCCACACCAATCTCAATATTTTGTTGCCAATTTTCAAAAAATATCAACAGAATAAGTAGTGAATATTTTTCCAAGACTAATAATGTAACAGGCAATGAAAATTGGAAAAGATGGGATAGTTATTTATTGACAATAAGCAGTACAGCCATAATATTACAAAATAAATCATTACATAACTGTTTTGCATTACTTCCATGGCTTTGCATTGCACATCACCGTTAGTACATAGATCTAACTGTTCTCACCTGAAATAAATGCATTATCAAATGTAAAATATCTACTTTCCTTCAGTCTCTCTTTTTTTAATAGAAATATCATGTATTAAACAAATCTATATTATGTATATTATTTTCCAAAAAAATAGTTTTGTAAGAAACTTTATTTTGATAATGACATTTTAATACTAAAACCCTATGATTGTACTTTGCAATTTAAGATAAGTGACGTATGATGCGACCATCGATTTCACACATACAGTAAATTCCCCCCCCCCCCACTTTTATGACTAGCTTCACAAAGTACATCTGTGTCAATCAGGAGTTCAGAAATTTATTTTTTTGCTGTGCTTTACATGCTTTGCTTGTTAGTGAATTGCTTCCTAAATGCCAGGAATGATCACTGAATGCTGTAGATTTTTTCTCGACAAGCAAATTGTGGTCTTCATTCCCACCAATGAAACTTACACGAGTCAACTTGACATGGCATTACTGTACCGTATATATAAGCATGGATTACCATCATTAAATTAAAAGAAGGAATGAAGAAACATATCACAGAGCATATGTGCCTCCTAAAAACTAATTCGGAACAAATATGTTATTTATTAAAGAGTTTTATTTGCATATATGAGTTAACAATAAGAAATAAGGTGGGATTTAAAATGTGGGAAATAGTTATCATTTGTATAGTAGCTTGAGACCAAATTTGAACTGTTAACATAAATCCACACCCATTTTAGGCATTGTTAGCTGTAACAAAAATAGGGCATGGTTTACTTGTCAATCAAATGCTAGTGCTTTCACTAACTGTAGAACAGGCAGTTTCTTGAAATAATCGGTCTCATAATCGGTATCGGCAATTTTAATAATTGGCTATATGCAGTATCAGCATAATCAGCAAAGTGACATCGGTACAGCTTTATTGTTACGGAGATCCCTTGATAACCCTCGCTTGTAGTGTGATCTATGTTTTAGAACCCATTGTGTGCAAGTTGTCAAAGGAGAGGTGTAATAACTTTTCTTCTTGTACACGTATCTGGTAATCTCTTTTATTTACCTATGCAAATTAGCACAGTGGGCTCACCCACTGCAGCATTAAAAAACATCTCACTTGCTATTGTCAGCCACTTTAGTAATACATGTATGTGTAATGGGGATTTATACCTGACCTCTTTGCCTTTAATTGCCAGTATTTAAGCTGCCCAAAGGATAGATTTACATCAGCTCCAGTCATGACTGTTTGCCATTTATACACACTGTTACACGGGTATATATTTGTAGAAACAACCCAGTCCTGTCTTTGGACTATTTACACTTGAATTGTATGTTTATTTTTGGGAACATTCCATTTCTTTCTTTGGACTGTTCACACTTGAATGGAATTTGTATTACTGGGAACTACCCAGTCCATTCTTTGGACTTTTCACACTTGAATGGTATGTTTATTTGTCTGAACAACCCATTCCTTCTTTTGGACAATTACTTGAATGATATGTTTATTGGTGGGAACAACCCAGTTCTTTCTTTGAACTATTCACACTTGAATTGTATGTTTATTTGTGGGAATAACCCATTCCTTGCTTTTGACTATTCACACTTGAATGGTATGTTTATTTGTGGAACAATCCATTCCTTTCTTTGGACTATTCACACTAGAATGGTATGTTTATTTGTGGTACAATCCAGTCTATTCTTTGGACTATTCACACTTGAATGGTATATTTATTTGTGGGAACAACCCAGTCCTTTCTTAAGACTATTTACACTTGAATGGTATGCATACATATCAACCATTACACTTTCGGTGTAATCATTCTACTCCATTCGCATACAAGCGCCTTTGGACACCTCTACACCATTCTCACTGGAGTGCCTTTTGTCATCTGCTGTAAACATCAGCCATTTTGGGCGGGTTTTGTAGCGCCACCTTCGGGGAAAACCCCCTATTATATACTACATTTCTGTGAATGACCATTATCTCAGATCACATGGTCGCTGTCTACGCTCTGGTCGAAATCTGCTATTTAAAGTAACTTTGTCGTATTCTCCACTCTCCAAAATAAAGGTCACGGATTTCGTTAAGTACTTACTCGAGTTTTCACAATTGGAATCACAACTATGACAGCTTAAATAACTTAGGTAAAGGCTGTGCTATTTATGTAGGCAGCAATTAGTTTTTATAAATAATCAAATTCAGATGACGTAGTGATGTAGATGCAGACAAGGAACTTGTAAATTTTGAGTATGAGAAATGGCAGCTGCGGTTGATCACGCGGCTTCACTGACTTGACGGTGAACAAATTCTCTCAAGATTTTAAAGCACATAAAAATTCTTCCATGAAAAATAATTACACAGCTATAATGATCAGACTTTACTATTAAATTTTTCCATACATAATACCAAAAATGTAAAATGGTTAAAATTGTTGTTAAATGCAACATAAACTGCATTGCTTAACAGTGTGTATGGAGTCAAACAGGTAACAGGTGTTTTATTTATAGCGCACTGTACTGGGTAAATGCTACATGTGTATCGAAGAGCTAAAAAGCCATACATTCATTTTAGAGTCTGTGTAAGAGACTTTGACAACAAAAAGGACAAAGTTTGCGTGCTCTTCTTTCATTACCAGAATTAACAGTAGATTCCACTGGAGAAAACATTTTTTTATTTGCTTGATAATGTTTTGATCAAATGTAGCTGTGAGAGATTGTTCAGTATTATTAACATAAAAAAAACTGAATTCTGATCCAGGCTCAGTAACCCAGCACTTAGTGCTCTACTAGTGTGCAAAACATTCATAATCTCAGCTGGTACAAAGTGTTTTGAAATGCAATATGAGAGACTGTTGCTTTTTAAAGCTCAAAGTGTTATATACGAAAACTTAAAGCAGTAATTGTTGTTAAAGTCCAGAGGGATAAATACATCATTTTGTACATATGCTCATTGAATTTTTATTAGTTATATGTGGATTACTCTTTTTCTGCTTGGATTACACTTTTTCCTTGCCACGGGTTGGCATGTATGGATATATTTCTTTGTTGGAAAGATCAAGTCCTATGTTTAGACTATTTACACTTGAAATGTACTCTTTAGTGGTATTTTTTAGTTTGTATGGACTATTTAGTTATATATCTGATATATTTACAGAGTTTGTGATGATGTTTTGATGGATTTTGATGCACTGGTAGAGAAACAGACGGCATTAGGTACAGCAGCTGTTATTGTGATGAACAAATCAGCAGATGTTGTTAAGTGCATAGCTCGCCTCATTGAGTTCTACAAACATGAAAGCTGTGGACAGGTATGTCACAATCTGTGTTTTTGTTATCATGCTGTGAAACCAAATTATTTCCTTTGTATACATTTCAGATGACATGTAACTTTAAGCTACGTATTTTACCTTGCCATGTGCAAGCAATTCATTTGAGCCATAACTTCTGATGAATTTCTGAGATTATCACGTAATGTTTATTTTTAAAAAGCATTGGATATAGTAATAGTTCAAATGGGATTCCAGGAATTTTTAACATTCATCAGTCTGTTCATTAGGACATCTTTGATACCACTGGCTCAAATTTCACCAAACTTATCAGTAATTTTGCAGCAGCCACCAGTAAGATTGGTGTATTTACTGGTTCCTGCTCCAAGAATCCATGGGATTGGGTAGAAGGTCATATAAACAAAAATTGCAACAGACATTTTCAGGTATTCACTGTCATTGCATATGAATGAATAGTTTGCAGGTGGGGGTGGAATATACAGCGAAAAGTGATTAGGGATTTGTGATAGCAAGTGCTTGCAGATGCTGTAATGATACATAAGGGGTACTGGCCTTAGTTACTGCAAAGTGTTGCAGGACAGCATGATGCCCAGTTTTTATGGCAGGACATTATGTAACATTAAGTGCTGCCTAGTTTGTATGGTATGACATTATGTAACATTGAATGATGCCTGATGTATATGACGTGACATTTTGTAACACTGAATGATGCCCAGTTTATATGGCATGACATTATTTAACATTGAGTGATGCCCAATTTATATCATGTGACATTATGTAACAGTTAATGATGCCCAAGTTCATATGGTATGACATTATGTAACATAGAATGATACCTAATTTATATGGTATGACATTATGTAACATAGAATGATACCTAATTTATATGGTATGACATTATGTAACATAGAATGATACCTAATTTATATGGTATGACATTATGTAACATAGAATGATACCTAATTTATATGGTATGACATTAACATAGAATGATACCTAATTTATATGGTATGACATTGTGTAACATAGAATGATACCTAATTTATATGGTATGACATTATGTAACATAGAATGATACCTAATTTATTTGGTATGACATTATTGAACATTGAATGATACCTAATTTATATGGTATGACATTATGTAACATTGAATGATACCTAATTTATATGGTATGACATTATTTAACATTGAATACTACAAGATGAAAATGATTACATGCTGTTGTAGTTTTAAAAACATGTGGGAGAGATCCAAAGGCACTTTATTTAATCACTATGGGTGATTGGCATAATCTAGATTCCTCAGTTTTTTAAAAATGTTTTCCAGTTCAATTAAATGTGATTAGAGTCTGAAAGTGTGCCATCTAACTGCTTTTCATGAGACATTGATGGATATGTTGTGCTATTTCAAAAGATCCACAGACAGAACAGCAATGTTGCTTTTAAATCTCTTGGAATGTGTCCAGCGTCACTTCTTCCTGAGGAAGAAAAAGAAGCATTGGAAAATTGTGACTTGGATCGTGTGAAATTCTATGGGGAGAATAATATGGCAACAGATGGGGCTATAGCATGTAGAAGAGAATGGTCATGTGTCAATAAAATGGTCATAGACCAAATGTACCAACTGGGATAGCTTTTCATACCTACGGAAAAAGATTAAAAAGTACCAAGATGACACTTTTCCTAAAATGATAATGTTGGCAAGGCATGCCATTCTGACCCCTTTGCAATCAGCTGATTGAGGCTTTAGCTGCAAAGACAACATTCACATATGCTCAAGAAAATGCTTGAAAGCTGACACATTGCAGAGACAACATTCACGTATGCTCAAGAAATTTCTTGATAGTTGACACATTGCAGAGACAACATTCATGTATGCTCAAGAAATTGCTTGAAAGCTGACACATTGCAAAGACATGTACACTCAAGAAATCGCTAGACAGTTGAAACATTATAAAGATTGATGCCCATTGTGTTGGAGTGGCAGACAGTAAAAGTATTTGACCGATAAGAAGGTTTAATTGGTTTTTCGTGCCAATAACCAGTAAAATAAGCCATGTTAATGATCTTGCTTCTCAAACCTGAAAAAAAACCACTGCATTTTGCTTGTCCTGATGCCCACTTGCACTAATGCACGAGAAGGAATTCATCATCCTGCCCAAAATATTTAATCAACCAAAGTATGCAATAACTTAAAATGTTAAAGTACCTGAAATGCATTGAAATTCTAAGCAGAATTCAGTGTACTTTTAAACATTAATAACTTCGAGAAAGTTTTGAGAGACATTTTTAGGTGTAATATCATTATGTGTTTTCTTTTTTTCCAGTGCACTCCTTGTCGAGAAGGAATGGGATGGATGATGAAGATCATGGATAGATTTGGTATGCACCACATTTCCAATACAACCAGATCTCATGTTTCATAATATGTATGCAAGACAGATTTTATATTTCACAATTTGTGTGCATGACAGATTTTTCCAGTGAATTTATTCACACATAACAGGACCATTATGTAGCTATCAGGCCAAATATAAAAACCTGGAAAACTGCTGGCTGAAATATACAGATTGCCAGTGTATTATGTGACAGTAGATCTAGGTCTGCACTCATGATAAAACCAAATGGTATACTATCACATTTGCCATTATATGATTGTAACAAGATAACCGGGTTGGGGACGAATTTATAATGAAACACTAATGATGGTTGATACAGATACAATGTTTAGTGATGAAAGACTCAGATGAAAAAAGGATTATGGTTAATACATGCGTGTATAAGATCAATTATTGGAAAAATTAACACAATCTGCATGAACCCAATAATGTAACATAAATGGGAATACAAGTAAATGGCCTTACATAGTGCAAGGACAAAAGGTTAACGATTCACAGTTATTTCACACAACAAAAAGAATGATGTGATCTACTCAAATAGTAAAAATGATGTACTTTACTCAGATAGTAAAAGGATGTAAAAATGGGACAGATATCATACACAAAATCTTTACAGTCCCAAAACACTGGGTCTAACAAACCCCAAAATTTAGGTCACAGCTAAAAGAATACTTGTATGGAGTTACGCAAAACACTCTCACTTGAATACTTGGCCACCAGTAACACTGGTCACTCAAGCAGTCAGCTTTACAGGTGATCACTGACCACCATTCAATCACCTGGTCAATCAGGCAATCAGTGCCCACCAATCAGTTAGCAATGTCTGATCACCTGCTACTCAACCAGCAAAACACTGTTCAATCAACTCGACGGCTGCAATTCAACTAGATTTGTCATCAGCTCTATCGTCAGCTGCTATGGTCAGCTTTACAGCTGCTTTGGTCAACTCTATGGTCAAGCTCTACAGCTGCTACCCCATCAACTCGGATCAGCTGAAAATAAATCTAACACCATGTACTAAGAATGACATTGGCATATATGATTACATGTAATGACTTTATATACTGTAAGCTATACAAATTACATTATCGGCACAACATTTCAAAGCAATAAACAGGTTCAGAAATGAACCTACCTGTGTCCGATAAGAATCACATGGTACTAAATGTTTCTTAATAAAATGCAACTTTATCACTAATATAGATCTCCTTTTAAGTCACATACAAGAATAGAAAATATTTGCATTATACTATGCAGTCTGGAGCTATATAGAAAATATATAAAAGTAAACTTGGTAGTCCAATAGTTATAACCTGTAATATACAGAAGGACTTAATAAATACCTCTACAGCTGGAGATCTGCAAGTCCTTAAGTGGACTGCTCACTGACGACATTTCCAGTCACCCCGAGTGGCCAAGTGGTCTGAAACGCTCAATGTTATGGATCACTGCCATATCACCTTTGTCTGTGTGGGTTCAAGTCTCACAATCAGCCAATCTTGGTACATGAGAAAGCTTGCCAGTAGTTTCTCTTGGGTCGGTGGTTCTTTCTGGGGTTTTCCCAGGTTCTTCCTCCACCATTAATACTGGCCACCATGTATAGCTTATCTTGTGCTGAAAAATGGCATTAAGCCCAACAACAACAACAACAACAACAAGATGTTTCCGTAGTGTAATGTTTTCATCTACAGTGTTGTGTAGCCTTGCGTTGTCTGTGCGCTTGATGAGTACCGGATTTTCCCATCAAAAGCACTTTGCACGTGCGGCATAAGATGAACTGAACTCGCTGTTTCGACATATTATACAATATACATAAATCAACCTCAGGCATCTTTGTATCACAAAAATGAAACCTGAGTACATGTATTTAATAAATAACAAAGGGATTTATACAATTCTGTGACAGTGATGCAAACAGCATATGTACAGATTTGGCAGTTATCTAGTATTATACATCTGTGATAAAGTGACTTGCCTTTTACACATACATGTACAATATCTAACTACATTCAAGACCAAATTATATATATATATATATATATATATATATATATATATATGTATATGTATATATATATATATAAACTGTAGATGATCTTTTAATTAGAAAATCATCTATTTCTTAAAGGGTAGGAAAACTCGGAATACATTTATAAGGGAAACATTAGGTGTTTTTTTTAAATACTATTTTATGTTATAACTGGGTCCTTGATAATGTGGGAAGGTTTACGCTGTGAATCATTGCTGTTTCTTTTAAGGTGTATACACTGAATCATCGCTGTTTCTTTTAAGTTTTATACAGTGAATCATTGCCTTTTACAAAAATTTGTCAAGCAGTCTTAGAAATGCTACTTTAACTTTTGACTTTATGAGGATGATTCCAAACAAAACATTCAGCCATTTACCTCTGCCAACCTGTTTTATGCAATCATGTGTAATGCACATATTAGTAACTAGACACTAATATTTACTGTACATAATAGTAACTAAGCAGCCTCTTTGGTGCAATCATGCATACTGTACACAATATTAATTAGGCAGCCTGTTGGTGTAATCATGTGTACTGTACACAGTAGTAATTAAACAGCCTGTTTGGTGCAAATGTGTACTGTACACAATCGTATCTAGTCAGTCTAATATTATGTACACAATAGACACTAAATTGTCTGTTTGGTGCAGTCATGCATACAATACACAATCGTAACTTGGCAATCATGCATACTGTTCACAAAAGTAATTAGGCAGCCTTTTTGGTGTGATCATTTGTACTGTGCACAAATCATAACTAGGCAGTCACGCATGCTGTCAACAGGTGTAACTAGGCAGTCACGCATGCTGTCAACAGGTGTAACTAGGCAGTCACGCATAATGTCAACAGGTGTAACTAGGCAGTCACACATACTGTCAACAGGTGTAACTAGGCAGTGGCAGTAATAAGCTTGCTAATCATGGAAACTACTAAATGATGAGCTGTATTAGGACACACTTAGGAGGTTTGTTAAACCAATGATGTTGTATCAGTGGCATCAGCAGCTAGAGTTAACATTAAGCTGTATTCCAAGCCTGAGTTGACATTAGACTATCCAAAGTCTGAGTTGAAATTAGACTATATCCAAAACTATTGTTGACGTTAACATACATGCCAACCATTACAGTTTTGGCATAATCATTACGCCTTTTTCACAAAATTATGCCTTATGCGCAAATGTAATCGGATTATGAATTTTCTTTATATCCCCCTCCCAAAAAAATTAATAATTTGTTTTCTCATTTTTATTAACATCCCAATAATCTTTCAGACCATATTCCAGAAAAAAAAACGGCTTCTATGTAACTACAACATAAAAGAGTACACTTGTCCATAGACTTGCATGCACTTTCCTAACAGTATTTCTATTTATAGCAGCTGTCCTATTTCCAAGAAACATGCTGGTTTCTACTTTCAAACTTTTGACCTCAGTTTCTATTTATAGCAGCTGTATGGGTTAAAAGAGAACAGACTGGTTTTCTAATTTTTAATCTTTGCTCACCAATTCTTTGTTCTGATTCATATCTGGTACAGAACCAGTCTGTAGGTATTTGGTGCTGAAAGTCAAATTAGATTTATCCTAGTCGATGCATGTGTTAGAGCAAAAATGTTTGTCAAATAATTTCACAGATGGATTAGAAAAAGATGAAAAACCAATTCAGAGAGGAATACGTGAATTACACTATACAGTGTTCCATTCTAGGGCAGCTTCACGCACATTGCAGGCTGCATGGAAAGGATTTTAATATTGATTATGGTGGTAAAACAAAGAAACCTTGAATTAGCTCATTTTACTAACTCCAATACTAAGGTAACTTTGTTTTTACAGCAGAACTAAATTGTGGACACGAATTTTATAAATGCAGAAGCATTCATTACCGAGTCCTTAATAGAACACGGTAGAAGACTATGTTGGTCCTTTGTTTAAAAAGATGTTTCCTGATTCCAAAATTGCAGAAAATATGCATGTACAAGAACAAAATCATCCAATATTGTTAGGTATTTAGCAGAAGATAATTCACTTAAAATTGCGCAAGCCATGAAGATTGGACAATTTAGTTAACACACAGGAGCAGTGATTATGATGACAAAAAGTTGTACCCAGCCTGGGTAGGAGACTTTGACAATTAAAAGGGCAAAGTCCAAGTACTCTCCTTTCATTACCAGAATTAATAATAGATTCCACTAGAGAAAACCTTTTTTATTTGCTTAATAATGCTTGGCACAACTGTATGGGGTTTTCAGCTGATAATGCATCAGTGACAACTGGAATTCATAAAGGAGTTGCATTCTGTATTTTGAAAAATATCTCCATTAGTGTACATATCAGGTTGTCCCTGTCATGTGATGCACCTTACTGCAGGAAAGGCTGCTAGAAAGAGAACTCTTGAAGTATCAAGTTGGCATTATACCTGACATTGTACTTCATGCAGACAAAGTTAATGTGCAATGCTTATTTCCCAACTAAAAAACCCAATAACTGGAAGATATAAATATCCTCTTCTTTGTCAGGTTATAGGTTGAAAGGAATATTGGTTCTTTACCATTCTAATGCTGACTGAGAGATTGCTCAGTATTGTTAACAAAAAGAAAACTGAATTCAGATCAAGGCTCTGTAACCCAGCACTTGGTGCTTTACTGGTGTGCAAAACATTCATAATCTCAGCTGGTACAATTGCGTATTGAAATGCAATATGAGAGACTGTTGATTTTTATAGCTCAAAGTGATATATATGAAAATTTGAAGCAGTAATTGATGTTAAAAGATCAGAGGGGTAAATAAATCATTTTGTACTTATGTTTATTGAATTTTATTATGTTATATGTGGATTATGCTTTTTCTGCTAGATTTACTCTTTTTGTCCACTTGGATTAACCTTCTTTCTTGCCAGGGGTTGGCATGTATGCATTAGGTTGTATCCAAAGCCTCAGTTGCAATTAGGCTGTATCCAAAGCCTCAGTTGAAATTAGGCTGTATCCAAAGCCTGAGTTGACATTAGGCTGTATCCAAAGCCTGAGTTGACATTATGCTGTATCCAAAGCCTGAGTTGACATTAGGCTGTATCCAAAGCTGACGTTAGGCTGTATCCAAAGCCTGAGGTGACATTAGGCTGTATCCAAAGCCTGAGTTGCTATTAGGCTGTATCCAAAGCCTTAGTTGACATTAGACTGTATCCAAAGCCTGAGGTGACATTAGGCTGTATCCAAAGCCTGAGTTGATATTAGGCTGTATCCAAAGCCTGAGTTGACATGAAATGGTATATTAATAATATATTGTTCTGTGTGACTAACTGTGCTTGTTACTGCCTTGAAGACCATATTTCTGCTCTTATTTTATTCAAACTTGGAATACACATCATCAAGATTTCTGATGATTTCCTTAATTAACAAGAGTCATGCATAATGATTAGGTGGTCATTCTTCTATTTGCCTGAATTGTTTAAAGCTCGATAGACTGCATTTTTTATCCAGATTTGATCAATTTAGTAAATAAACCTGTACTTGGATCATCAATTTAGTAAATTAACCTGTACTTGTATCATCAGTTTAGTAGATAACCTGTATTTGTATCATCAGTTTAGTAGATAACCTGTACTTGTATCATCAGTTTAGTAGATAACCTGTACTTGTATCATCAGTTTAGTAGATAACCTGTATTTGTATCATCAGTTTAGTAGATAACCTGTACTTGTATCATCAGTTTAGTAGATAACCTGTACTTGTATCCTCAATCTTGTTGAGTAAGTTTTATTATGCACAAGATTTTTTCATAATAGTGAAATGACCTTTGATCTGATTGGCTGAACTTCTTATACTTGAGAGGTGGTATTTCTGACCCTGGTTTGAATAAACTTCGTCACTTGGCTGTATGTTAATTATGGGTGAGACTTGTGCATGTTAATGAAATGATCTTGCATACAATTGGATGAACTTGCTTTCTCTTTAGAAACTCTCATTTTAATAGGAATCTGATTAATCTTGGTAAAAAGGCATGTGACATGAAGAACCAGGATGTGTATGATTATGAGCTTGATGCTTGCCTGCTATTGATTATTGATGAGTACAATTATGAGTTCAATGCTTGCATGCTGTAGATGAGTACAATTATGAATTTGATGCTTGCATGCTATTGATGAGTACAATTATGATCTTGATGCTTGCTTGCTATTGATGAGTATGATTCTGTGCATGCATGCTATTGATGAGTGCAGTTATGAGCTTGATGCTTGCCGGCTGTTGATGAGTACAATTGAGTTCAATGCTTGCATGCTATTGTTGAGTACAGTTATGAGTTTAATGCTTGCCTGATACTGATGAGTACAATTATGAGTTCAATGCTTGCCTGCTATTGATGAGTACATTTATGAGTTTAATGCTTGCCTGCTATTGATGAGTATGATTCTATGTATGCATGCTATTGATGAGTACAATTATGAGTTCAGTGCTTGCCTGCTATTGATGAGTATGATTATGAGCTCGATGCTTGCCTGCTATTGATGAGTACAATTCTGTGCATGCATGCTATTGATGAGTACAATTATGACCTCGATGCTAGCCTGCTATTGATGAGTATGATTATATACTTGCATGCTATTGATGAGTACAATTCTATGCTTGCTCGCTATTGATGACTGCGATTATGAGCTCGAAGGTTCCCTGCTATTGATGAGTATGATTATGAGCATGATGCTTGCATGCTATTGATGAGTACAATTATGCACTCAATGCTTTCCTGCTATTGATGAATATGATTCGATGCTTGCATATTATTGATTAGTACAATTATGAGCTTGATGCCTGCATGCTATTGATGAGTACAATTATGAGCTCAATGCTTGCCTGCTATTGATGAGTATGATTCAGTGCTTACATGCTATTGATGAGTATGATTATGAGTTTGATGCTTGCATGCTATTGATGAGTGCGATTATGAGCTCAATGCTTGCATGCTATTGATGAGTACAGTTATGAGCTCAATGCTTGCCTGCTATTGATGAGTATGATTCAATGCTTGCATGCTATTGATGAGTATGATTATGAGTTCGATGCTTGCATTCTATTGATGAGTACAATCATGATCTCGATGCTTCCATGCTATTGATGAGTAGAATTATGAGCTCGATGCTTGCTTGCTATTGATGACTACAATTATGAGCTCAATGCTTGCATGCTATTGATGAGTAGGATTCGATGTTTGCATGCTATTGATGAGTATGATTATGAGTTCGATGCTTGCATGCTATTGATGAGTATGATTATATGCTTGCATGCTATTGATGAGCACGATTATGAACTCGATGCTTGCATGCTATTGATGAGTATCATTATGAGTTTGATGCTTGCATACTATTGTTGAGTATGATTATGTGCTCAATGCTTGCCTGCTACTGATGAGTACAATTCAGTGCTTGCATGCTTTTGATGACTATGATTATGAACTCAGTGTTTGCATGCTATTGATGAGTACAATTATGAGCTCAGTGTTGCATGCTATTGATGAGTACAATTAAGAGCTTGATGCTTGCCTGCTATTGATGAGTATGATTCTATGCTTGCATGCTATTAATGAGTAGAATTCTGAGCTCGATGAATGCTTGTTAATGAATATGATTTTGAGCAAGTTCCATGCATGTTAATCATGAGTACGATTATTAGCAAGATTGTTCGTGCATGTTATTGATGAAAGAGGAGCACAGTTATGAACAGGATCGAGTCATGGATGTTAGTGATGAGTACATGAACAGGATCGAGTCATGGATGTTAGTGATGAGTACATGAACAGGATCGAGTCATGGATGTTAGTGATGAGTACATGAACAGGATCGAGCCATGGATGTTAGTGATGTGGTTATGCATCTGATTCACCAATCTTTTCATCACCCTAATGAATCAGGCGTATAAATTTTTATTTCACTCAAAATAACATGGTCTTAGATTGGTTCCAAATTAACTGAAATCTGCTCATATTCACTATAAATAAGTAACTTGCATTTGATTTGTGTTCTTACTTGTTAGAGACTACATTTCACATCCAGTTTCAGTAAAAGCATGATAAATAGGTTTATATCATCAATTTCTTAGGCTGATGTCAGCTTTGTTATAAATGATTTCAGGCAGATGTCAGCCATGTTATAAATGATTTCAGGTCCACTTGAGCCTCTTGGTTCAGTTCAGTTATTTACTTTTTGGTTTATCTCTGGTGACATTTGTTCTTTTGGTATTAAATATGTTATCCATATCCAAATGAGATTTTTTTTATCTATTTATAGTGACTGGAAATGCCCGTCCTGATGAGATTGACTTGATGTATGAGCTGACAAAACAGATCGAAGGTCACACCATATGTGCTCTGGGTGACGGAGCAGCTTGGCCAGTGCAGGTAAGATGGCAGCCTACTGTTTCATATTTTACTCAGGGTTCAGTTTTTAAAGAAAAAGAATTTCTTTGGTTTTTCTCACTGGTTATAATGTCTGTTTAAAAAATATCTTGATGTCTTGTACATTATCAAAAGAACTTTTAATTCCCTTTCTTCTGGTGTCTGATTGATGTGTGTTATAGAGTATACAGCTTGGCCTCTGTTCAAATGTGCTCCCTTTAAAAAAAACACTAGCTCTGCTTGGTCATTTTCATTTCTTGATTTTCAGTGGTAAAATGTTGATAAAAAGAGATGATAACTATTTTTCCTATTGGTATATTTTGTAATTCAGTTATTTTACTTTCAAAAGTTGGTATTGTCTCCTCTGGCAAAATTTGTTTTTTCCATTTTAATAACTTAAAGATAAATATGCTTTAGACTCATTCAAGCTGAATTTTTAGCATGTGTGAGCAGCCATTTTTGATTTGCTGTGTACACAAGTACAATATTCAAATAAATTTCAGCCACAGTACATGAAACTAACATTGAGATATGTCAATATTCTCTTCATTGTACATGTTGCAAATGCAAACAACTTCACCTTACATTTGTGTCTTTCTCCTGTCCCAGAACTTATGTTGAAACTTTTTCACCTAGGTGATATGTCCCAAGACTTAAAATATGAAATAAATTTGTATTGAATTTGTGCCCCCCGCCCCCTTGCATTTTCCAGTAAGATAGATAAATAAAATAATTACCGGATAATAAAAAGAAAGAAACTAACCTTGTATTGTTATCATTTATTCTTTTTTATTCATCATGAGCATTAAAGAATAAAATATATCCACGAACTCCATATGGCAGAATGTAGTGTAGGCTTCCATACTGTAGCATGTATTGCTTATGTCCGATAACACACGATTCGTTGTTCATTGACATGACCATTGAGAAACAAATCATGCTTGCTTGTGCTCAAAGGTTTGAATATGTTATCCGATTGAAAACTAGATCCAACAAAGTTGCAAACGAGAGGGAACTAATCAACTGAAATCTTGAAGACAACCGCCATTCACACATGACATGGTGTTAGGTGCAATGTATCTAAGATTGAATTATATCCAGGTCAGCTGAAGGACAGTATCTTGTAAAAAAAATCATTATTTGAAAATACGTTCACTTGAGTGCAAGTGACAATCTTTTCACTAGGCTGGGTTACAGAAGTATCATTAAAGCAAGTTATTACTGTGTATACTATTTACCTGCAGACATCAATGCCTGTTTGTATTAATTATAACTACAGATGCCAAGCACATAAAAGCCCAGGTGGTGAATAAACACAACTGGCATTGAGCAGTAAACTCATTATTTGAACTTACCGACAGGACATCAAAGACAAAGGTTATTTTTATTACAGAGCAAGCCCATATCAGAAGCTAACTTTGGATACTTTGAAGCCTGTTTTTCTCTTTTTTTTAAAGGATATCAATTCAAAGGTTATTTTATTGCAAAGCAAGCCGACCTTGGAAGGTGACTTTTAATTTTTTTAAACGTGACGATTTTTGTTATATATATATATATATATATATAAGGCTGGCCAAGATATGGAAGCTGACTTTGGTTCCTTTTCACCAGTATTCAAGGGAATTTTGAAAATAAATTGAAACAATGGAACAATTTTTTAAGTGACACAGTATAGTACTTCATGCATGGACATCGATGACCCAGCATTGGCCAGAATAGTTGGAGAAAATAAAATCATTTGATGAATTTGTGAAGGCCAGAAGAGAAGTAGATGATTTTGCCAACAATATGATCTTAAACATGGATGAAATTCTAGTGTACTTTGATCGCATTCCTGGATGGACTGACAATAAGATGGGGGGGTAGAATTAGCAAGACTGGTGCAGATTCTAAAAAATCTTACTTTAGTCCTTTCATTTTCTGGCTGTGTGTTGCCTCTAATGATAATTTTTCACTATATGAGGAAGCTAAAATAAAATATTCATGCACCGAAAGAATGGACTATATGTTTGCAAAATAAAAATACTACTAACAGATGCCTTGCTTGGCACTCGGCATTAAGAGGTAAGTGTTAGGATTGGTCAGCCTAATGTTTGAATACTGTGTCTGGGCAGGACATCATGCTACATGTTTTTGGCATGTTGTCCTAGTGGTAGACATCACTATCAACTGCCACACTGCTGATATCATACCAATATGACTAAAATTGTTAAAGCTACATTAAAAATCCAAGATACAAACACACAAAGATGCTGGTTTCACATCCATATTGTATCATGATACAGATTACCAGCAGTGTTGTATCATGATACAGTGATTTAGTGTTACTAGAGGCAGTAGAGGTTGGTTTCACCGTCCATATTGTATCATAATACATATCACCAGACAGATTGTGTCAGGATAGATATCCCCAGCCATGTTGTATCATGATACGAATCACCAGCCAAAACACACACACACACACACTGGATGGTTTTGCATCCATATTTTATCATGATGCATATTACCAGCAATGTTGTATCATGATTTATATCTCCAAACATGTTGTATCATGATACATATCACCAGACATGTACCATGATAGATATCCCAACCATGTTGTAACATATGTATCACCAGTCATGTTGCATTATGATACATGTCCCCAGTCATGTTGTATCATATGTAACACCAATCATTGTATCATGATACATATCACAAGCCATGTTGTATTATGATACATGTCACCAATTATGATGTATTGTGATACATAACATGCTATATCACAGGGTTAGTAGAACGGGTTTTGCCAGCCATGTTGTATCATGATACCTAACACGATATATCACAAGAGCAGTAGAGCTAGGTTTTGCCAGCCATGTTGTACCATGGTACATAACACAATGTAGCATGATGTTAGTACCATTTTTGTAAGTCTTTGGTATGATTCGGCCAGGGATCGAACCCACAACCTCCCGCATCCGAGGCAGACGCTCTAACCATTTGGCCACCAGAACGGTTCTCACATTTGCTGATATGCTCACATAAGACAAAAGTAGAAGCATCACTCAGTCTCTGAGAATAATGTTCTTGTCCCAATGAAATAGTTTCATGTGTATTGATTAGAATTAAAAAGAGCCATGTTGTCATAGCACCTGCAGCATTATGTTTTGTTATGTTTTAAATTAATCTTATTGTTATATTGTGTGTAAAAGTTAGACAGTTGCAGGATGTAAATATATATATTATTACTTAGATATGTTTTTAAATAGGATCTCTTGTGCTAAACTGTGATGGCATGCTTGATCAGTAAGACTATGCTGTCAAGGCAAGCTCCAGGTGTTACTTGCATGTTTGATCAGTAAGACTATGCTGTCAAGGCAAGCTCCAGGTGTTACATGCATGTTTGATCAGTAAGACTATGCTGTCAAGGCAAGCTCCAGGTGTTACATGCATGTTTGATCAGTAAGACTATGCTGTCAAGGCAAGCTCCAGGTGTTACGTGCATGTTTGATCAGTAAGACTATGCTGTCAAGGCAAGCTCCAGGTGTTACATGCATGTTTGATCAGTAAGACTATGCTGTCAAGGCAAGCTCCAGGTGTTACGTGCATGTTTGATTAGTAAGACTATGCTGTCAAGGCAAGCTCCAGGTGTTACATGCATGTTTGATCAGTAAGACTATGCTGTCAAGGCAAGCTCCAGGTGTTACGTGCATGTTTGATCAGTAAGACTATGCTGTCAAGGCAAGCTCCAGGTGTTACGTGCATGTTTGATCAGTAAGACTATGCTGTCAAGGCAAGCTCCAGGTGTTACATGCATGTTTGATCAGTAAGACTATGCTGTCAAGGCAAGCTCTAGGTGTTACGTGCATGTTTAATCAGTAAGACTATGCTGTCAAGGCAAGCTCCAGGTGTTACATGTTTGATCAGTAAGACTATGCTGTCAAGGCAAGCTCCAGGTGTTACGTGCATATTTTTTTAAAAGGATTAATTTCATCATTATGAGAACAGAATTAAGGCAAATAACTGAACTCCCTGAACAAGTCTTGATCGCTAAAGCATTTGACACATTTTAAAATGTATGTTTAACATCTTCACGATGAAGACTTCATAGTACACAAGTTTCTAGCTGGTGTTAAGCAAAGTTCAGAAAATATACTATGACATTTAAAAAAAGAACAAAACTGAACTTGGGAGTAAAAAATGTCCTATTTTATAAATTCTTGTCCAGAGTCTTTGAAGGTGTTGCTACAGTTTTTACAATTATGTTGTCAGATGTAGTCAGTGTCATCTCTAGCTAACATGCAGGTATTGCATTTATTTCTATCGCTTTTAAACAGTTGCATTTGTGGGTATCCTGTTTGATAGATGGTTTGATGTTGAGCATTACTTAAGATAACTAAAGTGGTCAAAGTGATCTATTCTTAAGGCATATTGGATTACATTAAATTTCTCTAGTTCTATTTATTTGATATAATTTCTTGTATAATCACAAAACATGATATTTGTATTAATTTGGAGGGCGTGTTAGTACACACGCACAATGAGTTACATTGACCCAAGTGTTGTTATTTATCCAGAACAGTAGTAGGGCCTATAGTGTTATCCACAGTAGACCATGATATATTATTTCACCGTCTCCAGCATGTATTTGGCATTAATGATACAGCCTTACTGTGGTTCAAGTCCTACTTGGTCAACAGGATACAAATTGTGTCTGCAAATGGAATACACTCCAGCCCAGTTAATATATGTTATGGTGTTACATAGGAGTCTGTTCTTGGACCTGTTCTCTTCATTCTGTTCACTCAGCCGCTCTCAAGTGTCATAGATCATCATCTAGTGTCTCACCAATGTTACGCTGATGACACCCAAATATACAAATTTAGCCATCCAACAGAAGTTGATGCTACCATCCAAGGTGTAGAGAGGTGCATTTCTGATGTGAAATAATGGATGACATGTAACATACTGCAGATGAATGATGATAAACGTGAGGCCATTCTGATCAAAACACAAAGACTTTCTCATTCACATCCTTTACCTCAAGCAATAAATATCAGCAACACCAACATTAAATACACACAGTCAGTACGAAACCTAGGTGTTACTCTGGACAGTAATCTCACATTGCACCAGCATGTCATGAACATATGCAAGGCTGCATATCTAGAGCTGACACGCATCAGCTCCATTCGCAAATATGTTTCAATTAATGCCACTAAAACACTTGTGTGTTCATTAGTACTTTTAGACTGAACTATTGTAACTCAATTCTGTCTGGTTCATCTCAATATCTACTCCAAAAACTTCAAAAAGTCCAAAACACAGCTGCTCGGATCATACTTAAGAGTACCACGATCAGAGCACACCTGCCCACTGCTCTGTACCCTACACTGGCTATCCATTCGATCCAGAATCAAGCACAAAATTTGTTCTCTGTGCTACTTTTCACTGACTGACTCCAGTCCAACATACCTATCCGACCTCACCCATGTGTACACACCAGCAAGATACTTACAATCCTCTTCTGACAATCATATACTCATTGTTCGCACTATGAAAACGAAGTCATATGGACAATGTTCTTTTGCATACCAGGGCCCAGCAACATGGAATGAGTTGCCCACTGAATTTAGACACAAAGACAGTGATCCCATTCAAGAGTGCTCTTAAAACCCACTTATTTCGACTGCAAGAACAAACTTAAAGACCTAATAATGTTTCCTACTTAAATATTTTCAGGATGTTTTTTTGTTTTCTAATTTCCTGTTGTTTGTTTTTTGTAATCATATCATTATATATTTTCTATTTTTATGTTATAGGTGTCGTATAATGTTGTAAAGCGCTTAGAGCTTCTAAAGATTAGGCGCTATACAAAGTCCTCATTATTATTATTATTATTATTATTGTTATTGTTATTATTATTATCCTTGTTCATATGCCTGTCTGTCTATTGCACCTTGGTTAGGTTTCGTGTTTAAGTCAGTTTTCAGGCACTGGAGTGTGACATCAGCATGTTTTTTTTATGTTTTCTAATTTCATGTTGTTTGTTTTTTTGTAATCATATCATTATATATTTTCTATTTTTATGTTATTGGTGTCGTATAATGTTGAAAAGCGCTTAGAGCCTAAAAAGATTATGCGCTATACAAAGCCCTCATTATTATTATTATTATTATTATTATTATCATTATTATTATTATTAGTGTGTGGCAGGCATTTAGGTTGGTTTTCATGCACTGGGGTAGGGGGTATGACTGGCATTTATGTTGGCTTTCAGACACTGGATGTGACGCATTTAGTTTTGTTTTCATGCATTGTGATGTGCCGGGCATTTGGGTTGCTTTTCAGGCATTGGGGTGTGACATTGGCATTTAGGTTGGTTTTCAGGCATTGGGGTGTGACCTTGGTATTTAGGTTTTCAGGCATTGGGATGTGACTGGCATTTAGGTTGCTTTTCAGGCATAGGGTGTGACATTGGCATTTAGGTTAATTTTCAGGCATTGGTGTCTGACAGGCATTTAGATTGGTTTTCAGGCACTGGGGTATGACTGGCATTTGTTTTGGTTTTCAGGCATTGTGATGTGATGGGCATTTGGGTTGGTTTTCTGGCATTGGGGTATGACATTGGCATTTAATTTGGTTTTCAGGCATTGGGGTGTGACATTGGCATTTAGGTTTTCAGGCATTGGGATGTGACTGGCATTTAGGTTGGTTTTCAAGCATTTGTGTGTGGCAGTCATTTAGGTTGGTTTTCAGACACGGAGGTTTAACTGGCATTTAGTTTGGTTTTCAGGCATTGGGATGTGACTGGCATTTGGGTTGGTTTTCAGACATTGGGGTGTGACATTGGCATTTGGGTTGGTTTTCAGGCATTGGGGTGTGACATTGGCATTTAGGTTGGTTTTCAGGCATTGGGATGTGACTGGCATTTAGGTTGGTTTTCAGGCATTGTAGTTCGACTGGCATTTAGGTTGGTTATCAGGCATTATGATGTGACTGGCATTTAGGTTGGTTTTCAGGCATTGGGATGTGACTGGCATTTAGGTTGGTTTTCAAGCATTGTAGTTTGACTGGCATTTAGGTTGGTTTTCAGGCATTATTATGTGACTGGCATTTAGGTTGGTTTTCAGGCATTGGGATGTGACTGGCATTTAGGTTTGTTTTATTTCGTTGGGGTGTGATATTGGCATTTAGGTTGGTTTTCAGGCATTGGGATGTGACTGGCATTTAGAAGCAAATTTCTTGTTGCTCTTTTATCTGTTATTGTTTTCTGGCTCATGCACCAAAAGGAATGGCAAAGCATGCCTGTCTTTTGTATCCATCTTATTTGCATTTCATTTTTTTTATTTTTTAGGGCCTCATTAGACATTTTCGGCCAGAATTGGAGAGGAGAATGAAGGAATATGCAGTCAATAAACCCCAGAAGAAAAAAGCAATGGCAAAGCATTGAAGCTAACTTAATATTTTGTTGACTTTTTTAATATATGTAATTAACAACAAGAAAAAGGGGTTCTGCATCCAGGTTACAGTGGTATACATCAAAATAATAAGCAGTGAATTACTTGTTAGACAAGTATCATTTTCCACGGATTTTTAGGGAAAAATTGACAAAAACATTATTCGCTGAAACTAATTTATAAAGAAACGGGACACATTCATATTGATGTGCAGTTGTTATACACTAAATGGAAATAAAGTCTGTGTTTACCTTTAAAATTATTTCTCTTGTTCAGTTTCCTTGTGGTATTTAGAATCTAGCCTCATAACCTGTATATACTCAGAATTTCATGCAGCCATCAAGATTACTACTCTTTTTGTGCACCTATAATTTTTTAGAAATACTTTTAACCATTCCTACAGCATAATTTTTGGGGGTGGATTTTTTTCATCACTCTCCCTTTTTACTCCAACTACCACATGTGGCCTTCAGTTTTATAAGTCCTTAACCTGTAGAATCGACTGTAAAGTGGATATCTTGTGTGTTTATTTATTTCTTTATTCATTAATCATGCACATACTGTATGTGATATAATTACCCAGGTGGTCAGCCTCTATACTGAATAAGTGAAAACAACTTGTCATGATCAGTAGACTAAACATGCTTCAAAGTCTTAAGAATCAAAGGGCCGTATTTGTTTAAAATAGTAAATACCTAATTGGATAGATGGGCTAGTTAATAACATGCTATTAAATGGGGCCGTATTTGTTTAAAAATAGTAAATACCTAATTGGATAGGTGGGCTAGTTAATAACATGCTATTAAATGGGGCCGTATTTGTTTAAAAATAGTAAATACCTAATTGGATAGGTGGGCTAGTTAATAACATAATGTTTCTAAATAGGGCCCTATTTGTTGAAAAATAGTAAATACCTAATTGGATAGATGGGCTAGTTAATAACATCATGGTATTGAACAGGGTCCTATTTGTTGAAAAATAGTAAATACCTTATTAAATGGATGGGCTAGTTAATAAATAATGCAATTAAACATATATACAGTAATTGAAATACTTCAGCTTGCATCACAGAAATTGCAATGTCATTTCAGTTAAAAAATGTTTTATTTTGCATGTGACCATTCTATTCTTATTATAGACTTGATCACTCATTTAAATGTAGAAGTACTCTTGTAGTCTGATTTCTTAATGAAAAATATATATTTTGTGTATTTACATTATATTAAGTTGTACGAACAACACCCACAGACCCTTTTCTGCCTCCTCCTCTATCCCAGACTGTGTATATTTTGTGTGCATAAGAGAGAGAGAGAGGCACAACCTCAAACTGTAGGATATCTGGTTCCAGCCCTTCATTTACTCACACACCATAGCCAGGATTGTGCTGATATACCTTTAATCTGTGTACATTGATGCATACACAGTGCGTTACCTCAACGTTTGCCCCTGTATCATGAATTGATGTCTGATAACATTTGAAGGGCTTAAATTGCATGTGTATATGTGATGATAAGCGTGGTGAGATATACTGTTAGTGTTCTAATTTAGGCACCCTTTTTTATAACCCTTTTCAGTTTTGTGGATACTTGTAAATGGATGCATTTTTGGGTTTCAAAACTTGAAAGCACCAACAGTAGAGGGTTTGCGTTTATAATCAATCAAGAAATGTGAGTTTCTGACATTACATCAAAATAGGGTGTAATACATGTAACTAACCATGTTGCCCTTGGAGTTATGGAATAGTTCATTTGCAGGTATTCATGTCTACCTGAATTTACTATTGCATCATTGACCAGATTTTGTCTTCTTGTATGATGATATTTCAGGACCAGTTGGTTACGGACTGCTAAGAAAAGAACACCAAAAAGAAAAGCAATACAAAATGAAATAGTGAAATTGACTCTACAAATTTGAATAAACGATGTTTTAATTTGCACTTTCCTTTCATGATCAACCACTAGCTTTGGTTTATAATAGCCAATAATGTTCGTATTGAAAATATACATTGGTTAGCAATTATGTAAGTATAAAGGGGCATATCACAGACCACCTGTTTATAATAGGTAATGAACTTGGGATACTAAATGATAATTTGGGACGTTTAGAAGATGAAACATGTAGGCAACGAGGATATGGCATTTCACAAAAAAAGGGCTGATCACATGATTACCGCTTCAGTTGATAATTTGGTGAATGAAAACGGGAGTGGGGGTAATCTGATGTTATTTTCTTGTCTAGGAGGACGATTTTGTTAGGAGAATGTGGTTGTTAGTTTTTTATTTGTCTTTGTTTTGAGGGTTTTTTAAGCAGGGACATGAAAGTTCTTTCCCCGAAAAAAAACAACCTAGGTTTGCAGTCTTGCCAAACCTTGTGATTGTGCCATAAGTCTTATGAGAATGACCCTTAACTTACAGTCTTACGGCATAAGAGCATAAATTACGGAAATCTGATTGTTGCAGTAAAATCTGGAAAACTGGCTTGCCCATGTTCGAGTTAGATCCGGGTTTCATATTACATTTAGTAGAGTTGCTCTGGGAACCAGACTACTGTAACTTTACAGGACTACCTCTGATGCTTTAAGCAGCATGTTATTTTAAAAGGCTTCCGAAAAGCGACACGTTTTCAAGGTAAAAGGGAAAATGAGTCTCTTAAATGTTAATAGTCGGTACAGAAAAATCAAAAGGAACATCCTGATTCTTGGGATAATAACAGGAAGAGCAACAATTACGTTTATTGGATATCGTGTCGATTTGAGTATGTCACGTAACGGAAGCTTTGATTGCTGTCGAAAAACTAAAATAAAAAAAAATCACGAATTGTGTCAAGTTGAGATTGCAAGAAGCCATTGAGCTCCATAGGGTTTGGAACTAAGGTTCGTGCAACTGCACTGCTGGAGGCAATTAAGGTATATGCGTACTTTACCAGCTTTTTAGTTTACTGTCGCTGCATCAGTTTTGGTTATAACATCCGAACTTTTTAAATACATGGTTTCCAACTTACAATAGCAGTGCATATTTTGATACACCTTACTGAAAACGTCAAAGTTACCGAAAATACCAACTGCATTACTGGGAATGTCTTGTCAGGGATGACAGATCTGAGTTTACCACTAGAGAAAGAGGTACTGTCATACTGAGTGAAAATATATTTGCCTTTGTAATGTAGGCCACCAGTCCACAATATAGTAACATTTTACCATGTCTTTGTTATGTGGGCAAGCAGTAAATAATACAGTAACATTTTACCATGCCTTTGTTATGTGGGCAACCAGTCCATAATACATTAACATTTTACCATGCCTTTGTTATGTGGGCAACCAGTCCATAATACAATAACATTTTACCATGTCTTTGTTATGTGGGCAACCAGTAAATAATACAGTAACATTTTACCCTGCCTTTGTCATGTGGGCAACCAATCCATAATACATTAGCATTTTACCATGCCTTTGTTATGTGGGCAACCAGTCCATAATACAGTAACATTTTACCATGCCTTTGTAATGTGGGCAACCAGTCCACAATACAGTAAGATTTTATGAAAAGAAATTGCTTCTGACAGTGATCGTGATCAATACAGTAGCAATACAAATTGGTAAATAAAGAGGGAGTATTTTATTTTACACAAAGTGCATCACTGGACAAATTGATTATCTGAGATAATTCTTTTTTTTTAAAAAAAAATAGATTTGGCGTGCGGGGGGGGGGGGGGGGTGAGGGGAGGCTAAAAGTATTCCCGCCTATTGATTCTTTGATTTTGTTCCTCCGATATCTTGAAATACGAAGATTAAGCCGGTGAAAGCACGAGAGTGCTATCCATGTAGAAAGAAAACCCAGCAATCATAATCCTATAATTTGTATTTTATCTTAATAGATACTTATGAGTTGACGTTTACAACCTACTGTGGATGACCACCTCTACTGGGTATTTTCTTGTAAGAGGAGAATATTGGTAAAGTTTACGCTGTTAAAGATAGCATGTCTTAGCAAGCCATAGACTTAATTTGAAGAAGGAAGAACAAATGGCTGTTTAGATATGTGCATTTTCTTTGTCGATGAAAGTTAAAGCTTTTCGATTTAATTATATCTGGCATTCTTCTATTATTTATGAAATTCGATTTATTTATCAGATATTAAATTAAAATAAAGACAGATAACGATTTTAATTCTAGAATAATTCTAACAGTTACGAAAAGATCAGTTATTAGCATATGAAGGAAGTGGCATCACCGCCGCCATCACCGTCATAACCATCAACTACAATAAAGTATGTTGTAGAGTTGTGTCCTTTTAAACACCAGCAACCTCGATGGGCGCACCACTACGACCACAACATCAATAATAAAAATAATGATAATAATAATAATAATAATTATTATTATTATTATTATTATTATTATTATTAATGTGCAACTACGGCAATATCATCAGCATCATTATTGTCATCGTCGATATCATTTTCATCAATGCAATAACAACAACCATGAAAGTTAACAATAAATGAATGCATGCCTATTAAACCCAAGCTATTTGCAAGAACTAACAAAAAGACAGATACAACTTTCATCGAAACGTGTCAAAATGGGGAATTCCTGTTAAAAAAAAAAATGTATGCTTGTATTAAATCTGGCTATGGTTTAAATAACTTTTCTTTTCGTAACTAAAAGGAGCAGCAGGGAGGCTGAGCCCACCACGGTTTTTCGTCTCAATAGAATCTCTATTAAAAACCTTTCCGATAGAAGGCTTATTTCACAAAAATAAACCCTTGCAGCCAGAAACATAATAGTCCTCTTTTTCCCTGGAAGGGTTTATTTTGACACTCGCTGATAACCCCCGCTATCGAAAACTATTTCGCGACCCGAGTTGACTCGACGAAACACTCTCCGGTGGAGCCTCCCTGCTGCTAATGATGCTTGCATTTTTTATGTTAGGATTTTTAGTTAAAAAATGTATCTAACCCAACTCGATACCGGGTCCGAGGATCATGTAAATTTATCGTCACAAACCCGTGTGGGACACGCTGTGCGTGACTGAAGAAATTTTTAAATTTATTGATGTCCATGTCTCCGTTGCACCAAGTCTGATGAATATTTCTCAGCGTGTGTGTGTCGACTCCGTTAAACACCGCAAGAACGTTACAATTATCTCTGATCACTTTCGGAATTTGTGTATATCGTTGAGTCACATAAATTACATCAGTGTTTTTGTGTCGACCGCGGGAGAATATTCTTGCCGGGTTAGTTTGTTTATCCAGCATGACATCATCGTACACTACTAGGTTGTTAATTGATCCATCAATGTCATCAATGCCGAGTGCATCATTGATATCCGTGATGAATTCAACTATGTCATCATCGTTTCCGACTGCCTCTTTCGCGGACTCATTAAAATCTTTTAGCACTTGATAACATCGCTGATCGTCCACTGACGGGGCAATCAAATATAATTTATCCCACTTCATCCACTTCATTATCAAATTTAACAACAGCTGTGTCTTACCCGACCCAGATGGGCCTATAATAATCATTCGACCAGAATTTGGTAGCACTGAGTTATGCTTGATTGGCTCTCGTCGCTTTGTCGCGGAAAAGTCAGTGATTTCCATTAGATATATCATAAAATAATATGGATTTATATTGTGTGAAATGCCGAGCACGTACCCCAACCGCGGACACAACAACAATTACAACAAAAAATAATCGACAAGCGCTCACGGGTAAGTGTGAACGATGTGGCACAAAAAAATTTAGATTTATTAAAAAAAAGCGGAGGTGATATCGCAGCCAAGTTAACAGCGCTGCCAGGAGCTCCGTGGGCTAAATATCCAGGAGAAAAACATCTTCCAGGATATAATTACTGTGGTCCAGGAACCCGACTTGATATCAGACTTGATGCTCAGGATCAACCCAAACCAGGTGAGTGTCCGATAAACGCTATTGATGCAGCGTGTCATGCTCATGATATAGCTTACCGAAGCAAGGATTTGCAACAGCGCCATCTCGCGGACGTGAAATTAATTCATGCGTTAAATGCCATCCCTGATAAATCTTTCAAAGAAAGGTTAGCGTCTTGGTTGATAAAAACTGCAATGAAGGGTAAATTAGCGTTAGGTACTGGTATATAATGGAGTCGATTTATTATTCCCCAAGCGGATACTGGAGAGGTAACGCGGCAATTAGTAAACTCGCTGAAGCAGCAAAAGTTACGGCGGTTACTGCCAAAAATTGGTTATCCCGACAGGCAATATGGCAAATTTATCTACCGCGCCCTAAACAATTCACTTTGCGCATTTCGATGTTAGTGTGCCAAATGAGGTTCATCAAGCTGATATATTATTTCTGCCACATGATACTATCCGAAGACGCACATACAAGTACGCGTTAACCATAGTTGATGTTGCCAGTAGATACAAAGATGCGGAACCGTTAACAACTAAAACAGCATCTGAGGTTGCTTCCGCGTTTGAAAGAATTTATCGGCGAGGACCTCTACGATGGCCGCATCTGCTACAGGTTGATCCTGGCAAAGAATTTCAAGGTGCAGTATCATCGTTGATGAAACAACATAACGTTACCATACGACGAGGACACACTGAAATTCACCGTGATCAGGCAATTGTTGAGCGATTCAATAGAACACTTGCTGAGCGGTTATTTGGATATCAATACGCGAAGGAATTTATTCAAGATATGAGATCGCGCGAATGGGTTGCAAGATTACCAAGTGTGATAACTGTGCTAAATAACAAGATCACCCGAGTCACTAACGTGAAACCTGCCATCGCGATCACGAAAAAATATATACGACGTGATTCTTCAACATTGGCAGCGCCGGCGCCAGTGTTGGGTAATGTTACTGTAAGATATTTATATGAACCAGGAGAACTTGAAGGTGGTAAACGAAGAGCGACTGATCCCATTTGGAGTGTTACCACACATAAGATATCCACTGTGACAAGATCCACTGGGAGAAACGCAATCTATAGATTAGATTCAACTGCTCCTCAACGCGGATTCACCCGTGAGCACTTCAGGTGATTCCTGATGATATACAATTACCACCCAAATCACTGAAGTGATCCACTAGTTGCAGCGGCGCCTCTGCGTCTATTACACTCAAGACAGGTCAACACGACATTTTCACGTGTGTGGCCAAGGTTGCTATTTTTTCTGTCCAACGTGAACTGTCTCGGGTCATTTTTCGGATATCTCCATAACATTACACAATTGCAATTCGCGCAGTGATTACGTTGTTGTTGTCGTAGCGTAATTACGAATTCAACATCTAAAAGTTGATCAAACTCCCGATTATTTTTTTGTCACTGTGTTTGTAATCAGTTAATTTTTTTCTTATCGTGTCAGTCGTCGCTGACTTATCAACGGCTGATGTCGTTGACGTATCTAACACAATTCTTCCCAGCTGTGATATTCTTCGCACTCTTGACACGGCCAGGTAAACTAAATTTGACCACTCGATGCGATCATCAACAATCCAGACTTTTGTGTCCTCGATAGTTAATCCCTGCGCGGAGTGAATTGTCATAGCATATCCTAACATCCACGGAGATTTATCAGCGGCAAGTGCAGCATCAACAACACCGATATCAACTAACACAATGTCATTTAGCACTAACTGCTGCTTTTCCGATTTTCCTGGACTATCGACATCGATATTTTGTAATCGTGTATCTGTTGGTCTATAACATAACGGTACCGGCATCATGGGAAATTTTTCTTTATGCAGTTGAAGTAATCGCCGCTGAAGTATGTCTCTAACCGTTTTCCTACTCGCCGTTATAAGATCGCTCGGGGTCCACGTCGCCAGGAAGTCTTTCATTGATGTCCTCGGAATTACCTTGCGCATAACCACGCACTGAGTTTTATTATTCTGTAGCCGGATCAGTTTTTTAAACTTCTTTAATCGTTCATCAAGTGCTCTAATGTCGTCATCGATTTCTTAGTAATAATCAACAAAGTTCTTCAGCCAATTATGTGGAGATTCACCTGTAAACGGCGGTGGTTGACCGTGATCACCGCACATAATAACTGCAGTATTTTTCGTCAACAACCACTCAAGAAACATCTTCAGTGTATCCAACGGCACCGTGTCTATTTCATCCCACACAATTTTCTCAGGAATATATTTTGTGCCCATCCGCGAAGGAGTCCACGTGCCTCCGCTATATTTGAAAAAACTGTGATAAGTACAAGAATTGACTCCTCGCTGTTTCATCTCTCGTGCGAGTCTGTGTGTGGGCGTTAACACTATCATGTCAGAATTGAAAATCGAAGATTTTCCAAATAACTCAATTACTCGAGTTGTCTTACCACAGCCACCTGGTCCGTTCAAATAAACAGTTCTGTGTCTGGCAACAGGATCATGCACAGACGGTAACAACCCGCTGAAGATATTTCTGTCATCGTTGATTTACGATAAACGTCTTTAATTTCAACATCAGCTGATTCACAATATCCGTGTAATACTTCATTTTTCACTCTCCAGCACCCCCATGATGAAGATTCCGTTACGACGTTATTTACCAGCGGTAAGTATTTGCTTGATATATAAAATGAATCTGTCGCAACTCTCATTGCGGTATCAGGAAATCTGTTTACCATCGACATTACATTTATAGAAGAATAAGCTAACATTGAAGATCTCAAATGTGTGTATTGACATGATTCTCCATCAAGATAACTAACAATTGTGCCTAATTTTTTTCCGTTTGACAACAATGCATCTTCACGGTGGCAAAATACATCTTTTGCGGCGGCGTCAGCTATTATAAAATTTAATTCGGCGTCATCGAAAATTAATCTGCTATGATGTATCTTGTGATCATACGCTCCTCCTTGAGTAAATTTCCCTATTAATCTTCGAGAGAGATCTTTTGCGATGCTTTCTTCGCGTCGTTGTTGATATTGTTGTGCTATGTCTTCACATTCTTGTTCGGTGAGATCATCAATGCGGCACTTATCTCCGATATCATCAAGGTATTTTTGAATAATTTCTCCGAGGGTTCTCGGATTTTCAACAGCAGTAACAGGCGTTGGTAACCAAACTGAGGTTTGTCGGCGATAGCATATAATTGCTTCACCGACCGTCAACGACGTTAATACGCCACTGTCAAACATGTATCGTAACAACACAATGGGCGCCCAACCCTTTTCTGCTAAGTGTCTACCAAACCATACATAATTGATCGGGTGCAAATCTTTAGCAAATCGAAATGATGTCACCCGGGCGAATCCAGTCAAGTCAAAATCGGGTAGCGGTCCGTCTATGGATACTCTGGTCATCAACGAGGTTGGAAGTCCAAATCTGGCGAAGTAACTACTGCACTCTCCATACCCGAGAAAACTTCCTGGATAACATGCAGTCATATCAACTGATATCATATCGCGGTGATCATACGTGGTATTCCACAACCCGCCATGACCATATTCAACGCAGCTTAGTTCGATATCCTTGAGGAATCTAACGCTGGTTGGTTTCCATGAATTTCGTTCCCTGGCTATATGAGCGGCAACACTGGGAACAGTAAAACAGCGTGTCAGCAACTGATCGATGAAAGACTCATCAACGGAGTATTTTTCCGCGAGTTTTTTCATTTCGTGTTGTAACGACTCAGTTCGGTATATTTCTCCGTTGGGTCTCACAAACTGATCATACTCGGAATCTTCGGAGCTCCTAAACAACCACACCGACACAGGGTCGGTTTAGCTCGCTTCATAAATGTTGTCGAATATGTTTCCACGATAAAACTTGACAATACGGTCTCGTGGAAATATTGTAACTGCATCAGTCCACGCATGCGAATTATGATCAATAATTTCAATCGGTGTTCCTGACTTTTTATAATGCTTCGAACTGTATAATATTTCCCCGGTTAGTGTTTTTACTGTTATTGAGTATTTTAATTTACTTGATAGCGCAGCAGCATCATTTATTGTTGCCCCGGTATCCTTAACCGATTCACCCCAAGCTGTTATTTTTTCACGTCGTAGGTCGGTTAAACCGTTTCCTCGTTTTGTGTTTTTAAAATGTTCCATTACCCGCTCGGCTACACAGTTCAATGACGTAGCCATTCGCATCGGGGCAAGTTTATCAATTTTTAGTTTCATCAGCGGATATAATCCGTAAATGACTGCAGTTACAGGATACGCTCTGACATAATATGGTTTATCAATTCCTACGAGCATTCCTGGTCTGCTAACACGACTTAACAAAACTGTTTTTCCGTTAGCAAGTACAGGATCACGTTTATCACGGATGATCCATTTATCTTCGCCGGTTTCATCATCGACGACTCCGATGATAAATTTTATCAGTATACTGTAATTGGTATCATCGAGATATTCAACGATGCTGTTCGCGCGCGTATCAGTCATTGTGCCGTCAGCGACGTAGTCATCAATGACATTGTCATCATCGCCAAACAGTTCTTCAAAAATATCTTCGGAACTCTCGCTGATAATTTTATATGTCGAGAATACGTGACTTGCACCATCATCACGAAATTCCTGTTTCGCTCGTCCAATGATGCTATTCAGCGTTGTTAATTTTTTCGTTGCGCATCACCGGTTAACCTATCAAGATCAAACCGGCCGCCGGTTGGTCTTATCGATGATAGCGTGTCAAATTCTTTCATGCTATAACAATAGGACAAATAGTGTCTAATTAAAAAAAACCATATATATATGCCTGAAAACTATTGCAACTTGAAAATTGCTGGAACCAAAAATCGTTGTCAACGACGTTGTATCGGAGAATATTGTTTTTCTCATAATCAGAATTTCAAGCGAGGATCCAATGGCGGCGTGAACTGTTTAGTATGTGACGTTGCAACCCGCGGGAAAACAAAGTTATGTTCAGGTTGCGGCGGTAAAAGATTTCGAGAACTCGCCAGATATTATCGACGCAAACACAATCGCGTGTTCACAGAACAACAGTACATCAACAGCCATCCGATATACTATTTAGACAAACAAATGCCATATAGTATAGACAAATGGAATTCAGAAGACATCCAATCTACGATTGCTACGAATCTTCCACAGATGGAACAGTTAGAAACTGCAGATTAAAAAATCCCTGTTGGTGTTGTGGGTAACAGCGGTTATAAAAGATTTACAGCCTGTAAATCTGGTGAGAAAAAAGAATATTATCTTCACAGATTTGTTTTTGAGTGCTATAATGGCCCGATTCCTGCGGGATTAGTTGTTGATCACATTAACAGAAATAAATTGGATAATCGCATAGAAAACTTAAGAGTTGTTACTCGGAGTGAAAACTCCCGTAACACAGCAAGGGTTTTTCAAAAGCTTCCTCCGAGACCGGTCATTGCCGTGTTGGACTCTGATGAAATAGAATTCCCCTCAATGAATTCCGCCGCTAAATATTTTGAGATAAATTCCGCTTCGATCCACAGGAATATTAATCTCGTGACAAAATTTTTCTACTCGAAAAAGTACGACAAACTCTTATCATTTTATGAACCTGATCAGCCTTGACAGTATATTAAAGAGACAAACCAGCTATAGATATAATGAACGAGTCAACGGTTGCAACACTTATCGATGAAATCAGCGCGATAAAAAAATTCACGTCATCGAGTGAGATCTTCAATGTTGACTGGTTACAGGATCAGTACGATTCCGTGGTGGAATCTCGCGAACAAGGCTATAAAACTTACCGGCGTGAATACAGAATCGTAAAAATGCTTAATAACAAGCTTAGATTCAAAATTATTCCCCGGTACAAGGATCGCATCGATGTTTTCGTGCCAATAGCTCGAATCATCAAGAAGATTCTCAGCGATATAGGACAGATCTTCGAACAGGAAAAACTCTCAAAAGTGTTGTCGGATAAGCTCGATAAATTACTTATCAGCGACGAAGCCAACAACGACGACCAGTAATAACAATTATTACGGTAACAATAATTATTATCCGAGCATTTCCGGGGTAAAATTTCTTTTTGTCACTTTTTTAACACGGTAATAATAATTATGGTAAAAATTAATCTCGGTCCGGAGCAGCTTGAACAGATTCAGCGTCAACGAAACGTTGTCCCGATCGCGGAGATTGCCCGAACATACCATAATGGGTACGGTAGAATCTACGAGATATGGCGACAACACAACCCTGGTTCGATCAGACCAAGAGCGCCAGTGAATAATGTTTCCCAAACACAAAGAGAGACACTGGAAACACAAAGTGTTTCTCCAAGTGTTCCCACCAATGTTTCTCCTTGTGGTTCTCCAGGTGTTTGGGAATCACTGGAAACACGAAGTGTTTCTCCAAGTGTCTCTCCTTGTGGTTCTCCTGGTGTCCCCGTGGAAACACAAAGTGTTTCTCCACAAAGTGTTTCTCCACAAAGTGTTTCCAGAAATGATTTTATGCGGTTAGTAGCGGCATACAAACGCGTACAACAACAACTGGAGGCCGCAATGAAAAAAATTGAGAAAAAAAATTAGCTAACAAAAAAATAATCGAGGCACGAAATAAATATCGCGAGCGTAACAAAGAACTTTCTCAGCAACAGACTGAGCTTCACGCGCACATAGAAAATCTTACACGCGAATTCAACGAGTATATCGTGAAAGAAACGCAACCACGGCATCGTGAGCGAACAATCAAGGAGATAAAGGAGGCAACCATCAGGAACATACTATCGCGACCATAACCCGCTCAAGAAATTTAAGCGCGTCAACATCGTGAACTGGGTGAGATTTAGTTTCTTGATAATCCATTCGGAAACCGCTATTACGTTTGGAAGAGAAATAAATGATCCTCAAATACAAAGATTTTTTAGCGTTGTTGTATTCGCATAAACAGCCATTGTCGTCAATGAATAATTCCACGTACACGCCAGGGGAATATTCGATAACCTCAAATTGGTCATCATCGCCGAAGTCATCATCGCCGAAGTCATCGCTGTCATCATCGCTGACGTCAACGACGAAGTCATCATCGCGGACATCTCTGAGTTTGTCAAACACGGACTTGTGTTTGTGCGCGCAGGCAATCACCGACATAGATTCGCAACACGTATAAGCCTCACGGATTTTTGAAAATCTCATATTATATTTAGGCAAATATATCTGTTTAAATGTGATATTATTAAATATTCCCCCCCCCCCCCGCGAGGACGTCACTTAACTGTTCCCGGGACAAACATGAGTGTGCATAGTTCAACAGCTCATCATCGCTGAAGAATACAACAGCGACGCCGTATTCGCGTATTCGCGTGATATCATTGCTTAGCAGCAACATTTTGTCGGTGCCGGTGTTTTCTATGCGAACAGGGACATCCTTAAACTGATATGAAAACACTTCCCTGTCACAGGTTCGTGCAAACGCGGCCCTGATTGCGTCGGCAAGTTCTTTTCGGTCAATTATGTTAACGCGAACATGCTGGTAAAAATCTTCGATTTTCAAATCTTCGATCGCCAAATCCTCGGCCATTATATCGTAGTTGTTTATTTAACTGGAATCGCTGGTGGAATCACTTTGTGATTCCCAATCGCTGGTGGAATCGTAGAATGATTCCGTTGAATCACTGGAAACACTTTGAGAATCACTGGAAACACTTTGTGTTTCTTGAGAATCACTGGAAACACTTTGTGATTCCGATTGGGAATCATCTTGTGATTCTAAATCAACAATGGTAACATCGACACGAACTCGTTTCACAGACATGATATATGATAAGTCACAGCGCTAATTTGAAATTTTTTTAGGATTGAAAGTCCTTAGGACGAAAATCGTTTCACGATGAAAATCTTAAGATTTTACCAGCAGATTTATACTAATTGTTTCCCCGCGCAGGTCTAACAACCGCTGTTGTTGGTCAGTGACTTTAAAATTTATCCTTGTCAACGTCGGATTCAAACACCGCAACGATACTGGATTGATTGGCTCTTGCACAATCAAAAATCCAGGCGGTTTTGTAGGAGTAAACGAATACAATATAAACCCTTGCTGGGCTTGATTTGACGTGGTCGTGTCTATGCTGTAGCTGCCATCGATTACGTTACAGACAAGATTGACCGCGACGACATCAGTGATTGATACGATGCCCGGAGAAATATGCCGGCCATCGCTCGCTGTGGAATTATTGTGTGCTAAGATAACGGGTTCTGGTAGTGTTCGCGCGTGTTGTGCAAGTATGTCATCGAAGTATTCATCGACGATATCAGTGACGAGTTTTCGCAAGATGACCGGGGAAACATATCCCGGTAAATTAAAATTCGGCAGTTCAGCTTCGGTCAGCGAGTACTTGCTCAGAAATTTTTGTTTATCGGGGGATGTGCTAGTGATTACCGCCTGAACCACGTGCTTGTTGATATAATCGCTATCTGCGGCAAGTTGATTTAATATCTCAATTTGTTTAATAATTTCTTCGCGTGAACTTGTCATCGCGGTGCTCACCGTGGATATATGTTCTTGGAAGTGTTGCCGTAGATACCCTCGGTGCGTTCCATGCGCGTCACTGATACCCTTTAGGTGTTCAACGATGTCGTTCAGATTCATAACAACTCCAACACGCACCCATCCATCTTCGGGTTCAGGAGTAAAATTAAACACAATATCGACACCGCGCGCGACAGGAAAAATCTTACCCTGTAAATTACCGCTGCGGATCTCATCAAGACGTGTTCGGTACGGTGGTGTAATTCCGTGATATGACTTCGCGTCAGTGATATAATCGGATTTTTCTGGTGCAGGTGGTATCGGTGGTGTCAGTGGTGGATTTCGAGGCCATCCTAATACTGTTCTGATTGAACTGTTATAGATATCAACGGTGTAACCCGGTGTTGAGATTTCGATGATCTTTGACAGCGTTGGCTCGTGTGCAGTGATTGATATTTTTGCTTTTTTTCCGGTGATACGTTTTATTTGACGCTGTATTTCTTTGTTGATTTCTTCGATCTGATAACTCCCAGTGGGTAACGCAATGACGTTCCAATCTGGGGTTCCATCAGCGTTATTCTGATACGAAAAAACAAATGAGTTATTCGGCGATTGTCCGTGAAATGATGTCGACCTGATATTGGGCCAGCTGTGATATACTCGTAATTGTGCCAACGCGATTTCGGTAACTGGAATTGCAGTTGGAAAATTAATGCTGAACTCTGGTTGCGTCGAGGACACTGATATCATTGTGGTCCTTGTCGGAGTTGTATTCGCGGCTATGTCAAGTAGCGCTTGTCGTTCCATCGTTATTTAACTTCATCGTTTTCAAATGAAAACCGTTTGCGGTTTCTACCGCGCGCTCATAATCGTTGTAGCACGCGGACATCAGCGTGAATTCAGAATCTGATATGTTATTGTCGTCGACGCTAGATGATATCAACGAGGACAATTTCGAGTAGGCGCTGTTGGCCGCGTTGGCTAGTTGCTGATACTCGTGTAATTTTGTTATCGCACACGAGGATATTTTTTTCGCGATGATGTTGGCGACTCCTGCAATCGTCGTTGAGGCCGAAATCGCGATAGTGATAGCGATTGCAGTTGTCACCGGAGTTAACGCAGACAATAGCACACACGTGGATGCAACTACCGCGGATACCGAATACACTGTTATGTCCAACGCGGTCACACGGCGTTTGTATTTTTTTATTTTTGTTGCGCATCTGTCAATGGTGTTTTTCAACGTTGATTGCCACTCGCGTACCTGATTATACCGGTATTGCTGAGCATCTGGAAATGTTTCGGTTGTCATCGACGCTATTTAAAATCGCTGCAGATTTTCAATTACGCGGTAACCAATTGAGGTGTTTCTGCGACGAATTCCAAACACCACCAGTAAAATGTTGAGGTTAATTTCTCGTCTGCGGCTTCAAGTATATATATTTCTTCGGTTCCGCTGTTTAGTATTACGGTTACAACCCCGGATTACTTATCGGTGGAATGTCTCCAGGGAAACGTTGTGAAGATTTCAAATTTAGCGGCTGAAAACACAGACAGCCTGTACACGCCAGTGACCGTTGCTGTGTATTTGAGTGAATTATTTTGTCGGGACCATGTTGCGAATCCCGATGATACCGTGTATACGATGTTGGTGATATGCCCGGGGGTAACTCCAGTGGGGACTTTAATCAAACTGGTTTTGTTAACAATCTCAGGAATACCCGATACGATATCCTGTTGTGTTTGTTTGATCGTGTCAATGTTGGTTTTGATTTCAGAAAGCTTCATATCGACGGCGTGCGGAGTACCAAAGAATTCCTCTGCGGTCTTATTAGTTTTTTGAAAGTTTCTACGGAGATTTTTAAACTCTTCTATGTGCTTGTCATACGCACCCCTCAACGTGGATAGTTTATCGTCAATGGCGCTATCGCTTGTGTCCACGTACTGTTTGTTTGCGGCATCTTCGGGGGATTCCGGATTTTTTAACGCGGTTATTTTGTTGCCGCTCATGCCAAGTTCGCCGGTCATTACGTCTCCGGATTTTATTACTCTGTCATTGACTAAGTCAACAACGAGTCTGTATTGCGCGTCAACATACTGTTTATTTGTGGTGTCCTCGGGACCTATCGGATCCCCTAACACAGTTATTTTGTTGCTGTTCATGCTGAGTTCGCCTGTCATTATGTCGCCGGTCTTCGCTACACGTTCCCGGGCGACTCTTCGTGCATCATCTCGCAGCATCGCAATTGATATCAAAGAGTCTCTGATTTTGCCGCCGTCAGCAAATACAACGATGTTGCCTGCGGTAGCTCCAGAAACTTTGACAATTATGTCACCCAACGGAACGTTACTAGTTTTTAGTTTGCCGTGTTTGTCCAGGAAAACAGCAACCTCATCTGAGTCTATTCCGGTTAACGTTAAAAGATTATCAACGTCATCTTTGGTTGCATACTTCGATAAATCGATATCTTTTTTTTCTTCCTTGGTTCTGCTTGATCTTCCGTAAATATCAACCATTATCTGTTACAGGGTTGTTTAAATTTGGAAATCATTGATGATTTTTGGAAATCTGCGATTGAAAAAATCATTGATGATTTTTCAACGTGTATTCGTGCACGACTTTATGAGGAGGAATCGCTGGATGCGCTGTTATCGCGGCGAGAACATTCAGTACCTGCTGACCACATATCGGAGGATCGGTTAGTGTTTGTGTTGGTAACGTTGACTGCCAAACTGGAATTGAAAATCCTTGGACGTACCTAAGAAATTCAACTGGCGGTGCTAACCCGTACGAATCGAAATAGATAATTCCACGTGGATCGATCGTATAAGCAACCCAGTGAGTCCCAGGACCTTCGCGGTTGTCAAGATTAATAATTCCTGTTTCTGTGCTCGCCGGTCGTGCTGGTAATTGATCTCGCATAAATACACCTCTGAAGGATTTTATGCGTAATTGTTTAGCAGCATCGAGTAGATCAAAATTACTCATTGGAAGATTCCCCCCGGGAAGTGTTTTCAAAACCTTTTTGGGTACCATGATGCCGGAGTTCCCGGTAGTCTTAGACCGGATCCCTTTTTTTTGTATCCTTTCCCGGTGGCTTTCTTTAGTGCCATTCCAGCTGTGGTTCCAACAGCTCCTAACGCGGCTGCCTTTGCTGCTGCGGCTGCTGCTGTTGCTAACGCGGCGGCAATTATTGGAAGAAATGGAAATATTCCGCCGGTCTTTTTGACCATATCTTTGACCGCGGCCGGAGAGAGATCAATTCGAACTCCAGTCTTACCCTGCTTCGCGCTGCTGAAATGTTTTAGCTGAGTTTTAGTCAGCGACAGTTTGTTTGGACCACCCGCTAGCTGATCGTGTTTTAACGTTATTGATGTCCCACATGTGCTTGCGTTTTTCGACTGTAATTTCTTCACCTGACCAGGAGTCAGTGACACATTAACGTAACTGTATGACATTTTATTTAATACGATATTGATCTAATTGTTTACAAGTTTTCCACGGGCGCATCAACGACTGTCATTCTACCGCCAACGCCCTCAAGCAACAGTGCTTTATCGGAAAGTATAACCGCGATGGCTCTGTAATTAGCTATAACTCCTACGTCTCTATTTATGGTAGCCCTGAAGTGAATATCAACGACAGACTGTCTGGCTAAATCAAGATGCTCCAGCGAGAAGTAATAGATTGGATAATGAGATATAAAATCCAATTGTGATATTTGCAAACCAGTGTCGATATTTAGATCACGCGCTAGATACTTTGTCAATCGATGATATGCACGCGCAACATGGTTGTTAGCGAAATTTAACTGTATATTTTCAGATGGTTCCTGATGCCCGTTTATTCTCAGAGAAACGTCAGTGATACCAAGTTGATCAAATATCATATGCGAACGTGTTTGATCACCTACTCGTCTAATATCCTGAAAAGCAATGAAAATATGTCGCGGCGCTGAAACTCCCTGCTGTGTTGCTATATTCCACGTGAATATACCATTGATAGCACCTTGAATACTATCTGTAGTTGTTGTAAGCCACGATAGCAACTTTTTGCCACCTTGATGCATAAAAGAAAGCAGTTGCTGTTCTTGGGTAATTGCAGGGGACATCACTGGCATCCACAGCGACAGTTTTGTTATTCTTACTTGACCAGGATCACCTACAGGTCGCCATATCGCATCATTGTCATCACCTTTCCTAACAAGCACAACTGTGTGTTTTGCTCCGAAAATTACCTTTCTGACTTCTCGGCAAAATCCAAAGATATGAGACAACGGAATCGCACATGAAAAATTTCTACTATCACCCCGCAGCATTTGTCTGCGTGTAGAAAAACCTAAATTAAATTCAGGGTTGTGGCTCTGTGGCATCAAAAATGCAGCACCTGGTCTTGCTATAGCTTCAGCTGGCTGTGGATCAGTTGCAGTATCACGCTCCACTTGTACATACTGAAATTGTTCTGGATTAGGATGATTAGAAGTGTCCTTGGTAAACATCATTGATGGACCAGATGATCTTGTGTAATCGTCGGAATATCTTGCTAAACCAATTATTGTTGTGGCAACATCGACATCATTCTGAATCGTTTCGATATTTTTTCCGTCAATGCTGTAAATGGCACTATTAAACAACGCCATAATTCCGTTGTTAACAAAACCGACTTTAACACCGGCTCCGTAGTTTGTGCCATCGGTTCTTACAATTTCACCTTCTACCTCAATAAATGCCTCCGCGGGCAGAAAATATCTACTGGTATCCTGAACCTGAAGTTCAATTCGTCCTCGTCTGTTTGGTTCTCGTGCGTCATAAGAGTAATACTGATAATCACGCACTGATTCATTTTTAGAGACTGGCTCGGTTATGGCGAATGCTGTGTCAGACTCATATTTGTACATCTTTATTGTAAAAGTTATCGTCTAAAACGAAGACCATACCCCGCGACCAAACTCGTATTTATTTGTTCAGGAATTTCGTTGACTAGCGCGGCTAGCCTTTGATTTGCAGCTTCATTTATTACCTTACTGACATCCGCTGGCATGTCTGCGGTGGTTGGTAACGCTACCCGCGGAGGTTTTTTTCTGCGTATCAGTCGTGATAGTCTGTCTTTGATCGCCGTGAATGCTTTACCGGCAGCGCTACCAGCAGCACCAATAGCGCGATCTTTAATAACATCAAAGGCTTTCACACCTAATTGTTTTGCAATTGGTATTGCTTTAGGTGCCACTCCCGCAAATAAACTCGTAACAACATCGCCAAATCTATCTCCGTAAGTCATTCTGTATACGGGCAGTCTTGAATTTATCACCCTGACCATGGTTGGTCTGCGTTGAGAGTTATGTACTATCATTTATTTATTATTAATATTTCTCTAATCGTCGATTAACTCATCAATAAGTTCTCTGTAGATGTGAGAATCCATTATACCGCCGCGAAATAGTCGCTGACAAATATCTGCGGCCTCATTAATTATTTCTGGAGAGTTATTTCCGGCTCGTTTTCCTCCGATGAGAACTTCCAACCGAGATACGTCGTTGATAACGCCATCAGGACAAGTAATGTGAGCACCAAGACCACTACCTGTAGTCGTAAGGCCAAGATCTTCGAAAATATCACCTTCATCTGGACGTTTCTCTGCTGGCGGTGAATAGGGAGGTGGAGGTCCTTTTTGTCCACTTTTGTGAAGTTCATTTATTGCCTCTATAAGTATTTCGAAGCGTTAGATTTGACTGTTTTCTTGTCGTAGTATACACGATATGCCCATTTAACAAAATTGTCATTAGTCGTGGCCTTTTACTTCTCAGCTAAAAAATTTTTTTTGTTGCGTAAACCTTCTAACATCACTTCAGGCAAATCTTTTTCTGGTATGTTTTTAAGAATTTTAACAAACTTCGGATTAAATTTTTCAGTTAGTTCAACAATTTCCTTTTCTACTTTGGGTGCAGCAGCTTCGGCGACTTCAGCAACGGGCGGAGGTTGAGCTGCAGCGATGGGCGGAGGTTGAGCTGCAGCTATATCAGCTGGAAGCCCTCGTAAAATTCCCTTTGTTTGTTTGGTTCGCCTTGCAATTTTTTCAGTTTGCTCAGCGGTTTGTTTTAGCGTTGGAAGAATACCCGGTTTTGTTATATCTGTTGGATCTCCCAGTAAAGCTTCTTTGGTGACCGCCGCAGCCTTTTCAGTAGCTGCAGTAACGGGTTTAAATAATTCTTCTGCACCTGTTGCAAATTCAACTTGTGCTAGCTGCCGTGCTTGTAATTTTTCTCTGACACTATCTCGCACAGGAATAAATTTTTTGATTGCTTCTAGTCGCTCTCTAGCTAATCTAGCAGAATGTGCTTCTCCGATGTTGACCATTATTGTTAACCCGAATTTTTAATTCACAACAAAAATCCTAACATAAAAAATGCAAGCATCATTAGCAGCAGGGAGGCTCCACCGGAGAGTGTTTCGTCGAGTCAACTCGGGTCGCGAAATAGTTTTCGATAGCGGGGGTTATCAGCGAGTGTCAAAATAAACCCTTCCAGGGGAAAAAGAGGACTATTATGTTTCTGGCTGAAAGGGTTTATTATTGTGAAATAAGCCTTCTATCGGAAAGGTTTTTAATAGAGATTCTATTGAGACGAAAAACCGTGGTGGGCTCAGCCTCCCTGCTGCTAAAGGATTATCCACTGTTTATTAATTCATTCGTTCATCTAACTAAAAGGATTATCCACTGTTTATTAATTCATTCGTTCATCTAACTAAAAGGATTATCCACTGTTTATTAATTCATTCGTTCATCTAACTAAAAGGATTATCCACTGTTTATTAATTCATTCGTTCATCTAACTAAAAGGATTATCCACTGTTTATTAATTCATTCGTTCATCTAACTAAAAGGATTATCCACTGTTTATTAATTCATTCGTTCATCTATCTAAAAGAATTATCCACTGTTTATTAATTCATTCGTTCATCTAACTAAAAGGATTATCCACTGTTTATTAATTCATTCGTTCATCTAAATAAAAGGATTATCCACTGTTTATTAATTCATTCGTTCATCTATCTAAAAGAATTATCCACTGTTTATTAATTCATTCGTACATCTATTCATTCACTCGTCCAGAAAATAATAATGTCGCGTGATATTTCCATAAATGTGTATTATAATATCATCATTGTAAACCTTGTTATGCCTGTTTGCATGTACATCGCATATGAACGCCAAAAATTAAATTAATTATGGATGAAGATGCAAAAAAAAAAAAAAAAAAAAAACTTGAAATTTTTGTTTTCTTAGTTCAATCCAACGTAATAGAACAAATTTCGACAGCTTTCCATGTCTTTGGAGATAATTAACATTAGACTAAGATAAAACTGGTAAAATTTATATGCTAAAAGAAAGGCTGGGAGATAATTTACAAATTGTTGTGTGCTTACAATACTACATAACCTTCCTACAAAATCAAGTGAGCGATATCGTGCCCACGTGTGTCTCTTGTTCTAATATTAGCAACGGCAACCATATTACACGATGGATCGGCATGTATTAATATTTCTTTCAAACTTGTTAGACTCTGCTTCGAACGGTTGTCTGATGAGTAATTCAATTTGATTTACAACTTTATTAATTTTTTTTATTATGGGGTGGGTGGGTGGGATATTTTCTATACCGGACGCCATACTAAATGGTGGATTAGCATCACTGATACAACACTCAGACGCCTCTATGCCAGAATGCTTTCTGCTGAAATGTGTTAACACTGATCAAAAGGTTTGTCATCAGAATTCGAATGACAATGCACATTGTACTCAAAGACTTTATGTAAGTTTGCATTCCATTACGGCTGGATGAGCTAAAAATATTTTTTTTTTAAAACAACCACATTGGTTTAGCCTGTTAATATTTAGGCAGCCAAATCCTTACAGATGTTGTATTCATTTCTTTGCAATTCCTGAAGGCAACTACCAGTTGCTAACACATATTTAATTACAAAAGTGAACATAAAACTCTTGCACTTTTCCAGTCTGGTTTTGTTCCAGGTGATTCTACATTCCATCAATTAGCATACCTCTATGTTCCGATCTGCAAAGAAATAGATTACTGTAAGGAAATTAGTGTTGTGTTTTATGTCTGCAGTGTGGCAGTTTATAGTGATGTCTAGCATTGGGGCATCATGATGCAGACATGTAGCATGATGTCCCACCCTGTCACATTATCCTGACACCAGACCGACCAGTCATAACACTAACCTCTTTAAGCTGAGCGCCAAACGAGGCAGCTGTTAGTACCATTTTTGTAAGTCTTTGGTATGACTCGGCCGGGGATCGAACCCACGACCTCCCGCATCCGAGGCGGACGCTCTAACCACTAGGCCACCGGAACGGTTGCAACGTAAGTGAAGTTTTTGACCGAGTGCGGCACAAATGACTCGTTCACAAATTGAAAGGTACCTGTAGAATGGCGCTCTAAAATTTCATAAGTTGCATAGGTTAGATTTTTAAGAAAATATAAATACCAAGGTTTTCCTCACTGGCTATACTGGCTATTTAAAACTGACACTGCAAATCTTGGGTACTTTTAAAAGAACATGTAATTTCCTTGATGCATGATTGATGGGTGCAATTTGGGTTATAGCTTGGAATTACCCATTAAAATGTATGAAACGCTGAGAAAATAAAGGGAAATAAAGGCAAGGGACAAAAAGTAAATAAATAAATAAACAATTAAAAAGGAACAGAAAGCGAGATGTCGCGGAGGCAATGGCGAATAGTTTAGAAAAATTGTAAAGAAAATGATAATTGGAAGTTCATGCATGATAGTATTATGTGCGCTTATGTAAATCGTTCTGAATATTTATTTATTTATTTATTTATTTATTTATTTATTTATTTATTTATTTTTGTCCCTTACCTTTAATTCACTTTTAGTTTGTCAACGTTTCACCCATTTTAATGGATAATTTATCCTTTTAACTTCTTTCTATTCTTTATTAGAGTCTCTCATCTACTCTCTGGTTTTTCATCCCCCGTCTTATATATATATATATATATATATATATATATATATATATATATATATATATATATATATATATATATATATATATATACATACATACATACAGGGTAAATACTAATTTTAAACAAATAGACTCTTCACTTTGGCAATTCAGTTTATCATCAAAACATATTTTGGACTGCCATATATATTCATATTTATTTAAAAGTTTTGTATTTTTAAAAGGAACATTATGAGCCATTAGCTTTCACTCTCTATAATGTACATTTTGTAAATCTCCAACTACAAATTAATGAAATAAAATATGTTTAACTAAAGATGGTACGTTATCTGTAAATTTTTCCCCATTGTCTGCAGACCTTCATTTTAAAAATAAAATAATTCTCCCAATGACAAAGATCTAACACTTGTCTGCTGTGTTCGCATTCCACTGTCATTATGATAGATTTTTCTCCAGCTAGTACATTAGCAGTAATGATGCAGACTGCAAGCTTACCTGTGAACTTTGACCTCTTTGGCCATCACTGATATATGTATTCTACTTCCCCATCCATAACGTTATGATTATTGGTAAAATCAGACAGTTATTTACTAGTTCAACAGAACGCGTTGAAATTTTAAAAGGGGTGAAAGAAAGAAGAAAAGGAAAGATAAATTTAAAAATGCCCTAATGCTAACGTCTCTGCCTTTGGAACGGACGGACGGACATTGTGATCATGGTGTCTTTAGTTTCGCGGAATCAAAGGCGATGCTTATTTCTTCTAGTCACTATAATGGTCTTTCTTAATATTCACTATATTTATAAAGTCTCACATTAAATATTCACTATATGTAGAAAGTCTTATTTCAATATTTACTATATCTGGAAAGTCTTTTTAGAATATTCACTATATCTGGAAAGTCAATTTGTTTAATATTCAGTATATGGATAAAGTCATTTTTAAAATATTCGTTATATGGAGAAAGTCTTTTTTAACATTCACTATAATTATAAAGTCTTTATTATTCAAATAGGTCACGTTCGTTTATTTATAGGACGCAATGCAAAACTATCCCACTATAACCTGTCACAGGATGCACGCTGTCATTTATAGGACCCAATACACAATTATCCAGCTCTCTGTCAGAGGATGCTCGCTTCATCATTTATAGTGCTCAATATACAACTATCCCATTATCTGCCAGATGATGCACGCTTCATCATTTATAGGGCCTAATGCACAGCTATCCCATTATCTGCCAGATGATGCATGCTTCATCATTTATAGGGCTCAATACACAACTATCCAACTATCTGCCACAGGATGCACGCTTCATAATTTATAGGGCCCAATACACAACTATCCAACTATCTGCCAGAGGATGCATGCTCTATCAAGGTGATATTCGCTCTCTATGTGCTATTGTTGTTAAAAATGGGTATGTTCAGGACCATTAGTTTGGAAGTCTTTAGTTAGCAAAATTAAAATTTCTCAAAAACTGGTCACGTGAGTTTAGCTCGCCATCATTACAAATATAACACAATTTATGCAAGTAGATCATAATACGTAGCCACCAAAACATGGCAGAGGCTGGATTGCATATGTACGTCTTTCTATTTGTCCATCTCATCTTACGGTCTTTATTTTTGTGTGATCAACTCCTTCCAAATTTTTATGCGTGATGTTTAATTATTTTAGAGATAATGGTGATATGTACAATGCATTATGACGGTGCAAAATAAATGTGATTTTTTTTAAAAATAAGGAATGTGTTGCTTCTAACCTTTATTATGCACCAACAAACCTTCCCACCGTTGTTAGCATACTGGACTCGCGACCGAACGGGTGCGGGTTTGGATCCTACCGACGGATCAGCACGGATCATCAACCGTCGTTTGTACTTCGGCAAGGTAATTAAGTCCACCTGTTTTTGCAATAATTAACTATTTGTGTTACTGTGCATTCAAAAAGCAAACCTAACCAATCCCACCACATAGTTCGTAGTTTGCGTTCTTCACGTCTACTGTTTACAGTGCATTGTCATGTAATTTTGTTGGTTAATACAGAAATAGCGGATATAAGCATATAAAATGAATTGTCGCAAATAAAGGAAAGTTTTTAAATTTGTCATTTTCATCTGGTCATTCCATCTAATGTCCCTTTTACCTTTCTAGTTTTGGGTGATTTGTTTTAAACCGTGCACGGCAATATTAGACTTAACGGAGATAAACGTGATGGAAGTTAAAAGAATTGTTTAAAAATTTCAAATAGTTTCAACTTTGCATATTCGTTTCAGGATCATTCGTGCAGTAGGTAGATGGAAATACGAAGGACAGGTTGCTACGAGTTTTCCTTGCAGGAAAAGCAACATAAAAAAAACATAAGGGCTGCAAGCAAAATTTTCTTTATTAACAAATTTATTCTGTCCAAAAATACAACATAGATATGATTTTCATGCAAAATATCATTGTATGAAATACCATCACTATAAATTTCCATATTTTATTGTATTTTTAAAATAGACTTCGTTATAATAAGATATATACAATATATCACAAATATTAACTGAACATAAAATAACCCAAAATAAACAATAGCCATATAACATCAGCAATTATAAACGGAGCATAATATATTGTCACAATAACAAGGAATAAAAACAAATACCAAAAGTTCAGTAGCATGGTACATTAATTTGTTTACAACAGAATGATATGAATAATAAATATTTGAAGTCATTTAGTTGCAACAAATAAATTTCACTAAAATCATGATGATATAAGACATTTGTTTAAAAATTTATTAAACTATTATTAACGGCTGTTAACTGTTTATTTTCAGTCATTATCTGTAAACCTGTATTAATGTTCATGTTAATGATGCCAGTTTCCATGAGATAAATTCACCTGTCACACTACGCTCCGTCATTTATAGAAACATACCAAATACTACTGACAAAAAATATTCCCAGTTTTTTTTTCACTCTTTGTACTACTCTGAAAACGAAATTACTTTGGCCTTGACCTTACATGATCAGGACCACCTACCCCGTAAAAGACGTTGTACGTCAGTTCATTTATTTTTACGAGACTTAAGACTAAGGCAAATGGAATGCAAAATGCAATGAGAGATATATGCTCCTATTTAGATGATTGTCTACTTAAATGTGTTGGTAGAAAAGCAGAAAATATAGACAAGTACACCTTCAAATAGACTAGGGAAGAGTGATGAGTCAAATTTGTTTTTGTTTCGTCTGGAAAAATCTGATATTGAAATCGGTATATGATTCGTTTGTCTGGTTCCCCCTGATAACACACACACACACACACACACACACACACACACACACACATATGACGGTCTGTAACATTCAATGGATAGATATTTAGAAAGAATAATAAAAAAACTTGATCGAATACGAACACACGGGGAGTGGCACAGAATTCAACGTGTGTTGCTGGTCGACTTCTTCTCCAATACTTTTTCCAAGAGTATAAACTAACCACGCATCTGTTTGTTTCGTTAAATCAATTATCAGATCTAAGTTATGTCTACCTTATCTCATAGCCGCATTGTATTTATGCATCCAGGTATAAGTACAGTCAACAGAAAGTTGGCTCAGCACGAAGGACCTTAACTTATCAGCTGTAAGTACAATACCGCTGTTGATCTTACAGTTCTAAATACAGGATAGTGCTTCCCGGAAATAAAAAGTGCCGCAGTGCTCATTGATTACATAAAAAAGTGCCGCAGAGGTTCATTGGTTACATAAAAAGTGCTGCAGTGCTAATTGGTTACTTACATAAAAGTGCCGCAGAGGTTCAGTGGATACATAAAAAAGTGCCGCAGAGGTTCAGTGGTTACATAAAAAAGTGTGGCAGAGGTTCATTGGTTACATAAAAAGTGCCGCAGATGTTCATTGGTTGTTTACAATGTGCCTCAGTGGCTCATTGATTAGCGTAACAGAAGGGTGTGGAATGAATTCCTACCCACAACAGGCCGGATCGCATTCACAACCCTAGGGAATCCATACCAATATGGGTCATTTTTATAAACCAAATTATCCAGCATTTTTTGTTTGATGGTAACGGTAGCCATATTTAATACTTGGAGCCAATTTCACGCATTGGGAGTGGCGGGCCTTGATCATAGGATGCACTCTGATAAATCGGTCTAAATCAAGTAAAGACAGATTTGGGGCATGACATATGGATATGACAGGCTCTATGCAAGCCTTGGCTACAGAAGATGGGGTGGCCCTGACTGCCTCATTTATATTACCCATCACGATCATATAGTGTTAATCTAGTCCATCGTCTGCCCTACACAGCATACATCCATTAAACTAGGTACATTTTGTGTTTAGGTCAATTTTCTACACTACATGCTAAATATACATGAAGTCTATGCACGGTGACCATAATTTGCCAAGTTATGCTTTTAGGAACAAAATGATGAATCGTGCCATATTTGCCTCCGTATTTGTGGAAATGTTGACTTTAAAAGGTTACGTGTGGCCTCGTCTACGACAAATGCCCCCTACCCCCCCCCACACACACACACACACACCTCGTGCTTTCCTTCCCTTAAGAAATTGACCTTAAACATTGTCTGTGAATCTGTTACATTTAAATGACACGACTGATGGGTATCATATAATGCAAACTTACATAAATAACCATTAAAATATCAATAATTTGCACATAAATAACCATTAAAATATCAATAATTTGCACATTAATAACCATTAAAAAATCAGTATTTACTACCGACAAACGATAAACAGATAGACGAATGACTGAAAGCGTTTTTTTGTATGTTTGTTTGTTTTAATTTTCTTCAATGCAATAATAGTTCCATTTTGCGACAATGTTTATGCAATCACAATACACATCGCTAAAATCTTAGTTATTTCAACATTGCGAGATAAATACAAGATTTAAAATAAAACATGGATATAACACGATTCCAGTAAGATTTTCTACATACAGTTTTTTGAAGGGATACACTCGGCACCTGCTTATTGGCAAGATATCAAAACATTCTGTTGCAACTGACAAGGCAATTTTTTTCTTCCAAAACCAGAATGCGTGCTTTTGTACGTAGAATGCATGTTTTATGTACTAAGCGCAGTCTGACAATATGTATTTTAGCATTCCTTGTAGCGCGGAGGAAACAAAGATATGTACCATTTCGCATTCAAGAACTTACCATTGAATTTTCACAGTGTAGACTGTGAATTCTTTCCGACCAAAAGTTTAATTTTTTCCTTAAATATAATTTTTTTTTCAACTAATAATAATAGATTTCATTAATTCGTCTTTCTACCAATCAGAGCAACCAGTGGCTAAGGATAAATGGCACCCAGGGCGACGACGAAGACCCAAATGGGTTTTTGCGCCCCAAAACCTCTGGCGCCGTCGGTTTTGGCACCCCAAGACCTCTGATACCCAGGACAACCGCTAAATTCGCCCTCTCCACCCCCGCCCTCTTCGTTAGTACGATACTGTGAGCAACACTTTTTTTTCAAGCTATTAAAGGCCTGAATTTAAGGACGAAAATAATCCCAACAATCCCATTCCGTCCTAGAAAAGTGAATGGTCCGTCTCCTAGGTACGATTCAAAGAGTACAAAATAAATGTAGATATAAATAAAGACAACATACCGCAATTACGGTATCTAGAGCAGAATACAACACAAATTATGATTATAACATTTTTTTTTCAAAAGATTCAATTCATCATTTAGGTTTCAGAGATGCAATGCATCTTATTGGTTTCAAGAGATGAAATAGATTATCTAAAGTTCAAGAGAAGCAATCGATCATCTAGGTTTCAATAGATGCAATCAATCGTCTAGGTTTCAAGAGATGCAATCGATCATCTGGTTTTCAAGAGATGCAATAGATCATTTGGGCTTCAAGAGATGCAATAGATCATATAGGTTTCAAGAGATGCAATAGATAATATAGGTTTCAAGAGATGCAATCGATCATCTAGGCTTCAAGAGATGCAATAGATCATATAGTTTTCAAGAGATGCAATAGATCATCTAAAGTTCAAGAAATGCAATAGACCATCTGGGTTTCAAGAGATGCAATAGATCATCTAGGTTTCAAGAGATGCAATAGATCATATAGGTTTCAAGAGATGCAATAGATCATATAGGCTTCAAGAGATGCAATAGATCATATAGTTTTCAAGAGATGCAATAGATCATCTAAAGTTCAAGAAATGCAATAGACCATCTGGGTTTCAAGAGATGCAATAGATCATCTAGGTTTCAAGAGGTGCAATTGATCATATAGGTTTCAAGAGATGCAATAGATCATATAGGTTTCAAGAGATCCAATACATCATCTAGGTTTTAAGAGAACCGATTGATGGTCTAAGTTTGAAGAGATGCAATCGATCATCTAGGTTTCAAGAGAATGCAATAGATCATCTAAGTTTCAAGAGAATGCAAACGATCATCTAGGTTTCAAGAGAATGCAATCGATGATTTAGGTTTCAAGAGAATGCAATCATCTAGGTTTCAAGAGATCCAATACATCACCTAGGTTTTAAGAGAACCGATTGATGAGCTATGTTTGAAGAGATGCAATCGATCATCTAGGTTTCAAGAGAATGCAATAAATCATCTAAGTTTCAAGAGAATGCAAACGATCATCTAGGTTTCACGAGAATGCACTCGATCATCTAGGTTTCAAGAGAATGCAATCGATCATCTAGGTTTCAAGAGAATGCAATCGATCATCTAGGTTTCAAGAGATGGAATCAATCATCTAGGCTTCAAGAGATGCAATAGATCATATAGGTTTCAAGAGAAGCAGTTGATCATATAGGTTTAAGAGATGCAATAGATCATCTAGGTTTCAAGAGATGCAATAGATCATCTAGGTTTCAAGAGATGCAATAGATCTTCTAAAGTTCAAGGATCCAATCTAACATCTAGGTTTCAAGAGAAGCAATAAATCATATAGGTTTCAAGAGATGCAATCGATCATATAGGTTTCAAGAGATGCAATAGATCATCTAGGTTTCAAGAGATGCAATAGATCATCTAGGTTTCAAGAGATGCAATAGATCTTCTAAAGTTCAAGGATGCAATCTAACATCTAGGTTTCAAGAGAAGCAATAGATCATATAGGTTTCAAGAGATGCAATCTATCATATAGGTTTAAGAGATGCAATAGATCATCTAGGTTTCAAGAGATGCAATAGATCATCTAGGTTTCAATAGATGCAATAGATCATCTAAAGTTCAAGGATGCAATCTAACATCTAGGTTTCAAGAGAAGTAATAGATCATCTAGGTTTCAAGTGATGCAATAGATCATCTAGGTTTCAAGAGAAGCAATAGATCGTCTAGGCTTCAAGAGATGCAATAGATCATCTAAGTTTCAAGAGAATGCAATAGATCATCTAAGTTTCAAGAGAATGCAAACGATCATTTCGGTTTCACGACAATGCACTCGATCATCTAGGTTTCAAGAGAATGCAATCGCTCATCTAGGTTTCAAGAGAATGCAATCGATCATCTAGGTTTCAAGAGAATGCAATCGAACATCTAGATTTCAAGAGAAGCAATAGATCATCTAGGTTTCAAGAGATGCAATAGATCATCTAATGTTCAAGAGATGAAATCGATCATCTAGGTTTCAAGATAATGCAATCGATCATCTAAGTTTCAAGAGAATGCAATCGATCATCTAGGTTTCAAGAGAATGCAATCGAACGTCTAGGTTTCAAGTGAAGCAATATATCATCTAGGTTTCAAGAGATGCAATCGATCATCTAAAGTTCAAGAGATGCAATCGATCATCAGGATGTCTCTTGCAATAGTACATCACATCAAACGTTTTCAAAAGGCATACATAATCATAATAACAGCAATGTAAATATTACAAGTTTTCGTGCGTTCTTTTAAAAATTCATCTTAATCGTGTTTTTTTTTGCGGCGTGCTCTTTCCGCGATTTGGAGGAAGAGGTATTTTTAATAACTGACCTCACTGTAGCCTCTACTTCATATTGATCCTAGTGTACTTGATCCAAAGATTGACTTAGAAAGATCATATACTTCATACTTTTAGCGAATATCTTTTTCTTTGTTTCAATCAGTACCGGTTTATATTCCGTCGATAGGCCTTTTTTTTTTCAGATACGGCACAGGAGTTAATCTCACACAATGTATATAATGTGTTTCCCTCTTTATGCAAATAACTCACAGGAGTTAATCTCACACAACGTATATAATGTGTTTCCGTCTTCATGCAAATAACTCACAGGAGCTAATCTCACACAACGTATATAGGGCATAATGTGTTTCCGTCTTCATGCAAATAACTCACAGGAGTTAATCTCACACAACGTATATAATGTGTTTCCCTCTTCATGCAGATAACTCAAAATACCTAATTATTTCATGGTAAGAGCCATAACGATTATTGTTAAGACCAGATTTTGCACTAACTAGCTACCGACAACAAGTTAACACGTTTATGTGCATGGCAGGATAACTCACAGTATTATACTTTCAAGGAGAACATTACAGTATGCATTTATGATATTTTAAATCAATTGCTCTGTATGGGATATTTCACCATTTTGTCCATACTTTCTGCATGAGTAATTTTCCATAAGTGCCAAAGGTTGGTTTGATTTTATTTTATAACTGCACGAATGACAGCTTCCTACTCTTACGACAATGTTTATATTGATTTACCTCTAAGATGATGAATCACGGCCCCAGTTTCCATGGCAATATAAAATGGCGTCATCCTTGGAAATATTCCAAGAGAAACTCTTTGTTTCAAATGCTTAACAGTGCACAGGGCGATAGCAATAAACGGAATCACGTCTTCACAACAATAAAATTGGTACATATATTGGTGTTTATAACGAACGTTGGGGCAAGTTCTGATTCTCTATGAACGTTCCTCCTCGAGAAAGGATAGAGTCTCTTTTACGATTCTTGTACTTGCCTTTGGATCTGTTTGACGTTGCTCGGACGACTCAGTATGCTCCGCCTCTCTCTTGCACCTTCTATCAAATTCTGGAAAAAATAACGTGCACCTGTTCAACCGTTGAATAGAGTTCCAGCAAAACGCATATTACACCAAACTATAATACCATCATTTATACTAGAATAAAGTACCATCAAGACGCTTATTTATACTAAAATATAGTACCATCCGTACGCTTATTTATACTAGAATAGAGTACCATCCGTACGCTTATTTATACTAGAATGGAGTACCATCCGTACGCTTATTTATACTAGAATATAGTACCATCAAGACGCTTATTTATACTAAAATATAGTACCATCCGTACGCTTATTTATACTAGAATATAGTACCATCCATACACTTACTTACACTAGAATATATTATCATCCATACGCTTATTTATACTAGAATAAAGTACCATCAAGACGCTTATTTATACTAAAATATAGTACCATCCATACGCTTATTTATACTAGAATATAATATAATCTATACGATTATTTATGCTATAATATTGTACTATCCATAAGCTTATTTATGCCAGAATATAGTACCATCCATATGCTTTTTATACTAGAATATAGTACCATCCATACGCTTATTTATACTAGAATATAGTACAATCCTTACGCTTTTTCTCTACTAGAATATATTACCATCCATACGTTTATTTATACTAGAATAGAGTACTATCCATACACTTACGTATACTAGAATAGAGTACCATCCATACACTTACGTATACTAGAATAGAGTACCATCCATACGTTTATTTATAAAAGAATAGAGTACCATCCATACGTTTATTTATACTAGAATAGAGTACTATCCATACACTTATGTATACTAGAATAGAGTACCATCCATACACTTACTTATACTAGAATATGGTATCATCCATACGCTTATTTATACTAGAATATAATACAATCCATACGATTATTTATGCTATAATATTGTACTATCCATAAGCTTATTTATACAAGAATATAGTACAATCCTTACGCTTTTTCTGTACTAGAATATATTACCATCCATACATTTATTTGTACTAGAATATAGTACCATCCATACACTTACTTATACTAAAATATAGTATCATTCATACGCTTATTTATACTAGAATATAATACATTTCATATCCTTTTTATACTAGAATATATCACCATCCATACATTTATTTGTGCTTGAATATAATACCATCCATACGCTTATTTATAGTAGAATATAGTACAATCCATACGTATTTATATTAGAATATAATACCATCCATACGTTTATTTATACTAGAATATATTACCATCCATACACTTACTTATACTAGAATATAGTATCATCCATACGCTTATTTATACTAGACTATAATACAATCCATACGATTATTTATGCTATAATATTGTACTATCCATAAGCTTATTTATACTTAAATATAGTACCATTCATACGCTTATTTATACTAGAATATAGTACCATTCATACACTTATATATGCTAGAATAGAGTACCATCCATACTCTTATTTATACTAGAATATAGTACCATCCATATCCTTTTTGTAGTAGAATATATTACCATCCATAAGTTTATTTATGCTAGAATATAATATCATTCATACATTTATTTATACTAGAATATAGTACCATCCATATGCTTATTTATGCTAGAATATAGTACCATCCATAGGCTTATTTATAGCAGAATAGAGTACCATCATACGCTTATTTATGCTAGAATATAGTACTATCCATACGCTTATTTATAGTAAAATATAATACTATCCATACGCTTATTTATAGTAGAATAGAGTACCATTCATACGCTTATTTATACTAGAATATAGTACCATTCATACACTTATTTATGCTAGAATAGAGTACCATCCATACTCTTATCTATACTAGAATATAGTACCATCCATATGCTTTTCATGCTAGAATATATTACCATCCATGAATTTATCTATATTGAATATAGTACCATCCATACGCTTATTCATACTAGAATATAGTACCATCCATAAGCTCATTTATGCAAGAATATAGTACCATCCATACGCTTATTTATAGTGGAATAGAGTACCATCCATACGCTTATTTATAGTAGAATAGAGTACCATCCATACGCTTATTCATACTAGAATACAGTACCATCCATAAGCTCATTTATGCAAGAATATAGTACCATCCATACGCTTATTTATAGTGGAATAGAGTACCAGCCATACGCTTATTTATCGTAGAATAGAGTACCATCCATACGCTTATTTATACTAGAATATAGTACCATCCATACGCTTATTTATAGTAGAATAGAGTACCATCCATACGCTTATCTATAGTAGAATATGATACCATCCATACGCTTATTTATACTAGAATATAGTACCATCCATATGCTTATTTATGCAAGAATATAGTACCATCCATAGGCTTATTTATAGTGGAATAGAGTATCATCCATACGCTTATTTATCGTAGAATAGAGTACCATCCATACGCTTATTTATACTAGAATATAGTACCATCCATAAGCTCATTTATGCTAGAATATAGTACCATGCATACGCTTATTTATAGTAGAATAGAGTACCATCCATACGCTTATTTATAGTAGAATATGATACCATCCATACGCTTATTTATGCTAGAATAAAGTACCATCCATACACTTATACTGCGGGGGGGGGGGGGGGGGGGGGCGAGTGACCGAGTGGTTTAAAGCGCTCTCCGTTACGGATCACTGCCATCTCACCTCCGTCTGCGTTGGTTCGAGTCTCGGATTCGGCTAATGTGGGTATGTGAGAAAGCTTGCCAGTAGCTTCTCGTGCGTCGGTGGGTTCTCTCCGGGATTTTCCCGGGTTCTTCCTCCACCATTAATACTAGCCGCCATGTATAGCCTATCGTGTGCTGAAAAATGGAGTTATACCCTACAACAACAACTTGTACTAGAATATAGTATCATCCATATGCTTATTTATACTAGAATGTTGGTTTTCGCTCTTATACATAACTTTATGACCATAGATTTGTACCAGTTAATTAATATTACAAATATATATTACTGTATGTACAGTGCTGGCTTAAACCCTGTGGAGGCCCTTAGGTAGTCGAAATCTTGCCCCCCCCCCCCCCCACGTCGCAAATTATATCCTAATACGTTTTATAAATATTATTTTGATCTGTTGCCGCGGGGCCCCTAGGCCAGTGCCTACTCTGCCTATTTGGTAATCCGGAACTGTGTACGTGCTACTGTACTGATTGCATGCAGTGTATGTTACTGTATGTACTACTGTACTGATTGCATGCAATTTATGTTACTGTACCTTACTGTATTGATAAAAATAATAATAATAATAATAATAATAATATAAACATAATAATTAACTTCTAATCTTTAGAAGCTCTAAGCGCTTTACAATATTAGACAACACCTATAACATTAAAAGAATCCACATCTATAATGATATTATTACCCCCAAAAAATAATGAAATTTAATAAAAAATAAATAAACATGCTAAAAAGAGTTAAGATAGAGAACATTATTAGATCTTTAAGTTTCGCAATCGAAATAAGTGAGTTTTAAGGGCACTCTTGAATGGGATCACTTTGTCTTTGTGTCTATGTTCAGTGGGCAATTCATTCCACGTTGCTGGGCTCTGGTATGCAAAATAACGTTGTCCATATGACTTCGTTTCGTAGTGGGAATAATGAGTATACGATTGTCAGAAGACGAGCGTAGTTATCTTGCTGGTGTATACACATGTGTAAGGTCGGATAGGTATGTTGGACTAGAGTCCCTCATTGAAACCTAGCACAGAGAACAAATTTTGTGCTTGATTCTGGATCGAATGGATAGCCAGTGTAGGGTACAGAGCAGCGGGGAGATCTGCTCTGAACGTGGTACTCTAAGTATGATCCAAGCAGCTGTGTTTTGAATTTTTTGAAGTTTCTGAAGTAGATACGGAGATGAACCAGTCATAATTGAGTTACAATAGTCCAGTCTTGAAAGTTCTAATGAACAAACAAGTGTTGTAATGGCATCAACTGAAAGATATGTGCGAATGGAGCTGATGCGTTTCAGCTCAAGATATGCAGCCTTTCATATGTTCATGACATGTTGGTGCAACGCGAGAGTACAGTCCAAAGTGACAACTTGGTTTCGTACTGACTGTGTGAATTTAATGTTGGTGTTGCTGATATTTATTGTTTGAGGTAAAGGATGTGAATGAGAAAGTATTTGTGTTGTAATCAGAATAGCCTCAGTTTTATCATCATTCATCCGCAGCTTGTTACATGTCATTCATGATTTCACATCAGAAATGCACCTCTCTACACCTTGGAAGGTAGCATCAACTTCAGTTGGGTGGCTAGATTTGTATATTTGAGTGTTGTCAGCATACAATTGGTGAGACACTGGATGATGATCTATGACGCTTGAGCGCGGCTGAGTGTATAGAATGAAGTGAACAGGCCCAAGAACAGACTCCTGTGTAACACCACAACATATATTAACTGGGCTGGAGTGTATTCCATTTGCAGACATAATTTGTATCCTGTTGACCAAGTAGGCCTTGAACCACAGTAAGGCTGTATCATGAATGCCAAATACATGCTGGAGACGGAGAAGTAATATATTATGGTCTAGTATGTCAAATGCTGCAGACAAATCAAGGAGGGTGAGGACCAAAATCTTTCCGCTATCCAACGCAGAGAGAATGGCATTAACTACTTTTAGAAGAGTAGGTTCAGTACTGTGGCAAGGGCGATATGCAGATTGTACATGGCTAAAAAGACTGTTTGAATTCAGATGTGATACAAGCTGGGATAGAACAACCTTTGCTAAGATTTTTTATATGAATTGGAGATTGGAAACTGGGCGGTAGTTCTTTAAATCGTTATCGTCGAGTGATGGTTTCTTCAGCAGAGGCTTTACAATGCAGTTCTGAAAAATGAGTTTACAATGAGTTCCAAGGATGAGAGAGAGGTATTAATAACGTTAGTTAGTGAAGGCAATACTGGATCTAAACACTCAAGCAGCAGTGATGTTGGAATTGGGCCACGTTCACGTGATTTGGTGCACTCTTCATCACGATTGTACGCAATAAATCCATAGAGACAGGTTCAAATGCTGCTAATGGTTGCCGCTGAATTTCTGTATCCCAACTGTACGGTGATGACGAGTCAATTGTAATTGTGTTGTCAAGCTTATCTCTAATGGTTTGTACTTTGTCACGGAAGAAATTTGCAAACAGGTCCTGAAAGTCGACTAGAGAGAATGTAGTTGGAACTGGTATACATTTGTTCCTTGACATTAACTTCTTATTAATATCGAAGAGCTTTCTTCAACTGGAACTTTCCATGATCTTAGTAGTGTAGTGGGCTGATTTCGCTGCATGTACTATGTTTGTGACGTTCTTCTTAGCGGCTTCATAGATTTGCTTATGAATAGGGAGCCTGGTGGAAAGCCAAAACCTCTCAGCTTTACGGCGGTCTCTTTTAGCAGTACGAAGCTGGTCCCTAACATTGCAATACCATGGAGAAAACTTTTGAATTGATACTCTGCACTTGGTAGCTGGGGCATGTTTGTCGACCAATGAACGCAGGCAGTTATCGAGTTGTTCTGCTGTAGGAAGTAAGCAAGTTGTTAGGTTTGCTTGGATGTCATTAGTTTGGTTTTATTTATCATACGGAGGTTTCTGTTAGTAGCAGATAAAAGTGGCGGGTTAGGGACTGATACGTCAAGATGGCATATAATGCAGAGGTGATCTGATGCAAGGTCATGGGATACCAGGGAGGACCGCAGAATGTAACCATCAGGTCTATGAAGAATCCAGTCTAAAATGTGACCATGTTTATGGGTGGGTTGGTTAACTGACTGTTTGAGGTTGAAAACATTAATGGAGTCTATGAGTTTTGATGTGTTTGGGTTTCCGGAACAGTCAAAGTGAAAATTGAAATCTCCAAGAAAGATCAGGTTGCCACTTATCGAATTTTAATACTCCAGGAGATTCGGAAACTGCTCCAAAAAGAGAGATTCAATGAGCTTGTTTTTTCTACTAGGATGAAGGCGGTATACGCAGAAAAAATGGCCTGACCTTTGTTCCAGTGTAAGTATGGTTTGGACTAGTTCAAACGATGTGTGATAGAAACTGAAAGTTGTGGTGTGGTTAAGACGTTTGATCATGGAGTTCTTTGTGATGACAGCAATTCCACCTCAGCGAGAGTGGCGGTGGAACGAATTGACGGAATAACTGGTGGGTGTTAGATCCGCACACTTGGGCTCATCGCCTGATGTTTTTACCATGTTTCTATCAGGAAAAAGATGTAGATATTCTGATTGTTGATAAAATTAACTATTTCTTTGCGCTTTTCCGGTGGTCCTACTGATAGGGTATTGAATAATGCAGTATGCAGAGATATCGCTTGGATAGCTGACACAACGATTGACGATTTAATAGGGATTTAAATTAGGTTATCTAAAATTAACGGTCAAATTTTTAAATTGTTGAGCTAGAAAGGGCATAAGGGAGATAACTGGAATTCTTCCTATTCTACGCCGGCCAGCTTTGAAACAACGTTTGTTTTTTCGCTTCTGTTTACATTTAAGTAATGATGAATGTAGTCCCAGTTCGTTTAGTCTAGAGCACAGTGTATTGTTGAGAACCAAGGAATGGTCATTTAAAGCAATTAATGAGGGTCTATCAAAGCATAAACGGGTTGACTGGCGAGTATCACGTGATGGCGGTTTGTTCAACAACAAAGAAAGTTGTAGCAGTGGAGCAAGACAGCTGAGAAAAAGTCTAATTGTTCTCGTTTCCGAAAAAAGGAGATGAAAAAGCACAAACGAACTAAACAACCAATGCATGATGAACACAATAACGTAGACGAAGACATGCAACAAGCACATATATCATGAAAAAGGCGCAAAAACAGAACAGCTGCTTCAAGCCGGATAAGCGATAGTGTCCATCTTGTATAAGATAAGAGATAATATAAGAATTCTTTATTTCAGACTACAAAGTCCATACCTCTGAATTAAAATATAATTATAAAGTAAAAACATTGCAAACATAAAAGTACATATATATCATATATACAAGTATACATATCCATCTACAACTATTAATCGTGCCGTGCATTGATAAGAATGAAATTAAATGGCACATTTAAAGAGTAATTTGTTCCATCTACTAATAATATGAGAATTTAAATGAATGTCATAGTTCCAAAGAGATTTCAATATACAGTTTTTACTATTAGATATTAGGTGTTATTTAATATCTCAAGATGCATGCAATGTATGTTACTGCATGTTACTGTATGTACTACTGTATTGACTGCATGCAATTTATGCTACTGTATCTATCACTGTATTGACTGCATGCAATGCATGTTACTGTATGTAATACTGTACTAACTGTAGACAATGTATGTTACTGTATGTACCACTGTATTGACTGTATGCAATGTATGATACTGTATGTACTACTGTATTGACTGCATGTTACTATACGTTACTGTATTAACTGTACGCAATCTATGTTACTGTACGTACTACTGTATTGACTGCAAGCAATGCATGCTACTGTATGTACTACTGTATTGACTGTAAACATTATATGTTACCGTATGTACTACTGCATTGACTGCATGCAGTGTCTGTTTCTGTATGTACTACTGTACTGATTGCATGTTACTATACGTTACTGTATTAACTGTACGCAATCTATGGTACTGTACGTATTACTGTATTGACTGCATGTAATGCATTCTATTGTATGTACTACTGTATTGACTGTACGCAATCTGTTAACGTATGAACTACTGTATTGACTGCATGCAGTGTATGTTACTCTACGTACTACTGTATTGACTGCATGCAATGTATGTTACTGTATGTACTACTGTATTGACTGCATGCAGTGTATGCTACCGCATGTACTACTGTATTGACTGCATGTAGTGTATGTTACTGTATGTACTACTGTACTGACTGCATGTTACTATACGTTACTGTATTAACTGTACGCAATCTATGGTACTGTACGTACTACTGTATTGACTGCATGTAATGCATTCTATTGTATGTACTACTGTATTGACTGTACGCAATCTGTTACCGTATGAACTACTGTATTGACTGCATGCAGTGTATGTTACTCTACATACTACTGTATTGACTGCATGCAATGTATGTTACTGTATGTACTACTGTATTGACTGCATGCAGTGTATGCTACCGCATGTACTACTGTATTGACTGCATGCAGTGTATGTTACTGTATGTACTACTGTATTGACTGCATGCAGTGTATGTTACTGTATGTACTATTGCATTGACTGCATGCAATATATGTTACTGTATGTACTACTGTATTGACTGCATGCAGTGTATGCTACCGCATGTACTACTGTATTGACTGTATGCAATGTATGTTACTGTATATACTTCTGTATTGACTGCATGCAGTGTATGCTACCGCATGTACTACTGTATTGACTGCATGCAATGTATGTTACTGTATGTACTACTGTATTGACTGCATGCAGTGTATATTACTGTATATACTACTGTATTGACTGTATGCAATGTATGTTACTGTATGTACTACTGTATTGACTGCATGCAGTGTATGCTACCGCATGTACTACTGTATTAACTGTATGCAATGTATGTTACTGTATGTACTACTGTATTGACTGCATGCAGTGTATGCTACCGCATGTACTACTGTATTGACTGCATGTTACTATACGTTACTGTATTAACTGTACGCAATCTATGTTACTGTACGTACTACTGTATTGACTGCAAGCAATGCATGCTACTGTATGTACTACTGTATTGACTGTAAACATTATATGTTACCGTATGTACTACTGCATTGACTGCATGCAGTGTCTGTTTCTGTATGTACTACTGTACTGATTGCATGTTACTATACGTTACTGTATTAACTGTACGCAATCTATGGTACTGTACGTATTACTGTATTGACTGCATGTAATGCATTCTATTGTATGTACTACTGTATTGACTGTACGCAATCTGTTAACGTATGAACTACTGTATTGACTGCATGCAGTGTATGTTACTCTACGTACTACTGTATTGACTGCATGCAATGTATGTTACTGTATGTACTACTGTATTGACTGCATGCAGTGTATGCTACCGCATGTAGTACTGTATTGACTGCATGTAGTGTATGTTACTGTATGTACTACTGTACTGACTGCATGTTACTATACGTTACTGTATTAACTGTACGCAATCTATGGTACTGTACGTACTACTGTATTGACTGCATGTAATGCATTCTATTGTATGTACTACTGTATTGACTGTACGCAATCTGTTACCGTATGAACTACTGTATTGACTGCATGCAGTGTATGTTACTCTACATACTACTGTATTGACTGCATGCAATGTATGTTACTGTATGTACTACTGTATTGACTGCATGCAGTGTATGCTACCGCATGTACTACTGTATTGACTGCATGCAGTGTATGTTACTGTATGTACTACTGTATTGACTGCATGCAGTGTATGTTACTGTATGTACTATTGCATTGACTGCATGCAATATATGTTACTGTATGTACTACTGTATTGACTGCATGCAGTGTATGCTACCGCATGTACTACTGTATTGACTGTATGCAATGTATGTTACTGTATATACTTCTGTATTGACTGCATGCAGTGTATGCTACCGCATGTACTACTGTATTGACTGCATGCAATGTATGTTACTGTATGTACTACTGTATTGACTGCATGCAGTGTATATTACTGTATATACTACTGTATTGACTGTATGCAATGTATGTTACTGTATGTACTACTGTATTGACTGCATGCAGTGTATGCTACCGCATGTACTACTGTATTAACTGTATGCAATGTATGTTACTGTATGTACTACTGTATTGACTGCATGCAGTGTATGCTACCGCATGTACTACTGTATTGACTGCATGCAATGTATGTTACTGTATGTACTACTGTATTGACTGCATGCAATGTATGTTACTGTACGTACTACTGTATTGACTGTATGCAATGTATGTTACTGTAAGTACTACTGTATTGACTGCATGCATTGCATGTTACTGTATGTACTACTGTATTGAATGCATACAATGTATGTTACTGTATGTACTACTGTATTGACTGTATGCAATATATGTTACTGTATGTACTACTGTATTGACTGCATGCATTGCATGTTACTGTATGTACTACTGTATTGAATGCATGCAATGTATGTTACTGTATGTACTACTGTATTGACTGTATGCAATGTATGTTACTGTATGTACTACTGTATTGAATGCATGTAATGTATGTTACCGTATGCACTATTGTATTGACTGTATGCAATGTATGTTATTGTATGTACTACTTGATTGAATGCATGTAATGTAAGTTACCGTATGTACTACTATATTGACTGCATGCAATGTATGTTACTGTATGTACTACAGTACTGAATGCATGTAATGTATGTTACTGTATGTACTACTGTATTGACTGTATGCAATGTATGTTACTGTATTTACTACTGTACTGACTGCATGTTACTATACACTACTGTATTAACTGTACGCAATCTATGTTACTGTACGTACTACTGTATTGACTGCATGTAATGCATTCTATTGTATGTACTACTGTATTGACTGTACGCGATCTGTTACCGTATGAACTACTGTATTGACTGCATGCAGTGTATGCTACCGCATGTACTACTGTATTGACTGTATGCAATGTATGTTACTGTATATACTTCTGTATTGACTGCATGCATTGTATGCTACCGCATGTACTACTGTATTGACTGCATGCAATGTATGTTACTGTACGTACTACTGTATTGACTGCATGTAATGCATTCTATTGTATGTACTACTGTATTGACTGTACTCGATCTGTTACCGTATGAACTACTGTATTGACTGCATGCAGTGTATGTTACTCTACGTACTACTGTATTGACTGCATGCAATGTATGTTACTGTATGTACTACTGTATTGACTGCATGCAGTGTATGCTACCGCATGTACTACTGTATTGACTGTATGCAATGTATGTTACTGTATATACTTCTGTATTGACTGCATGCATTGTATGCTACCGCATGTACTACTGTATTGACTGCATGCAATGTATGTTACTGTATGTACTACTGCATTGACTGCATGCAGTGTATGCTACCGCATGGACTACTGTATTGACTGCATGCAATGTATGTTACTGTATGTACTACTGTATTGACTGCATGCAGTGTATGTTACTGTATGTACTATTGGATTGACTGCATGCAATGTATGTTACTGTATGTACTACTGTATTGACTGCATGCAGTGTATGCTACCGCATGTACTACTGTATTGACTGTATGCAATGTATGTTACTGTATGTACTACTGTATTGACTGCATGCAGTGTATGCTACCGCATGTACTACTGTATTGACTGTATGCAATGTATGTTACTGTATATACTTCTGTATTGACTGCATGCATTGTATGCTACCGTATGTACTACTGTATTAACTGCATGCAGTGTATGTTACTGTATGTACTACTGTATTGAATGCATGTAATGTATGCTACCGTATGTACTAGGTTATAGACTGCATGCGGTGTATGTTACTGCATGTTACTATATTGACTGCGTGCATTGTATGTTACTGGACGTACTACTGTACTGACTGCATGCAATATATGTTACTGTACGTACTACTGTATTGACTGCTTACAATGTATGTTACTGTATGTACTACTGTATGGACTGCATGCAATGTATGTTACCGTATGTACTACAGTATTGACTGCATACAGTGTATGTTACTGTATGTACTACTGTCTTAACTGTACGCAATCTATGTTACTGTACGTACTACTGTATTGACTGTATGCAGTGTATGTTACTGTATGTACTACTGTATTGAATGCATAGTGTATGTTACTGTATGTACTACTTTACTGAATGCATGCAATGGCTGCTACCGTAAGTACTAGGTTGTATACTGCATGTAATGTATGTTACCGTATGTTAATGTATGTACTACTGTACTGACTGCATGCAATGTATGTTGCTGTATTTTCTTCTCTACTGACTGCATGTAATATATGTCACTGTATGTACTATTGTATTGACTGCATGCAATGTGTGCTACCGTATGTGCTACTGTATTGACTGCATGCAATGTATGTTACTGTATGTACTGCTGCAATGACTGCATGCAGTGTATGTTACTGTATGTACTACTGCATTAACTGTACGCAATATATGTTACTGTACGTACTACTGCGTTGACTGCCTGCAATATATGTTAATGCATGTACTACTGTATTGACTGCATGCATTGTATGTTACTGTATTAACTGTACGCAATCTATGTTACTGCATGTACTACTGTATTGACTGCATGCAATGTATGTTACTGTATGTACTACTGTATTGACTGCATGCAGTGTATGTTACTGTATGTTACTGTACGTACTACTGTATTGACTGCATGCAATATATGTTACCGTATGCACTACTGTATTGACTGCATGCAATATATGTGACTGTATGTTTCTGTATGTACGACTGTATTGACTCCATGCACTATAGATAATATTAGAAGAAAAGACCAACTCTATTTACAGGCATGTTAGGTATGTTTAACGCAATTATGTTGGCAGTAATGTTTGGCATGTGTAATGCAGTTCTATAATATTTTTATTCTGTGTTTCGTTTCTATATATGTAGAGTGGGGTGGGCACAAGTGGCAGAGTGGTCTAAAGCGCTCACCGTTACGGATCACTGCCATCGCACCTTTGTCTGCATGCATTTGAGTCTCGGGCTCGGCCAATGTGGGTACGTGAGAACGTTTGCCAGTACCTTCTCATGGGTCGGTGGTTCTTTCGGGGGGCTTTTCCCGCGTTTTTCCTTCACCATTGAAACTGAACGCCATTCATGGCCTGTCTTGTGCTGAAAAAGGGCGTTAAACCCTACAACAACAACAACTATCTCTGTAGAGCAAGGAAATGGTACGTTATGGTCCAAGCAAACAACATTCTTTGTACCTTCTATTTCCCAATCTTCCCAATGTCTTTCATCATCATCGTCATCGCTGTAATTATCACTCAGCCATGGTCGTTGTTGTTTAAGCTGCTCTATGCTTTCCTGGCATCGCTGAAACTGAGACATAAGTACTTTGTCCTGCGTGCGTAACACGTTCTGAAAGAGAAAACACAGATATAGGTGTATTATCCAACATTTTCTAAGAAATTTTCATTCGTACACTCAGAAGGCATTATATTAAGCCAATCTACTATTGATGTCGAAATCTATGTCAATTTACATCTCAGCGTGGATAAAATGTACACTATGAACCGGATGCATATTTTGGACACGTGATTTTTGTTATGGGTCTTTGTCAACCATTAATAGGCGAAAGGGGCCACAAGGACACATGGGTAATTTGACACTTTGGGATACTTAAAATAAATAGTAATCGGTATTATATTGCATTAAGGGATCATTAACACGATTGGAACTGCGTTAGCTTGACCACTGACCTTCTAATTTTAAAATATTTTATAAGAACAATTATTGCTACACACCAGCTTTGCACTAAACTCTTTTTCTCTTTTAATATATGTAGATAGTTTTCTTTGTGAAAATACATATCCATACATGCGTATACGTTGTTGCACGTGTGCTGTTTGATTTGCATATACATATATGCGCGTGCGTTGTAACATGTGCTCTGTTCGACCTATCTGTTGGCATTTGTTTCAGAAATGGCGGATGAGTCTTCTGCACGAAAATAACGAGTTCAACCAAACATGGGACAGAATAAGACTGTCACATATCTTTAACCATAGTTGATGTTGGTTTGTTTGTTTGTTTATTTTAAAAGAATTCCTTATCAAGAATTCCTAATAAACGTATAGCGGAATATTTATTCCCTAAAATCAATGTACACTGATAATCATTCATTTAAGAAGGAAAAACGTGAAACCTGCATTCTGAGAGCCCTTTAATTCACTCGTTTTACTTTTCTTGGCAACACGCTTGGCTTTAATGGGAGTGATGAACGCTGGTGGTGTTGCTCTGAAACCAGAGTATGCCTGTAATGTCTTACAAAATATATAGGCCGATATAAAATTGACATTGTGGTGTTTGGGGTCTCGGGGAGAAGTATAACCTCTGATGGTTGGAACATGTCATGCCTTCCCAAGTGTAGTTCATCCACATTGGCCATCCACTCATTCCCAATGCTCACCTGTGGCTCCTAGCAGCTGTTTGTATGCGACAGCGGCCACACCCCGGCAAACCGCTTTGACTGGCGGGCTAAAGCTGGTGAGGGCAGTTGGTAGATCTCGAGCCTTCCGGTGATTTTAGGGACTTGCTCAACCCAGCATACGAATACTGCTCTGGCTGACGTTGCGGGTGAAATCAATCAGAAGATACAACGGCCAGGAAGGAGGTTCAGCAATGCACTGATGAGTGCAGAGGGCACGTCGGAGCACAAAAGAAGACCTGGCGCTCCACTGCAGCCAAAGAAGTTGCCAGACGTAACGAGTTATCGTGCCACTGGATTTTGACGTCTGCGGCCGAGAGGGTGAGGATGCTGAAGCGCATCGGCTTCCTCACCATAATCTCCTTCACGCGCAGGTTTTTCTTGTTTAACGCTTTTCACTAAAACCCCCGAGTACTGTTTCTTTCTACTCTGCGCATCTTCAAAGTCCAACGGCGATTGGAGAGGAAAAGAAGCGACAGGTAGAGAGGTTACTAATGTCAGTCGTAAGTTCCAAACCTACACGGAGGCGGTCTGTGGACAAGTGGTCGTTTTCTTTGAACGAGGAGAGCAAAGAAGTTCGGCAGTATCCCAGTTGGCTAAACAGCTCTGTTTATGGCAGCACTGCTCACATTAGTAGGGTAGAGATTAGAAAAGGTGTCCTAAAAATTGCCTCGCCATAAACTAACTGGCCATCTGTCCGCGGTTGGCAGTTAACCCTTAATGCAGTCGACACCATAAGCATAAACAAACCAAACTCATTTTCGGTACATGGAAGATACGCACACACATGGACAAAAAGGATACACCCAGGTCTCAGAAAAGAACAGACTTCATAGCCAGAGAACTGGACCGATACAAGATTGACATTGCCGCTCTTAGCGAGACACGTCTAGCTGATATAGGATCCGCCTGCTAACCCGAGGGTGGCTACACATTTTTGCGGAAGGGGAAAAAGAGAAGATAGACAAAGAATCCAATGAGTCGGTTATGCCATTCATACTGCACTTTTGCGTCAATTTCTAGTGGTTCCTACGTACGTGAACGAACGCTTGATGCAACTCCGCGTCCCCCTCTCTAAGTCACGGTATATCACCATCATCAGTTTGTATGCCCCCACGTTGACTAGCAGCTAAGATGCATCCCATATCCAAACAATGGCATCTGATCGACTATATCATCTTCCGTAACAGAGATGTCCGCGATGTACGGATAACAAGACCCTTGAGGGGAGCAGAGTGTTGGACGGACCACCGGTTAGTCAGGGCTATGCTTGATCTCAACATTGTCCCACCACAGCGCAAAAAGACGAAACTTATCCGAATCAATTTCAACACTGCAAGGCTGAACCATCCGCAGGTGCGAGAGCAATATCAAGCTCACATTGAAAACCTAATGAATGCGCACGGACGTCTGATGGTGAGCAACCTCATAGTGGCACCAGCTCAAGGACATGCTGAGTGAATCTGCGAAAGTCATCCTAGCATCCCCCAAAAGGTCCACCAGGACTGGTTTGACGAAAGTAACGAAGTGATAAGCATCCTCCTTCAACAAAAGCGAGAGACATATATCGAATGGTTAAACGACATTTACTCAGTCTCAAAATGATCGCTTCAAACATCTGCAGAGCAAAGATCAGACAGAACTCCGCATTATGCAAAATAGTTGGTGGGACCGCAAATCAGATGAAGTCCAGTATTACGCAGTCACTAACAACTCGACAGAGAATTTTCAGGTCCCTGAAAGATTTTTATGGACCGTCGAAAGCCTTCAGCACCCCGATAATCTCTTCTGACGGGACCACTCTTCTCATTGACAAATAGAATATCATAGAAAGGTGGAAGGAACACTTATCCAACCTATTTAACATGCCCTCAACCGTAGACTCGGCAGCCTTAGATGCAATTGTCCCGAAACCAACTATCTTGGACCTGGGCTTGCCTCCTACCACGGAATATGTCGAGCCAGCCATCAAAATGATCAGCTCTGGCAAGGCACCAGGCGCGGATGGAATTCCTATTAAACACTTGATAGCAGTTGGCCCTATGGTACTTGAGGAGCTGCACAACCTCCTGATCAGCATTTGGGAAGAGGAGTCCATGCTACAGGAGTTCAAAGACGCAACGATTCTCACCTTATACAAAAACAATGGGAAGAAAGCTGACTGCGGAAGCTATCGAGGTATATCACTCCTGTCGATTGTAGATACGATTATGGCGCGCGTCCTTCCTAACCATCTGGTCAATAACGTCTCGGAAGCCAACCTTCCAATGTGGCTTCAGACCAGATCGAAGCACGATAGACATGATCTTCACAGTAAGACAAATACAGGAAAGCCTTAAATACTGTCAACAGAGATGCACTATGAGTCATCTTAGCACGACTAGGTTACCCTAGGAAGTTCATTAAGATGATGAGACCTTTCCACGAGGACATGATGGGGCTCGTTCTCCACAACGGGGATGTCTCTAAGCCATTCAATATTTCTAACGGCGTGAAGCAGGGTTGCGTTTTCTCTCCAGTATTATTCAACCTATTCTTCACATGTGTCCTGAACCATGCTACACGTGATCTTCAGACAGGAGTGTACATAAAGTACAGACTGGATGGCTCTCTATTTGACTTTCAATGAATGAATGCTTGGTCCAAAACAATGGAAAAACTTATTCTTGAATAACTTTTCGCGGATGACTGTGTTCTCATGGCATACAGGGAAGCAGATTTCTAGATCATTGTTGGTCGCTTCGCGGAAGCTTCGAGACTCTTCGGACTCAGTATCAGTCTGAACGGCAAGTATTCAGCCAGGCTATAATTACAGCCAAACGGCAAGTATTCAGCCAGGCTATAATTACAGCCAAACGGCAAGTATTCAGCCAGGCTATAATTACAGCCAAACGGCAAGTATTCGACCAGGCTATAATTACAGCCGAACGGCAAGTATTCAGCCAGGCTATAATTACAGCCAAACGACAAGTATTCAGCCAGGCTATAGTTACAACCAAACGGCAAGTATTCAGCGAGGATATAATTACAGCCAAACGGCAAATATTCAGCCAGGCTATAATTACAGCCAAACGGCAAGTATTCGACCAGGCTATTTTTACAGCCGAACGGCATTACAGCCAAACGGCAAGTATTCAGCCAGGCTATAATTACAGCCAAACGGCAAGTATTCAGCCAAGATATAATTACAGCCAAACGGCAAGTACTCGGCCAGGCTATAATTAAAGCCAAACGGCAAGTATTCAGCGAGGATATAATTACAGCCAAACGGCAAGTATTCAGCGAGGATATAATTACAGCCAAACGGCAAGTATTCAGCCAGGCTATAATTACAGCCAAACGGCAAGTATTCAGGCAGGCTATAATTACAGCCAAACGGCAAGTATTCAGCCAGGCTATAATTACAGCCAAACGGCAAGTATTCAGCCAGGATATAATTACAGCCAAACGGCAAGTATTCAGGCAGGCTATAATTACAGCCAAACGGCAAGTATTCGGCCAGGCTATAATTACAGCCAAACGGCAAGTATTCGGCCAGGCTATAATTGCATCATCAGGCTGACAGCGCTACAATGTATCCCTATCTAAAAAATACAGCCGGGCTCATTGGCGGAAATATTTGTTCTTTGATTTTTTTAAATTAAATTTTGTTTCATGACGCGTATCTGCTTTGCCAAAGTTGAATAAGCAGTTCGGCATTTATTTCAACATATTTCATTTTACTATTTCATACCATGTTTTCACAATAATACACGATCTTTTCCTCGATTTCTTGCTTTTAAATGCATCAATACTTGCTTTTAAATGCACCAAATACTTGCTTTTAAATGCATCAATTACTTGCTTTAAAATGCATTGATTTCTCTAATTTCCGGATGTGCAACAATATAAATATGATGTATTTCGAATAATTCAAAACAACGCGCATGTACAATGCCTTACAGCTGGTAGAGAAACGAGTACTATCGCTTAAACACACGTTAGAAAATAATCTTATCTTCTTATGTGGTTAAACAGTCAGAGCACAAACTGCGGAGATATGTTATGATTGAACGCAGCCAGCATACCTATCTTATCCTCCTTTTCCGACGAAAAAAAAAACAACAAAATACCACACACACACGCAGATTCTGATTCGCCGAAGGACTAATTACCAATGGTAATTAAACATGGCATTAACTAATTAAACGATTCATAGCAAAGTCAATCAATCTAATTTCTCTCTTGACGCAACTGATATCGTCCTAAGGGATTTAATATTGATGGTAAATCTATTGGTATCAACAAATCCATTACTATAACAATATTTCTGCAACAGCATGGAATCTTTTGGCTTCCGCAGTGTAGTTTATGACATCTGTTCTACGTCGTTTTGCCTAAGTAATGATCTTCTTTCGACAAATGGCGATGTGTAGACTGGTCTAGAATCTAGATATATTATCAGGTATATTTGCAACTATATTTAGAAACATATCAGCAAAAACGGGAACAGGAGCTGTTTGACCTATAAGGTTCGTTTCGTTGCCGCTTGTAGGAGAAGCTCAAACCAGACACATGGTTTTGCTGTTACATCGAAATATGCAGCTGTATTACCCCATACAAACAACGCATATTCAGTAACTGTGCAGACCTTCAAAATCATGATATGCGAGAAAATTTATCACAGACCCATCTAATAAACTTCGAAGCTGGATGAAACGCAGTCTGCACTAAACACAATTATATAAAAAATAGTATTCTTTAATATAATAAAAGGTCAATTTGTCGAATTACTTGATTACCAAAAGTGTGTGTGTGTGTGTGTGTGTGTGTGTGTGTGTGTGTGTGTGTGTGTTGGTATGTGGGGTTTGTGAATCAGGAGGCATGGGGTCCGCGGAATCGAATCCCAAATGAAGGTCAAGGAGGCAAAGCCCCATGAAGCTCCTGCATTTTATGCGTGTTCGCGGAATAATTTCAATCACCTAACTGTAAAGAAAACTAAGATAGGGAAAAGTTGTCTTGCGTCCGTTTTATGTAGCATGTTCGACCTGGCACGTCGATCTTGCTTCTTTTTCCGATAATGTAAACAGTATTTAATTCGCTTTTTTTTTAGAAACAAATTGCATGTAATTATCAGATTCGCGTGATCTTCTGATAATCACCTTGACATAATTTATATAGTTACCAGGTGTTTTATGATGGCAGTAACGCTATCTGCATGAACATATCCATTACAATAACAACATAATGCAGCAGTATCATCCAACCCCATGAGTTCCACGTTGCATCCCCGATACTCTGTATTAAATCATTTAGGCAAATCCTATACTTCTTCCTGTATAATTGTCAACCACACTGGAGAAACATTTGTTTTCCAATTATATTCATCATAAATGCCTTATAGCTGGTGGAATAAACTGAAATCGTCACCAAAGTTAACAAACACATACTGCCATTATTTATTAACATGATTTCAGATTTGTCGCAATTACCCAGCATGGATTTGAATAACTTGCTGCAAGCATGGACGCGCCCAACGCTTCAGCTATTTTCAGGAATGAAAGACATTTTATCGACCAGATGTCACATCTAGTGCATTTATTTTATTGACCACAAAACATTTGTGTCAAAGTTTACAAACATAGGCGAAATCGATGGATCGCCGACTTTTTCTACCTGTCAGTAAAACATTAATAAATTGCAACTGCCGACTAATGTTGTGAAAATATGCCTACACAACGTTTAAGATTTATCTAGAGGGGATTAGGAAATACTATATGCAAGAAATATTTAAAACTGTACTGTGCAAGCCGAAGGGTTCTACGAAAGTCAATGGCGGCATTTGCAATCATTAGGCTTCTGCCAGCATAGGACACCTGGAGATGATCTAAGATATACTGAGTTGGAAGCTTGTATTATCTACGTAAATTTGAACAAGACAATACTTTGTTATTCTTTTCGAAAATTTTAAATAAAAATTAACTGGAGGGTCCAGCATCAGCAATGTTGCAAAACTGGATTTTGAATTAGTTTGACCCCATAAAAACGTCATTTTTGACACAAACACACACACACACACACACACACACACATATATATATATATATATATATATATATATATATATATATATATATATATATATATATATATATATATATATAAGCTTCCTTCCACTAGAAGAACAGTATCTGACTGGTTTGTATTGACTTATGTACATACGTCACTGTTTGACTTAGACTTGTATTTAAGTATTTTTATTGACATCACATTTTTTAGTTGCACATAGTGTTATTATTATTATTATGATTGTTGTTATTATCATTATTATTATTATTATTATTATTATTATTATTAAATAGGTACAAATTAGACAAATACAGAAAATGCCAAGCAAAGTTATAACATTGACAGCTACGATGAACGGCATGAAAGAAAAAATATATTTTCAGTTTTATTTCAAACATGCAACATTAACGAAATTAACCCATTTTATTTGTGGAAACACACAGATACACATACACACGCATACACATACACACGCATCTCTCACAGCACATATCAAACCTACATCACAAAAGCTGAACACCTGTTACAATGTTAAAATATACAGCTTTAAGGCATCGTATTCTTATCACAATGCAATATCGATTTTCCTATTAAGGCATTATTACTGTACAATTTCATTAACTCTCAGCATATTAATACATGTACATATATTTTAGTCTGGTCAGACCAGTATAAATTATCAAGACTCATTTTATACTGAGGCAGAGATTACAACCACGCCTAACTTTTCTTACTGTAATAAACTTCGTGGTTTCTACTGACTCCTGAATCCTCGATTATGTTTTGAATGATAAGTGAAGATGATTTAAACTAATCCAGACAATATGTGGGGTACAATGCTAAACAAGCATTCTCAAATTCAGTGTGGCAGCAAAACGGTTTGGTTAAGTTGTTGAAATATAAGTATTGTAATGGATTCCGAAAACATTTATGGCAACATAAAAAGGCGAAATATAAATTATGTCAGCTGGAAAGTTCGATGAAATCTCTGAAGCAGTGGAAACCATTCAAAATGAGATTTTATCAAAAGAAAGTGGAACCAAATTGCTCGAATATTTGATTTAGTTGTACACATTGTTTTGCGTTTCCTTTAAAACGTTCGACTATTTTCTTGTTTATCTTTTTTCTTTCTTTGTAATCGCCACTGTAGTATCTCATAATGAATTAGAGGTACATTCTATTCTTGGACGGTTGTTCATGCCTTTACACATCAACAAGAATTAATTTAATTTAGTGAAGTTTTCTTTAGTATTACGATTATTAAAATATATTAACTGGTACATGAAATCTAATTGGGTTAGTACAAAGTATTAACTGGTATATTAAATCTAATTTGATTAGTACAGATTATTAATTGGTATATTAAATCTAATTACATTAGTTCAAAGTATTATTTGGCATAGTAAATCTAATTAGATTAGTTCAAAGTATTAATTGGAATATTAAATCTAATTCGATTAGTAAAAGGTATTAATTGGTATATTAAACCAAACTGGATTTGTACAAATTATTCACTGGAATATTAAATCTAATTAGATCAGTAAAAAGTATTAATTGGTCTATTAAATCAAACTGGATTTGTACAAAGTATTAATTGGTATATTAAATCTAATTAGATTAGTTCAAAGTATTAATTGGCCTAGTAAATCTAATTGGATTGGTAACATATTATTTTGTGTATTAAATATAATTGGGTTACTAAAAAGTATTGTTAGTACATTACATCCAATTTGATTAGTAGAAAGTATTATTTAGTATATTAATTCTAACTGAATTAGTAAAAATATAATGCACGAATGGTTTCACATGTATGCATATTTTTATACATATGTTTCATAAAAGTTTTGAAGTCTCACATATTGCAATACTAATATTAATAACATACCTACAAACAACAACATACCAAAAAAGAAAATTTTATTGTAAACGCCTGATGAGTCTTGATTACACAGTAATCAATATTTCACATGCATACTGATTGCCTATATGCTTCACCTTTACAGTTCAATAATTAATCTGGCCCATTATATGTGTGTGTGTGTGTGTGTGTGTGTGTGTGTGTGTTGTAATTATACACATAATTGGTTTTCTCTTTACTTTGTCGCCTATTATGTAAAATTTGCCGTATCTTCATAATTTAAAGATAAACATTAATCGAATACATTTGGCATATATGGATTTAAAGATAAACATTAATTGAAAACATTTGGCATATATGGATTTAAAGATAAACATTAATTGAATACATTTGGCATATATGAATTTAAAGATAAACATTAATCGAATACATTTGGCATATATGGATTTAAAGATAAACATTAATCGAATACATTTGGCATATATGGATTTAAAGATAAACATTAATTGAATACATTTGGCATATATGGATTTAAAGATAAACGTTATTCGAAAACATTTGGCATATTTAGATTTAAAGATAAAAACATTAATCGAATACATTTGGCATATATGGATTTAAAAATAAACATTAATCGAATACATTTGGCATATATGGATTTAAAGATAAACATTTATCGAATACATTTGGCATATATGGATCAGAATGTAGACGACCATTAAAATGGGCATAACAAATACATGGCTTGGATAAGCTGTACAGAGCATTTAAAGTTTGTATTATTGTTGTCGGCTTGTACAGCTCAGCAACGTGGAAATGTTTGGCTCTTAAATGCACACACATACACACATGGTATAAAGTAACACAATACACACACAGGGTATAAAGTAACACAATACACACACAGAGTATAAAGTGAAAATACACACACAGGGTGCAAAGTAACACAAAACACACAAAAATGTAAAGCAACACATACACATACAGGGTGTAACGTAACACAATACACACAGGGCTTAAAGCTACGCATATACATACAGGGTGTAAAGTAACACACATACACACATAGGGTATAAAATAACACAATAAACACACAGAGTATAAAGTAACACATACACACATGGTGTAAAGTAGCGCATACACACACATGGTTCACATGGTTAAAGTAACAAATACAGTGCTGTGATGTGATTTGGATTTTTAACGTAGCTTTAACAGTTTTTCAGTCATATCGCTACGATGTCTGCAGTGTGACAGTTTATAGTGATGTCTAGCACTGGGGCATCATGCCGCAGACATGTAGCATGATGTCCCACCCAGTCACATTATCCTGACACCGGGCCGACCAGTCCTAACACTAACCTCTTAATGCTGAGCGCCAAGCGAGGCAGCTGTTAGTACCGTTTTTGTAAGTCTTTGGTATGACTCGGCCTGGGATCGAACCCATGACCTCCCGCATCCGAGTCGGACGCTCTAACCACTAGGCCACCGGAGCGGTTGTAACAAATACAGGGTGTAAAGTAACAATACACAGGGTATAAAGCAACACATACACATACAGTGTGTAAAGTAACACACATACACATACAGGGTATAAAGTAACACACATACACACACAGGGTATAAAGTAACACATGCGCACACAGGGTATAAAAAAACACAACATACACACAGGGTGTAAAGTAACACATATGCATACAGGGTGTAAAGTAACACAATACACACACACAGGTATAAAGCAACACATACAAATACAAGGTGTAAAGTAACACATACACAGCCTGGGTACAAAGTAACACAATATACACACAGGTTAGAGAGCAACACATACACGCACAGGGTGTAGTTGTTGTTATTGTTGTTGTTATAGGGTTTAACGCCATTTTTCAGCACAAGATAGGCTATACATGGCAGCCAGTATTAATGGTGGAGGAAGAACCGGGAAAACCCCGGAAAGAACCACCGACCCACGAGAAGCTACCGGCAAGCTTTCTCACATATCCACATTTGACGAGCCCGAGACTCGAACCCACGCAGACAGAGGTGAGATGGCAGTGATCCGTGACGGACAGCGCTTTAGACCACTCGGCCACTCGGGGCCCCTCGCACAGGGTGTAAAGTAACACACATACACACACATGGTATAAAGCAACACATACACATACATGGTGTAAATTATCACACATACACTCGAAAGGAATTAAACCACACATACACACACACAGAGGGTATAAAGCAACATACATGCACTGGGTATAAAGAAACACACATACACACAGCGTAAAAAGCAGCACGCATACACACAGGATATAAAGCTACACAGCAGGCTTTATTAGAGACTAACGATGAAGTAAAACCCCTTATTTTGCGGTTACTAAATATTGCGGTTTCCAGTGTCGAATGGATGCGACCATCCCACGATCTCCGTGAAAATAATAAGTTCCCGAAAAAGTCCGTATACAGTATTTGGGTATAATCCTCACTGTCTCATTGAAACACGTACGCTCGAATATATGTGTATGTGTGTGTGTGTGTATGAGAGACATACAGACAGACAGAGGGAGAGAGAGTGAGAGTTTTTGAATTAGAGTTCTTCTCAGTTCCCACAATTTTTACAGCATGTAGGCGATATTATAGATTTTAATGCACGGTGCAATTTAACGAGAGATAAAGATGAGGGTGGGGATAGAAGTACTGACATGAATCCGATAGATGCCACGGTGTGGCGGGAGGCTGCTGTTAACTTAATTAACAGTGATTTATGGTAGCAAGGAATGGTACATATGAAAATATACATTGTAAGATCCGCGTTACTAGTACGTAAATATGTTGTGGTTATTTAAGCAGGCAACACGAGCAGTTTGTTTATCATACTAAAAGACAATGATTCAGATTGAATCAGGTATTGAGAATAGCACATATAGACAGAAACACATACACACACACACACACACACACACACACACAGATATATATATATATATATATATATATATATATATATATATATATATATATATATATATATATATATATATATATATAATGTTACAGATTTAATTGTTGACTTTCCAGCTTTCCAGCGTCACAAATTTAGACGAAACTTTCACTAACCAAAGATAATATATGCAAACCTGCATTCTATCATACTTATTCTTACAGTGATTTATCCATATGACATGCATTGAAGGTACTTGTTCTATCCATTTGAAGTGCATTGACAGGTGCTTGATCTATCCATATGACATGCAGTGAAGTTACTTGCTCTATCCATTTGACGCATATTGACAGGTACTTGTTCTATCCATATGACATATATTGAAGGTACTTGATATATCCATATGACATGCATTGAAGATACTTGTTTTATACATGTGATGTGTATTGACAGGTAATTGGTCTTCACATGAGGGAGAAAAAGCTTTCTATAATGTGCAAATTAAATCAATAGATTGCATAGATTTTCATATTTATGATGACTTTTTACTTCAAAGAAGATTATTAACAACATATTTAAGAAATGAATTATAAAAAAGAAGAAGAGCGAGAAAAGACTGAACCCTGAATTCTTATGAAGTTAAGATTTACCATTTCAGAACGTATCCAGGATAAAGCTTTATCAATTCTTTGTCTCCTCTGCTCCCATGCCGCTTTATCGTCTGTTTCCAAACCTGACCTCAGATCACATCGTCTGCTTTCGCGCTGAGCGTTGCCACGACCTATTTCGGGTAAACTTTGCGAGCGACTCTCTTCTTTCCCGTCGTTTTTTACACCCGCTATTTCCTTTGCTTCTTTCACCGAGGGCATTGAGTTCTTATTACTAGCCTCGACATTTTTTGTCATCCCAACATCCCTGCCACCGTAGACTTGTTCTGTTTCTCTAATATCGTGCCCACTTGCATCACGGATAACTCTAGATTCATGACTAGAGATCGATAGTTTTCCACGTGGTATTATCGATTTGCTTGTCTCCTTGTCGCAAGCATCACGCATCTTATATTTATCCTGCCTGGCAGACATGTAGTCACATTCAGAAAGGTTTGAACTAGTGCCAACGCTACTTCCAGCTTCGCTAGCTCCGGAACTGTAACTGCTTTCATATCTATTCCGTAATCTTTCTGAGAAGTCTTCAGTTCTTGGATCAACCCGAGGTGGTAGAGATCTGGCCCTGTCGTCAAAATATTCCTCTGTTTTAGCTTCAGAAAGGCTGTAGTTCGAACTAGACTCACGAACGGCAGTGTCTCGCTCACTATCATATTTAGCAGAATGCTCCGCGCTCCTATAAGAAGTACTGTCATGACCTTTTCCAAAACATTTGGACGAAGATGCTTCGAAGTGCCCCAGTGGATTTTCGAATGTATATTTTTCCAAATTCCTCGCATTGCGATCCGAAATATAGGACGGATTATCCCATTGTCTTTTATAATCTGAATGCTCTTTGGTAGGAGATAATGGGTTGTTTCTTGAACGGATACGAATGTTTTCACCAAGGTACAGTTCTTCGCTTATTTGTCGTCTATCTTTGTTGGCTGTAGTATTTCTTTCCCCAATTGATCGCGAACTGTCACGTTGGTATGTGTATGGAGCAAACTCTGAATGGATAGAATTTCCTGGCGACTTAACTTTGCCAAAACCTGCTGGGCTTAGCGTGAATGCACTGTCATAGAGATCGGAGCTTTCCAGCAAGGGATAGGAGACTGAGGACGACGAGGAAAGTGTTGAACCAACAGAACGCTCGGTACGTGTTCCTAAACTGGTAGGCCTTGGTGTCTCTCGTGTTGAACCGCTTTCTGTGCGTTGACGATGCACATTAAGATTATTATTAGGATGTGGTAGTGTTGATGACAGTACGCGAGGTTCATTTCTTCTAATACTGTTCGTGAGCAGTGTATCTGCAGATGTTTGCTTCTGGAACTCTTTTGTGTGTTCTGGCATGCTTCTGTCCACCAATGTGGAAGAGCATTCTGTCCGTGATCCATTAGCATATTGGTCTTTCTTAGGATAGGTTGCGCGTTCCTTGCCATCTTCACGCTTTCCAGGCATCGAAGTGCCTTTGCGACTGGCTGAGAGTTGTTTCTCGGTGTTCTTTTCCCGTTTCTCGAAGTCTTTCGATATTATAAAATCTTCTTCGCTCGATTTCCTGGTAAATTGTTTATCGACATTATCTTCTTTATAACGCCTACTTTCTGCAGTATCGAAAGATAAACTCTTGCTGATGCTGTGCTTCGAGCTTGTCGACTTCGACTCTATAGAACTCGAAGAGAGATGGCGATTGTAATTCTTCATTTTTGAAGATGTTGACTGTGATGAGTCGGTGCATTGACTAGCTTCATTTGCTATGCTGGATGATTTTGAAATAGTATCTGCTCGACTTACAAGTGATTCTTTCCTTTCACTATTTACATCCCCCGAATCATTCGTAACAACTTTACTTTCTGAAAAATTATTTTCGCTTGTATCTTCTTTTATAGACTCACTTCTCGTCATAGTCGTCTCTCTTGAACCGGTTTTCATAATTTCGCTCCCCGATGTATTCGTTTCTTTAAAGCCCCTTTTCATGCACTCATTTCTTGCGATAGTCGTTTCTTGTGAATCTGATTTCATAGATTCGCTGCTTGTGGTATTTCTTTCTGAAGAATCAGACACAGCCGACTCACTTTTGGTTATATTCAACTCTCTGTCGCCTGCTCTTACTGACTCACTTCGTGCCATATGCATTTCTTTGGAATCTGTTTTTAACGAATCGCTTCTGCCAATATTCATTTCACCTGAATCAGTTTTTATGGACTCACTGAGGGTCATTTTTGATTCCTTAGAATCCGCTTTTTCAGATTCACTTCTTGCAATACTCAAGTCTGCGGAATCCGTCTTTATCGAGTCACTTCTGGCAAGATTTATCTCGGAGGAGTTCGAGTTCATAGATTCGCTTCTAACTGCATTCCATTCTCTGGAGTCTGTTTTGATGGAGTCACTTCTTGTCATATTCATTCCTTTAGAATCTAACCTCATCAGCTCATTTGTAGCCGTATTCGTTTCAGATGAATCCGTTTTAATCGACTCTGTTCTTGCTGTATTCAATTCTTTTGAGTCTGCTTTCAATGATCCACTTTCTGTCGTATTTACTTGTCCCGAATTTGTTTCCACAGACTGGTTCCTGGACATATTCTTTTGCAAGGAATCGGATTTCATGCGTTCAATTCTTGCCATATTGATTGCAGATGAATCTGTCGCGAACGATCCACTTTTCGCATTACTTGATTCTCTGGAATCTGTTTTCTTAGACCCCTCTGTAGCCATTTGGTGCAAATACTCGTCAGCTTTTCGGGATATTCTGTCTTCCATTGAATACCTCGTATGATTCGGGTCATCTTCTCTTATATCGAATCTTGTAGAAAGTAATTCCTGTGGATTGAAATGCTCCGATTGCCCCTGATATGATTCTTTCTCATGCATTATGGTTGATAGTACGGAGCTTGATGAAGGGTGCCTTTGATGCGTCAAGTTTCTTGATTCAGGATCGGAAGTAATGGACGTTCTCCGCGTAGAATATCCTTCGTCATCCATAAACCCAGACTTAACTGAATTTGTAGAATTCTGTCTTATGTAGGTAGAATCGTCCAACTTATGGATATTTTGCGAAGGCGCTGTGCTGTTCGAAGGCATTTGTCCTCCTAGGAATAAATCCGACTTGTACTGCGATTCCATCGACGAGTCTACATCGCGACTTTGTAAATGATCTTCTGAAAGAGACTGTATCGGCCTTTCCCTAGAAAGATTAGCCTCACGGTGTACTCTTTGTCTGATAGACGAACTTCCAAGATCAGGCCTCGGCTTGATGTCCTCGTTTAGTGAAGAGTGGGGTCCACTTGCTTGTCTTCCATCTAGGAGATCTCTGCTCCGGTAAGACTTTACAGAAGCTTGGCTGATACCACTATCCGTTTCATATTCCGATTCGCTCTTTTTAGAATATGTGTCCCGCTCAGGAAACGGTGATGATGTACTAGAACAACTAGATCGAGTCTGAAACCTGTCAGAAGCTCCATTGGTTCTACGTGACCGGAAATCACCGTAGACCCGATCGTCCACACGTGATCTGAAGTTGCTGGACTCCTCTCCAGTCTCAGCCTCTCTGGGGCATTGAGCATTTTGACTCGCCATTGACTGTGTCTTAGTGTCTGAGTCTTCGCAAACAGTTCTTATTGTCGTCCATCCATTGGATGCAGATGTAGAAGGTAAATTAGTATCAGAGCGTAATAAAATATCATCATCGAATGAGAAGTCACGGCTAGTTTGACGAGGTGTTTCAAAAAAGGTAGGCATTGAGGAATATCGGGGATCACGCCTACGACGATAGCTTCGGCTATAAGAGCTGAACGATGAGAGCATATTGAGTACATCATTAGGCATTTCAAATCCTTCTTCTTCTAAAATCTTCAAAGCATCGTCAATCAGAGAATTATTTCCGTCTTCTTCCATTTTTGGCAGGAGTTCTTAATACGATGTCGATCTATATAAAATGAATGAATCAGATGCGGTTGTCTTTCTGATGAAGTGAATCTAACTGCATTTAAAATTCTCTTCTGTATATTCTTTGAAAACACGAACTAAAACACACACTAACACTGATGTGACCTTCTACACAATGTTTTATTGCATCGACAATATTTACTTACTTTATTTCTCCACTCCTCTCCAATAATTGATGTAGCTGTCCTCTTACGTGTCCTCTTAAATGTTGAGTTCTCGGATACAGAAATATTATTTCTTGTAAGGCCCTTCTGTCTAAACAATTATAAGACAATGACTACCAACCATACATTGTGGGAAAAAAGATATCCAGAATTAGACGAACCAAGTAACTGCGCATTTCGTTTTAAAACTTTAATCCACTGCACAATAATCGCTTTGAATTATGATTCGGTATATTTTTTTCCATGCTATGACCAGCTTGTGGTAAAATACTTTTCATGAAGAGATGCCCCGCAAAATTTTAATCAATAACTGAACTGAATGTTTTGTGCAGCAGTTTGCAAATTTTAAACTATCAATCCACGAGAGAAATTGAAAGATGAATTTCTCTATGTAATTCCACCACTTTAAGGCTTTACAATCGTATCACACCAAGACCAGGACGACAACACAACTGTACGAAATATTCTAATGCATAGGTCTAAATCATGCCTATCCACTCACTTGTCTTGCTACGTACTGACGCAAGTGGTTTTCTTGCTCGTACAAGAATCTGTATGCTGTTTGTTCTTTGGCTGATAAATACATTCCGCATTTCTTCTGCAAGTATGCAGCTAATTAATCATATGACGAATCAAACTATCTTGAACCCTTCTTGGCACTCTCCGAAACTACCAAAGTCATTACTATCTTTCTTACTTGACAAACCCTTCGTTTTTATTGAAGACATTCCTGTCTTCAGTTTCTAATGGAATAAAACCTGCCATAAGAACTGGACAAAAAGGGCGAGAAAAAGTGAGCTTCGTTTGCTTTTTAGTTTCAGTGTTTATTCCACTGCTATTTGAATGGGGGGGGGGAAGACGTGCGCACTTTCCTTTTTGGTTTCGGCACCCACGCTTGCAGGCTGTCTGTTTAACGTGTTCTTGTAGATTAGCATCAGCTCTAACATCGGTCGTCGTAGTTACGTTGCTGTTAATACGTTTCTCTTGGCACATCTAACTCCACTGTTTATAATACATGTCAAATGCTCTTGGAAAGATTCTCTCACCTACATATACTTACACTCATTAAGTACTACAATAAAGACTATGATAACATTGTATGTTCAGGAATACTAGTCTGAAAACCGCCGACATAGGCTATAACACTGATATTACGTTTGTAATGTTTAAATTGGCAAAGCAATAACCTGTTCAAAAACTGGATTCAATTTAATGAAGCTTGTAGAGCACGTGTAAAATTCGAACTTATTTTTCTCTGTAATTTTTAGTGATATTGCAATATATCCGCTGTATTAGTTATTATTTTTATTGATAGTGATGATGACGGCGACGAAGACCGCGATGATCATTATTAATTATTTGTATTAATCATTGCTGTTATTGTTTATTGCTTATATATTTGTATATTTCTTTGCATGCTTGTTTGTTTGTTTGTTATAGCTGATGTTCTCAGTTATGCTTAGTCTGTAATGGTTACATACATCGTGTTGACAATTTTATGACGATGTCGACAGCTGTACCGTGGTGGAAATCTATATTTGCCTAATAGTTTTCCTTTGATCGCAACGTGTTGAACTTTTCACTTCTGTTAGCAAAACCTGCACGTCACCGCTTCAGTATTGCTCCAAGAAGCATCACCATGAGATAATTTGGAGTGGCACCTAACTAGCATTCTTGAGATTGCTGCCTTTGGTCTCGTCCATAGGTAATTTACCGTTACAGGCTCAAGGGTTTCCTAGCACTGCACAGAATGAGGGTGGACTACTGCAACTTACTGCAATGTCTCTATATGTGTTTTTCTCTGTTCATATACGTTTCTGTAGAAATAGACGTTATATGTATTGCTTCTTAGACGTTAGTAGCACGAGGTCACGTGGTCGTACAGAGTTAGTTTCACTGTAGGCCAGGAACTGTACTATTTCAATAGCATACCCCTATTTTGGATGATGCACCACTTCGTCGTCATTGTTTCGAACTCATTGTGGTCCTTAAAATCCAATTATATTGAATTTAAACATAAGCCGTATAGGTATATATTTATATATATATATATATATATATATATATATATATATATATATATATATATATATATATATATATATATATATGTTAACTTACGATCCTCGAAATGTCTGTTTTCGCATTCCACGATAGTTTCAAAGAACACTTGTCATGTGCAGACAACATACGGAGGATCATGATGCGTGTGTTTCGCTGAAAGCAAACTCGTTCTTCGTGTCAAGTAGTTACGGATGCCATTTTATTGAGATCAGGGGCCTTAATTTTTATTTCAGCTAATATCGAGCTTCAACGGCCTCGACGAACATAATTTTTTAGAGGTTGATAAATCTTTGTATTAATATCATCCAAAGTCAGTAATTGTATATTAGCGCACTGTCGCTGGTGTATACGAAAATCTAAACTCTCTGCCAATTCTTATAAACCGCATGTAGTCTGTACTAAACACTGATAAAGGTATACTCTCAAGTCTGTAGTTGTAAAATGTTCTGTTCTTTTTATTTAGTTACCTGCAACTTTTAAATCTCCGTATTGGCATATTTGTTTGCTAAGCTTCCATTACAAATTATGCTTGGACTCGAAAACAGCTTTTTATAAGTTGCAAAATAGCCAAAACACATCCTTCAAGTTTGGTGGAAAAGTTGTTTTTATAGATGATATTAAATACAAAACTATTAAGCATACAATGGCTCAAGAAATTTAAATACACTAATAAAACACGATGAGGAAAAATATTTCTTAGAAAAACACACAAGAAATAAAAGCATTAATAAATTGTTAAAATATTGAAAATGTGAAACACTATAATCAGGCAATCTATATACTAGACGAAGCATTTGTATTAAATGTCCTTTGTTAAGGCCTCTTTCTTCTTACATAGAATTGTGATAATAGGCTTTGTGCAGAAGAAAGTATTGTTCCAAAAAGGCTTGATAAAATATATTAGATACAATGCAATCATATCATAACATATAAACTGAAACATAGCAATTAAATTTCATTTTTCTAGGTCAAACAGTCGTGAAAGAAAACAAGATATATGGCCCCCATTACCAATTCTAAAAAGATATGAAAGAAACTTAAAATAGCATGAAAATATAATTAATTATTCTAATAATTGGGTTAAATATAATGCATATAAACTTTCACGAAATGCACCTGACAAACTATGGCAGTTATTATGACTGGTCAAATCAACGGCATTTTTTCGTATTGGAGAAGTTACATAATTCAACCACCCAAATGTTAAGTCGTAATCTTTCGATGACGTTATTATCTAGATGAAAACGTGAAATATGACGTCGTCGTTACAATTTTAACTATCGTTTTTGATGAATTACAATTAGAGAAGATAACTTATGAATCAGAAGGAAATTAATGTTGCAAAAACTGTCAGCAAAGATTTGGTTAAATGTCTCTTAAAATAAAGAAAACATTTCCACTCAAATTGGCAAGGACCTTTATGATTTATTGATTCTGTTATGCCTTTTGTTCAGGAGGAGTAGTGACAACAAAACTGATTTTCTTACAAACATTTTCTTTTTCAAGTCAAATATGCACCTTTCACAAACGGGACAAACTTCGTTTATTAAGAAGTGTTTTAGCGAACCCTCCTCCATTCTTTACACACAATGTTTCAAGAGGAGTAGCAATAACACGATTTTCAAGATTCTCATTATTTAGGTCATGTTGGAGGTCAATATTTCATATGGGACAAATTATATATCATAAGTAGTCTTTTCATCGCAATTTTGATGCCGATTTCACAACAAGTTTAGGAGGAGTAACAAAAACAAGAGTTACAAGCAGTTCAGTTTTTCTCAGATTTGCACTATTTTCATATAGGACCATATCCAAGTCATAAGCCGTTTTGTAAAATGCAGTGTCAGAAAGACCAGCCATTCAAGCGGCCATGTTGGCGGGCAGATCAGCATCATTTTCCTTTAGGACCAATTTGCTAACCTGAGAAGTCTTTTCCAACGAAAATCCTACGATGAAAAAAACCAATGTGTTTCAAAAGGAGTAACGGCAAGAAGATTATTAAGATTACTGCAATAGATAATATTACCGGCATTCAAGATTAAAATGGTTATAGTCGAATCAGATATAGATCACAATGAGCATCAGGAGATTATCAACGAGTATAATCGATGAAAAGAAATGAAGAATCCAATCAGGAATATACAAAAAAAAAAAAACAACGAAAGTCAATATACTAAAGAGGTTAAAATCCTTTTGTGAGGAAGGAAAGAAATTTACGCGAATGATAGATTTTGGTAAAATGTTACTGTGTATCCATGTATTTGAACTTGCATATGTGTATCCTTGTTTTCAAACTTGTATATGTGTATTCCTGTATTTGAACTTGTATTTGTGTATTCCTGTATTTTAACTTGTATATATGTATCCCTGTTTTTGAACTTGTATATGTATATCCCTGTATTTGAACTTGTATATGTGTATCCCTGTATTTGAACTTGTACATGTGTACCCCTGTATTTGATCTTGAAAATGTATATCCTAGTATTTGAACTTGTATATGTATATCCCTGTATTTGAACTTGTGTATATATATCTCTGTATTTGAACCTGTATATCCCTGTATTTGAACTTGTTAATGTGATTCCCTGTATTTGAACTTGAATGTGTATCCCTGTATTTGAACTTGCAAATGTGTATCCCTGTATTTGAACTTGTATTTGTGTATTCCTGTATTTGAACTTGTATTTGTGTATTCCTCTTTATGAACTTGTATATGTGTATCCTTGTTTTTGAACTTGAATGTGTATCCCTGTATTTGAACTTGCAAATGTGTATCCCTGTATATGAACTTGTGTATGTTTATCTCTATATTTGAACTTGTATATGTGTATCCCTGTATTTCAACTTGTATATGTAAATCCACGTATTTGAACTTCAAAATTTATATCCCAGTATTTGAATTTTTATATTTATATCCCATATTTTTAACTTGTATATGCATATCCCTGTATTTGAACTTGTATATGTATATCCCTGTATTTCAACGTGCATATGTATATCCCTGTTTTTGGACTTGTATATGTGTATATCTGTATTTAAACATATAAATGTGTATCCCTGTATTTGAACTTGCGTATGAATATCCCTGTATTTGAATTTGTATATTTGTATCCCTGTATTTGAACTTGAATATGTATATTCCTATTTTTGACCTTGTATATGTGTATCCCTGTATTTGAACTTGTATAGGTATACCCATGTATTTGAACTTGGATATGTATATCCCTTTTTCTGCATTTGTATATGTGTATCCCTGTATTTGAACATGTAAATGTGTACCCCTGTATTTGAACTTGCGTATGTATATCCCTGTATTTGAACTTGTATATGTGTATCCCTGTATTTGAACTTCTATATGTATATCCCTGTTTTTGACCTTGTATATGTATATCCCTGTATTTGAACTTGTATATATATATATCCCTGTATTTGAACTTGTATATGTGTATCCCTGTGTTGGAACTTGTATATGTCTATCATTGTATTTGAACTTGTATATGTGTATCCCTGTATTTGAACCTGTATATGTATATCCCTTTGTTTGAACCTGTACCTGTGTATTCCTGTATTTGAACGTGTATATGTATATCCCTGTACTTGAATTTGTATATGTGCATCCCTGTATTTGAACTTGTATATGTGTATCCCTGTACTTGAATTTGTATATGTGCATCCCTGTATTTGAACTTGTATATGTATATCCCTGTACTTGAATTTGTATATGTGCATCCCTGTATTTGAACTTGTATATGTGTATCCCTGTACTTGAATTTGTATATGTGCATCCCTGTATTTGAACTTGTATATGTGTATCCCTGTACTTGAATTTGTATATGTGCATCCCTGTATTTGAACTTGTATATGTATATCCCTGTACTTGAATTTGTATATGGGTATCTTTGTATTTGAACTTGTATATGTGTATCCCTGTATTTGAACTTGTATATGTATATCCCTGTATTTGAACCTATATATGTATCCCTGTATTTAAACTTGTATATGTATATCCATGTATTTGATTTTGTGCATGTATATCCCTGTATTTGAACTTGTATATATGTGTATCCCTTTATTTGAACTTGTTAACGTGATTCCCTGTATTTGAACTTGTATATGTATATCTCTGTATTTCAACTTCTATATGTATATCCCTGTTTTTTACCTGTATATGTATATCCCTGTATTTGAACCTGCATATGTATATCCCTGTTTTTGGACTGGTATATGTGTATCTCTGTATTTAAACATGTAAATGTGTATCCCTGTATTTGAACTTGCGTATGAATATCCCTGTATTTGAACTTGTATATGTATATCCATGTATTTGAACTTGTATATGTATGTCCCTGTATTTGAACTTGAATATGTATATTCCTATTTTTGACCTTGTACATGTGTATCCCTGTATTTGAACTTGTATATGTATATCCAGGTATTTGAACTTGTATATGTATACCATATATTTGAACTTGTATATGTATATCCCTGTTTTTGGGCTTGTATATGTGTATATGTGTATCCCTGTATTTGAACATGTAAATGTGTACCCCTGTATTTGTAATTGCGTATGTATATCCCTCTATTCGAACTTGTATATGTGTATCCCTGTATTTGATATTGTATATGTGTATCCCTGTATTTTAACTTCTATATGTATATCCCTGTTTTTGACCATGTATATTTTGATGTTGTTGTTGTTGTGGGGTTTAACGCCATTTTTCAGCACACGATAGGCTATACATGGCGGCCAGTATTAATGGTGGAGGAAGAACCCGGGAAAATACCGGAAATAACCACCGACCCACGAGAAGCTACTGGCAAGCTTTCTCACATACCCACATTGGCTGAATCCTAGACTCGAACCGCCCCAGACAGAGGTGAGATGGCAGTGATCCGTAACGAAGAGCGCTTTAGACCACTCGGCCACTCGGGACCCCAACTTGTATATGTATATCCCTGTATTTGAACTTGTGTGTATATATACAAGTTCCAACACAGGGATACACATATACAAGTTCAAAAACAGGGATATATATATATATATATATATATATATATATATATATATATATATATATATATATATATATATATATATATATATATATATCCCTGTTTTTGAACTTGTATATGTGTATCCCTGTATTTGAACTTGTATATGTGTATCCTTGTTTTTAAACTTGTATATATCTATCTATGCATTTGAACTTATATATGTGTATCCCTGTTTCAAGGCGGAAAACAAAGAAGTAGTAATTACAAACATTTGAACAATGTTGTTATTTACAAACTATTGTTATATAGTAATATTAAAACCAAACTCAGAAATATAGAATATACCAATAGAATATAATAATATAGAATATAGCAATATAGAATATAGCAATATAGAATATACCAACATAAAATTTAACAATACAGAATACACCAATATAGAATATAACAATATTGAATATACCAATATAGAAAATATTAATATAGAATATAACAATATTGAATGCACCTATATAGAATATACCAATATAGAATATACTCATATTGATTATACCGATGTAGAATATGCCAATATAGAATATACCACTATTGAATATTACAATATAGAATATAACAATATGGAATATACCAATATAGAATTTATAATGACAGAATATGCCAACATATAATATACCAATATAGAATATACTAAAATAGAATATACCAATATTGAATCTAACAATGTAGAATTTACAAATATTGAATTTAACAATATTGAATATAACAATATAGAATATAACAGTATAGAATTCTAATGAATACTAAAAGAGAAAACTTTAATCATCTGGAGATTTTTTTGCAGGTATTGCGGCCAAGGTTTGGAAAATATACCAGTAAATGAAAGAATGGTCATACATAGAAAGGAAGACAAAACATTTCATCTAGAAAACGTATGAAATTTATGTGAGACAGATATACGACATGAACAAGATCCTAATCAATTAGCAGGCTGATATATCGTTCCTGCAATCACTGGTTTTAACTTTAAATTTACAGATAACACAAATACATAGCACAATTTGTCAGTAATGTTTCTCGCTTTGTTTCTCATATTTTTATTTACACACCTGTGAGAAATGATCCCGATAACAAGGTATTGATAATATCGATCAAAAAAAAAAGAAGAAAAAAGAAAGATATCTTTTGTTTAGTAGAATTTTATGGTCGATAGGGCCAAGGGTAATGATACACAGTTTGTTATTAAGAGGAACAGGTGCGTTTGTAGACAAAGTATGTAAAAACTTGAGAGGGATCTCGAAGACAACAAATTCACAGAAACCGTGCAACGTATTGAAACCATGTCATCAAAATTCATTTTGGTACATGGATATCTTTCCCGGCGGGCACTTGGGTGACTACCCCTGTGGGTACATGGATGCCTAGCCTGTCAGCATACGGGTGATTTTAAAAGGTTTGAAGAAGCAAAGCTACCCTCTTTTACTAAGTTCTATTTTCCTCAAGACGAAACAAGCATTCTCTAAAAATTATTAAGGTTATATGCAAGACGTCATGGAGGATTGTAACCTGGTGATACTTGTTCATATTATAAGAGTTGTAAGCACCTGAGTCCTAAACTATGAACTAGATCCTGAATATTATTAGACAGCTCACGAGTTATTGCATCCTTAAATATACCGTGTGTAGAATAAGAAATACTTACAGACCATGATGCGGCTTAATACCAGGTATATACGGTGTTGACATGGTAAAGTTGAGATGAAGGACAGCACAATACGTCATGGTCAAGGCAATACATCTGGTATCGAGATCACAATTATTTAATCAGCTAATGTATATTACATGATAAACTTTAGATAAGAGTCTTTGACAAGCAGCTGTAAAGAGAACAAAGATATAAATATTTGTCTATGGAATTTTTTAAAAGTAAAACTACATTAATTGTCTTAAGGCCTATAGCTGCAATTTGGAAAAGTTTTACCTGACATCTTCCTTTTTGCAATTATTTTAAAACCACATATGATAAACTTGTACACCTTCTTGTTCAACGGTGCCCATACTTATATACATCTTTCACACACACCAAAATTATCACCAGTCTCAGAATGTAATTCACCAACCATCATTTTCAATAGTAACATTATTAAATAATATGGATTTTACTCGCTTGTTCTGTATGTTCACCAGGACATATAAAACATTTTGTGTACATCTATGTTTACTTTTCTGTTTATCTGCAGGTGTATGCCTTTCTGAACGTTAGCCAATTTGGGATAGCTACCAAACAATAATTTACTTTTTAAATGATGATATGTACATTGGTGTGGATAATATTTACGTTTAGATCACTGGTTCCCGTGCGTTTTTGTTGCTCTTTAAAACATTTTGTTTTGTTGCTTCTGTAAGCTGTGGCCAATTTGTGTCTTTAAAAGAAAACTATACTTTGCAATCACTCCACATTAATCATGGTCTTTTCTGTTGCTGGCTTGAAAAACCGCTCTTGGTCACTTCTTTCGTCTTTTTTTAAAAGAAAATATCCCCTTCTAAATGCATTCATATTTAATGAAGTATAGCATTGATTCAATTCAAATTAGCTGCCAGATCACAAGTTCTCTAATTAATAATGTATTAGTTAAAAAGACTAAGCCATTGAGGCTTAATTAAAAATGAAAAAAAAAATGTTTTCCAATTTGTACTCTTGATAACACATTTTATGGCTTCTGAAGCATTGACCAGTCTAAAAGTAAAGTTTAGATCCTGATGAGAAACTATATAATATAATATACACTGACCTGTCAGTGTCTGTAAATTAAGTGGTATTCTAAACGTTTACCATTGTATGGGAAATGTTTAGCTTTTGTGTCAGTATTTGTTCATTGCCCGATCTTAATCTCCGATTAGCATTTATTGTGGTATGGTTCCGGTCAGCAATATTAGCGCAAAAATCATTCATTAAGTTTTTAATGTATTGATAATTTTATTTGATTTCTTAGTTTAGCTCATTAACCCCTGGCGCCGCGTTTACGCGTCAGGAGGTAGTAGCCTACTGCCAAGCTCTGAAGCGTCAAGGTCATATATGATACACTAAAGTGGGTTGTATTATAGAAAGGTATACAGATGTAGCTCTACAATGATACCAAATAATTTGGACGTTCATATTGCGCTACAAAATACAGGGGGAAAAAAACAATTGTTTTTGACCCGATTTTTTTTTCCACCCAAAATTACCCCGTGGTCGGAATCCGATTTTGTGTCCGGATTTTAGACATTTTGGCCCCAGATCTAAGGCAGACCGGTCTGAACTGGACACAGACGGGCGAACCTTTGTTAAAAGTAGGATAAGATGGGCATTTGGAATAAAGAGTGGTCTCGATATGAAAATGATGGTTCCGTTAAGAAGGAAAAAAATCCAACTTTTACCCTTCTGCTCGTGCACGAGTGAAATAGACAATGAAAAAGGATGTTTCGAACACAACTGGGCATTAGGTTAACGGGAAATCTCTTGGATTATTATGTATTCAGAAATAGCCCCCAAAATGTGTTTCCTACTCACATTTCAGCGAAAACGACAAAAACCTCCAGGGGTTAATGAGTAAAGTCTTTCTCTAATTGTCCTAGTTAGGATTCTCCAGTGTCACGATCTTCTAGAGAATATTTTATTTATCCACGGCATTCCTCAAGTATCTAATTCAGTGTTTATCTGTGGTTCGCTTATTTAAAGGAAATCTGCTGAATGTCGGTATTTTAACTGCTCCCTCTCTCTCTCTCACTCTCGCTCCTTGTCTCTCTCATCTCTTAATTCTGTTAATTTATTGCTTGTTCACTTTCAGTTGCTTCCGTTTTCGTGTCCAATTGTTCTTTCCATATTTGAATATTTTATAAATTGCTTGACTCCTAACTGTTACATAAATGGAAACCGATACGTTTCGGTAGAAGCTGTGTGTCAGCTGAATCAACGTTGCTTTTGGTATTCGCTAGATTAAAAAGGTTGGTGTTGCTATTATTCCTTTAATACCATTTTGAATATATTCATAATTTACTCTCTCAGTAGATTTTAGTTCTTTCACATGAGAGAGAGAGAGAGAGAGAGAGAGAGAGAGAGATGTACATTAGCATATGGAAAGATTTTCTGTTTGGTACTAGACGTATATAATAAGCCACAGTGACATCAATTACATGAGCATCGTCATGTGTGTGTGCGTGTGTGTGTGTGTGAATCGTAATATATTCGTGTAAAGCAGTAGCATAATAATTTAATAATAGCAAAGACTTCAAATATAGACACGAGACGTAGCTTTAATTTTGTGCTCATTATCAAACGATGTTTTTCAGACTGAAAAAATTAATCTCTCAAAAAAAGGCGTGAATTTTGAGAATGATGTTTTTCTAACGGTTGTAGCAATTCCAAATCAGTGTGGCTATAAGAACGTTGCAAGAAGGTTAGACTATAGTACGAGATACAGATACATTATATTCTAGAAGGTTAGACCATAGTACGAAATACAGATACGTTAGATTCTAGAAGGTTCGACTATAGTACGAGATACAGATACGTTAGATTCTAGAAGGTTAGACTATAGTACGAAATACAGATACATTAGATTCTAGAAGGTTAGACTATAGTACGAAATACAGATACATTAGATTCTAGAAGATTAGACTATAGTACGAAATACAGATACATTAGATTCTAGAAGGTTAGACTATAGTACGAGATAAAGATACATTAGATTCTAGAAGGTTAGTCCATGGTACGATTTACATACACGTTAGAGTGTGATGACCTTGAAAGTCACTACAAAGGAACTATTACGCATTTTGGTAAATCTTCATTTTCAAATTCGTGAAAGACAAATAATGAATATTTTGAGAACTCAACCACGAAATAGCCCCCCCCCCCCCCCCCGCTTCCAAGTTTGTTACCAACCAGTCCTCACATATCAAAATCATAACGTGAATGTGAAATACCCTCTTAACTGACGGATCACATATCGTCGGTTCTCAGTTCTAATGCTACCAGGCTTTCCCATAGATAATACCTATACTAACACTCTGATGCTAACACGTATTCACACAGAGACAGATCGATGCCAGCACTGTTGCTAACACGTAAGTAGTAAAGTGGGGCACCCTAGCCTCAATGGGAATTAGCATTACAGGACCCCCTGGGACAATCTAGCCTCAATGGAAATTTAACATGGAGAAAAATCGTGGGACAATCTAGCCTCAAGGGGAATTTAACATGGGAAAAAGTCTTGGGACACTCTAGCCTCAAGGGGAATTGAATATGGGATTTTTTTTTTTTTAAATTTTTTTAAATTTAAATTTAAATTTAAATTTAAATTTAAAAAAAAGGGGTAGGCAATTGAAAGGCTATCTCTTTTCGAGAAATATGGCTGGCCCTGAAAAGGGCCTTTGGGTTTATGTTAATGTATTCATTAACATAAATGGCACCGCATTGGTCTTCTTCTTGTTCTTAGGCTACGTCTCACTGTTGGTCCGTAAATCAGCACTCTTTTCAGGCATCCTTGTCTTTCAACGTAGATCCTACGTATCCACAGGCTGGTGTTTGTCCTGTGGACAACGGTCCACTTGGACCGGACATACATGAGCATGTCCGTCCTAAACATCATGGAAGACACAAGGGTGGATGATTCAGCTGTGGTCCACATCTTGAAGCGACGAGAACAGGTGAATCAATGCAGTGAACTGCGCTTATTTATAGGTACAGGTATGATTGAAACGGATTGAGTTCATTCACCAATCCGAACACGCGTTACAAAATTCAGTCAGCTCGCATCCAATCCGAAGAGAGCAGTCTGTGACGTCAGTTGGTCTATATAGATTCGCTAGTGCTTGTGTACAGTCAATCTATGCGACAGTGATTCAACATGACGGAAACTCAGAAAACGATCCATTGGGGTGCACCAGCAGGGGAGACTGCCCAAGGGAACCCGGACTTACTTTCAGAAGAGGTGAATTGGGATTTTGTGGATTTTCTCTCCTCGCAAGAATTTGTTCCGGAACCTGCGTTATCTTCTTCATTACCGCAAGTGGAGAATTTTAGACAGAGACAGAAAGAAGAATTAGAGAAATTTATACAACGACAAAAGGAAGCGGAACAAGCTTTTCTCCTACAGCAACAGCAGCAAGAAGAAGAGGTAAGAAAAAAACAACAGCAACAACAGCAAGAAGAAGTAGCAGCAAAGAAACAAGAGGGTGAAAATGAAACGGTCACGGTACTGTTGGACAAATGTATCAGACTTCTTTATCACGACCGAAGAGAATACGACCTTCCCGAGCTAAACACGTTAACCCTGTGACTAAGCCTACCGTACCACCCTTAGTGATTTCAACCCAATCATTATCATCATCAACATTACGCAGTCCAGAAGTAGGCCTTGGCCGTGGCAAAGGCTTAAGGCAGTTAAAGTTGATTGCTTAAAATCACCCCTACACCATAAAGAAAGAAAGGCCCTTTTCAGGGCCACCCACATTTCTCGAAAAGAAATACAATTTCAATTTGCCAATAACTCAAAAAAAAACCCACCTATTATACCCGTATAGTACGTTTCTGTGTATGAGTGCGTGAGTGTACGTTCTTATTTTAAAATCAAAACTCAAAGACACTTACCTTATATCATTCATTTATTCTTTTCTCCATTTTTTTACAATCCAATTCACAATTCACAACACAACACTTTAATAAAAAGTTCATTGACTTCTTCTTTCTCCTTGTTTAGTCTCTCTGTTTTTTGAATTTCTTCACCGTCTTTTCCTCTTCTTTCTCCTCATTTTCTTCCCTTCTTCTTTTCTTCTCCTGTTTCTTTGCCTCTTGTAAATAGAATTGTCTTCTTTCTTCCTCTTCTTCCTCTGAAGAATCCCTCTCTTCCTCTGAAGAATCCCTCTCTTCTTCTGAAGAATTCCTCTTTTTTTCTGATTCCTCTTGTTTCTTTTTTGGGCAATCTGGAGACCAATGTCCTTTTTCTTGACAATAATAACAGTTATCTTTACTTTTGTCCTTTTTAGCCCCTGTTTTTTTTTTCTTTTTTGACGGTCTGGACACTCTGAAGACCAATGCCCTTTCTTCTGACAGATATAGCAAGTATCTTGACTTTTATCTCGAAAGGAAGGAGAGTAGTCTGTCGGCTGGTCTGAAGAGAATTTTCTAATGACCCCTCGCAAAGCTCTGACGAAACGTTCCATCTGGGTAGTCTCTTCCATCGTTGTGCTCGGCTTGAGAGTGAAATGAATAGTGAAAGGACAAGACACACACCCTTTTTATATACGCTGGTCTGCCATGACTATAAATTAGTCTATGGTGTTTACACTTGAGTCATTTGACGTTTTGCACTCAAGATGAAACGATCGCATTCATTCGAGAAGAAAGAAGAAGAAAGTAAGAGGCAGAAACGTGATCTATCGCCTCGTACCAGAGCTGAAATCTTGGCCCAAATTCATGCCAGTGATTTTGACGAGGACATGAGTGAACCAGAATTTGAAACCTCTAAACCAAGTTCGTCACCCTTAGTCAACCCTGAAAAATAATATTCCATTCGAGAGACAGAAAAGCGCTCCTCTAGAAAATTTAGAACCACGGCTTACACCTACACGGTGAAGTTTAAAGATTTCAAGGCCGACGTACCCTTGGAGAAAGCAGAAGGGTTCATCACCGAGATGTGGGATTCTTTGCTCACCGCACTCAAGCGACAATGTCAACCCAAAGAAGACGATCGCTTGACATTATCCATAGATCACGACGGTGTGAAATCCCCTGTTTGGATCGAGTTTAGCAGACCCGCAGAATTGACTACTTCCAAAGTCATGGACAAGATTCAACACGTACAACAATCTAATGACCAGTTTGACATCACCGATGGTAAAGCCACACTGAAAATGGCTCACGTCTCTCTTCCTCAAGGAACTGGACGCAAAAAGATGTTATTGGTGGACGACCTTCGCAACACCAAAACAAGTCTCGTCCGAATTAACAACCCTCAAGACATGATGTGTTTAGCCCGCGCCATCGTGTTGGGACGAACCTATGCCAACAAAAACGACACGACAGAATGGAAAAGAGCCTGGAAAACTATTCGAAAATCGGACCGAGCCAAACAACGAAACGAAGCAGAACTCCTGATGCAACAAGCTGGCCTGTCCAAAGACACACCCTGTGGCATTCCTGAGATGCAAAAATTGCAAGATGCCCTAGCTCCACGCTACACCTTGAAAGTGCACCCTCAAGAAATGCGCGGGTCTCTGTTGTTTCGAGGCCAAGATTTTAAGGACGGAAAATACATTCACCTTTATCATCACGATGACCATTTCGATACCATTACCAGTATCACTGGATTCCTGGGATATGCTTATTATTGTGAGAAATGTGATTATGGTCATAACAATCGAGAGCAACACAAGTCTTGTGGATGGAAATGCCCAGGATGTTTGGCCTCTCCACCCTGTCTGAGCGAAGAACCAGTGCTTTGTTCAACTTGTCTGCGCACGTTTGTCAGCCCTACCTGTTACCAACAACATTTGAAGACGCAAGGTTCACAGAAGAAATGCGCTTGTCAACTGCTGAGATTGTGCCCTACCTGTGGACAAGGCCTATGTACCAATAATGCCAAGGCACACGTATATCGAGGAAAGAAAAAATGTCACATTTGTCACCACATCGTGGACTTGGAACACCAATGCTACGTGCAAAAATACCAAGCCCCACCAGAGAAAGAGGACGGTCACAAGAAGAAAGGCAATTTCATCTTTTTCGATTTCGAATGCATGCAAGAGACTGGCATTCACATTCCTAATTTCTGCGTGGCTCATCGAGCGTGCGAGAAGTGCATTCAAGAACCTATCTCCAGTCATTGCCCTCACTGCAGCAAGATTCCTGGAGGGCGTGAAAAAATCTTTCGAGGACCGAACACGTTAGCCGATTTTGCCCAATGGGTTTTAGATCCCGTCGACAAGACGTGGAGCCAAGAGGACATCGAACGTTACGGAGATTGTCATCGTCATGCCACAGTGATGGCTCACAATTTCTCCGGATACGATGGACAGTTTCTTCTCAGATACTATACGGAACAAGGCACCGAACGTCCTAAAGTGACTCTGAACGGAGCCAAAATCATTTTCATGCAAGTGGGACAAGTACAGTTTAAAGATTCGATGAGCTATTTGGTCATGCCTTTGAGTCGAATGCCTAAAACGTTTGGAATGACAGAAATGGCTAAAGGGTACTTTCCACACTTTTTCAATACGGAAGCCAATCAACACGCCGTTCTACGCCATTTGCCTGAGGCTCACTATTACGACCCCGACAACATGCGTACCGAACAACGAGAAGCTTTCTACGCTTGGTACCAGGCTCACGCTTCGGACCCTTTCGACTTTCAGGAAGAAATGTTAAAGTATTGTCGTTCCGACGTGGACATTTTACGACGTTGCTGTGGAAAATTTCGAGAACTGTTCATGGAACACGGAGGGGTCGATCCTTTGAAAGAAGCTTGCACCATTGCCAAAGCGTGTTCCTTAGTGTATCGACAACGATTCATGCCTGAAAACACCGTGGCTGTCATCAGCCCTCAAACGACCCACTTTGTCAAACGTCAATACTCGGTCAAAGCCCTACGTTGGTTACATTACTTGTGCGACAAGGAAGACAAGTGGATTCAGCATGCCCGCAACGGAGGAGGCGAAAAGACCATCGGAACGTATTCGGTCGATGGCTGGGACTTAGAAAACCCCAAGATCGTGTACGAGTTTAACGGTTGCTTATTTCACGGATGTCCCGTCTGCTACCCTGACCGTGACACTAAAAATCAGTTTTTACAACGGACCATGGAAGACCTGTACCAGGACACTTGTCAGCGACGCTTAAAGTTAGAACAGCAAGGATACCAAGTGGTGGAAATGTGGGAACACGAATACGATCACCGTTTGAAAATCGATCCCGAGTTTAAACGCCTCGTGGAAAGTTACAAGCTGATGGACCCCCTGAACCCGAGGGATAGTTTGTACGGAGGAAGGACCAATGCCACCTGTTTGCTGTACCAAGCCGACGAAGAGAAAGGAGAAGAAATCAAATACTTGGATGTGTGTTCGCTGTATCCCTACGTGTGCAAATATTGTCGCTTTCCTGTAGGGCACCCGCAATTGCTGACGGAACACATCGACCTGAAAAACATTCGACAATACGAAGGCTTGATCAAGTGTAAAGTTTTGCCTCCCACGAACCTATACCATCCCGTCTTACCTCACCATTGTCAAGGCAAACTGATGTTTCCCTTATGCCGTACTTGTGCCGAAACGTGCAACCAAGACCAGCCTTGTCAGCACACCCAGGAAGAACGGGCCTTGACGGGAACCTGGGTCAGCGTAGAATTGTTCAAAGCTATGGACATGGGATACCAACTGTTAGAAGTGTACGAAATTTGCCACTTTCCCAAGACACAACAATACCACAAGGGTGACCCTACTCAGAAAGGCATTTTCGCCGACTACGTGGATGCCTTTTTGAAACTGAAGCAAGAAGCCAGCGGCTATCCTTCCTGGTGTCACACTCCCGAAGACCAAATAAAATTCAAAGAGAAATACTACGAACAAGAAGGCATCTCTTTAGACCACATCGAGAAAACGAAGGCAGACGATCGTTTGCCAAAGTGATGTTAAATTGCTTGTGGGGTAAAATGGCACAACGACCGTGTTTACCCAAGACGGAATATTTGACAGAACCTTCCCGCTACTTCCAGATGATTCACGACAAAACCAAATACATGAAACACGTGGACGTCGTTCGAGAGAATTTAATCTTGGTCAGTTACGAAGAAGATCTGGACTTTGTACAAGACGACCCTTTTGGAAATGTCATCATTGCGGCTTACGTGACAGCTCATGCTCGCTTAAAATTGTACGAAGCTTTAGAACTGTTAGGGGAACGCGTCCTGTACTTTGACACGGACAGTTGCATTTACATCCATCACCCGATTCAACATCACCCTGACATCGAAGGAGACCGTTTAGGAGCCTGGACAGACGAGCATCCCGACGACAAGATTCTAAGTTTCGTTAGTGGCGTTCCCAAAAATTACGGCTACGAATACCGTGACAAACAAGGAGAAGTGCACACGACATGCAAAATGAAAGGACTGACTCTGAATCATCGTACCAGTCGTGTGGTCAACTTTGGCGTATTGAAAGAAGCCTTGCAATCGGGAGAGGATGGAAACTTTAAAGTGACCACCTATCAACCGAACAAGATTGTACGTTTACCCACTCACCACATCGTCAGTCGACCCCTAGAAAAAGTCTATCAAATCGTGTACCAGAAGCGAGTGAGACTTCCCAATCATTTCACCTTACCGTATGGACACGTTGGTATAAAACATTGGTTGTAAGAGGATAGTTACCCTACCAGAAAGATGACTTCGCCACAGCAAGAATCGAGTGAGAAACCCGATGAGAACTCCAAGTTCAAACCATACCATTTTCCAGTCTTCTTACCTGACTATTGTGATTGTGCTCGTCGATTGGACACGTTTCAGAAATGGCCTACGGATAGGGAAGGATTACCTTCTTCGCATGTTTTAGCTAGAACAGGATTTGTCTACTTGGGACCTGAGTCAGGATTGGGATACGAGGTACAGTGTTTCGCTTGCGGACTGAAGTTACGAATGGATCTATGTATCTATAAAGATTCAGCTATTCTGGAACATACTCGATGGTCTCCGCACTGCCCTTACCTTTCTATGGCCTTTCCACCCATCACACTACGGTACAATGTTGACGGTACCTTAGAGACGGTACCTTCCAAAACAGGACATAAAAAACGTAAAAAAGGAAAGATGTACAAGCTGGAGACTGCATTGCGACTAGTATAAAAAGGGGGCTATGGTCAAGATCGATAGTTCATTGTGACTACCAAGACCGAGCGAACAAGATGAATACTTTCCGAGAAACACAGAACAAGTTGTTTAGAAAGGCACAATTCAAGTGTGAGGCTTCGGAAGTGGAATGCGATTGTGAGCCTTGCGATGGGTACGATGCTGTACCTTGTGACCTGAGCGATGCCGTAAAGCATCATGGGAACTTTAGTGTCACTACCCCTATCATGGAAAGGGATGCTGTGCGTGTCAAACCTGTGGGATGCGAAAGTGATGCCGCTCGTCCTCTTGGACATTTTACTGGGTTTCGTTTCAAAGGGGAATGTTCACCTTCACGTCTACCCCCCTACGGATGTCATCCAGCCCTGAGCAAACTCCTGCCCATGTCACTCAACCCTCATCGAAACGAACCTGTGAAAGACGAATATTTGTTTCCTGTGCGTTTGTCGGAATACTGCGACTTTTGAAAATCGGCTTCAATAGTTCAAAGGAAAATGGCCTAAGTATCTGGGAGGACCGACCCCCGAAGAATTAGCCAGAGCCGGATTTTTCTACTTGGGCGAAGGAGATAAAGTCAAGTGCTTCAGTTGCGGTGTGTCACTTCACCACTGGGAACCGCAAGATTCGGCCTACGTTGAACATGCTCGATGGTCACCGAATTGTCATTACTTACCCTTAGTGGGACCGAGACATTGAAGTAACTTACCATGTCGTTGACGAAGAAGAAACCAGATTGGTTAGGAGTCGAATGTTGGACATCACCGAGACCAGTATTTAAACTTCATTTCAAAAACGATATTGAATCATTGCCTAAAGAACTGCAAGAGAAGATTTACAAAGAAGTTTGGCAGGGGTTTGCCAGAGTGAAATCTCAATGGGTCACTGTAGAACTTTTGTGTCGAGAAATTCATAAGAGGAAAGTGAAAAAAGTCAACCAGTGTGTTAGATTTCTTTGGGTCAAGGGTGCATTCATCCTATTATATCGCTTTAGACCGTTTACATCAAAAGAGTTCAGTGACATTCTTGGACGTTACCCTGAATGGCAGTAGTCAGAAATTACTCACTATGCGGATTACTTTTACTCTAGGAGAAGATTGTGAATTGTACGGACTGACCTATTCATGGATACTTTACAAGAGAACATCCGTGCTTTGCCTGTGGAATTGAGAGAATGCATTTACCGAGAGCTGGTCGAAATATAAGTCAAACGTAAAGAACAATTGCATCCGTTACGTCACCAGATCTTTAAGCACTGGTACCTGAATGGTATAAGAGAACTGATTCGTCAGAAATTGTTTCAGTGGTCAGACCTTGTTCAATACTTCCAGGCCCCCGATGATCCACGTGTTGATCATTTTGGTTACTTCGAGATTCACCTAGAGCAATGCATTGAGGAAGACGAGGTAAAGGATTACCAACATATTTTCCGTGGAATCTACTTAGCGGAAGAGGAAACTTCTAATCGAAATCTGAAGTTCAGGTTACAGTATGCAAGATTTACATCCCCAACTCGAGAACGAAGATCACTGGCTAGAAAGTACGTGTATTGCTTCCGAAACAAAGAGACTATAAAAACAGGCTGCCATGCCACGACTTATGTCGTATGTAATCCAACAGATTCCGTGGAAGGAACTCAATGACCATATTCAAACCGTGGATCATTACCATCGATTATTACAAGAATTTTATCCATTCAATTTGGGACGACAAGTAGTGTGTGTCTTAGTGACTTGTTTTCTGGGATTTCGTTTACCAGCCGATTCTTTGTGGACTCTTTACGATCAGTACTTACCACCTCAATGGCCTTAAATGGTCACGAAAAACTCCTTTTGCTCAAAGCCTTGCGTTTTCATCTGGATACTTCTCAACCTCAACAGGAAAAAAAGATTCGTCAACTTTTAGCTACCCAAGACGTGTATGACGATGTGTGTGTAGCTTGTGATTTACATCCCCATTGGACAGATGTCCGTGCCTGGAAAGAATGGGGTTTTGAGGCTTGGACCCAAGAAGTGGCCCAGTATGCACGAGAGTTGTTCAAGGAAAAAAGTTACTTTTCAACCCGTGTTAGTGACGGTGCCAGAAGAACCCGTCACCCAGGACAGGACTGTCGTGGACAGGCCTGAAAGACCCTTTCGGGAGGACATTTGTGTGACCTTACCCCCTACTATAGAACTGGTTAGAACATTACCCAAAACATGTTGTACAGACACTTGTTTTTATTCCACGTTCATGGTTATCATGTGCCTTTTATCCTTGTACTTAAGCCTTTGGCTTTTATGTATTTTTGTCTTTCGTATTCATGTTTGAAAAAAAAAACATTCAATAAACGTGTTCTGAAAAAGTATATAAACTCTTGTCTTGTTTGTTTTCGTGTCACAAGTGACATTTCTCACACAATGGCTACCTCTACTGTCTCTGCTCCCTCTTCCTCTACTGTCAAAGTCATCGACGAACACTTAGATCGTGGCAGTTGGGAGGCTTTGTATCTTCGCCATCCCTTTAACATGCTCATTGCTGGACCTAGCGGTTCAGGCAAAACCGAATTCGTCAAACGTTTGATCGAACATAAACATCATTTGATCGATCGGCCACCTCAACGGATCGTGTGGTGTTACAAAGAGTGGCAATCGGCGTACAACCTCTTGCGAGAAAGTCAAGGCGATTCCATCGTGTTTGTGGAAGGCATTCCTAAAGAAGACGACGGCATCGTCTCTGACTCCCGTCTAACCCATTTGGTCATTTTCGACGACATGTTAGGAGAAGACGAAGAAGAAATTAAACTGTGGTTCACGCGCAAAGGGCATCACCGTAATGCCAGTGTCGTTTACATCACCCAAAATTTGTTTCAACAAAGTAAAGCCCATCGCACCATCAGTCTCAATGCGCATTACGTGGTCTTGTTTAAAAGCCCTCGAGATAAATCGCAAGTGCAAGTCTTAGCCAAACAGTTAGGAACGCCTTGGCTGACTCAGGCGTACGACGATGCCACTCAAACGCCACACGCCTATTTACTCGTCGATTTGAAACCTACGACCCCCGAGGATTTGCGATTTCGTACCCACTTGTTTCACCACTGGTGCCAAGACGGAGGGCCTGTCCTGTACACGTCTCCGTCCTCGACTTCATTTCACTCCCCATCAAAAAATCTATAAAAACCTCAGACCCTTTTTCGTCTGTCACACACAGTGTGAACATGACGTCCGTTCAGTCGCATCTTCCCGTCAAATTGATTCGTGCCTTGTATGGCATCAGTCGAGAAAAAAATCCACAAACACGAGCTCGTGTCTTAGAAGCTAGTCTCAAAGAAGTCTTACGATGGTTCACGGTGACGGCACGTCAATTACTCCAAGGAATCATTCAGATTCCTCATCAAACCAAACGCTTTTTCGATCGAAACAAAGTCGCTTTGGTCCAACTGGCCGATCCCCGCATCGACACTCAAACCAAAAAACAAATCATTTTGAAACCTGGAGGGAGCGGTACTCTAGGAGGGGTCATCATTCGCTCACTCTTAAGATGGGATCCTAATGCCCCCAAAGTTCTCCCCAAGACAAAAGTCCAACGAAGCCCCAAGACGAAAAAGAAAAAGACCAGGTCCCCAAAAAGACCCGTGTCTGCAAGAACTTCTCCAGTGGCGGGACCCTCCTCTGACCAGACACCACCCCGGAAAAAGAAAAGAAGCCCCCAGAAAAAGAAACAGAAAAAAAGTCCCCAGAAGAAGAAAAGTCCACAGAAGAAAACTAGTCGCAAGAGAGGCACTTCGGCCAGGACGCAACCTTACAGTCGCAAACCACGACCTGCCACGGCAGTGACTGCGTCTCCGGCATCCTCACGTTTGTCCACTTCTCCGTTGATGACACCAGGAACTGAAGAGTACTTGGAGACGTTGATTACACCAAGAACTTCTCCGTTGATGACCCCCAAAAGAACTTCCCCAGTGGCAGGACCCTCCAATTTAGCGGCAGTGGCTGCTGCTCACAAAGTACCTTCTCCCAAAATCAAAGTCCACGAAAGATCGGGCATGTTACAAAGTTTACTGGATTTGTCCAAGCAAGAACTGGCTCGATTTAGTCCGTTACGTACCCCTGCACGACGTGTCATGCCTGTCATGAAGTTGATACGCCGTAAAGACAATCAGTGGCTACGCGTTCCAGTATAAAAAGGCCTGTGACCAAGTAAGGGTGTCAGTGAACTTGTAAAAGATGTCACCTCCAAGAAGACAAAAAAAAAGAAAGAGACAAAGGCAGACGCGTCATCCGACAAAGCGCTTAGCCAAGCATCGACGTTACCCTAAGAAAAGACACAATCGTTCCAAGAAAAAGAGGCGTCAACAAAGGGGAGGATTCGTTGCCGATTTTGGTAAAAACATTGTCACCTTTATGACAAAGCGATAGTCCCAAAAACAAAAGATAAAAGGGTGTGTGTTAAGTCATCGACGTTAGTGTCTGTTTGGTGAATGTCCCGGAACCCACAAGTAAAGATGTCACCCTCCAGAAAACCCCAAGGAAAGAAAAGGAAAGGACTACCACCACGTTTAGTCAAACATGGGGACATGTTATCTGTCCTGTCCAAAGCTTCTCCACCCCTACGAAAAAAACTCATTCAAACGGCCTCCAAAGAGGTCATCGATACCGTGTGCGAATGTTGTTTGAACGTTTTGAAAGGCACTATCCCTTTGTCCAAACACCAGAAACAATGCTTAGGCAAACATCGTCACGTTCTTCGCCAAATGGTTCAAAAGAAAATTCCCATTCGTCAAAAAAAGAAGATGTTAGTGCAACGTGGAGGTATTTTGCCTCTCTTGTTAGGCCCCATACTGAAAGGAGTCTTGGGAACCATGTTGGGAGGACTGGTGGGAGCAAGATAAAAAGGCCCTCTGAAGTCCCAAGATCTCATAATCGACCCCTGACAACCCCATGGAAGGACGAAAACTAGCTTTAGTGCCTTACAAACGATGGATGGAATACCATCGTTGGCAAGAACAACGCACCCCGCATTTACCTCCCAATCCCAATTTGAGCGAGATGTCCCAGTTACAACACGAATTGCAGTCCTTGATGGATCGCCAAGATTTGTGCGAAACAGAAAAATCGCAAAAGTACGGTCAACTCTTGCAACGACTGCAACTCTTTCACCAGAAAGCTTTAGACGAAACAGCTTTACCCACTCTGAAAGATTTTAAGACCTTGATGAAAAGTCCAGCACCATCATCATTACCACCACCACTACTATCATCCCCAGGGGTCACCAGAGATGCTACCCCACGAAGACCTGAGGAAGAAGAGATGCGAGAAGTGTTTCAAACACCGTCAGCAGCTCCCATTTCGAGTAAGATTGCAGCATCCTTGTTGACCCCGTCCCCCACACCCCAACGAGAAGAAATGAAAGCTTGGGTTAAAAAGATGATGTCCACTCCTCCTTCGACAGAAGTGAAAAAGAAAGAAGGGAAACCAGAAGTGAAAAAAGAAAAGAAAACCAAAGCCATTCCATTGCCACCTCCACCACTACTTTTGACTTCTACTCCCGTAGCCCATCGGACACGTAAATCCGTTTCTAAACCACCCTTTCGACCCACCCAAAGTAGCATCACCGAAGAGTGGGTGACTTATTAACAAACCAACAAAATGGAAAAAGTCTTAGCCAGTATTTACTACGATCCCTCCCATCCTGCAGGTTACGCAGGAGTTCAAAAATTGTATCGTGCTGCCAAAACTCGACTAAAAAGTCTCCGTTTACCTAAGTGCAACGATGGTTACAAGAACAAGCTACCTACACTTTACACAAACCCATTCGACGCAAGTTTGCCAGAAGTCGCACCCGAGTGGAAGGCATCGATCATCAATAGCAAGCCGATTTAGCCGATGTCTCTCATTTGGCCAGCTACAATCGTGGCTACAAATATTTGTTTTGTGTCATCGACGTCTTTTCCAAATTTGCCTGGGTCTTGCCCTTGACTTCCAAATCGAGCAGCGAGTTAGTGCGAGCCCTGCAACGGGTGTTGAAACAAAGCGGTCGTCACCCTCTTCGATGGCAAACGGACAAAGGCACCGAATTTCTGAACCAAGCTTTCCAAAAAGAATTAAAGAAACGTGACATTCATTTTTTTACCACCGAGAATCCCGAAACCAAAGCCAGCATCGTGGAACGTTTTCAACGCACTTTGAAAGAACGCATGTGGAAATATTTTACGCATTACCACACTCTGAAGTACATCGACATCTTACCACACCTGGTGCAAGCGTACAACCAATCTTACCATCGAAGCATCGGACGTGCCCCGCAAGACGTGACTCCCGACAACGAAGTGCTGGTGTTTGAGCGTCTGTTCGGTACGTCCCCGACGAGGGCTGTCCCCAAGAAAAGTGGAATGTTGACCGTAGGAGATTGGGTGCGCATTGGCAAAACCAAACGCACTTTCGACAAAGGTTACTTACCTAACTGGACGACCGAATTGTTTCACGTCACTGGACGAGTGCATGGCCGTCATCCTGCCGTCTATAAATTGGAAGACATGAACGGAGAAGTGCTCAAAGGAACGTTTTATTTGCCCGAGTTACAACGTGTCACCAAAAAAGAAGACGACGTGTACGACATCGAAAGCATTCTCGAACGCAGAACCCGTAAAGTGGGCAAACGACGTGTCAAAGAAGTCAAAGTACGTTGGAAAGGATATCCACCCAGTTTTGATTCTTGGATCGACGCTTCGCAAGTCATCGACTATAAAAAGAAATGACCATCATGCCTTTTCACACAGCAGACGCAGCTACGTCGACCACTCCTCCTTCACCTAGTTCTTCTGTGCAAGATTTACAAAAACAACCCTTGTGGGTGTGGTGTGGAGAACGTGTGCCTAAAACGCAAATCGTCTTTTTCTGCCAAATCTTCGTGGTGTATTGTGTCATCGGGGCAGCCATCGCCAATTTGAGTTTGCAACAAGGAGACAAACAATTGTGGACCATTTTATTGAGCAGTTGCATCGGTTACCTGCTTCCCAATCCCTCCCTAAAATTCTCTTCCAACGGGAACCTTGTGTCCAGTGCCAGTGTCAGTCACCACTCCAACAACAACCAAAACCCCATTTTGGGCGGAGGCACGCCTCTGACGTCCATTAACCCCTCGGACAGCCACAGAACTCTGGAATTATGTGTCACCAAAACCAATTTTACTTAACCTTACCCAGTGACAGTTCCATGGAGGTGTTTCCCCACAACACGTTGTGCTGTTACACGGCCAAATTACCTCAAGCCATCCAGTTAGATCACGAAGCCCATTGGGAAGTGGCTTTAGCAGAAATGATTCACCCGACCCAAGTCCTCAATGTCCTTCCCAATCAGAATTTTTTTACGGTCGAAGTTCATGACGAGCAATTGCAACAGGAGTTGGATAAGAGAACCATGTCTGACATTAAAACCTATAATCACATAACTAAAACGTCCACCTACCACTTGTCCATTCTCCCAGGCTATTATTTTAGTGGTCATCATTTGGTCAGCGCCATAGCCTCCAGGTTTAATGGCGTGTTTGGGAAAGCTTTTGACATTGTCAGGAACAAAAGTGTCACCATGGAGTACCACAATGTAGCTCGTCGCTTCTTGATGAAATTTGAGCGGAGTAAAATCGTGTCCATTTTATTTTGTCCTGAATTGTTTGACATGTTGGGCGGAGACATGGAGATGAGGAAGAAAGTAGAAAAAGAAAAACTCGAATCAGCAAGCATTCACGACAACGAGACTTTTGTCAAGTATTTTCGTACCCCGGTAGAACTGAACCAAGGACTGAATTTGATCTTTGTGTACTCCGATGTGGTGGAGTACAACGTGGTGGGACACACCTCCGTGCCGTTACTGCGTGTCATTCCTTTCAAAGTGGATTCTGCCACGAACGCTGACGAGGAAGGTGGAAACACTTACCACGTCCACCGCGAATTTGTCCATCGTCACTATTTGCCTGTCAGCAAGTCGTATTTGGACACGGTCAACATTACTATAAAAGGAGATTTGGGACAAAATATTCCATTCACCAAAGGAAAAGTCACGGTGAAACTCCATTTTCGAAAACGGTTTTCTCACGATTCGTAAGTAAGTCATGTATCCAGTGTACCGAGGGGTTGCTCGACAGCGAGGACACGGTTTAGGAGACATGTTAAAATCGGCCTTTCGTTCGGTGGCCCCGGTGTTGAAACCGATGGTGACACGCGGATTGCACGCTTTGAAAGATGCGGCACTGACGCAAGGCAAAGAATTTATCCAAAATGTCATCATCGACAAACAAAACCCTAAAGAAGCCTTCATGAGGGCAGGCAAAAATGTCTTGCTGCAAACGGGCAAAGACATTTTGGGCCGACGAGACACACCTATAAATGCCCTGCACGCTACCGAGTCAGGCATTCAGCAAGGACAAGGTAGAAAGAGACGACGAAGAAAACACCCTTTCACCAGACTTCAAGCGAGAAAGGCCAAGAAAAGAAGAACCGTTCGAGACTTAGACGTTTTCGATTATTGAGACACAAAGAAAAAAATGATGCACCGAGAATCTTGCGCTTGTTCCAAGACGGAACTGGACCTGTTTGCCATGCCCCCCACCATGACGACCATGCAAGAATCCCAATGGGTGGAATTTCACCCCGTCTCCTCATTGACCGATTCCGCTCCCATCGAGTTTGAAATCAAAGGACAACCCGAAGATTACATCGATCTGAATAGCAGTTACTTGTACTTGAAAGTCAAAGTTCTAGATAAGGATAATGGTGCAGTAGAAGACACTGAGAATATAGCTCCCGTCAACAATTTCATGCATTCCTTGTTCAGCTCAGTGGACTTGTACTTAAATAACAAACTGGTCAGCAGCAGCATGGATACTTACCCTTACCGTGCCTACCTGGAAAATCTCTTGACGTACGGAATAGATGCCAAGAACACTCATCTCAATGCTTGTGTGCTATGGGAACCTGACGACGAGACCAAGTTTGACCTACTAGATAAAGACAATGACGGCTTTGAGGAAAGACGAAAGAAAATCTTAAATAACAACAGTTTAGAACTGATGGATCGTTTGCATTTGGACATGTGGTTGCAAGAAAAGTATTTGCTGAACGGGGTAACTATCCGCTTGAGACTGAATCGCAGCAGTACCGCTTTCCATTTGTTGGCTGATACTGCTGCTGGCAATCCTAAAAGCAAAATCGAGGAGGCCAAACTCTACGTACGACGCGTGGAAGTGTTACCCAAAGTAGGAAACGACATCAGTCAGACGTTGAGCAGAACGACCGCCAAGTATCCCATACGTCGCGTGGAAGTGAAAACCTTCACCATTCCCAAGGGACAGCGATCCATGATCGAAGATCATCTGTTTCAAGGACAGTTACCCAAACGTTTAATCCTTGGTATGGTCTTGAATACAGCCTTCAACGGAGCCTTCGCTGAAAATCCTTTCCACTTTTAACACTTTGACGTGTCCAAGATCGAAGTCAGTCGCGATGGCAAGACCTTGTGTACCCGACCTTTCGAACCTGACTTTACCAAGAAGAATTACTTGAGATCGTAGTTGTCCCTGTACGAAGCCACGGGTCAGTTAGGAACCAATACCAGTCACGGCATTACGTACGAGGATTATGCAGGAGGTTATGCTTTGTGGGTTTTCGATTTCACTCCAGACCAAGGCAGCGACGAGGGACATTTCCACCCTATAAAATCAGGCCAGATTCGTGTTGAACTTCAGTTTAAAAAGCAACTGGACGATACAGTGAACGTCATCCTGTATGCAGAATTCGATAATACGATAGAAATCAACAGTTTGAGAGAAGTCATTCTAGATTATTAGAAGCTATGGAAGACTGTTATCCCTCTTTACCTAGTGAAGAAACTTTGGACATGAAATGTGAGGAGACCCTGGAAAAAGAAGAAGTGATCATGATGAAGTCGAGATGGCCAGAACAAGAAGCCCATTTAGTCTCCTGTTTTGCCAAACACTTGGTGGAAAAAATGACGGAATTGATCAAGAAAAATTGCTATGGATGTCAAAACGATCATCCCAGTCAAATTCAACACGATAAATGCCTGATGTTGAGTCAAGAAGAAAAATTGGACGAGTATCTAGACGAGGCTTGGAGTCTCATCTCGGACAAAGACGTGTTGCACCAGTGGTATAAAGACTTGCGTGAACATTCTTGTCCACCATTAACCACTCAAGAGATCCATCGTATCGAAGCTCTCCTGAATCAGAGTGAGGAAACAGAACGAATAACCGTTTATTCGTCAGACATTTTCAAGCAAAAAGTCAGGATCGAATTGACGACTTATTATTATCTGTGAAGAAGAAAAAAAGATGGATACCTGGGAACTTTATTACCTTTTGAACCACAGTTCGTATACGGCTTCTTGGAATCCTGTCGTCTGTGCTAAAGATGAACTCCCTCATCGCAAACCTAAAGACCATCAAGCTTACGTGATCAACACGGACGACAGTCATCTCCCAGGAACCCACTGGGTAGCCGTTTACTTTCCTCAAGAAGGATGTGTGGAATATTTTGATTCGTACGGATTGCCCCCTTTGGAAGACGATATCATCGACTTTATGAGAAGAAATGCTCAGACCACCCGATTCAATAATGTGAAATTACAAGGCACAGATTCCTTGGTGTGTGGACAATACTGTGTGTATTTTCTGCATCATCGCAGCCTAGGCTATTCCTTAGAACATTTAGTGACTCATTTCGATCCTCGTTCTTCTGCTAGAAACGATGTGAAAGTAGATCGATGGTTTTGTGACCATTATGCTTATCTTTTGTCTCAAGCTAGGAAACGTAGTGTCCATCAATGGCCTAATGATTTCCAACAATGGAAATCACAATTTCATTCACAACGTTGTCAGCCCTGTTTAAAGTAGATTGTCCATTGAGAAAAAATGTTTCTGATTTGAAAAAATGTTTGATGTTGTAGTGTTGGATTATTGTTAAAAATGTTAGAGTTGTTGTTTAGTGTTAAGTGATTTTTTGAATAAAAATGTTGTGTTTTGAAAAAAATGCCTTTGTGGTTTGTTTAGCTATAAGAATGTTGGATTGATGCTCTTTCATTTCTTACTATCCCTCGCATGACACTCACTGAACGTTGCGGCTCGAAAACCGTGTGGGGATGTTTTCCTTCACGTCCGCGCTTTGACTTTAAGAACCGGGGTTGTTTCCAGTCTAACCATCCATTGTTGACTCATCCTCCTACGAAGATGTGCTCCAAACTAGCTAAGCTCAACGAAGCCTACGTTAATTTGCATAGGGTCAGACACAGTCTGATACCGAAGCCAGAAGAAATAGAGAATGTGAGAATGTTAAAAATCACTGAAGACCTGATAGAAGAGCTCTTCAGAGAAGAAATGAATAGGGAAAAAGAAGAATGGACAGAGAAGTACAGACTTCAGAGACAGCAGCAACAGCAGCAACAACAACAACAGCAGCAGCAACCTGAAGCTGACAGAGGCTTTGTCGATTGTCGTATCGACACCAAAGAGTTCTTCTTCTCTTTCCGAAGAAGCAGACCCATCGCCAGAAAGTCTATCCTCAGAGGACATCGCATTCTTAGAAACTAAAAAAGAATGCCATAGCAAACAAAAAAAACAGCCCTTTTCAGGGCTACCCCAATGCTCTAGAAAAGAAATAACGATCGATTTGCCAATGTGTGTAGGTAGAGTAGTGTGAATATAAACACTAACTCTTTTTTAAAAATGTGAGGGTATGTGTTTGTGTATAGGATTGTGTGTTTGTGTTTGTAAGTGCTCACGTAAGTTGGTGTGGATAGTAGATTAAAATAATGGTTTTTTTTTGGTGTTTGAGGTGTATATTTGGGGTTAGATTGGATTGCTTTGCGTATGTGGATAGTCTATTAAAGTGATTTATAAAAAATTTTAAAATAGTGATGGGTAGCATAAAAAAGTGAGTGAGTGTTTCTTTTAGGTCCGCGCGTTGTTTTTTTGGTCATGATCTAGGTAAGATGAATTTTCAAAAGGTGTAATAAAGACCTTAACCTCCTTACAACCCTTAAAGGAACCACCTGGGGATCCAATCAAGAAACCTTACTAGCTTTATATAAATCGTTAATTAGATCTAAACTAGATTACGGATGCCAAATTTACAACTCGGCACCGCAAAATAACCTCAAAAAACTAGATAGCATACAAAGAAAGGCCCTAATTATTTGCACTGGTGCACTACCATCCACATCACTAGTGGAACTTCAAATCTTAACTGGAGAACTGCCGCTGCACCTTAGAAGACAAGAACTCACCCTCAGATATGCAGCCAGGCTAACAACACACCCCGACACACACCCCACCCGGCTAGCTATAAATAAATGCAACATACCTTTTAGAACTAAATTATCACAAAACATACCAGCAGGGAAATTAGTCCATCAATTAGTTGAACAACTTCCTATAGACAAACTCCAAGCAGAAATTGCAAATCACTATGACAAAGAACCATGGATAAATATCAACCCCACAGTTAACACCCTCATTACGAAATATGGCAATAAAAACGAACAGGAACTCAAACTAAACACAATCTGTACAGAAGAAATCAACTCAAAATATTGCAACTACATTAAGATTTACACTGATGGATCCAAAATTACAGAACCACCCAGAACAGCAGCAGCTTACGTAATCCCCGAACTTAACATTAAAGTAGGAAGAAGACTACCTAACCTCTGCTCTATATACACAGCTGAATTCTGGGCCATACTTGAAGCACTCAAATGGATCAAAGAGAACAAAATACCCCAAGCGGTAATAATAAGTGACTCGCTAAGCGTCATAAACTCAATACTTAATAACAACACCAAATCAAGAGAAAACTATCTTAGGCAAACCAATTTATTGTTAAAAATACTGAACAATAATAACTTACAAGTAGAATTTATGTGGATACCATCCCATATTAACATACCAGGTAACGATATGGCAGATATAACAGCTAAACAAAAACTAAACGAAACCACTCACATCAACCTAGATTATAGCATATGCGAACTCAATAGCATATCTAAAACCCTCATTGATAATAAATGGCAGGAATTATGGAACACAAGCACTCAAGGCAGGAAACTAAAAACCATCATTAAAGAAGTATGTAGAAATAGGAAACCACCCAAAACAAAAGGCAGTGAACAAAAATTCATAAATAGAATACTCACGGGCAAAACCAAGCTGGCTAACAGCTTCGGACAGTACATAGGACCACAACCACATAACCCTAACTGCTACCACTGCAGGGTCCCAGAAGACATAGAGCATATTTTTAACAACTGCCATGCACTTGAAAAAGAAAGGGCTAAGTTTAAAGTTAAACAGCATAAAATTGGATCCCCTACAACATACCCAGAATTCTTGATGAACACAAACCCCAATATTAATCTAACATTCAAAAATATCATAAGTTTTATACACGAATCCAATCTACTCAAAAAAATCTAAGAAAGTAAATCAAAGACCAGTTAAAAATATAACAAATCACTGTTTGGGAATTATGACGGCCGGCTCGGTCTCGTGGGTTCACAGACTGACACAGCCGTTCATAGCCCGAATAATAAAAACCAGTTAAGGACGAATATTACAAAATCACTGTTTGGAAATTATGACGGCCTGCTAGGTCTCGTAGGTTCACAAACTGACACAGCCGTTCATACCCCGAATAATAAAAACCAATTAAGGCCACAAAAAATTAAAATAGGAAAATAGGAATTAATTAAAACAGGACTCCATAATAACATACAAACAACCATAAAAACAAGTTTTCATTCCAAACCAATAAGATAGGGAATCAAAATAAATAAGGAATTGATGAATAAAAAAAAAAAAGAAAACAAAACAAAAAAAAAAATAAAAAAAAACAAAAAAAAAAAAAAAAAATACTCCTAACCGTCTCCTTGTCTCTTAAACAACATCTGGCTGAACTTTTAAATCAAGCTTCCACAGCTATTTCTACTAACATACTCAGCCAAATCCAGGCAATGTTGGCAGACGACACTGAAGAATTTGAAACTTCCACGCTGGCAGCGGCCCTGGAAGTATCATCATCCAGCGGCGATGAAGCTGATGAACCTGCACCACCTAAACAGAGTGGAAAAAAGGAAGGCTCTGTCTACCGGAATATCGGACTGGGAAAGGCAATTGATGATATCAAAAAAGCGGGCCACTTCGTCAATGCCACAAGACCGGGTGTCCTAATGTGACCTCATCGCTGCCGACCAATCGTGGCGGGAGTCACATACTGCTTGGTTTGACACCTGGGGCATTTCAATCCAACTAAGAAACACGAGTGTGTGGTGTGACTATTCCCACTCATGTCTATTAACCTTTCAGTCAGGTTGTTAAGGACTAGTTAGTCCTACACCTGAGTGGCTAAATTAAAAAGTACTCTTTGAGTACATAAAAGCCTGGGGGATGAGGCTCCTTTTCCTTCCCCCATGAGTAATTAAAAATCACGCAGTGCGTGAATAAAAAAGTGGTACATGTTCAAAAGAACGAAAACCACTATAATCCAACTAACTAACTAACTAGATGAATTTTATGTTTTTAGGGGGATGTTTTCCTTCACGTCCGCGCTTTCAGTATAAATTAAAAACTGATCGTCAGTTGGGCCCATCGTCGACCTGTTAACAGCAAGACAATGAATACAAGGATTGTGAAGCTGCTAGAACTCCAGATGCACCTGGAATATGCCAGGCGCATAGTAAACGAACTATCAGCGGAGGCTATCGTAGAAGAAGCAAGAATAAAGAAGGAAGAGGAGGAGAGAAGAGAGAGGGAAGAAGAGGAAAAGAAAATAGGAGAGAGGATGTCATACAATATTCCCGAGACAGAGGATTGGGGTGCTGAAGCGAATCATCCCGCCTCTGCACTCTCAAGACAAAAAGTAAAAAGAGACTGGAGTCAAAGATGTGTGTGTGGCGCCAGGCCTGGAAGGTGCCACCATTAGATAGGTGCATCTGGAGTTCAAAAAACAGCCCTTTTAAGGGCTACCCAATACTCTAGAAAAAAAATAACTATTAATTTGCCAATGTGTGTAGGTAGAGTAGTGTGAATATAAACACTAACTCTTTATTAATAGTGGGAGTGTATGTGTTTGTGTGTTTTTGTTTGTAAATGTTCAAGGAAGTTTGTGTGAATATTAGATTATGGGTTTCTTTATTGTTTCTTAGCGTATGTGGAGAGTATAGTTTGGGTTTTATTATATGAAATGAGAAAGTAGGGGGATGTTTTCCTTCACGTCCGCGCGATGTTCGGTCATGATCTAGGTAAGATCAATTTTAATGTCTTAGGGGGATGTTTTCCATCACGTCCGCGTTTTTCGTATAAGAACCCACAGTATTCGTCGTTCAAACCATTCTGAAAAGAATAAAAAAAGAAGATGGCTTCAAACCACCTTAACAAAATTGAAAAATTGCAAAACGTCCTGGACAATTTAGGAATGTTTGAGCAAATGTTGGTTAACCTAACCGAGGATCACTACTCTTATAGTCCCCATAGAGTGAAGATGGAGATAAACAATTTACGAGAAATGAAGGTAATCATCAGTGATCTGTTGAAAGAAATAAAGGAAGAGAAGGAGGATGAAGAGGAAAGGATAAGGATGAGAGCATGGAATGAAAAAATTGAAAAAGAAGAAGAAAATGAGAAGAGGAAGAAAGAAGAGGAGGAGAAAAGAAAGAAAGAAAAGAAGAGAAAAAGTGTAAGGGAGAAAATAAGAAGCTGGTGGAGAAATAGAAGAAATTAGAAGAAGAAGAAAACCAAAGGCCCTTTTCAGGGCCAGCCATATTTCTCGAAAAGAGATAGCCTTTCAATTGCCTACCCCTTTTTTAAATTTAAATTTAAATTTAAATTTAAAAAAAAAAAAATCCCATATTCAATTCCTATTGAGGCTAGAGTGTCCCAAGACTTTTTCCCATGTTAAATTCCCCTTGAGGCTAGATTGTCCCACGATTTTTCTCCATGTTAAATTTCCATTGAGGCTAGATTGTCCCAGGGGGTCCTGTAATGATAATTCCCATTGAGGCTAGGGTGCCCCACTTTACTACTCACGTATTCACACATAGACAGATCGATGCCAACACTCTGATGCTAACACGTATTCACACAGAGACGGATCGATGACAACGCTCTGAAGAGGCATAGAATATAAATTATATGAGTAGCACGAGTCTCAAGTGACTCCGTATTATGAATATCGGTCCAAACTCGTACATGAAGTTCACAAACATTTGAACGTGCAAGATAATATCTCACTTCCTACTTTGCAACGAACCTGAATTTGATTCAGACATTGCTCGCATCCTATTTAGGAGACTCAAACATCCGGTATACGGATCCCAGTGAAGTGTGTAATAAAACACATTTGAAACATGCTTATTGAACCCAACGCCAGGGGAATTAAATGTGTGGTCAATGATATGAACAGAGAAAATAAAACAATTTGCTAAGGAATATTTGGAGTCTGCAGACAGTTTGCTTTACATATCAGATTCTGTCAGAATGTCAATACTCATACGAGAAGCCATCTTGATATAAACATTGTTATGAATTGTGTTTAATTACTCTGCTTTTAAGTATATTAGTATTCTAGAAGTTTGTCAATGCATTTCTATCTACCAAGTTGTTATGTACCTGAATTATATATACCATGTTTTTATGTATATGAATTATATATACCATGTTCTTATGTATCTGAATTCTATCTACCATATTATGTACCTGAATTCTCTCTACCATGTTGTTATGTACCTGAATTACAGTCTAACATGTTGCTATGTACCTGAATTATATATACCATGTTGTTATGTATCTGAATTATATATACCATGTTGTAATGTATCTGAATTATATCTACCATGTTGTTATGTATCTGAATTCTATCTACCATATTGTTATGTACCTGAATTCTATCTACCATGTTGTTATGTACCTGAATTCTATCTACCACGTTGTTATGTACCTGAATTCTATCTACCATGTTGTTATGTACCTGAATTCTATCTACGATGTTGTTATGTACCTGAATTCTATCTAACATGTTGCTATGTACCTGAATTCTATCTACCATGTTGTTATGTACCTGAATTCTATCTACCATGTTGTTATGTACCTGAATTCTATCTACCATGTTGTTATGTACCTGAATTCTATCTACCATGTTGTTATGTACCTGAATTCTATCTACCATATTGGTATGCACCAGAATTCTGTCTACCATATATGTACCTGAATTGAAAATATCAATATTTACTGATTCGAAAATAGAAGTCTATTATCACCATTGGCCTTGTGACATAGAGATGGATATGGTATGTTAAAAATATGGTTTTGTGACATTGATAGAGATGAATATGGTATGATAAAATTAGGGTCATGTGACATCGATAGAGATGGATATGGTATTTTTTTTAAAAAATTCGGAATAAGACAGCAAGAATAAAAGTGCAACCGTCAGTTGATTACCTAATTTTTGGACAATGTTTTGCAATATACATTGCACAATTCACTGATGATTATACCTTAACCCAACATCATTTATAACTTGAACAATGTTCCATTGATACTGAGCACAAACATTGTATGTTGATTAAGTTATGGCATGTGCAAGGTGAATTATCATATGAAATAAGCTATGGCATGTACAGTGTGAAAATCATGTTAAATAAGTTATGGCATGTACAGTGTGAAAATCATGTTAAATAAGTTATGGCGTGGACATGGTGAATATCAAAACTGTATATATGTTGACTGTAATCCAGCAAATTAACAGTTTACATGTTTGGCATGATCATGTTCCAGACCCCTCATATCAAAACAGACTGTCGTACATACCCGTATGTTAGTTGACTCCAACTGAACAACATTCGCATTAATCTGCCGTCGCATAACGCACCAACAGAGCAGGGTCCATTTTGGTTGTTCTACTGATTACTTCTCTAAAACTGCACAGACCCTGATCCGCTGGCGCATTATATGAGGGCGTATATGGGTCTTTGCAGCCAGATCTGACTTGTGCGCTAGTATATACGGTATAAGGTATTCGCTACTTAGCCGAATATTTGTGTTGCTTTTCTAATCACGTGGCCATCCTAAATTCCACAATTCTATTGACCATATATTTGTAATGAGACCAAGTGTAATTTTTTGTTTTTGTTGGTTTTAACGGTGCTTAGAACACATTTTTACTGTATCATGCTAAGAAAACAGGAGTCAAGTACGTTTGTGAACGACACACCGAGGCAGATAACCGGGCTAGTCCAGGCGGCTATAAAAAATAATAACAATAATGACGACTTTGTATAGCGCCTAATCTTTAGAAACTCTACTCGCTTTGCAACATTATACAACACCTATAAGATAAAACCATAATAATATTATTACAAAAACAAACAACATGAAATTAGAAAACATTTAAAAATAAAAAACATACTGAGAATATTTCGGGTAGGAAACATTATTAGGTCTTTAAGTTTGTTCTTGCAGCCGAAATAAGTGAGTTTTGAGAGCCCTCTTGAATGTGATCACTGTGTCTTTGTGTCTAAGTTCAGTGGGCAATTCATTCCCCGTTGCTGGGCCCTGGTATGCAAAAGAACGCTGTCCATATGACTTTGTTTTCATAGTGGGAATAATGGGTATACGATTGTCAGAAGAGGAGCGTAAGTATCTTGCTGGTGTGTACACATGGGTGAGGTCAGATAGGTATGTTGGACTAGAGTCCGACATTGAAATGTAGCACAAAGAACAAATTTTGTGTTTGATTCTGGATCGAATGGATGGCCAGTGTAGGGTACAGAGCAGCGGGGAGGTGTGCTCTGATCGTGGTACTCTAAGTATGATCCGAGCAGCTGTGTTTTGAACTTTTTGAAGTTTCTGGAGTAGATATTGAGATGAACCAGACAGAAATGAGCTACAATAGCCCAGTCTTGAAAGTACTAATGAACACACAAGTGTTTTAGTGGCATCAGCTGAAAGATATTTGCGAATTGAGCTGATGCGTCTCAGCTCAAGATAACCCAGACTTGTCGAGGCGGGTATAAGTAACTAGGGCTGGTCGGGGGGGGGGGGGAGGAGGGATATTGATCCCGCAAATCTTGGAGCATGAGTCCGAAGCATTACCGAACTTATCTACCACTAGATATAGAACAGGGTTGCACAAAACGCGGCCCGCGTCTGGATCTGGCCCGTGAACGTGTTCTGTCAGGCCCTCAGGTCAAATTAAAACAACGCAGAAATCTAGCCGGTGAACAGTAGTTATATTAAAGATATGTTTATTCCACTTCATTAAACCACCAAATCTTTATTCTAATCCAACAAAATCCATCATACTATGCAAATTGTTAATTAAATCTTTAGAATCATCAAAATTGGTATTCATGGTAGATATAATTCACGTACATAACAACATGGTAGATAGAATTCAGGTACACAACAACATGGTAGATAGAATTCAGGTACATAACAAGATGCTTTCTTTCTCGTCCGTAACTTCAGGCATCTAAAGCAGCGCGTTCACCAAACTCCAACACTTTTGATAGGTTCTTACAAAGTATCAAAATAACAGGCATTAAATGTCTCATTTCAGAAATAATTCATCACGACATCAATGAATGCCCGAAATACAATTAAGAAAAATAAATATTCCAGGACAAAAAGAAAAACCCCAAAGCCCCGATAACCTATCCAGAATGTCTACATCCAGAAGGTACAAACTATCGACACAATATATATAAATATCCTGAGATACCATTTTGATGTAGGACAAAGGGAAAAATATAACTCTAAAGATATAACAGCAAAGTATCACATCTCTTATCTAAATACAATCCGTTCGTACCCATTATAAAATGATAAAATTCCTCTCGTCTAGACTGGGTGACGGGTAGCTCCGTCACGGTGAAGAGGATTGGTATTTCATTCCCACTAGAAGAAATGGTTCACAGTTTGGTTGGATCTATAAAACACTCCCGGGCAGAAGGGCTACCTCACCCGCTCTCAGACAATCTGGTGGAATACCCCAAAATAAGTATCATTTTCTAACACCAACACCTGTATTGCTACAGAAAATTCCCTGTAAGATCTCTTCAAAGAAACTCAGTCTCTACTTCTACCCACAAATCTTGTATTGACTTACCCTCCAAAAATCATCGTCGTTGTTCTTTCTTAGTAGGATATTGGTATCGGAGAGTTGCCACGAAATAATATGAGTAAACGCTTATACCAAAAAGACAAATTAAATCTTAAGCCCAGACGATCATGCCCAGTTGCGCAAGGTGGCAATGATATGGTGGTTCACTTGTAACAAATCATCCATAGGTCCATCTGATAAGACCAAAATGCAGTGATACAAAAGCCCATAACATCAGTCTCCGCCGCACAAGGTGGTAATGTTTGCTTCACTCACAGGGAATTAACAATAGGAAAACCAATAACCATTTAAATTTGTATCTTCTCTTAGAACGTTTAGGAGACTGAGTCATTTATTTTGACACCTGTAGTTATGAACTCTAATGCCTTGAAAGAGCCTGAACTGACCGAGTAAGATCAGGCCGTTCGCATGAAAACATTACAGGCACGCAAATTTATACATTTACAAGACCAAATTGTAAGTCGACTTTAGAAAAATTTGTGTACTAGAAACAAATGCGACTTCTAGACCACAAAAGTTTACGTTTAGACACTGAGCTCCCGTATAAAAAAAATGTCAAAATTCTAAGGCCAACTCTTGATTTTGAATACGAAGAGCGATCATACAAGATGATTGTCTATCTTCTGTTCCCATCGAAAGCTATGCAGTACCATCTTGTCCGTCATCTATTACCATTGAAATATATGCTGTACGACCTTGTCTATGATCTATTACCATCGAAAGCGATGCAGTGCGACCTTGTCTATCCTCTGTTACAATCGAAAGCGACGCAGTGCGACCTAGTTTATCCTCTATTACCATCGAAAGCGATGCAGTACAACCTTGTCTATCCTATATTACCATCGAAAGAGGTGCAGTACGACTTTGTATATCCTCTATTACCATCGAAAGCGTTGCAATACGCCTTTGTCTATCTTATATTACCATCGAAAGCGATGCAGTACGACCTTGTCTATCTTCTATTACCATCGATAGCTATGTAGTACGACTTTGTCTATCATTTATTTCCATCGAAATAGATGCAGTGCGACCTTGTCTATCCTCTATTACCATCGAAAACGATGCAATACGATCTTGAGTATCCTCTATTACCATCGAAACCGATGCAATACGACCTTGTGTATCCTCTGTTAATATCGAAAGCAATGCAGTACGACCTTATATATCCTCTATTACCAACGAAATCAATGCAGTACGACCTTGTCTATCCTCTATTACCAACAAAATCGATGCAGTACGACCTTATATATTATATATTACCATCGAAAATGCAGTATGACCTTGTCTATTCTACATTACAATCGAAAGCGATGCAGTACGACCTTGTCTACCATCTATTACCATCGAAATAGATGCTGTGCGACCTTGTCTATCCTCTATTACCATGGAAAGAGATGCAGTACGACATTGTCTATCCTCTATTACTATCGAATGCGATGCAGTACGATGTTGTTTATCCTCTATTACCATCGAAAGCGATGCAATAAGACCTTGTCTATCCTCTATTACCATCGAAAGCGATGTAGTGCGACCTTTCCTATTTTCTATTACTATCGAAAGCTATGCAGTGCGACCTTGTCTATCTTCTATTACCATCGAAAGCGATGCAGTGCCACCTTGTCTATCCTCTATTACCATTGAAAACGATGCAGTACGATATTGTGTATCCCCTATTACCAGCAAAAACGATGCAGTACGACCTTTTTATCCTCTGTTACTATGGAAAGCTATGCAGCACGACCTTGACTATCCTCTTTTACCATCCAAAGCGATGCAGTACTTCCTTGTGTATCCTCTGTTAATATAGAAAGCGGTACCATTGGTGTGCATTACTGCGCTACTAGCGAAAATGATGCAGCGCGACCTTTCTGATATTACTGAGAAAGGCTAAGACGCAGAAGTTGGTTATGTTTGATTGACTTACAAGGAATAAATAATTTGACGCCGCAATCTGCCCCCTAAATAACTTGGAATACAAGGTGGTCAGATCTCCAAAGCAACAGGGCCAACCGCACAGTTATTTATAATTTAAAAAAACATGAAAGAAATAGTTCAGCTAATGCACCGACAGTTTCTCCAAACAAAATTTGGGCCCAAAAATTAAACAGCATAAGGTGGTCAAAAACCAAATCATCAGGCCCATTCACACATGGTGAAACTGTTTGAATCAAATCAACCTACAACCTAAGATAAAATTAAAAATGCTTACAAAATTAGGAAAAATATGCTTTTAATCCTGGACATGATCCGATGCACACTATTAACTCTTTCTTCTCTAATTACTCTACACTAACCAGACCACCAATAGTACCGAGTCTTTATGTTCAAATGTCAATATCCAGGTGCAAGACGACAACATTAACATTTGGAAAAACATACAAGAGTCTCAATGTTGGATCAAAAGAAGCTGGCCAGTGACATCAGGACGTTGCCCTTTCCGGTCCGTCTCCTTTGCAGCTTTCGAACACGTAAATTTAAAAGTATGCGGTGCATTCATTAAAGCATCCAATGGGCACTTGTTGCCAATTCGGTGGTGAATTACGTGGTACGCATTGCATACACTATTGGTCGCACACTACTTGAATCCAAGATAAGTGTTATGTGTATCTATATATTTTGTAACTCCTGGTATATGATCGTATCTAATTTTTGTAATTTGTATTCATGGCTGTAAATTGTACAGATTATTGTTATTTGATGGTATATGTCCATAGGGTCGGTTAAAAGATATTAAAGAATGCAAAATTGTGTAGGATTTATATATAGATGCTTACTTACGTATTGACAGGTACTAATTATAGAATTATTAGTAAACATGTTTTCCCATTGGACAGATCGGTCAGATGGTATATTAGAAGAATTAAATTAATTCTTATTGGATGAGTTAGGTCACATGAATATGCATTTTTAACATTATAATTAGTAGTATAATCTGTCACGTGGGGGTATGTTTTGAAATATAATCGTAAAAGGTGTAGAACTGACCAATCAAATTTTATTCCTATTTTTGGAGTACTTCTTATTTCTTGTGTTTCTGTTGTAACCTCAAGTCTGCAGACGTGTTTTATATGGTACTGAGATATTATATGAGAGGAAAAACATTTGTTTGGACGTTTAAGTGAAAACAGAAAGTGCTCATTTTTAACTATGATATTATCCTGGAACTATTTTGAATTATTCAAAACAAATCTACTGGAAGTAATAATAAACTAAGCACAATTATTTCTAAAAGTGTGTGATTGTGCAAAGCGTACAATTTGCAGATGCGTTATATGAACACGTCCGTTGTCAAATCTTCATTTTTGGAGGTGCTCGGTGGTACACGTAGTAAAGTTATTCAGTTTCGGAGGAAAGTAAATCTTGCTTGTAGTTCGCAAACCCATAATATCTAAATAGACGTGATCGGTTTCAAAAGAAACCGGAACTTGTGAAGTTTGTCAAAGAAGTTCTGGACAACGTCATTGTGACAACGTCACGATTTTTAGCGGACCAGTACATTTCCAATGTTGAAATTTATACGGAACTTTTCATTCTTTTGGACTTTCACTGAACTTTATCAGGAATAATTTGGATTCACTTCAAAATACTGTAAGTTCCTCTCACATTTTCATTTACAATTTTGATAATAAAGTTATTTGTTAAGTTTTACAAAACTTATTTGTTTTGGTACTTTCCGTTATTTGGTTTATTACTATAGATTCGGGACAATCAATAAGTATGTAATCATGCCATTCATGGTCGATCTAGCCAGCAATGTAAGTGTGAAATTTGAGCACAGATATGAGTCTATCGGACAGACAAGAAAACTGCCTGAAAAGGTGGATGAACTGGACATATATCCTCACATGAGTGAAAGCGTGTATATAGACGCTCAGACACTCTTCCTTGTGTGTTGGGTGTGTGTGTGTTTGGATAGTAATACAAAATGATGTGCTGGATTGCACGGTTTGTGGAATAATTAAAGTATGGGTGCTGAATTGTAATGGTGTAAAACAAATTGCAATTCTATAAAAAAGAAAATATGGGTAATGTTAACATAAAATTTCACGTTTGGCTCGATAAACTAAACCAAAATGTAAACCTAGGGCAATGTTAATTTTTTGTTAGGTGCTATAAATGTTTGGTTCCATAATATCATTTCCCATGTCAACGTATGGACCATTTTAAAATTACGTTTTAAAATCCCGTTTGGCTCTATAGTGTCCACCACATATTAACCAATGGCTTAATGCTAATTACCGATGACTCTAAAGTGCACCCCACAACTACTGAAAGCTGTTTAGTCATTTTATACGTGAATAAATAAATAAATAAATAAATAAATAAATAAATAAATAAATAACACTGGTGGTATACGATGTAAACGAAAACATAAATACGAAAATCCATGAAATGATTTGCAACCTAAACAGGTATGACACCCGATTCTATTTTGCTAGTGTCAAAGTCACTAAATGTAAGATCAATACAGGAAGTAGAATTTTGCATTGTTCTTCATTCCTCAATGACTTGATTTATACCCTATCAGTATGGCTGCATATGACGTCATGTCAGCAGGGACTTTTAAACAGTATTATAATTTTTATTTTAACACAGTACTTTGAAGTTGTTTTTAAAATCAGTCTATCATTGAACGCACGCCATGCAAACTAAATGTGTCTTCTTTAGTCTGAATAATGAGAAAAACATCGAAAAGAGGTCGCATTATTGGAAAGTTCTATTTAGATGACAACGGTATGTGGGATACATCTTCCTGTGCATCCCCTACATCATGCTATTTTATGTCGGTCAATGGAGATCTAAGCGTGATTTTTTTTTTAAAAAATGGAAAATTATCCACAACCACCATTACTATAGTCAGTTGGAATAGGAGCTCACGAACAAGAATAGGTCCACGTTGTTAGAGAAGAGGGTCTGTTAAGAATTATTTTATTTTAATTTGTCAAAGTCGATATTATCAAAGGTTAAAGAAAATATATAATATATAATATGTGAATATATTTTGGTATTTCTATATCCTACTCTTTAATTACATGTACATATTAATATTCGCCTTTTATCCGAGCTGTTCAATCATACACATCCGAGTAACTTTATTTCATGAGTTATGCTCTAAATATAAAAATTTAAATAATTCGTATAAAAATCACTTAAATAAAATTTTATTTTGTTCTTTATAATTACTGAAACACGTTCAAGTCATAATACATTCGTTTTCATACATATTATGGTAAACAAATGTACATTTCGGTTTATTTCTGCTTTTGAGCTAATTTCGCCCTTTTTGTAACCCTGTTCAGATTTATACTGATCACACACTTTGATGACGTAATTAACATAATACACAAATGGCATTACAGCAGAGAAGTTCGGCGGGTTCCTGGGGTATGGCGAAAAAGAAAGTCCAGGTCTGCTATTCCTTTACAAAATTAAACCCATGTGAAATATTTTTGTGCTAATATGCTTTTGTTGGAAGGATTTAGTTATGAAGTGGAGGCCTAGTTATTTAACAGTTTGCGGTCGAAGCAAAGACTTGTAAGGCACCACTATCATCACTGGCACGTATGATCCAAGAATTTGTTCTCCGCCACTTGTTGTCGATCCCACCATGGCGGAAGTTCGACGGTGGGTTCATCTTTCTCTGTCTATCTGTATTGTAGCACCATGTATCGAGGATTATGTGCAGTTGCTGATCTTGGCTTATATGTGTAATAGAAGAGGAGACATTCTAAAGATCGCGTTTGGGAATCGAACCCGGTTTGTCTCTCTCACAATCCTAGGTACATACCATTGAAGTGAAAGATCCAGAATAGCTCGGCTGGTTAGTAAGTGTCATCATGTATATCATGTATGTCGATTGCTACACTCATTTCCCCATGAATGACACCGTCTTTATCTCAGAGCGGTCAGACTCCATTCCCAACCTGGCCACCAGCTACTTAGTCCTACAACGTAAGACACATCACCCGATATTTTTGGTGGGGGAGGATGATGGGTCTTACTGCCTAACTAATGGCGTTGTGTAGCATGTTTTGATGTCAACTAACAGTATAACAAAAGTCAAATTTTCAGAAATATCACACACAACTGGCAACCATTAACAACGCTTTTCCATAAAGTAAAGTTATGATGGTTTTGTCAGACTTTACTTACCCTGATATCTTTTCTCTAATAAATTCAAATTCTCACAAAAGAAATGGACCAGTTTTCAAGTTTCATTGGTCTACATATCAGTTGGCTGGAAAGCGATGAAAGTCGGGAATGCCAAAATCGGGTTAAGTTGAAATATTCTTTAACGAAATGAATAAAAACATATTATGCCTATTGAAACTGTAAGCAGCATTTCGTTTCATTGATGAAACATATCCCCCACATGAACTTCCTTAAGTATACTTTGGCACACCTCGACAAATTCAAATTTATTTCAGCAAAACAAATTTTCATTCTGCCAGATAAAGACAGCATGGTAAGTATATTAATTGCTCATAAATTAGTGGGAGAGTATCGATATAAGCTGCTAAGTGTGAGATATTCCTGGAAGTTTGACTGACATCAGAGCACACACAGGTCTCGAAAACGCTTAATTACACGTATTTGGATGCCAATTTTTGATCTGGGATGCAGTCAATCACTGATGTGGGAGTCTTCCGTCGCATGTAATACTAATAGATGTGCGGCAAAATTCAATGACTTGCCAGTCCTGCTTCAGTCACCTGCTTTGTGGGAAAATGTGTTGATCAGTTAGCTGTGCTGATATTTACAATGACAGAATTCAGTGACTGAAAGACCCTTTGATAAATACATGTTGCCATTTTATAAGAGTACACAAAAAAACAACATCATGCAATAGCTGGGCGACAAGTTCAAAGGCTTTGACTGGCAGCCGGGTGAAAAATGTACTGATATTTACAGTGATTGAATTCAGAGGCAGAAAGACCTAGAGATGTACATGTGGTCATTTATAAAAGTACATCAGATAAACAACTTTAGCTTTCGTTATTGTGTTCATTTCCAGTGTAGTGGAATATGCAGTGCATGTGACCTCAGAATCAAGACATGTTGAGACTTAGACAAAATGCCAATCGTAAGTGGGTGCCAAGTTGCCTTGAAATGTAAACTTCACCTTCTTCTGTTGGGAAACGGAAAACAACTTCACCCTGTGATTATTTAAGAGGTACATTGACTGACCATACCATTCTTTTGTTCTAATGCCCCTTGCTTTAGCCCAGTTAGTTCTAGTGTTGTAGCGAAATGTATTCATCAAGGCTTCTTTAGCTTGGCCTAGTTTTTATATCAATTATGTTGACAAACAAACTCTTGCCCATTCACAAGTATTATGTTTTGATAGCTGATTCACCATTAACCCTTTTCCGAGTGGTCTAAAGCGCTCTTCGTTACGGATCACTGCCATCTCACCTCTGTCTGCGGCGGTTCGAGTCTAAGATTCAGCCAATGTGGGCATGTGAGAAAGCTTGCCAGTAGCTTCTCGTGGGTCGGTGGTTCTTTCCGGGGTTTTCCAGGTTCTTCCTCCACCATTAATACTGTCCACCATCTATAGCCTATCGTGTGCTGAAAAATGGCGTTAAACCCCACAACAACAACAACAACTTTTCTGACTAAGGTAGCAACTATCAATTTCCTGCTTGCTATCCTTTGATGATAAAACTTACAAACTTGTGTTTTAAGATCAGAATCGGTGAACCAGTAGGCTTGACGGGAAATAATGGCGGACTACGCTAAGTCTGGGATGTACCAGTTTATTAGATTGTCTGTTTTCTCAAATCATCGAGCAGATATATTCAGAAAAAATATACAAATCATTGAAACCAAAGCCTAGGTATTATTTTATTAAAGATTTAACTTTAAAATGCAAATTATGTAGGTCAGAAATGTATGGGACAATGCTCTGCTGTGGAATTCACGAGATGCACTTTAAGGTCTAAGCTGTTTTCTGACTTGATACGTATTTGTGAAAATATGGGGGAAAAACAGCAAATCAGATACTATTTATTTGCCTAAAATTACTACAAGTATGTATACAAATAAATAAACCATAAATATGTGCTCCTGTCAGTGGGCTGTTGTAATGAAGCTATATTATAGTGAGTGATTACATTACAAAAACCTCTCAGTCTAAAAATAGATGCACTCATGTCTGTGTTGATTCTATAGGAAAGAAGGGACTGCAACTTTTGATGGTGGGACTCCTTTTTTTACCAAACTGGGAGTCCTGGACTCCTAGCTTTAAAATCCTAGCGAGACCTCTGCTCATCCTATGAATTGGATATTGTATCCTGATTGCATTATGTAAATCCTTTGCATCAAAAATACACATGGCAACAATATGTGTGCATCAGTTATCTCCAACGTGCATCTCTGATGTATAAATGTGTGTAAATGGAAACACTGCCTGAACATGGTAGCATGAGATTCAAAGCCTGTCTAGTACACTAGTCACATGGTAGTGTGAGATTCAAAGCCTGTCTAGTACACTGGACATGATACTGTGAGGTTTTAAATAGACCTACAGTACTTAGTGGGGGCCCACAGTGGCTGATTGGTCTAAAGTGCTCACCATTATGGATCACTGGCATATCACCTCTTTCTGCATTGGTTCGACCAATGTGGGCATGTGAAAAAGCTTGCCAGTAACTTCTCGTGGGTTGGTGGTTCTTTGCAGGGTTTTACCGGGTTCTTCCTCCACCATTAATACTTGCTGCCATGTATAGCCTATCTTGTGCTGAAAATGGTGTTAAATACTACAACAACAACAACAACTTACTCAGTGCATGTTGTGCTCAGTGTCCCTTATAAATTGTTTATTCATAAAAATTATTATGAGCTCCTTTCATATTTTAATGACATTTTATTGTTTCACATCACATTTTAGTCATATTTCCATTTCTGTTTGATTAACTTTGCAACACATGTTAAATTGGTGTTAATTTTGCTATGCATGTTAAATTGGTGCTCATTTTTATTTATTTTGTGTTACCAAATAATGTTAATAATTGTATTCAGTAGTTTAATCCATTCATAGAAAGACATATTGCTTTAATCTGTGTTTAGAAATATATTGAGGACGTAACTCAGCAGTTACTGATCTATTTTGGCCATATTTCTCAGCAGTTACTGATCCATTTGGCCATGTTAATCAACATTTATTGATCCATTTGGGCATATTACTCAGCAGTTACTGATCCATTTGGCAATGTTAATCAACAGTTACTGATCCATTTTGGCCATATTTCTCAGCAGTTACTGATCCATTAGGCCATGTTAAGCAACAGTTATTGATCCATTTGGGCATATTACTCAGTAGTTACTGATCCATTTGGCAATGTTAACCAACAGTTACTGATCCATTTTGGCCATATTTCTCAGCAGTTACTGATCCATTTGGCCATGTTAATCAACAGTTATTGATCCATTTGGGCATATTACTCAGCAGTTACTGATTGATTTGGCAATGTTAATCAACAGTTATTGATCCATTTGGCAATGTTAATCAACAGTTATTGATCCATTTGGCAATGTTAATCAACGGTTATTGATCCATTTGTGCATATTACTCAGCAGCTACTGATCCATTTGGCAATGTTAATCAACAGTTATTGATCCGTTTGGGCATATTACTCAGTAGTTACTGATCCATTTGGCAATGTTAACCAACAGTTACTGATCCATTTTGGCCATATTTCTCAGCAGTTACTGATCCATTTGGCCATGTTAATCAACAGTTATTGATCCATTTGGGCATATTACTCAGCAGTTACTGATCCATTTGGCAATGTTAATCAAAAGTTACTGATCCATTTTGGCCATATTTCTCAACAGTTACTGATCCATTTGGCCATTTTAATCAACAGTTACTGTTCCATTTTGGCCATATTTCTCAGCAGTTATTGATCCATTTGGCCATGTTAATCGGCAGTTATTGATCCATTTGGGCATATTACTCAGCAGTTACTGATCCATTTGGCAATGTTAATCAACAGTTACTGATCCATTTGGCAATGTTAATCAGCAGTTATTGATCCATTTGGGCATATTACTCAGCAGTTACTGATCAATTTGGCAATGTTAATCAACAATTATTGATCCATTTGGCAATGTTAATCAGCAGTTATTGATCCATTTGTGCATATTACTCAGCACTTACTGATCAATTTGGCAATGTTAATCAACAGTTACTGATCCATTTTGGCATATTACTCAGAAGTTACTGATTCATTTGGCAATAATTAATCAACAGTTACTGATCCATTTGGCTATATTACTCAGCAGTTAATTATCCATTTGGCCATGTTAATCAACAGTTATTGATCCATTTGGCTATATTACTCAGCAGATACTGATCTATTTGGCCATGTTAATCAACAGTTATTGATCCATTTGGCTATATTATTCAGCAGTTACTGATCCATTTTGGCCATATTTCTCAACAGTTACTGGTCCATTTTGGCCATGTTAATCAACAGTTATTGATCCATTTTGTCTATGTTGCTCAACAGTTACTGATCCATTTGGCCATGTTAATGTATTGATCCATTTTGGTCATGTTGCTCAACAGCTTTTGATCCATTTTGGCCATGCTAGTCCGCAGCTATGTATCCATTTTGGCCATGTTACTCAATAGCTATTTATCCATTTTGGCTATATTACTCAACACAGATTGTAATTTTGGAATGCTAATCATTCCACTGTTCATTTTTGGCAAGCTGGTTGTATTGGCATGTCACTCAACAATGAAAACAGTGCCAGATAAGGGTTTATACACATTGATTGAGTGACATTAACTACATCATGGCATCACTACATGTGCATTGAAAACTTTCAACTCTTTCTATTACCACTACAACATATTAATGACTTAGTGTTTAAATTTTCCAATGCTAAAACTTGAAATAACTGCATGCAACAACTTTAACTGTGTAAAGCTATAACCATAATATGTACACATGAAGGAGAACTGACCATTGATTTAGGTACAGCAATTTGTATGATGCTGCATCAAAATGATGAAAATTAGATATTTTGTTTCTTCATCTTAATTAAGTACAATCTGATCATATGTTTCAAAACTTAGAGTACATGAAAAGTTCATTATGATATTTATAGAATTAGGTGTTTTAATATACACAGATATTTGCCCCCTTAATTGTGAGATGTTCTTTTTATAAAACTCTAATATGATCTGATGGGTCATCCTTAGCTTGTGACAAGCTGGGGTATCTTGTCCTGGTATTAAAATCATTTGGATATCTGTGTTACATCTGATGTTTGTGACAAGCTGGGGTATCTTGTTCTGCTTATAAACTCTTATGGAGAACTCTGTTACAGCTGAGTTTCTTGTTCTGGTTCAGTAGTAATATGGAGAACTCTGTTACATCTGATGTTTGTGACAAGCTCATGTATCTTGTCCTGGTTCTAAAATCCTATGGAGAACTCTGTTAATCTGATGTTTGTGAGAAGCTGGCCAGGGGAATCTTGTCCTGGCTCTAAAATCCTATTGAGAACTCTGTTACATCTTATGTTTGTGACAAGCTGGGGTGTCTTGTCCTGGCTCTAAAATCCTATGGAGAGCTCTGTTACATCTGATGTTTGTGACAAGCTTGGGTATCTTGTCCTGGCTCCAAAATCCTAAGGAGAACTCTGTTACATCTAATTTTTTGCTGTATGTGTGATGGTGAGGGCACATAATTCAGGACAGGCAACGGATGTGTTGATATAGTACCTGCCTCTGCTGTAATTTTGCAAGGAACATACAGCCTCTACAGCTTTGGCTGTTATTTTGCAAGGAACATAGCACCTCTACATTATTTGGCTGTAATCTTGCAAGAAACAGACAGCCTCTACAGTATTTGTTTGTAATTTGCAATGTGCATACAGCCTCTACAGTATTTGGCTGTAATTTTGCAAGGAACAGACAGCCTCTACAGTTTCTTGCTCTTTAAATCATCAATTAAAGATATTAATTAACTATATAATTGACAGTTTCTACACATTAAGGTGACTTTTTTGGCATGACTTTTTATGAACATGTGCAAATCTCAAAATATTGTGTCCTAGTATAGATCCTAAAGTAGATGTCAAAATTTTCATCGAAATGCTAGAAAACTGCTTTGAATATTTTGTTCCTTGTTTGATAATTATGGCCAATCCTTAGTAGGCACTCTCTGTAGGTCTTGGCTAAGATCAGTACTAGACCCTCTGTCTTAGAAATTCTAGGTCTGAGTTAGAAATGTCAGATCACAGCAAAGAAAGAGGGAATCTAGAATAATTACGTTCAATTCAAATCAGTGTATAATTTCACTGACTTTAAGAGAAAGTCAGTGAGAAAGAGGGAATCTAGAATAATTATGTTCAAAGCAAATCAGTGTAAAATTTCATTGACTTTAAGAGAAAGTCAGTGAGAAAGAGGGAATCTAGAATAACTATGTTCAAAGCAAATCAGTGTATAATTTAATTGACTCGGATTATCTGCTCAGATTTCATTCCAGTATTTACTTGGTTTTCCACTGACTGAATACTATGAATACTTTATTTCGGTTTACTTCATTGTGTTTGTGTGTGTGATTAGGATTTTTAATCTAGTTTGAACAATTTTTCAGTCACATTGCTACGATGTCTGCAGTGTGGCAGTTTATAGTAATGTCTAGCACTGGGGCATCATGCTTCAGACATGTAGTATGATGTCCCACCCAGTCACATTATTCTGACAGTAGGCCGATCAGTCCTAACACTAGCCTCCTAATGCTGAGTGTTTAGCAAGGCAGCTGTTAGTACCATTTTTGTAAGTCTTTGGAATGACTCAGCCTGGGTTCGAACCCATGACCTCCCGCATCCGAGGCAGACACATTAACCACTAGGCCACAGAGCGGTTGTGTTTAGTTCATTACTTTCTTGCCAACAAGGCTTTTTTGTGTAATGTTTTTTTTTTTTGAAAATGCATGTCCAAAAATTCAGTTAAAAAAACTTGGTGCGGAACTAGCTATTGTTGGTCCACAGGATTCACAGGTAACGCTGACCCTTTTGAACATAGGGGTTGCATGACTAGAATTGAGTGTCTAGGATGTACTAGAAATGCTTGCAAAGAACTTATATGGTTCTGTGTGAATTCAGTTTTCATTTCTGTACAATGAACTACACATTGTATGATTTAGCACTGGTATTTAATTTTTAAAGATCATTTCTAAATTAATATGAAATTTTGTTTTATTTTAAGCATAGAAAATGTTACAGTAAATATTGTTTATAATATTTCACAGGGGAAGATGAGAGAGAACTACTGTATCCAGATTCATTGTTTATTTTTCTTAAATGTTTATGCACAATTGAAATACGACTGGACGCCAGCACTAAACAAGGATGAAGGGCTTGAATTACCACCCATCTACACAGTCTTCTCATGTCATGTGACAGTTATGTCACATGATCACTATTAGTTGCTTATGAAGGCAGTGTGATACTGCCACAAATTTAGAAATCTTAATCAGAGTATGAGAATTTTAATAATGATAAGAAACATTTAATTGCATTCAACCAGCAGCCTTTCATTCCAAAGTACCGATTATGAACAAGGTGTGACATAGTCATGTTACCTGGCACTTTTGTTCTTATGCCTTTCTTGTTTAAATGACCTCCCGTGTTTATATGGTGTCAGTGTGTCATGTGATAAAAGTATTATAACTGAGTTACTTTTGTCATATGGACCACATAAAATAATATACTATAACCAATTTTACATTGTATCAAGCGAACATTATAACAAAATCTTTTAAATACACGAATCCAGTCTGCATGCCCTGTGCAGAATCCAGTCTGCAGGCCTTAGGTTGAGTCCAGTCTGCAGACCTTAGGCTGAATCCAGTCTGCAGGCCTGAGGCTGAATCCATTCTGCAGACCTTAGGCTGAATCCAGTCTGCAGGCCTTAGGCTGAATCCAGCCTGCAGGCCTTAGGCTGAATCAAGAGTGCAGGCTTTAGGTAGCACATGCGTGGCCTACATTTAATCATAGGGTTACTATTTAGAATTGGCTTCTCAGTACTACTGAAATTGTTATAAGTGTATTTTTGGACTATTTAGTCATTATCATCTTATTATAACTCAGCTTGTTATGAGTTATAAGATTGTTGTAAGTGGGTCTTGCTGCATTCTGGAGTTGCAATTTTCATAATAATAATAAAAAATTAAAAAAATTGTGCTTCATCTGTTTTGTGTGTTAAGAACGAAACATTCACTTCACTAGCTTTTTGTACGAACATGGATGAAGTTGAAGTTAAATATGGTCATTGTAAAATAAAGCTGCAGATGGTTTTGTACTGTATGTCCTTGACTGACTTGGAAAATGAAAAATTTCTGCGTTATAATTTCAGGTGTCATTTGTGATCCGTGATGAGGTGGAGAGGTACCACAGATCAGGTGTGAATGCCCTGCAGTATGATCTCACACTTAATCGGCTCTACTCGGCTGGTCGGGATTCCATTATTCGAATATGGAACACCAAAACAAACAAAGTAATTTCTATTTTACACTGCATTCTTAAATACACTAATGCTTTTATAAACAAAATTGCATATGAAAATAAGAATGGAACAATTTGTAAATGGTATGCTTGCTTGTAATTGGGATTTTTCTGAATTCTGGATTTTCCCTTGATATTTTATTCAGATTTCTGGGCAGGTGTCAGAGAATTTCACTTGCCAAGCATAATTTTTAACTTGCCCCATTGATGGCAGATGGTGGATGTTTCTGATCCTGAATTGTAGTGCATATATCTATATGTTTATCCATAATTTTCAAAGTTATGTTAGAACTGTTTTCAGGTTGGTGAAGTAAAACATTTGTTGACTTGGACATTGTACCCAGTTGTGTGTGTTTATAATCATTGGAAGTAAAGGTCAGGATATCTGGTTTATTATGCATATCCTAACTTCTTCAAAAGAAAACAAAATAAAAATGTCCTGAGTGTATTTATATTTGAATTTGTTGAAACTATTTCATTGACTACAAAGTAAATCACTACTTTAAATGAGCATATGTCTTCTTCAGATACATGAATTTATAACACTAAAGATAAAACTGGATATCTGATAGGTAAATTACAAATATTCATACTGCTATTGACATCTGATTGGTTAATTACATGAATTTATAACACTGAAGATAAAACTGGATATCTGATAGGTAAATTACAAATATTCATACTGCTACTGACATCTGATTGGTTAATTACATGAATTTATAACACTGAATATAAAACTGGATATCTGATAGGTAAATTACAAATATTCATACTGCTATTGACATCTGATTGGTTAATTACATGAATTTATAACACTGAATATAAAACTGGATATCTGATAGGTAAATTACAAATATTCATACTGCTACTGACATCTGATTGGTTAATTACATGAATTTATAACACTGAATATAAAACTGGATATCTGATAGGTAAATTACAAATATTCATACTGCTATTGACATCTGATTGGTTAATTACATGAATTTATAACATTGAAAACTATTGAAATCTGATTGGTTAATTACATGACATTGAAGATAACTCTGTGCATATTAAAATTAGCCAAATGCTGATCATCAATTTTCAGTCATTTAGACTAATTTCTATTAAAATTAAACTTTTGGAATCCTTAGGTATTTGCTGTAATCAGTTACAGAGACAAAATCTGAGTGATTGGTTCTGTTTATGCCCCACCATGACAGTAGCAGGGCATATCATACATACACCTGTACATATATATGTACATCCATGTGCAACACCTGTAAATACATCTGTCAATGGATATCTGCATTCTTCCACCACACCTGTACAACCATCTCCTACACCTGTCCATACATATGTACATCCTTTTGCCACACCTGTACATATATATGTCCATAAATCAATCTTTTGTATCCATCTGTACATAAAACTGACATGCCTGCATATATATTTATTATATGCCAATTTTTGTTTCTGTTAACTTATCAGAATCATGCAGTATTTTACTATATTGCACTTACATGCATGATACATGTGCCCAATAGTGTATTAGGAACTACTTTGTAGACAAATCATGTACGCTCATGTAGTAGACATTTTACATTTTGGCTGATACAGTTTGTTTCTGAATGAACCAAAGCAGCTGCTTTGTGGACTGCCACATACCAGCTGCTTTGCAGTATTCTGCATTAACTTTTTTTGATACATTGTTTCTGATTTAGGCTAGCAATAGATGCCAGACAGGTCATAAAATTGTTTGGGTCCCCATAAATAGTGTGCAAGTGATAAGGCATAAACATGTCTTTTTTAGCTGGTAATAAGAATGGCAAAAAATATACTTACAGTTTTACACCTTGAATTTCCTCAAAATATACTTAGTTCTGCAAATCTGAATTACATGAGCAATGTCATGGGTTCCAAATCTTTTTTACACATTTCAAAATAGTACTGTAATTTTGACTACATTCCAAGTGCAATAACATCGTCCTTACTGAGCTCAAAATGAAATGAACATTATCTTCCATAGTGTCTTTTTGATAATTACAATTGAAAGGGTTCATATTTTTCCCACATATTATTCCAAATATTTTTAATGACAGAACAGAAACACACATGCAGATGAGTCAACATGCTGCTCCCTTGTTGCACAAATCAGATGTTACTTCATATCGAATTGACAAGATAAATCTGGGGGTCCCGAGTGGTCTAAAGCGCTCTCCGTTACAGATCACTGCCATCTCACCTCTGTCTGCATGGGTTCGAGTCTCGGATTTGGCTTATGTGGGTATGTGAAAAAGCTTGCCAGTAGCTTCTCGTGGGTCGGTGGTTCTTTCTGGGGTTTTCCCAGGTTCTTCTTCCACCACTAATACTGGCCGCCATGTATAGCCTTTCATGTGCTGAAAACTGGCGTTAAACCCTACAACAACAACAAGATAAATTCAGTCCACTTTCATGAAATTTAGTAGAATCTACAAAAAATATCAAAATGTATTCATTCCAGACCAAATGGAAAGCTGTTGTAATGCGCATTCATTCAATTTCTTTTGAAAGTGATGTCAACTGTGCAACTAAATTCAAATTTAGCATGGTGGAGTTATGTGCACATTAATATTATTGTTGTGTACTGGTGAACCTGTGCTTGTGTATTTGGTGTAAAATACATCATAAATTCAATTACTTTGTTTCTTGTAGTGTATTTTTGTTTATCTGATTAATCCTTAGGTAGAAAATGAAAATGAGCATATAATAAAAAGGTTGCTGCATTTTTTATGGGAAAATATGAACTTGTTTTGTCGGATGGATATACTGCACTCCCAAGGTCATGCAGTTTATTTATCCGGAGAAAAAAAACTAGTTCATATTTTCCCATACAAATGCAGTAACCTATAAACACACATGCACACACACACACACACACACACATATATATATATATATATATATATATATATATATATATATATATATATATATATATATATGTTCATGTGCTGCTCCTGTACATCATCTGTCCATAAATATGTAAATCCTTCTGCCACACCTGTACATCTGCACACACATATGTATATCAGTCCGCCACACTTGTACATTTGCCCATACATATGTATATCACACCTTGGTTAGGGCTTGCTTTTAGGTAATTTTTTTGTTCTATAATGTTTTGGTGAGTATATGTGTTTCTTGAATTCATCTCATTTTTGTAGTAAGAATATTAAGTAAGAACATTTTGAATGCATTTGTAGAAAGGGCATGGTAACCATCCTCTCAGTAAGTCACTTTATATGTTAATGTGTAGTAAGGGCCTGGTAACCACCCTCTCAAAGAGCCACTTTATATGTTAATTTGTAGGAAGGGCCTGGTAACCACCCTCTCAAAGGGTCACTTTATATGCTAATGTGTAGGAAGGGCATGGTAACCACCCTCTCAAAGAGCCACTTTATATGCAAGTGTGCAGAAAGGGCATGGTAACCACCCTCTCAAAGAGTTACTTTATATGTTAATGTGTAGAAATGGAATGGTAACCACCCTTTCAAAGGGTCACTTTAAATGCTAATGTGTAGGAAACGCCTGGTAACCACCCTCTCAAAGAGTCACTTTATATGGTAATCACCCTCTCAAAGAGCCACTTTAAATGCTAATGTGTAGAAAGGGCATGGTAACCACCCTCTCAAAGAGCCACTTTAAATGATAATGTGTAGATAGGGCATGGTAACCACCCTCTCAAAGAGTCACTTAATTTGCTAATGTGTAGAAAGGGCATGGTAACCACCCTCTCAAAGAGTCACTTTATATGCTAATGTCTAGCTGAAAATGTTAGCTTTTATATATTGAATTATTATTATTATTATTATTATTATTATTATTAGTTGTCTTAAATTATTATTATTATTATTATTACATGTGTTATTATTTTAAAATTACATTGTCTGCAAAAGAAATGGTTGATGTTCAGAGTTCTGACATGTCAGTGTCATATTTTCATGATTATGCTAGCATCGTTTATACTGTGCTGGATTCATAATTTAACTGTATGTTAATGTCGCATTCACAGACTATTGTGCATAATGTATATTTATATATAATGCTTGTGATTTGCAGGACCCATACATTTTGTCTATGGAACATCATACAGATTGGGTGAATGACATTGTGCTTTGCTGTGGAGGCCGAACATGTGAGTCAGATTTTCATTATCTATGACAATTATTGTTATTTAGGAAATAAAAATCTGCCATTTTGATCACAGGCATGTTTTCTTTTATAGATGCTTTACTATGGTAATGCGTAATGGGGCCATAGGCTAATGGAAACAAGATATGATTGCAAATTTGCAAATAAATGAAAATAAATTTTAGACTTATATTATTACACTTTCTGCCTCATTGCCTCTGACTTATCACAAAAAATAGCAAAGACATTTGTCATTTTGTCCATTTCTTTTCATGTCTGTCTGTCTTTTCCATGCTGTGCCATTTGAGGCAACTTGATGACAGTCTGTACACTTTAATATTATCTCAAGAAGTTGTGTATTACCTGCAAATATTGATTCTTGTCTTTAGGTAAAAGTCTGAGTTCAACCTTTGTACTGTTTATTTTCTCCTATTTAATTATATCATTCAACTAATATTTTATGTTGGTTTTACTTGTGTGCCCATGTTTAAGAAATAACATACACATTTGTTTTTTCTTTTGCAGTGATATCAGCTTCATCAGATACCACTGTTAAAGTATGGAATGCACATAAAGGTTTTTGCATGTCTACACTGAGAACACATAAGGTAACTTGAGTGGGCAGTGTGAATGGAAAAGTTAGTTATATTTAATGGGCTATGTGAGTGGATAAGACACATATATTTTAAAAAAACTTATATTTAATGGGTGTACTGCCTGGTATGTTTAGTGTACTGTCTGATATATTGGGGAAGTGCTTGATATTTTGGGTTTACTGCCTGATATGGTGGGTATACTGTCAGATATATTGGGTAGACTCATTGTTTATGCAAAGTTGACTTTCTTGTTCATTTATCCATATGCCACAGCAACCTGTCCGACTGATATATCAGCCAGCACACTATGGTTCAAGCTGGGAAAGAAATATAGTATTGTTTTCATTTGCACATAAACACAGACACATACACACATACACACACACATTCACCAAATTAACACTATTGTCATATATTTAGAGATTTATAATATTTAACATAAAACATTGAAAGAAGAAAGTAGTTACACATCAATTATTAAATATACTAGAAATGTGTCATTTTTAGTCCTGGGTTTGCTCTTTCTCACTGATTTGTATATCAAACTTACCTTTTCTTTAAGAACACCAAACAATAGAATTTCACCAAGCATCTTTTTATGCCACATCAGCTTTTAAAAATTAACTATTAATAGACAACAAACTGACTTGCTGCATCCAAAATACACAGCATCTAATTTAACATGTATTTCCATCAAATCAGAAACTTAAGTTTTATTTGGTCAGGTCCCAAAACAAGTAATGGAGGATAATAATAAAAGCTATTCTTTTGTCCTTTTCATAAGGACCTAGGCCATATAAACTTTGTCCTTTTATGTGCTGACACTGGGGTTAAAATATTGTCTACAGTATAGATCCAATGGCAATTGTTGAATTATAAAATCTTGATAAGTCCAGGAAATAAACTTTCATGCCTTTTTTACTTGTGCTTTTTGGCTATAGACAAGGATCATACAGATGCATGGGATAATTAAGACTGCTTTGTGTCCAAAGTCCATTAAATGTCCAAAGTCCATCATATGTCCAAAGTCCATCAAATGTCCAAAGTTCATTAAATGGCCAAAGTCCATTATTTCAAGTCATCAATCAGATATAAAAGGAACAGGAATAAAAGGCTTATTTACACTCGGGTTAAAAGCCAGAGATATATAAGGAAAAACAAGATAGTTTAATTTAAATATAAACTTTTTCATTATTCAGATGTTTAACATGACAACAGAAGGGATTAACAAAGACTAACAGTGTACTAGACTATTCAGCAACCAGATTACACTTTTCAGTTGACCATAATGTGTCACATTTATTAATGTTATTTTTCGAGGGAAAATTCACATTCACATAAATAATGAACTTTTATTGCATTATATATGTTTCCTGTCATGTCGGGGTATTCCTTCCCAATGTTCTACAGAAAACATTGAATTACTTGTTCAAAGCTTTATGGGTACTTTATACAACTTTCTTGGACATCTTACTAGATAATTTTCTAATTCAATTCAGTTTTGAATAAAGCATAAGTTGTCCCTTTTGATATGTCATTCATATTGATTTCCAGTTTTGTTTATATTGGTCAGTTACAACTTATTTTTACTGTGTTACCAAGGAGTTGTTATCAGAAAAAGAGTGTGTTAACCAAACATAAGTACTATGTTTTGTAGATGTTTTTTATGCCACAGATCTATTTATATTCAAGAGAGGGTTGACTTTAATGGCATTCATTTGAATTTTTTTCTTTCCAGGATTATGTGAAGGCATTAGCCTATGCCAAAGACAAGGAGCATGTTGCATCTGCTGGTTTGGATCGATCCATTTTTCTTTGGGATGTCAACACTCTCACAGCTCTCACTGCCTCGAATAACACTGTCACAAGTAAGCAGAGTCATCCAGGAAATAAGCACAGAGATAATTGCAAAATTTCACTGAGGCTTTCAACAAAGAATAAACATGAATGAAAAGGAGAGGATCTAGGTTTATATACATACCCATAAATATTGGTGATGAATATTTTCTTTTTAATGGGCCCCATTTTTCAAAACTTTTTATGATTTAATAAACTGGGAGTTTTACAGTAAGCATTACTATTATAAAAGTTGATGTCCTTAAGGCAGTGATAGGTAAAATTCAGATTCTATTGACTTCAGAAACATATGTATGCCATGTGCTTTTGGTCTTCGGTGAATTCATACTGTACCATTTAATCTGCATTTTGAAATAAAGTTATCTTTACTTTTTCTTGCCAGCTTCTAGTTTGAATGGTAACAAAGATTCAATATACAGTCTTGCGATGAATCAATCAGGCACTGTAATTGTGTCAGGCTCCACTGAGAAAGTTCTCCGAGTCTGGGACCCTCGAACCTGCCAAAAGATGATGAAGCTAAAAGGTCATTCAGACAATGTCAAGGCTTTAGTACTTAACAGAGATGGTACACAGGTCAGTAGAAACTGTTTATGTGTGTTATGTCACCAGTATTTGCAGGTTTTTATATAATAATAATAATAATGAGGGACTTTGTATAGTGCATAATCTTTAGAAGCTCTAAGTGCTTTACAACATTAGACAACACATATAAAACATATAATGATATGATTACAAAAACAAACACCATGAAATTAGAAAAACATTAAAAAACATGCTGAGAATATTTAAGGTAGGAAACATTATTAGATCTTTAAGATTGTTCTTGCAGTCGAAATAAGTGAGTTTTGAGAGCCCTCTTGAATGTGATCACTGTGTCTTTGTGTCTAAGTTCAGTGAGCAATTCATTCCATGTTGCTGGGCCTTGGTATGCAAAAGAACGCTGTCCATATGACTTTGTTTCCATACTTGGAATAATGAGTATACGATTGTCAGAAGAGGAGTGTAAGTATCTTGCTGGTGTGTACACATGGGTGAGGTCAGATAGGTATGTTGGACTACAGTCCAGCGGTGAAACGTAGCACAAAGAACAAATTTTGTGTTTGATTCTGGATCGAATGGATAGCCAGTATAGGGTACAGAGCAGCGGGGAGGTGTGCTCTGATCGTGGTACTCTAAGTATGATCTGAGCAGCAGTGTTTTGAACTTTTTGAAGTTTCTGGAGCAGATATTGAGATGAACCAGACAGAATTGAGTTACAATAGTCCAGTCTTGAAAGTACTAATGAATACAAGTGTTTTAGTGGCATCAACTGAAAGATATTTATGAATTGAGCTGATGTGTCTCAGCTTAAGATATGCAGTCTTGCATATGTTCATGACATGTTGGTGCAATGTGAGAGTACTGTCCAGAGTAACACCTAGGTTTCGTGCTGATTGTGTGAATTTAATGTTGGTGTTGCTGATATTTATTGTTTGAGGTAAAGGATGTGAATGCAAAAGTCTTTATGTTGTGATCAGAATGGCCTCAGTTTTATCATCATTCATCTGCAGATTGTTACATGTAATCCATGATTTCACATCAGAAATGCACCTCTCTACACCTTGGATGGTAGCATCAACTTCAGTTGGGTGGCTGTACAATTAGATAATTTTTTCATCCTTACATTATATATTTTATCTTGTTTTGCTTAGTTATACATTTATTTGGAAGGCATTATCTTCCTATTTTTTGTGCAATCAGTTTTTATATTTTTTAGAATATAACCTTTTGTTGGCACTAGACAGACATTTGTGCTAAGGTGCCATAAAGCACCAATACATTCATATATACCAGTATTTGCATTTTGTAAGTATTTCTTAATAACTGCAAGCACGCCTGCCTGGGAAACAAGTTCTCAGGTATTTTATACATTGTGGAAATCATTGTTTTTAATGAGAAGATTTTGTATACCTCTTTACATTTTGTATGGTTTGGGGGAAAAAATGGAAAAGAATCATTTATAAAAAATGCCAACTACAGAAAATAACTTTCTATCCATTTTTTTCTTCTTCATGTACTCAGCATTTGTAATCTCGTGTCCAGAAAATGTTATTTCTGAGACTGTAACATGTACAAATATTTCTGTCAAGTAAATGACCTAGTTACGCTACATTAGGATAGCTTTCTCAGCTACCTCTGATTCTAGCCATTGTGTGTATAACAAGGGAATTAACTCATACATGTTAACTCCCCTTTCTACCCTCTAGGTTGTTTTCTATTATAACCAGGTGTACTGGTTTTCACTTTCGCTTTCATGCTGTGAAGATGTCCTCTATAAAACTCATTATTATGTGTAGATCTTACTTATTATAGAACCTGTTTATGACAATGACAATGTAGCCTCTTTCACCATAGTGGAGAAAAATCATACATGATTCAGTCTCTTGAGTGTTAACTGTCTTAGCCAGTCAGATAAAAGATTAACTCATTAATATGCATAAATCTTGCTTATATTGAAACTCACGTACCAACCATCCACCAACAAAAGGTGGTCTCATAACAGGTACCTTTGTGTCTAATTAACTGAGCCTTTTAATTTTTTTTATTTGTAGAGTATATTTCTTATTCAGTTTCTTTTAAACTTGATTGGTTTGACGCATCAAGATCTTGGAGTACTTTGATTGTACCTGGTTTATATCATCAAGAAGTTGGAGGACTTTGATTATAATTGGTTTATTTCATCAAGATCTTGGAGGATTTCTTTTTGGTTGGTTTTTATCATCAATAGCTTGGAGGATTTTGATTGTGATGGGTTTAAAGCATTAAGATCTTGGAGGACTTTGAGTGTGATTGGTTTATATCATCAAAATCTTGGGGGACTTTGTGATTGGTTTATATCATCAAAATCTTGGGGGACTTTGATTGTGATTGGTTTATATCATCAAAATCTTGGGGGACTTTGTGATTGGTTTATATCATCAAAATCTTGGAGGACTTTAATTGTGATTGGTTTATATCATCAAAATCTTGGGGGACTTTGTGATTGGTTTATATCATCAAAATCTTGGGGGACTTTGATTGTGATTGGTTTATGTCATCAAAATCTTGGACTTTGATTATGATTAGTTTATGTCATGAAGATGATGGAGGACTTTGAGTATGATTGGGTTATATAACGAAGATGTTGGAGGACTTTGTGATTGGTTTACATCATCAAGATCATTGGGTACTTTGATTATAATTAGTTTATGTAATGCAGATGTCAGAGGACTTTGATTATGATTAGTTAAAATAACAAAGATCTTTGAGGACTTTGATTGTGATTGGTTTATATCAAGATCTTGGAGGACTTTGATTTTGAGCAGGAGGCTATGAATGTTAATTATGTTGTTATCTCTAGACAGAAATTTTATCAGGATTCGGTAAAATAACCATGATATAAAGTTTGTGAGTTTACGTAGGTTGTGTTAATACAATGCCACATGAGTCTGTATACTGAAATGGTCAATTCATTTGTTTTCCATGTGAGTGATATCAATATACTTGGGCCTCTTATTTCTGCTAATGCATGAAGTTCTACCGAAACTTGATTGCTATCACTCAGCTGATAATGAGAGACACAGTTGTAAATTTTATGTTATGGAATTTTACTTGAATCAAAACAAAGTAATCGAAATGATTATTCACAAACTTTTGTTTATTATTATTGATACTTAAACATTAATTTCAGTGTTTATCGGGCAGTTCAGATGGCACAATTCGGCTGTGGTCATTAGGGCAGCAGCGATGTGTAGCTACATACAGAGTTCATGATGAGGGTGTATGGGCCATTCAGGTCAGTAGCCACTGTAAAAGTTGTTGCTAGCATCCAAAACATTTAATTATTTTACTACCATCAAACTTCATGATATCTGGAAAATTGAGTCGTGAAGTACGATGTTGAAAATGTTTTTTTGTTCCTGCCGCACCTCCTTTCCCCCCCCCCCCATGAGAAAAGGTACAAAGAAGGAGTTTTAAAAAATGAATAAAATGATTTTGAAAGAAAACATATTTTCCTGCCACTCTTGATCACAAACTTTTCACAAACGTAAACTATTTGCAGTTTTCAAAGGAACTAAATTTATGTAATAATTTTTCATATTATAAGTGGTGGTACATTATAGCAATCTGGGTATGTCAGTCAATAAAATTTGCTTGAAATAATAATGTTATTTTACTGAATTGGGAATTTATTTTCTTCAGAAACTTAAATGTTCCATATGATTATGAGTAATTTAAAAGTAAGTAAATAAGAGATTATGCAAATTTTCACAAGAATTTTGTAACCAGCTGGAATTGATATTTCTTATCTACAACATGTTTGTTTTCTTAATTGTTAAACAAAACCTGAAAATTCTTGCTTTCTCATTGTTAGTAAAACTCCTAAGTTGCATCATGTATTATGTATGTACGTAAGTGACCCAATTCTTTATCCGATATGAATTTATGAATTATAGCTGTACGTGATGGTCAGATGTGAAATTACGAAAGTAGGAATTGTGTCAGTAAGTGATAGAATGTAGGAGGTTGATCTTGATCATCAATATATCAGTAAATCACAGTATTTTCTCTGGAATAAGTTTATCACTGATATACTGGAAACTATAGATACACTATGATGGTGGAATGATTCTTAAACAAAATGATCTAAACTGTAACAAAAACATTGTTGTTTATCTGTTGATTTGAATAAAGAGGGTGTGGGAAAACAACACGCTGACAGACTGAGCTGCTGATGATAATGAATGAAGAAAACTAATATACCTGTTTAAGTCATGTAGAAAATATGTTATTTTTTATGTTCGTTTTAAATCTAAAGAATTTTTAGGAAATCATAACATAATATTAGTTGTCTTGTATTTTTAAATATTCTTTTTTTCAATAATACCATATCTACATTTTGATTCGTTCTGGTAAATAGATTTTCTTTCCAATTTTGTATGTTTTTAACATCAAAGGATAACTTGCTGAAATTGGAAAGTGATAGTTGCTAACTTACTTGGGAAAGGGTTAATGGTCAATCAGCTATCAAAACACATGCATGTCAATGTACAAGAGTTTATCAATGCAGTTGATACCAACACCAGCTCTTTAATGGCTTGAAGCCTTCATTTCTCCTTGAGCCATAAGTGAACCTGTCATGGGGAAAGGAAGCTATAAGTGAGTGGTTACATTTTTTTTAAAAAACTCTTTCTAAAAATAGATGCACTTGCATGTTGGCTGTATCGATTTGGTTGGGGGAAAAAAGGGTTTAGTTCATTAATTTACTTACTTTAATTCTTCAGTGTGTTGTCCATGAACAGTTATGGTACAGTTTTATTGGCAACAAATAAATTAGGACGAACAGTATGATATGAAAGACCTGTGCATTTGCTATCATGTTTATGGTATAGGGGTTGTTCCAAAAAAGTTTAGAAATGTTTACAACTCCCATTTTATAGTGAACTTTCAGAAAGTAAAAACAAAAATTCATTACTAAGGGTAGTAGATTAAGCGCTTGCAATTACAATACTGTAATCTAGTTACTTGCTTAAAATTCATTACTATGTGTAGCTTCTATTTTTCTCTATTGAATGATTTCGTATTGGGATGTTTTAGAGTAACATTGAATGACCATCCTCCCTCACCTTGGCCCAGTTAGTTCCAGTGTTATGTTCCTCTAAAAAAAATCCCAGGGCGAAAACATTTTCACTTTTCTAACAGAAGGTGGCGAAGTTTACATTTTTTAGGTGACTTAGCCACCTACTTCACCTGGTAACATGACCGCTGACTAGGTGTTTTTTCACACTTATGATATTTGTATCATGACATTTTCAGGCAAATGATTCCTTCACAATGGTATACTCAGCTGGCAGAGACCGGAGGATCTGGGTAACAGATATCAGAAATGCAGAAAACCGAACACTGATCTGTGAAGAAAAAGCTCCAGTTCTAAAGGTAAACAAATTCACAAACACATATATGAAGTAGATGTCATGATTGTATGATGAGTCTTCTGGCTCCATGTTTCAATAGTCGGGTCTAATCAAAGAGATTTAGTCATGAAATAATATGTTAGGGCATGTTTTATGAACAAGAAATATCTCTGACTGGTTGATACTGCAGAGTAGAAGCTATAACTCGAGCATCATCTGTACTGTCTTTCATGATAATCCTTTAGCAGATTGTACGAATTAACAGATATAACACTAAATAATGACATTAACTGTATGACTAACCTTTATGAATTATTTGTTCTCCATGATTTTTGTTGATATTTATAATACAGTCATTCTGTTTTGTTTCTTGTCCTGCAAATGGACATTTTTTTTCTTCCACAGTTTTATCAGTGTATTAATTCTGCATGCTTTGAGTTTTAAAATCAGTGCTTACTGCACTGTGCAGCTGTGAATGATGTGATCATTACATTATGACATCATAAATATGACATCACTTTGACAATAGGAATATTTATAGGCCACTATCACAGGATACCTTGGGGTTCGACTACATATCTCTTGCTGAACAGTGAGTGAAAGAGCAAAGCAAACATCCATAAGTATCCTCTCGCAAGAAGATGTATTGACCAGTTTATGTGGAGACATCCCATAACCCATCCCAACATAATGAATCAGATAATGTTCTAACCAAATGGATGATCTATTTCCGTATTGACTGGACTGGGCCATATACAAGGGATCATAAGTGCCATGACTACAATATACACATGATAAGTCTCTAGAAGACAATCTGTTGTCCATATAGTCAAACCTGGTCTATACTGGCAATTACAGAGACTAGTCTAACCCACATACTACATCAGGACATTCCTTATGCCAAGCTTAGTTCCTCAAATTCCAACAGATGTGCTTCACAAATTTCTCTAGCCTTTGCCACTAGAAGGGACCTCATAATCAGTGACCGTTTGGAAGTCACAGTATCAATTTAGGCGCTCCACGCATTTAGTCAAGGGAATAAATGGGTGCATATTCATTGGATGTTCCACTTCATAATGGAGGCACAACATGAATAGCAGGTGGACAAAAGTTGCAATGCTCTCTACCTCCACTTATAGCTCAGACATGGCCCAAGATACACTTGGAACCTTCATTATCTATTCTCCACTTTAATGATCAGGTTGACAGAATTCGCAACATGCCACCATCCCTTTCAGTCTCAGCCACAGCTTAAGGATTTTCAGGTTGACCAACAAGTTTGCAGGGATGAGTGCATGCCACTGGAAAACAATCCTACAACTAAGTGGAAGCGTTACAGGATGATCAGTCGTTTTCACCCGCATTCCACAAGACGATCCTAATCTGAATGACATGCATACACACCCCTATTCCCATCCTATCAAAGATCCCAATCTTTTGTGGCTGAATGGGGAAGATCTGTCATGACATTAGGGTTACCCAACAGGTTTCCTGGGCACTCTATCATGTTCAGCACTGCTACTAGGCCTTTCGCAAGAGTTCTTCAGCTCCATCACAGTACTTATCAGTTGGTTCTCAACCTAAGCACATTCAATCAACTCTGTTATGCTCTTGGATTTGTAGTGGAATGCAACAGTGGGTCCTAATGCCATCCGTTGTGGAGACTACACTATGTGGACTTACAAGAGGTGTGATTTCAAGTCTCCGCTAAAATGGCTTCCAGTAGTTCTGCGATTTGTCTCCAATAGGCTACAAGCAAAATCAGCAAAACGTTTCTTATTGGTGGACCCATCTGCTTGCATTTCCTCCATGATGGATCATGTTCATGAAAGCCCTCCTCCCACTTTTATTATCGAGAAAAGGCTTCTGTTCATCAGGAATTAGATATTAGTAATAATTCATTTCTATTCTGGACACTTCATCTCTCAGTCATCAACAGGACATCTACTTAGATATTTTCATCCTGAATAAAGTGGGATATCTGTCATGCATATTGGACTAAACCCACACAAATGAATTTGCTCCACAGATTGGACTAAACCCACACCAATGAATTTTCTCCACGTATTGGACTAAGCCCACACCAATGAATTTGCTCCGCATATTAGACTAAACCCACACCAATGAATTTGCTCCACATATTGGACTAAACCCACACCAATGAAATTGCTCGAAATATTGGACTAAACCCACACCAATGAATTTTCTCCACATATTAAACTAAACCCACACCAATTTATTTGCTCCACATATTGGACTAAACCCACACCAATGAATTTGTTCCACATATTGTACTAAACCCACACCAATGAAATTGCTCAAAATATTGGACTAAACCCACACCAATGAATTTTCTCCACATATTAAACTAAACCCACACCAATGAATTTGCTCCACATCTTGGACTAAACCCACACCATTGAATTTGCTCCATGTATTGGACTAAACCAACATCAATGAATTTGCTCCACATCTTGGACTAAACCCACACCAATGAATTTTCTCCGTATATTGGACTAAACCAGCATCAATGAATTTGCTCCATATATTGGACTAAACCCACACCAATGAATTTTCTCCACATATTGGACTAAACCCACACCAGTGAATTTGCTCCATGTATTTACTAAACCAACATCATTGAATTTGCTCCACGTATTGGACTAAACCCACACCAATGAATTTGCTCCACATATTGGACTAAACCAACACCAATGAATTTGCTCCACATATTGGAAGTTAGGACAGTCAGCACCATCACTGCATATGAGTGAAACTGTTCTCTATCTTTCTCCATGCCATGGAATGGAGATCAGAGCACACTTATCTAGTTCATATCAGAGATCTCTCATCCTCAAATGTTCAAGGCATTTTGGAGGAACCTTTCTCCATGGCACAAAGGTTACCCTTCTAGATCATTCGACAATCAGATGCAACTTCACAACTTCTGCAGGAGGGAAATAATTTCCCTTTGAAGCAGATGGAGTCTTTTCCAGTAAAGTTATCTAGGAGTTGTCTCACATACCTTATGGGACAGGAGATGGTCTCTCCAGGGTAAGGTGATGTATCTCCCTCCACCGTTAACCTATTCTCCCTAGGTATTATAATTGGGTAAGTGTATTGAAGAAAAAACAACTTTTTCTTTGAGAATACTTACCGAGTCATAATACCAATGCACCTTCCCAGCCTCCCCACAGGTAAATCCACATAGAGAGCATGCCTCACACTACAGTAATAAGTGAGATGTTCACAGGCTTGGCGCAAATCCCTTCACCAAGGGGAAATCACTCACCTAGATTGGCAGATAAAATTTAGCTAAAAGTGTTAATTGGGAGGATTGTATTTACAAGAGTGTCTCCTAAGGTATTATAATTGACATTTTACTCGAATAAAAATTGTTTTTTCCAGCTTTAGATACATGGAAATATATTTTTAAAGAGTTACAGTTCCAAGCCCAAGAACATTAAATTATTAGTCCCTAATTTAATTGCGGTATACTGTAGTACCTATCACAGTGTGTTTAGAAATACTGTGATACTAAATAGTTTGTAGTACCCAGCTCAATTTATCAAGATACACAGCCAGCAGCTTGATACATTATTGATACACATATCAACTTGAAGGTCTTGTCATTTTGGATTGTCATTGGTCGGATAATGCCATTTCATATATGTTGATTGAACACTTCATCATGCTAATTGTAGAATTTGTAGACTTAAAGATGATTGGGAAAAAGTTAGATCTGTAGACCAGTTAAAGTTAGTGTTGAATATAAATAATTTTTCAGTATGTTTTTTGTTTGTATTCTGGTTCTAATCCCCATGGATTTTGCCCATTTTTGCCAAAGTTTTGACCTGCAGAGATCTAGGTTAGTAGTGAAAATTAGTGTAGATTTTTCATAGTCTATTTTAATTATGGCATTAATATATTAACTACGATGTAGTCTCATTGAAGTATTGGTACTTATATTAGTACTAGTAATATACTGATTACACTTTTTATGCTCAGGTTATGCCTTTTTTGCTCCTTATATTAACAAAAATTACTTTCTCTTGGGGTTGGCATGTATGGTGTATTGGGGTTGGCATGTATCGTGTATTGGGGTTGGCATGTATCGTGTATGAGCAGAGCTAACTACAGTGGAATCACTCCCTGCATATCTAAAACAGCTACAAGAATCACAAGCACAGCGTAGTAGAAAAACTATTTACAACATACACTTTCCTTTTACAGGTGTAACACAAGGTTACTTATATAGTTTAAAATCTGACCCATCACTGATTCCATGCAAATTTATTTTATCTCATTGGCATGTTCGGTCATTGATAATATATCAGCATTAAAGATTCTTTCCAAATTTATTTCCCTGGTACGATTTCATTACTTTACTGACCATTTAATAGCTGCCGTCATTTTACATTTACTTCGACGTCATTTGTATTTTAAAAAAAGCAGTGAATAAGATACATTCATTTGTATTAGATGGCTATTGTTTACCATGGGATGGAGAAACAGTAACCACCAATCAGAAGTTGACTGTAGTTTTCACTGCATAACATACTGGATGAGTAGGCTTCCAACTTGGATGCAGATAAGATACAAAGCAACAAATAAACTTTGCATAAAAGTGGCTATTAATTTATCAGTAAAGTTCTTAAATTATACATGGAGAACAAGCTTGGAATGTCTCCTTTTAGTTGAACATGTTATCACTAGCTGAATGTGCCAGCAGGCTAAGCAAAAGTGTGCACAGAATTGGCGAAAGGGGAGGGGAAAGAGTTAGAATTGCAAATTAGACAGCTTGTGTTATTTTATAGAAGGGGAGTGGGTGTTGTCAGTAGTGTTTATCTTTTCCTGACAAAAACAATTGCCTGTTCAAGTGGTTGCTCTCTGATGAATTCTCAAACTTAAAGAAAAAAAAGGCAAATGACTAATAATTATTCATGACTGCTAAAGGTTAAAATAACTTGTAGAGGGTAAATAATATTTTGTACTCATTCTTCATATCTTGTGTCAATATGGCAGAATGATTGAGACATGGGTATATCAATTAATCATTTCACCACTGCTGCTTTATCTAGAGCTGTGACCTTCAAATGACCTTGTACAGAAATTTCAGAGGATATGAAGGGCTACTTGTCATTTATTTCTCATTATCTTTATTTAAATTTATTAAGTCATAAAATGTGTTACAGATCTTTAATAAAACTGTAGCAATAAACAGGTGTGATAACTTAGTTTTGCTGGTAATGGCTGCCTTCCAGACTTCTTAGGGTCATATACGCCAGCTGATGAAGATCATTCTTAGCTCACCAGTTTACCACTGCTAAAAACAGAAAAACCTTTAAATGACATCTTCTTTAAAGCTGCTCAATAGTACTTGATCAAATTTGACTGACATCAACTTAAAGAGCAAATGATGTCAATCTGTCATGAAATATAGTGATCATTACTAAAAATAAGATGTCAGTCTGTTGTTAAATATAGTGATCATTACTAAAATGTTAATTCCTTAAATATAGTGATCATTACTAAAATACAATGTCAGTCTGTCGTTAAATATAGTGATCATTAATAAAATGTTAATTCCTTAAATATAGTTATCATTACTAAAATAAGATGTCAGTCTGTCGTTAAATATAGTGATCATTACTAGAATAAGATGTCAGTCTGTCATTAAATATAGTGATCGTTACTAAAATAAGATGTCAATCTGTCATTAAATATAGTGATCATTGCTAAAATAAGATGTCAATCTGTCGTTAAATATAGTGATCATTGCTAAAATAAGAAAAACTGTTCATTGACTTCTGCTCAACAGAATTGGCCAAATTTGAGTGAAAGAAGCCAGTATAAAGGGATTTTAGATTTGTACAAATGTTACTGAACATAACTTGACCAGATTTGAGATGAAACACCCAGGCACAAGGGCTTTCACTTTTTTAGCCCTTGGGTATATAGGAATCCTTGTGACCATCCATTCATTCATCTGTCTATCACACTATTGTGAACACAACTAGTCCCCCAGTTATCACCTGAAGATGCACATGTCAACAAATCTCTTTATGCTTGTAATTTGATGAGAGCTATCTTTTGTTTTTCTTGTTGCTGAGTATGACAGTATCTTGTGATGTCTCTGAGTATTGATGGATTGCTGTGATACTTGGCACATATTATGACCATTGTCTCAATATGTGTATATCAACAAATTACAGTAATCAGATATTTCTTTTTGTTGTTCAATTAATTGCCTTTATTAACTTACATATAGATGTATTAATGACAGAATTTGGTGATTGCAGTTAGACTTAAGATTTAAATGGAAGTTTGTAAATGTCATGATTACCATCTGAAGATGTGCATATCAACAAGGGAAGGTGCTCCTGCAGTCTTTGTTAGAGTTGTTGCCCCTTTTGACTTCTATTATTGTGTATTAGAGTCTCGTGTCTAACCCTGACCTTACCCTAACCCTAAACCCTAAATATCTTGATACATAAATATGAATGCATGTTCACAATTGTACTTAGTTTGCAAACCAGAACCATTTTGTGAAATTTTGCAAGTACATATATTTATTTTAGTGTTGCTCCAATTAAGTTCATGAATTGGTCACTTTCACTGAATTGGCCAGTTAATGGATATCAATCTTTGTGGTTGATTTCATTAGGAATCCTACTGTTTCTGCTGTTTCATATTCTTGGCTAATTTGAAATACCCCTTGATTCAGCATGATATTATGTGAACAGATCAAGTTATTTTTATTGGATAATTGATTGAATTGCAAAAGTTGATGATTTATCACAAAATTGTAAGCTGTTTCCAACTTGTATGTATCCCATTTATATAATGATTAATGTATTTTAATTTATTTCTAGCTGGAACTTGCACACACAGATCATCCTTCACTTTGGGTTGCTACAACAGACTCCTGTATCAGGAACTGGGTAATTATTATTATCATCCCTAGGCTTTATCATTCTAAATATAGTGATACACTCTATCTGTCTGTTTTTCTATTACCATATTTCCATCTGTCTATTACCCTATCTTGATCAGTCTCCCTATCCCCATCTGTCTTTCTGTCTGTTGCCCTATCTCCTGTCTGTCTGTCTTTACCCTATCTCCTTCTGTCTGTTTTCTATTTCCCTATTTCCATCTCTCTGTGACCTTACCTCCATCTGTCTGTCTTTCTGTTACCCTTCGCCCATCAGTCTCTCTGCCTGTTACCCATTCTCGATCAGTCTTTTACCCTATCCCAATCTGTCTGTTACCATATCTCCTGTCTGTCTGTCTATTACCCTATCTTCTTCTGTCTATTTGTGTATTACCCTATCTCTTAATCCCCATCCAGAGGTTCCTTGTAGGAGATAGGTTGGGTGTCAAAAGCTCAAATTTGTTACAATAACATTTTCCTTTTTAGTACAAAACTCGATACAAAACTCGATACATGTTTTCCAAGATATAATACGAGTGGATATGGGATTACAAAACCTGGTCCATGCTTGGGGTGATGTATAGGGAATGTTGTATGGGTCAGAGGGTCAAAAATGTTACTTTTCAAGTTGGGCTATTTTTAAACAGATTGGAGATATTGCTATAGTTAGGCATCGGAGTAACCTAAGGCTTAACTTTTTTTGGAAAATTTGGACAGTGTAAACTAAGTAATATTTATGGTTGGGATTCAATATGACGAATCCTGTAGGTGAAAGGAATTTGTCCCCATTTCTTGAT